>OX346722.1:13825715-15025715 GCA_947063395.1 Hemistola chrysoprasaria
TCAGTCGGAAGTTCTCCGTCTGTGAATGTCGTAAAACGTGCGACATTATTTACTTGATTTATATTCCAAATTCTCGAGGGGCGTAAAAAGTTTGGCTTGCATTAAGACTTACGGCGCGTGCAGTTAAAGTTATTATTTTATTGGAATTTCACGTTTACATATCAAACGTTTGATATTGCAACATAAAGAACATAATATTATAATTGATTGAATTGGGCATTACTTTTCGGAACTTCATTGTAGACTTCTTGCACTGTGCATGTTGTTTTTGACACTAAAAATCGGAACTAAAAACTAAAGATTCTTGTTCCAGAAGTCCACATAATATTATATTTTGCAAAGTAATCTTCTTTTAATGTATGTACAATCTTCAATTAATAAGTTAAATATATTTGAGCATTACATTAAATAAATTGAGTCTAGTACATCTTCTAGTATATAATAGTAACATAATAATAGTAAGTAGTAGTATAATAGTAATATTCTTATTTTTTTACCGAGCAATTATCTTGGCTGTTATCAGGGTCTAGTTCGTAGTGGTGGTAAATAAAGGCTATGGTATAACAATAGTACCGCACTCACTCTACCCGTGGTTGCCGTAAAAGTCGGTTGTCAGATCCAGAGGACGGGCAGCAGCATCTCCTGCATAAAAACATTGAACTACGCTCGCCAACTCGACTACCAAGCTTGGTGAGTATTGTCTAATCCCTCCTTAAGGATGAGGCCTGTCAGCAGTGGATTTGATGATGATGAATCAGGGTCTGCTTTCCCCAAATTCTTCCTAAACTTTTCATGGTCATATGCATCTCTAATTTTGAAAACAATATCAATATTATAATTGTTCTATGTTCATATAAAAATGCGTTATATTGTAACACGACTTGGGTAGCTAATTGTAATGGCTTAAAGATTTTCACAAAAAAAATTGTCCCATATTCCTTGAAATAGGTAGAAATCCATGCCCCTTACTAGATGATTCTTTTAACTGTTTAACAAAACTGCTAAGCTTTTTGATAGAGTTTTCTTGGAGGAAGTGGTTCTAATTTAGACTTTTGAAGGCAACGTGAATATTTCTAACAAATACATGATATTCCATCATATTTTTAAAAATACTGGCTGTTATCAGTTTAAAGATTTGTACAAAAAAATATTAAACGCAATAATATTTTTCAAGTCTCAGCAGGTAGCTCGTAATTAAAAATAGCCCTTCAAATTCCGGTGAACTGCGAAGCTTTGATCAAATTCTACAATTTCGTTGGAAAAATACAGTGTATTTTTCGTGCGATTGTTGAATTAAACACGATTCATGATGTGCAACGAACCGAGGCCGAACCGTTCGGAAATGTTATATTTTCCCTTTTCACTGATGTCCGACTAACGGTTAAATTGTATTTTTAGTGTAATTTTTGTTCGGTGTTGTATTTGTTCACATCATCAGCAGGAAGACGTCCACTGCTAAACATAGGTCTTCCACATAGAACGCCATAAGCTATTAATATGGAGGGATTTTGCCGTATCACCACGATTGTTGTGCGACTGGGTGATCGCAGTAGTTAGAATACTTGGTACAGGAGAGCGCTGCTACCCAATCTCCGAATACGTCCCTCTGCCGGGTCTCACAGTTCCCATGGGATGAGAAAGGGGTGGCCTTATTATATAGCCGAGGACCACACAGCATTGTATTTTATTGTAGCATTGTAGCATCCGTGGTCCAGCGGGAATATGCCTGGCTTTAAATCCGGAGTCCGTGGATCCGGATTACACCATGTGGACTTTTCTACCGTGTTTTGGATGGCACGTTAAACTGTAAGTCCCGGCTGTTTCCTATAAGATATGTAGGAGTAGTCGTTAGGTCATGTTTGAGGCTACGTAGGAATCTTGGCGATCTGAAACTCTGACAATGTGGGTTGTGTCCACATAACCCATATGAATTGACTCGAGAAGTGTAATTGGGGTATTGTCCAAATTATTATTTATGTGTCTGATAAACATACTTATATATTAAATGCTTATAACACACAGACACAGATCAAATAGACTTACTCATACGCACACATTATTACAATCCTTTACTAATATTAGAAATGAGAAAGTTTGTGAGGATGGATTGATGGATGGATGTGGATTTACTCATTCACGCCAAAACTACTAACCGTACTGGACTGATTGAGCTGAAATTCGGTATGTCGATAGCTCAGAACTTTTATCCCGATATACCCACGGGAACGATGTCCACGCGGGTGAAACCGCGGGGCGCAGCTAGTACAAAATATATATAACATTTATAATACATACATACATACATTCACGCCTTCTTCCCGAAGGGGTAGGCAGAGGTGTACCCAGGACTCAGTCCCATAGTAGATACACCCACATTTCGCCAGTATGTTATTGGTCCCATGTAATAGGGGGCGAGCCTATTGCCATCTACCGGGCATAGTTCCAGACTCCAGGCAGTTATTGAGATAATCCCTAATGGAAAAATCCAATATTTTAACACTGCCCGACCTGGGGATTGAACCCGGGACCTCTTGATTGGCAGTCGAGCATGCGCCCTCTACGCCACCGAGGCAGTCAGTAACATTTATAAAATTGTATTAAAAATGCACTGAAGTAAAATAAACAGAAAGATTCCCAAAGAATAAGCAAATCTTGTTACAAAGTTCAAATTTCATGGATCAAATAAATCTTAAGTGAGTAAGTTAAGTTATCTAATTCAGGAAACAACATAATCTCCGAAGAGTGAGCTCGGTTCAAGTCGCAGGTACAGTTTACGCCGGAGGGGTTTTTGTGCATAAACTAGCGACAATGTTGCGTGCCTTTACTTTTCTGTGGTACAAGTTGAAAGCTCTCGGCGAGTATTTCAAAATAAGACCATAATTGAAAATCCTACAAATATTTAAATCTAAAATCTCAGTACAATGAAACAAAAGTAACGTTTGTAACAGGTAAACAAAACAATAGCGTGTTCTAACTTGACCGCAGTGCCATCTAGCGCTGTTATTTTGTTTGTATTAGTGTTCCGTTTTCACGATAAAACTGCTGAACCAAAAGAACTGAAATTTGGAATGTAGATAGCTAAGTTTTATCCTGGTATTTCCACGAGAACGTCGTCTACGCGGGTGAAACCTCAGAGCACAGCTAGTCCTTTTAATAAATTTGGCCATTGTGTACCGATGCGACGGTTGGCTCTGACTCAGTGGTTGTGCCATACTGAGCCGCAGGTCCCAGGTTAAATTCCCGGGCAGGTCAAACATTTATTGTGTGCATGAGTGTATCTGTTCTGTATCATGTGTTATATTCGTATATATAAGTAAGTAGGTATAATGGCATGTGTGCTCTTTAACCTATGTTTAACTAATAGGTTTATAGCCTTACTTGGCTGCCTCGGCGGCGTAGTGGGCGGCAGCCGCCGATCATGAGGTTCGATACCTAGGTCATGCAAAGATTTTTCCATTAGGAATTATCTCAGTGTCAGCCTGGCGTCTGTAACTATACCCGGTAGATGGCAATAGCCTCGCCCCCTATTACATGGGACCAATAACATACTGGCGAAATGTTGATGTCCCTAATCCCTACTATGGGCACACCTCTACCTACCCTTTGGCAAACACGCATGATTGTTATATTGTGTTGGAACCAGAAGAACTATATGTGGAAAGTTGATATATTATCAATAAATCTATAAATACCACCTTCAAATAGCTCAGTCCTTGCAATCCAAACCACAAAGGCCGTAGTCCAAGGTTATTCCCGCTTACCCCTCACCACTTGCACCGCAACTGGCATCTTTCCAACGGTCCCCACAACAAAACACGCCGCGTGTCCCGCTACAGGCCCGAATAACTAATCGTGAATTAGACTTCCCAAGTTACGCCACAATTAATAGTTAGCTCTATTATCTGGGGCTCTAGAAATCTAGATTCATAGAGGACTAATTTTCTTGGAAACTTGATAGATAAGTCAGTCTTACTACATAAAGACCTAGAGACTCGGTTTACTTATGAGAATAATAACGATTGCATAGAAATTTACTCAACACAATATTACGTAACAACACGCCTTTTTCCGAAGGGGCAAGTAGGCCACAACCAGGACTCGCAGAGGTGTACCCATACCTCTCTCGACCACTTCGGGAAAAAGGAGTGATTGTATGTTATGTTTATATCTATAGATTTTCATCTTCGACAAACCTCCCCTTTCCTAACATTACGCATAACATAATTAAGTTCTATGTTTTAGTAACAAAGATGAGAATAAATAAAGTTTAATTATCATTGAGGCGAAAAACAGGCATAAAGTAAAAATTCCTATAAAACAGCAATCAGAAATGGTAATTTGAAAGTATTTTCAAGAACCGAAACGAAATTGAAAAACGTCATTTCACTCTGAAGACAGAGTTCAACGATTAAATGGAGCGAATTAAAGAAACCTCTATTGCGGTCAGAGGCCAAATGAATCAGAAACTGTTCGAAAGAAACAACTTGGCACAGAGCTGCGCTATGTCCCTTTCCCACGGTTACATGCATTTATTGCTGGACTACTTTGTTAGTCTAGTAGTAACAAACGCTGAGGATAATTTCAACGACGAGCAAGATTCGAACCCGCACCATTCCGCGTTGCATTTGAGCTACCGGAGGTTACGAGTCATCGACGAAATGTTTCTATCTCACCTACCTAACGCCTGTAGAGGCGTCTGTGTATATCTATGTGTGATCGCATTTTACCCACCAACAAGTCTAATGTCTAATTAGAATTCATATCGAAATTGATAAACACAAGTTTTTTCATAATATTTAATTTATTTTATTGGATTTCAAGCAAATAGCGAATAGAACTTAGTCTATAAAAAGATAAAATATTCTGGATCCGAGTCTGGATTTGTACCCGTTAAATGACAACAGGTTCGTCCCTTATTAAGTACATTGAATTTAGTCATATCTACCTTTGCCAGTTATTCATCCGCCAAGCAGTAATGTGCAAACATTACTGTGCTCCGATCTGAAGGGCAATGTTACCAGCGAAATTACTGGGCATGATGAGATTCAACAACTAATATCTCAGGGTGACAGGCGCAGTGCAGTGCCGCGCCGAATTTTGAGTTTTAAAACACTGGGTGGCACTGTGTCTGATATGGGCAATCATGATGCTTACCATCAGGCTCCTGATTTGCTCGTCTTGTTACTCACTATCATAATAAAAAAATTACTTGCAAATATGGCTGTACCTACTATGTGAATACACGTCTGTCTTACCCTTCGGGAAAAGAAAGCGTGATGTTATTATATTGAGTTTTTTTTCAGTTTCAACTGAATCCAACGCAGTTTTGAAATACTGCGTGTTTCAAGACTTATGGTCATATGAGTATCCAGTTTACTATTTGCAGTGTGTGTTAATGTTTGGTCGTTTACCCTGCACTAATCTGGACCCAGCAAGATTGTATGTTACCGTGAGAACGAGCCGTCAACCAAGTAAACAGTGTTATTAAACAGACTTTTAATGCTTGTTGACTGAACCGATTACATTTCTAAGACCATTATAAGAATTAGAGAATTTACTATTGAAGGTTTAACCTTTTCTAGTTTTTGTTGGATTGTGCAACCTTGAAACATGAAAAATGATCCGATTTGTTAAAGGAGTTTAAACGGTGTTGAGGTGCACGAAAGTTTTGTTATTTTTACTCTATTGTCTAATAATTCTTTTAGAATTTCTTTTGTAAAATATTAGGTGCGAGAAAATTAATTTTTTTTTATGAGCAAGACAATAGAATAGAGTCGACAAAAACGTTTAAAGTTTATCTCCCCGATGTTAATTGAAAAATCTACAAATAAAAGTTACAGTATCGTTATTAAAAGATAAGATAAGATTAAGAACAATATCTAGAATTTTTTTTATAAATATCGAATCTCCTCACAAAATTCCACGAGAATCTGTTGAGAATTGCGACCTGCAGAGGAGAACAGCCGGACAGACAGACATACGAAAGAAATTTTAACCAAATTGGACGAGATGCTTCGTTCACGCTTTGCACTTGCTCGTTCAATTAACAAAAACCTTTCTTCAATTCTTGTGGACCCAGAAACACAGTATTTAGATGGTCCCTTTTATCATATTCTGATTTCAATAGGCACCGAGGACGGATGAATAAACAAATGAGGCTGTACCAATTAAAACTTGTCCACAGCTGACTAATTGGTATTTGTTTACTGCCTAACTGAATTGAACTGACTCTTGTTAACGAAATCTTGACAGTTTTTGAATATTCAACTGTGAAATGGTCATACAAAATTAATGTGAGACAAGATCAAAGTTTTTATCTAAAGATTTTGTCGAATAAATATGAGGCTTACCAATGTTAAGTTCTTAAGTCGTCTGAAGGTTTTTGTCATGACCTAAAAATATCGTCTCTTAACCGAGAACAAAGGTTTTACGTGCCTCCTAAAGCAGGGCGTAGATATATAGATACACGATAGTATCACCATCCAAGTAGTGACCTTTCACCGTACACACTGGATATTTGATATATTTAATCAAAAGAAGACTAGATGTCGAAGGAAGTTACCTCAGTCCCCTGGACCTTCAGCTTCATGTGGTCTTCTCTGGTAGTCTTGCCGTCTTTCCGTTTTTTCCAGCAGTAGCCGTCGCGCCTGTAACGCACTTTCTTGCGGCTGTACAGCAGCATTGAGCCGCTTTTTGGCCTGAAACAAAAAAAAATATATTATTATTATTTTTATTATTATAATATAATAATATATTATTTATTACTTGATGATTTTGTGGAGCCCAACGTGGGGCAACAAATATATTTTTTACAATTATTCATACGAGCACATTTCACTATTTATGAGTTATATGAGTTATATATGGACTAGCTCTGCTCCGCGGTTTCACCCGCGTAGTCTTCACTCCCGTTTGGGATAAAAATCCAATGTGTTATTTCAGGGTCTAAACTATCTACATATCGAGTTTCTGCCCAATCCGTTTTGGCGTGGATGAGTAACAAATATCCTTCCACACACATTTATAATATTAGTAGGACTCGTTAACAAAAGGAAACCCAGCATTTTACTGTATCTCAAAAATAATTTATAATATCAAGAAAGTGAGAAACGTAATTTCAACGACGCATTCATAAACTAAAAACAACTTGAATGAGCGCATTAAGAACTAAGCGGCTCACTTGCATAGAACGTTCTGGTATATTCCAGAATATTCTACAACATAATTCTGCTAACAGCTGGCTGTGCGGACGTCGTGATAATAATTATATTAGGATAGTTTTAAGCATGTGGGAACAATTACGTATAACATTTCAGCAACATCGTATTTGAATAAATAATGAGCTGAGATCAAGCGATGAGGTTATGTTATGTTGAGGTTATGTTTTATTAGAGTTTTTCATAATAATGTAAACAAAATCACGCCATTTTTCCAAAGGGGTAGACAGAGGTGTACCCAGGATTCAGTCCCATCGTACCACATTTCGCCGGAATATTATTGGTCCCATGTAAGAGTCTATTGACATCTACCGGGAACAGTTCCAGACTCCAGGCTGTTTATGAGATAATTCCTAATTGAAAAATCCAATATTTAAAACCTTGCCTGACCTAGGGATCGAACCCGGGACCTCATGATTGGCAGTCGATTGCACTCACTACGCCACCGCAGATATATTATCAAGTGTAAATTTAAAATCTTCTGCCCTTCTCTTTCATGCTAGATTATCAGACCCTATCTATAATCACCATCTAACTGTTAGTCGATTTCAATGAGCCCAAACAGCGCATATAATTATTTAACAACTGACTAATTCCCGTGCGCGAGCTCTTTCTACGCTTACCCTAAAAATCTATATTAAAATACCAGTAGGTATATACCATGGTCTGTCACTTCAAAGTTCCATCCAGGCTAAAACTATTAAATTATGCGACGTAGTAATCACCAAAGAAAACCACTTACGTACATCACATGTACGAGTAATTTGTGAATATATTTGTCAGATAAAATCGATAGTGGGCCATATATCGTGCGACGTCATCCCCGCACGTTATGTCGCGACAAAAACACGGCCGATTCATGGCCTCTATCGTTAATAAATCGCTGTACGACTAATAAATCCGGAGGGATAGGTTAGCATTTTGTTGGTTTGATAGTGTTGAGAAATTACTATCGATTTATCGACAATTTGTTGCGCGTTCGTTAAAAATTAGTATAATATATTAATTAGCAACATAACATAAAAACATAACATACATTCACGCCTTTTTCCCGAAGGGGTAGGCAGAGGTGTACCCAGGACTCAGTCCCATAGTAGATACACCCACATTTCGCCAGTATGTTATTGGTCCCATGCAATAGGGGGCGAGCCTATTGCCATCTACCAGGCACAGTTACATACTCCAGGCAGTTATTGAGATAATTCCTAATGGAAAAATCCAATATTTAACACTTGCCTGCCTGACCTGGGGATCGAACCCGGGACCTCTTGATTGGCAGTCGAGCATGCGCCCTCTACGCCACCGAGGCAGTCCTCGTAATTAGAAATTAGAAACATAATTATATATATTCGACACAAAAAATATTGAATTAATTTTCATCGGATATTTTCTCTTACAACAACACAAATTGCATTTGCATAGCACCCACATGGCACCTAACAAACTTATTCGAAAAGGCATTAAAAAGCTCTTTTGTACGTCTCTGTCGAAAGAATTATTATTATTATCAAACTCATGATAATATACTTACAGGAGGGCAAACTAAATGTTGATTATATTATCGAATACACTCGTTATAAATTGTTAGAAAACACATTTTATTCGCCAGCGATCCATCAAGGGGATGTCTATGTCATCGCATGTAGAAAAAAGTTGCGAAAAGTTAGGTGTTAACGGTTGTTATCTGTTGTATTGTTTTGTTTGTTGTTCCAAGTTTAGATTTAACTGTTGTTTTAATCTGACAGGTTAAAAATTGGCGTGTGAATTTATATTTGTTAGAATAAATTTGAGTATATTCTAGGGCGGATTAAATTTATTGTTTTTTTACGAAATTTGGAAATATTTGTTTTTATGAAATTTGGAAGAATTTGTCTTTATTCGTACTTATCAAAGGTTTTTTTGTTACGAAAAAGGTGATATTATATTTTTAATATTTTCTATTAAAAAGTGTTATCAATTGTACTTCTGTTTGACAGTTTAATTTCAAAAATCCATAAACAATATAAAACAACATATGTAAAATCAGTCATTTTGGGAAAAGGTGATTTTAAGATTTGTTCAAAATGAGTTCAGTACAACATAAGATCAGTCCAAACTGACCGCAAGTCCCTAGAGATTTCCATGGTTTTCTGTCTATGATATTTCGTACAAACTTTGGTCACTATTTACATGCACTACTTCTATTGTAGTCTATCTTAATACATGATAGTATATATCAGACATTCATACGTGCGCCACACATTAAGCATATTTACACCAATTTTATCATTGAAAACAACCAATACACAAATTTATGGATTGGACTGATCATTGTGTCTAATTGAGTACTGATCCATATTGCAAAGGTGCAAATATGAGTCTGGCAAATCTTCCGGTCTGGCATTGGCAGCTTTCCTCAGTGAATGATAAATATGATAAAATCAGCAAATGCATTCTATTAAAGCCAAAGGTAAAAAATATATTAACGGCTCTCCACAGTTTACATATTCAGCTTCACGCAAAATATAAAAAAAAGTTACAACCATAATCATAAACAGCAACTTTCAAGTTTTCATGTTAAACTGATAACTTTAGTACTTCAAAAGAGCACTTTAAGCCAACTTGTAAACCAAATTCTGAATAATAAACGCGTCCGGGCACGCTGAAACCGAAAAATCCTCGTACACATATTAATTAATCTTGGGCCAGTAAAATTAATTTATGGCGACTTGCGGGACAGCAGAGAGGGGATATAAGAGAGAAATATGGTAAGAGGCGGTGGCGAGTTGAAAATATACCATATATAGAACACTAGCTGTGCCCCGCGGTTTCAGCCGCGTAGTTTTCGTTCCCGTGGGAATATCGTGATAAAAATTATCATATGAGCAAATCAGGTGCCTGACAGATGGTAAGCATCATGATTACCCATATCAGACAGTCCCACCCAGTGTTTTAAAATTCTAAATTTTGCGCGGCACTGCACTGCGCCTGTCACCCTGAGATATTAATTGTTGAAACTCATCATGCCCAGTAATTTCGCTGGTTACTTTGCCTTTCAGACCGGAACACAGTAATGTTTGCACATTACTGCTTGGCGTATGAATAACTGGCATAGGTGTGATACTTCCCTAGGCGGCCCCCTGCAAAAGAGGCCTACCACCACTACAATATTATGTCGTATAATAGGGGGCGAACCTATAGCCATCTATCTATTAAAGGATTACCTGACAAATGGATTAATATCTACGTAGGTTACCTCTTCGTTTTTTTGTTTGTTTACAACACAACTTCAGTACTGATGCCAATACAATAAATTCGTTTAATAAATGTGACTTGTTAAATTATATAATAAAACATTTTTTTATGTAAGTTTACAATAAATGAATGTATGAGTGTGTATTTACTCTATACGCCAAAACTTGATGTTCTATTTGGGAATGTAGGTAAGTAAGATCCCGGAATAACACGTAATATAAGGAAATTTTCAACGTAAATTAGTATACATTTACCCTAAAAATATCATCTTGGACAGAGTCTCTGATGTCTCTTTTTATTTACTATATCTGTGTAGATTCTTTATATTTGAGCACGAATAAACATTCATTCATTTATTCATTCATTCAATCTGATGAGTTACTTCTTAACTAACTTCAAAATTTATCAAAATAACTTTAAAGTTTATGTTTAAAATTCATCAATAAAATAACTTCAAGCTAATAAGTAGTAATCCAACTTAACATCAATACGTAACCCTCAAAAACCCACACTGGCATCGTCAATCGATCACCATCACTTGCGCCAACCTCTAATCCTGCCGACCGCGCCCGCTCACACCGGTTTAACCCCTGACCCTAACAAATACGAGTGCATTTTAATCTCGGTAAAGCAGACAAATAGGCGACCATAAAGGATACTCTACTACCCACCGATTTGTCTGCGCTTCTGTGGATATAATTTTTTGGACGCTTAGCTTAGCCTTACATTCTGTCGGAATCCAGTATTTACACACTCACAGTCCTGCACTAGAATTTTCTGTGTCGCAGGCGGTATAGACACATTACACACACATCCAACACCCGAGAACAAGCATTTGAGCTCATCGCACAAATACTTGGCCCGGCTGGGATTCGAACCCAGGACTCATTGCTCCAGAGGCAGAGTTACTACCAACTTAGTCATGTAGCCGTCGAGCCATGAAATATTCAGTAAAAAGTACGATATAAATAAAAAAAATATATTGACCTACGATTTTGTTTTCGTTGGAATTTCTTACTTAGTATACGCGTCAGCGCTACTTGTTTTATTATTTCTATTTAGAACAAATGTGTTTTTTTTTACTTGTTGTACTGGTAGAAAAAATAATAGAACACTTTTTTTGTAAATTCATCAACATATTACATTATATTTTACATTACATTATACAATATGATTTTAGTCTCGGTGAATAGCAAAAATTTTGCTCCACAAGTTTCTTGAGTGCCATTTTGTTAAGATAAGAGGTATATTTTCGAACGCATATTCAATGTTATATAACATAAAATTATACAATCACACCTTTTTCCCGAAGGAGTAGGCAGAGGTGTACCCAGGACTCAATCTCATAGTAGTTACACCCACATTTCGTAAGTATGTTATATAGTTTAATTAAATATATTTTTCCGTCCGTTAAATTATATACGTCCCTTTTACCAAACATTTCTTCAACTCGATACAATACTAATAAAAAATCCGCATCACATAGACAATGATTTTTCCAGTCCAAAAACATTTTCTCAATATTTTTAGCTACTGTGTCAGAACCATTGAAATATCTCTCGAGCACATCCAATCTTCCCAAGGATATGTATATTTGTTTCATATTGATATTCTCCGCGCGCTTTCATCCCTCGTACGATTGAGTCCAACTCGATTACTTGAAATATACTAACATAACCCAGCACATACATCATAGAACTCTGAACTAGTTTCATAACTTCCATCAACTTTGCCCAAAAGTAGGTGGGTGATTGTACAGTCAGCATCAAAAGTTGATTATCAAAATCATTAAACAAAATATCATACCATATTGAATATAAATGGATAGCTTGGTTCGTGACAGCTGAATAAAACCTTTTTTGGCCATATTTCTGGAAATTAAGTTCTAAGAGAGTATTTGATTAATCATTTGAATTATATTGTTACCTGATATTTATACCATTTTATGGACCTAATTTATGAAAATATGACAAAAAATAATATTTTTGTGCAGCTACCACGTATCAAGCTTCTCGAGTCAAGCACAGCGGGACTAGAGCATAGCAGGTCTAACTGCCTTTCTTTTATAAGATGTAAGTGTTCAGCTAATTTGAAACTTTAATGATGTTTATTCATGAAATGAACTAAATATTATATTAATATTATACTGTATGGTGTGGTGTTTAGCGATTTTGAAAATTTGTGGTCTTCGTCTTTTGATGCTGACTATACAGTATATGATATTAAAAATAACGACGACTTATGATGACACTGACCGTACGACAGACATTGCTAATTACAAACATAAGACTTTCGCCACCACGCCGTCACCTTTCACCCGTACTCTCACTACTACATTCATAATAATTATAATATGCGTCGCGTCACCTGTACGGCGACAAGGCCACGCGGGCTTGTGACTCAAACTCAAACTCAAAAAGATTTATTCAAATAGGTCATATCCTGACACTTTTGCACGTCAATGAAGATAAACAGTAGTCTACCGTGCGTTCGGAAAGATCTCTACAAGAAGAACGCACAAGAAACTTGTAGGGCTTAATTTTTTTCAACAAATAGTTTCACAATATTTGGTTTGGTTACATTAGTTTTCTGTGAAGGTGCCGCGAGGCGGCTATGTAGAAGTTTCCAGGCATCTTTGTCCTCTATGTACTGGTTGACTGACTCCGGGTAACATTATACATTTAAATCTTCCTTTTGAATCACTCTATCTATTGATGAAAACCGCATTAAAATCTGTTGCATAGTTTAAAAGATATAAAGCGTATAAGACGGAGTGAAGGGACTTTGTTTTACCTTTTGTAATAATCCTTACATTTTGTAAGGATTCAGACTTTTAGCCTCAACTTAAGCCACAAAATCTGAATTAACATCTCTACACCATAAAGCGGCAATTATCCAGCCGAACCACGCAGAACTACCATAAAAACTCATAACACGAAGACTAATGTCGGAACTCGGCAAAAATTACGGACATGCAAAACCAATCTGCATATTCCCGAGGCCGATAACCGTTAATAAATCATCACTTGGCGGTAATTCGGATCGTATTTGCTGACGGTTAACGGGCGGTGAACGATTTGCTTTGGTTCTGAGTTTGTGTTTTTTGAAACTATTAATGCGCTGCGATGAAGAATTAATTTGCTGTGTGCACGGATGAAATGCAGCCGCGCCCTGCAAGACAATAGGTTGCCCTAATTTGAAACTAGGCGCTAAAAGATGGCATAACAGCTGAACGAATCCTATCCGACTAATATTATAAATGCGGAAGTTTGTGTGGATCGATGGATGTTTGTTAATCTTTTACGCCAATACTACTGAACCGATTGGGCTAAATTTAGGGATTTATCTATGTATGATCTATGATTGATTATCGATTTCTGTATTAGTAATTAATTTAAAATTAGTAGAGCAACACGAACTTTAAACGTTAAATTAAGATCCTGGAATAACACTTAGGGTTATTATATGGTTATTTACACTACGCGTGTGAAACCGCGGGGCACTGCTAGTTTAGAACAATAAATGTAGATACAGTCTTATATACGCCTCTCTCTCTCTCGTACTCCATGTTAACTATGTGGGTAGGCAGAGAGACTATGCTTAGATATAAAAATGCCAGTTCCTTCTCTGGAATTGGTTCGAAAAAGTTGCTGCTACATGGCTCCCCTGATATATAGTTCTTTGCCAAATTTCATTGCAGATTTGCCCTATAATAAGTTTTGTAATGAATTGAAAAAATGGTTGATTGAGGAAGCTTTTTACACCGTGGATGAATTCCTAAAGAAAGGTTCGTGTCGTTTTTATCTTTAAGGAACCTCTTTGTGAATTACTGGTGAATTGGTTAGTAAGACAGTTGTTATTTAATTATTATTAATTTTGTTACATACATTGACATGACATTTTATACCTATTATTGACTAAATATAATTTGGGACACCAGTTAAACTGGTAGATTGTAGTGTAACTATCTTATTGTTAAACATCATTGTAACCTACTATCTCCAAATAAACGAATTGAATTGAATTGAATATGTATGCTCTCCACTTGCTACGATTTTGATATACAACTTTCGCTTTATTCCCTTTCATGTGATGAAAGGGAATGAAGCGAAAGTTGTATATCTTCATACATGCTCGTCGGTTGTAGGCGTGGGTACTTTTGATTTGGCTTAGATATAAAATTAGATTAAGAGCACCAAATACCTTCGCATATTGGATTTATCAAATATGCAAAAGTACTGAATATCGGTCAAATTTGAAATGTGATCATGGATCATGTAATAACACAAAGTACTTTGACTTATTAGAAATGTATTTAAAAAACTATAGTCGAAATTCAAGCGGCACACTTTTTTGATAAATGAATGAAGAATGAATTTCATTCATTCATTTATCACTACACACTTTATAAGTACCACAATAATACAAAAAAAAACAATAAGAAAACTTAAAACTAGAAAGAGTAACAACTAGCGGCCATATCGCTCAGAGCGATTTCTAAATGCCGTTTCCCATTTGGCTTAAAATTATAACAGACAGAAAATCCTTAGGTTAGTAGTTTGGTAACAATATATAGATAAATTGTCGACTAAACTACAATAAACCCAGTTTAAACCCGATTAACATTACAAAACTATTAGCTACAGCGTTATGCAAATGCAGAAATTACCGAAATTAATGGCTGGGATGTAAAGTATAACTATTTTTCGTTAAAGGGTGAACATTTAGTTTGTGAACTCGCTAAGTAGAGAATAAACAACTCAATATAACTCGGATGAGTTATGTAAACTCTACACGAACGGAATTTGTGGCGTGGTACAACTACTTATTAAGAGCGTACGCGGCCTATTTCCAAAAATCCCATTTTAACTCGAGTGATTGGACGTTCACTACAAAAAAAAATTTGTGCTTATAAATAAAAATAAAATGATAGGGACACACTTCACTTCATTTTTAAAATATCAGGATATAAATATATCAAATAGGTTTACTGTATTCGGAGGAAACAGGGGAATACAAAACATCTATTTAGTAAAATTTCCAAAGGATTGTGTCATACTGCTACTCTTTCCTGTTAAATTTGATGATTGTTTTTTATGCCATATTTGGGGGTATAAGCAGACGGTGTGCCTGATGGCTCGCGGTTACCGCCGCCTATGGATACCTACAACACCAGGGATCAACACTCTATTTACTCTCCTTTTAAAGAGCCCCATGTTGAAGCTCAACGGGAAGCAGGAGATCATTCTACAGTTTGCGCGTACGCAGCAGAAAAGAACGGAAAAATCTCACAGTGTAAAATGTAAAAACAAACTAAAACGTATATTATTACGTACTAATTTGATTTTTTATTATATACCTAGAACACTGAAAATGTAAGAGAAACCAGTGAGTTACAACGCACTTAACTGATTCTCTTAATAATACTATCAAATCTATAATCCTGCTAATCTATATCAAAACTAATTTGATATAGAACACGCTGGATGCAAGCCGCTTACAACCGGACTAGATGAAAATCATCATAGATTTTCATCTAGTGAATGATGATGATTATGTGTCAAATTTAAGGTTAACGCAGATCTATCCGAGCCAACCGCGCCGAAATAAACGAATTTTAGAATTCTTTATATGAAATCTTATAAAACCTCGCACACCTGTCTGATTCGGACGGTGATTTGATGCGTTTCATAGAATTACAAAAAATAATCCTAATATTCTTTTCGACGGGGCGTTCGGCTTAGATAGATGTGCGTTCACCTTTAATCTCGTAAAAAGATTGCGTATTAGATACAAAAATTTGTTTAAAAAATTATCAGTATAAAATTAAATTCATTATATTTACACCAAACACCAAAAAAATGGCACACTATCCAGCTGACACCGCGAACTCGCCGGAGATATAGAACAATTTAATTGCAGGCAACATGCGATGAACCAAACCGACCCACAACGAAACGGTTTGTTTGAATAAAACATTGCAATACATTTTGGGTGTTTGGGTTCTGTATTTTTTTTTTGTGACATAATTAAAAGAAAGTTCTGAGCGATCGAACTTCGTTTGGCAAGATTTTGTTTGTTTTTGGAATATTAGGTGCAACACCTACGAGACAGCTTAACTACATTTTACAATTCCTTTGTAGTTTGGTATGTAAGTTTTTACGCTAGTTTTAATTTAGAAAATCTTAATTTGTAATTTATATTCAACTTTTGTTTTAATAAATTATCTTTAATTATAATATGTAAGTAGAATAAATATTAACGTAGACAAATTAAATACAAATAAACTTTCTAAGTTTATTTGTGTTCGAGCTTATTATATATTAAAATTCATCCCAATGGGACGAACTGTTTCCGAAATAAAGGGTATAAATTAATAATGTAAACTCAAAGTAAGTTAATAACCTAAGAAAATCTAAAATATTATGGAACTTTCTTCAATGAATAAACAATCACGAAGGCACAAGCTCGACTGCCGATCATGAGGTCCCGGGTTCAATCCCCAGCTCAGATAGATAGATAGATATATAGATAAACTAATATCATTAGTTCATAATCATTATATACTAATGATATAAAAAAATTATATATTTATGTATTTAGGTAAAGTAGGTATGTCAAAACATTGACGACCAAAAAAAAGCTAAAGCGAAAATTTCAGTTCACGGAACTCCAAACACAGACCGTAAAATAGTTGATTTGAAAAGTTCATCGGCAAAAAATCCGGTTGATTTATGCACTCTTTGAACTTCAGCGCCTAATTTACGAACTAGTTCATTAAGTTCACTTTTTAATTGTGCTAGTTTTTAATTGGGATTTTTTCAATCTAAATCAACCTAATTTTGAATTAATAGCCTTAGTTCAATTTAGAATTTCGCAGACCTTGTCTCACGTAATAATAACTCGTGTTTCTAAATGTCTAAGAGTAAAATAACCTTCGTTAGCACTCAATGGGGATTTATACTCAATGTTATAATTAAAAAGGTTTAAAAAATGAAATATCTTGACAAGTTGAGTTCTTCAAGAGGTCCCGGGTTCGATCCCCAGGTCAGGCATAGTGCTAAATATTGGATTTTTCCATTAGGAATTATCTCAATAGCTGCCCGGAGTCTGGAACTGTGCCCGGTATATGGCAATAGGCTCGCCCCCTATTACATGGGACTAATAACATACTGGCGAAATGTGGGTGTATCTACTATGGGACTGATTCCTGGGTACACCTCTGCCTACCCCTTCGGGAAAAAGGCGTGAATGTATGTTATGTTATATGTTATGTTCGAGTTCTTCAGTAACTGACACTAACACCCTTATAATCTAGACGTCTAGACCATTAACATATTACCTATGACCGAGCACAAAAAAAACCTCGTTGTTTACTACTTAGTCATGACTGTATACTTAGTCATGACTGAGGAAAAGTTACAGTAATGTACTTAATTTTTGATATTTATGAACCTCGTCGCCTTATTATTATAAAGGGAGTGATACATTGGCGAGTAAAACCGTTGGTACGTCAACAAGCCGACGAGCCAAAAGTATAAACTGTTAAGGCACCAACTTCCATCTCGCTCGCGCAATTTACATTATTTGATGATAAAAAACCACTTAATGTGAATTTCCAAAATCGCTCTTTCTATTTGTTTATCTTTATTTAATTATTTGATCAATTCTAATTCTTTAATTATTTAATAATAATTTTATTTAATTAATGCATGTTTTTAGGTATAATTCGTTTTTTTTTCTTTTTATTTGATGGAGTAGATCGAAAATAAATTTTTTTTTTTTAATTAAAAAAAAAAACCTTTTTGGTTTGCCATTGTAGATTTAAATAATCAAAGTATCAAAACTACGTATATTACTTTCACGGGCGAAAAGATAATGAGCGTCAAACATTTTTTTAGCTACACAATTAATGGTAGACCTATACTGCTGATCAAGGTCCAGAGCTCGATAACCAGGTCAGAACAGAGTGTGATTTGGATTTATTAGGATTTTTTTCAATGACAGCCTGGAACTGTGCCCGGTAGATGGACATAGGCTCGCCCATGGGACCTAAAAAACATAACGTAGAAGCAGTCCTACGTTAAGATAATAAATAAAATTTATATATTTGTAAACCTGAAATTCAGGTCATTTTAACATAACCAAGGCCTTAACTCCAGGTCAAGGTATTTTATTTATATTTAAGACCTAATATTAAAGTAGTTAAGACACACCTGCTACAGTGCTACGGCGTAGCAATAACGTAGCACTCGTAGCACTCAGCTACGACATTATTCTTCAATCTCAGAGAGGAATAAAAATATTTCAAATGATACATTAAAAGGAAATGGTAAGACTTTTACACTTAAAAGGTCAAGTGTGAGCCGAATTTATGTTCTCAGGGTTCTTGATAATCTTTAATTAAAGGAAAACAGTTGGATTCTGCTTGAAACTGTATCCTGCATTTGTTGACAATTTATGACTACTTAGCTAATTGGTATCGTTCATATGTTACTAGGTTTTAGAATTTTTTTGGCTGATATAAGCTCCTATTTGTTCTATGGAATTGTTCATACAATTTTTTTTTCAATAAAGGCACGTGGCATATAAAAAAAAAAATTGTTATATTGTAAATACTAGACAAATCACTGGATTTGTCTAGTATTTTATACTCTTTTGATTTTTGATTTCCCATCGTAAAACTTGACAAAGATATTATCACAAAACATAATATCATACCAAAGTTTGTAACAGGCCTTTTTCCCGAAAAATCCAATATTTAACAGTTTGCCTAACCTGGAGCTCTAACCCGGGACCTCAGGCGAGCTTGCGCCCACTACGCCACCAAGGCAGTATATTAAAAAAAAAAATTTGCAAAATTTCATTAAAATTATGCGAACGGCACATAGAAAGACAAGATATCAAATTAAGACCAACCTAAAAGTCAGGTCAGTCAGTCAGGAGCTTGTTTAAAAGATGTCATGAAAGTGGAAGAGGTGAAAGTCGTAGGTCAAGAAAATAGCAACTAGAAAAAAATAGTATCTGCCTACCACAAAGAAGACAAGGCATGATTATGGTATGTAAACAAAAGGAGCTATCGAGACAAATAGGTCCGCAGCCTCAGCCGTTTTTATTACAGCCCCGAGGAACTGCAATAAGATCATTACTCAAAGTTCCACAAGTCACGTGCCACCTGCAATTACTACCTTTTCTTATTCGCATTTAATTATGAAAAATCTACCCATTGTTATAACAACTGCCTACATTTTCTTCGAAATTCTTATTATGTTTTCTGAATTCTTTTTTCAAAGGTTCCGTGCATTTTAGTGTGGATAAACGGATGTTTTTAAGCCCTACAAGTTTATTGTGCGTTCTTCTTGTAGAGGTATCTTTCCGAACGCACGGTAGACTCAGTACTGTTTATCTTCATTGACGTGCAAAAGTGTCAGATAATGACCTATTTGAATAAATCTGTTTGAGTTTGAGTTTTTAATTGGTAAAGGTAGCAAGAGTAATTCCTCAGAATACACGCTTATGAGTTAATTTTGGAAATTTCTTTCTGAAGACGCCTCTATATAACGCAAAAATTACATCCTCATTGCACATGCAGTGGTAACAGTAACGTTAAATAATACCATCTCACCTTTTTCCCGAAGGTAACTATATCACCTGAACCGTTCTCTGGAAGAGATTGTTCTTAGAGATAAGACCGCCAAATGTTTTTATTCATTATTTTCTTGTTCATTGTTTTCTTGTAGTGGTAGGCCTCTTTTGCAGGGGGCCGCCTGGGGAAGTACCACACCTTTGCCAGTTGTTCATCCGCCAAACAGTAATGTGCAAACCTTACTGTGTTCCGGTATGAAGGGCAATGTTACCAGCAAAATTACTACGCATGATGAGATTGAACAATTAATATCTCAGGGTGACAGGCGCAGTGCAGTGCCGCGCAGTATTTTGAATTTTAAAACACTGGGTGGCACTGTGTCTGATATGGGCAATCATGATGCTTACCATCAGGCGCCTGATTTGTTCGTCTTGTTACATACTACCATAAAAAAAAATTGTTATAACGTATCATAATTTTAAGGTTTATTGTACCAATAAAAGTTTGTTTCTTTTATCCCAGGAGCCGGACCGCCTGATGGCTCGCGGTTACCGCCACCTATGGATACCTGCAACCCCAGGAGTATTGCCAGTACGTAGCCCACCCTTCAACACTCTATTCTTTCTCCTTTTGAAGAGCCCAATGTTGTAGCTCAACGGGAAGACCGCAGCATGGACGATCATTCCACATTTTGCATGTATGCGGCAGAAAAGAACGGGAAATTCGCACTGTGCGACGTATCTTACGTGTAGGGTTGATTGTTATTTTGTGACGCGCATGCTACGGATTCTGTGAACGTTTTGGTGGTTTTATGGAAAGTATTAATGGCAACGTGTGGTTTCACGAAGATCTATGGCATGTGCGAGGGCGCGATGGCAACACAGGGAGGTGGATGCCAGCGCGACAGATGATTGTAGAGCGAGATTGAAGATGGTGGGCTTGGAATAAATCATTTAAAATATGCTGAAGTGTTCGAGTATTATTAAAGGAAAAGGCACGGCTATACTATAGTACCTAATTCTTCCTAGATCGAAACCTATCTACGCTCAAACTGAAGTTATTAAAATGCATAGCGCGGCAAACACTTAGTCGATGCAATTAAATTGGTGGCCCGAGCCAGTCGTAATTGATTTCGGTTAGTGTAGAATACTAATGCGGATGTTGGCTCTTATTTTGGTAGGTTTGCGTTTTTGGATGCGATTTAAGGAACTGTTATTATGAAACGTTTTTAGATGCACGTGGTAGGTACCATAGGTACGTGATCCCATAGTAGGTACACCCACATATTCGATAGTCTGTTATTGATCCTATGGAATAGGGTAGGGTAGGAATAGGGTAAATAGATAGGCACGCCCTATCTAACGTTTCAGACTATAGGCTGTCATTAAGATTTCCTAATGTACTTTCCTGCCTTGGGGATCAAACCCGGGACCTCCTGATCGCTGTGATCGTTAGTCGTTGTTAAATTCTTTCAGTGATCGTTGTCACTGAAATATTACCATTATTCGTTCATACAATAGCAACCTTAATACACGTGAATCGAGTAGAATCAAATCCCAGCTAATTGGGCGTAGGATCACGGACAAGGGGCTGATAAATGTCTGTGCTGACCGCAATCCATTGCGATCTGATATCGTCACACATCGATAAATTCGGTGGGTTTCCATTACACGATACGATACGACAACACTTTATAAACTCAGCATTATGCTGACGGTGAATAGTCAGCGCTGGTCTTCTGTTGGCATCACATAGTGATGTGACGGACTTACGATACGTCAGATTACAATTACATATAATATGAATGAAATATTATAAGGTATCTCTGTTATTGTAGTTTTGCTTTAAATCCACCGGTTTTACATTTTGGATATCTACCCTGTGTTAATTTATTTTTTTATTTTAAATACTAGTTAAAATAGTTTATGTGAGTATTCTTCCTTTTATTTTATTTTATATTTTAATCGACTTAATAATAATTAAAGACCGCAATTTCATAAGCATAAATTGCTTACGTCATACGCAGCCTGAACTGAACTTCTGTATTTAGAGTAATTTTATTGGCAGAGTTCAGAGAGAAAGAAGTAAAAGGAGATTTTCGATTTATCAAAGAGTTACAAAATTTCTCACATCGTTGTCGTAGCGTATAATGGAAACAAACCAATTGGGGCGATGAGACGATAGGTAACTACCGCCTAGGGGCCACTTCGTTCCGCATAGAATTGTAATAAGAGGAATTAAATATATCTACGTAATACTTGGAAGTTCAGGAGCTTAATTACCTACCTACTATTATTAACGATTATATTATATTATATTATATTATTAACGATTATATTACATTATTAACGATGGTATAATTTTACCTCCGACCAAAAAAGGTTTTCCTGTTGTTATAAGTTGACTGGTCTGTTTGTCTATCTGTCTGTGGCAGACAGGTTTTATCATAGATATGTCTCTTAACAGGAAAGAGGACCTCTTAGCAGTTTGACACAATTCTATGGAAAATTTACTAAATCGATGTTTTATATTCCCGTGTTTCCTCCGAATACATCAAATCTATTTGATATATTTATATCCTGATATTTTAAAGATAAAGAAAAGTATGTTACTAACAAAAATAAATTTTTTTGTTTATAAACTACATTTTTTGTAGTGAACGTCCAATCACGCGAGTAAAACTGGGATTTTTGGAAGTTCACTATGAAAACACCAAGGGTTTATAAGAAAAATTAAAATGATAGGGACATAGGTTACTTCACTATAAAAATATCATAATATAAATTTATAGAATGGGTTTATTAAATTTGGAGGGAAACAGTGGAATACAAAACATCGATTTGGTAAATTTTTCATAGGATTGTGTCAAATTCCTAGAAGGCCATGTACGCTCTTAAGAATCGCTTCAGCCGTTTTAAGATTAGCAGCTCTTTTTTATCGGCCAAAGACATATGATCAACTTCAAGATGTCTGATTGGTTCGAAAAATGGTATCCTGTCACTTATAACACTGCTATCATATTTCAACGGGATGGTAACTTTGTCCTCGTAGATTGAACAAAATAATCACAAAAGGTATAAAAATTTTATACCAACAGCAGCTAAGACAAGAAAATATTACCCAACATAAACTAACATAAATTTATAACAAATTTAGCATCAAAACTTTCCTTGTACGAAGCAATCTTTAGAACGCTAAATGACCATCAAATAGTTTTATAAAATGAAATAAAACTTTGTTAAATAATAATTTACTTATCCAAGTTTTATTATGAAAGCGAAACACGTAGGAACCTACCTACTTCCATTTATAGATATTATTTCGTTTCAACATGAAATTCAGCAACACGTGTTTGAATAAGTATAATAAAAGAACTAGTTTTGTGATTGTTCGACTATGTTTTCACTTTTAACGCGTGGAAAATGAATATTTGATGAAATTATTATTAAACTTATGAACTAAATTGCTGACGGAAATTCAGAACATTTTGCTTAGGTATTTCGTTGAAAAAGGAATTGGGTTTGTAATAGGTACAATGTTTTTTTAGGTTTTAATCGTTTTTAAATCCATAACTTTGTGTTTCTCTACTCTACTCTCTACTCTAATAATTACTACTCCTCTACTCGTATAATTTCTCATTACATATTAAAAATATTTAGCTTGTTTTTTGAATAAATTATAATTTTGCTTTTATGGTTCGTATTTTAGGCATACTTGATTCCACCATCGCTCTTCTATTACCGAACCTCGAGACAAACGGCAAAGCGTCACCACTATTTGGTAGATTTACCAACAGCTCGCACAAAGAGATTTGCCTCGTCATTTATCATGAGAATGACGAAGCAGTGGAACTCGCTGCCGTCGTCCGTTTTCCCCAAAAAATATAACGTGGGTATGTCAAATCAAGAGTGAATAGGTATTTACTGAATAAGCGTGCTCCAACTTAGGCCGCATCATCACTTACCAGCAGGTGAGATTGCGGTCAAATGCCTGTTTAGTTACACATAAAAAAATACTGCTTCATCGCTATCTTTCTTATAGGGCAAACTGCTTTTTAGACAAAGGTCTTGTTTAGGTATAACGCGTTCATCGGCATCTTACGTTTAATGTTTAAGGGCCAAGCAAAACGCAACGCAACGCGTTAACGCAAAAGCGGGTTAATTGTCATAGTTGGAACTCGTTGGGAATAAAAACAATGAACAGTTAAAATAAATTAACAATGGTAATAAAACTGGTATGGAATAGAATGGTGATGGTACTGGGTAGGAACAAATCAAACATCCAACAGTAAAAACAAACCAAACGCAAGTGTAAAAACCAAGTTATCAACAAACAAATGTTCCCCAAATGACCTGTGTCACCTGCGGGGATCTATCAAGTTTAGATCTGGCATCCTGGAGATTACTTCTCCGCGGTGACCTTGAGGTGGCTTCGCGATAAATTTTGCACTTTGGGTTTCTATTTCAGCTCAGAACATAATATTAACTACACACAGGTTATTTTGCAAAGATTAAGAATAATTATTATAATAAAAGTTTTATGTTTGTCAAGTTTTATAATCTCGACCTATAGTGACATGCAACCTTAACACGAGTTATTTTGACAAAGCAATCGTATCGAATTCGAACGTTATCTGTTAAAAATGTATGGGATTTGACATAACGACGACACGAATTATACACAATTTCGATTGTCAAAATTTTCGTGCTTGGCCTACTGATCCTTTGACAGGTGACTTTGGCGTGCGTAAGGCCGAATTCAACATTTAGAGGCCTCTACGTACTGATTTCGGCCTGATGAATGAGTAAAAATTTGTCAATTTTGATCTAAATTGTGACACTGGCGATTATCCCTTATGCACTATTGCAATGCAACCAAAAATAATAAAAGTGGCAATGGGCAGGGCACATAGCACGTAGAATTGATGGCAAATGGGGCTATAAAGTTCTCGAATGGAGGCCACGGACTGACAAGCGCAGCGTAGGACGTCCACCCACAAGGTGTACAGACGATCATCTGATAAGGACGGCAGGAACACGCTGGATGTAGGCCGCTTACAACTGGACTGGATCGAAATCCATAGGGAAGGCCTATGTTTGGCAGTGGACGTCCTATGGCTGAGATGATGAAGATGAATACAACCAAGGACTTTCCCCTTAGGTAATTGTAGGACTACTTATGATAAATATTATAAAATAATTAAAGGTACAAAAGAGGCTCTCAAATAGACACACGACCCAATCGTACATGTATCACGGCAGAGGGGGAGCGTCCTGTTGACAACTCCCATCCTGAATGATTTAAGGAGCTCCACACACCGCACGCGGTGCGGCGCAACGCGCTCCGCGTTGCGTTGGTTTGCGTTGGTTAGAAACACGTTTGGGGCTCCACACCGTTTCACCCGGTCCCGTTTTCGCCCGGTCCGTGTTCGGTGCGTGGTACTCCATATACACTCATACAAAATTTCACCGCAACCGCACCGTGCCACGCCGCACCGCTTTCGGTGTGTGGATCTCCTAAGGCTAAACATAATGATGCGCTACTACGAGTTCCTGTATGATATTAAGTGGCCGAAGTGAACGGTTAGGACTTTGATTCAATAGTGTACACTCTCGCAAACACTGTCCGCCACGTTCATCGAAAGTTATCATTGCATTTCTGAATTGATTTTACTAGTGTTGTGTAAACCGGTACTTCGAAACTTTATTTCATTACTAGCATTGTTCCTGTGGAAACATCGGGAATTTCATTCTTATTCCTTGTCTACATCATAATGAAAAACTACGTGCAAAGGAAACGAACTCCGAATCTAAGGAATCTGTACCCAGAAAACCTTACACTGTTTATCCCAAATTGCCGTGTAGAAAATGTTATTCGCAATAATATTCTCAAACATAGTAGCCTTCTTATTCAAATCAAAATCAAATATTTATTTGATTATGATCGATTTGCTAGGTACATAGCAGAGGTAGGCTATTATAGTCGATTAATTTATAACTTGATTTAAATAAAGTGAGGTTAAGTACTAAGTTTTTTTTTTAATGGCGACGCGTGTTCCAATTTTAGTAAAGCATTTATGCTTAATTTATTGCTTAATTGCTTAATTTATTTTAATTAATTTCGATGCTAAATAATATTATTGAAGCACATTTGAAAATATCATTAGGCCTATTAAATAAAACTAATCAAAGTAATGCAATATGAAGTTCAATAATATTTTTCTATAACTTAGGTAACTTATAGAGTTGACGAAGTGAAAATCGGTAATCCCTATAACTCGACCGTATCAACACTAGAAAATCGATTCCCTTACATCACTATCGTAACATAATTTGCGGTGGCATTCATAGTGGAGTGTTTGTCGACGGTCGGCGCAGCGTCGGCTTATTTGCTCGGTTTTCCCGGTTTGCCTACCTTGATTTATGTACAGTTTGCTTCGATAGATCGATTTCTATTAGCAATTGTCCGGATCTCGAATCGATTTGGGACGAATTTAATTGGAATTAATGAGACTGTTGGTGAAAGGTTTAATTAAAATTTGGTGTTTGATGAATTTCTGATTTATTATAAAGAATTAAGACATAGAAATCAATCCATACAATCACCTTTTTCCCGAAGGGGTAGGCAGAGGAGTACCCAGGACTCAGTGCCATAGAAGGTACACTCACATTTCGCCAGTATGTTATTGGTCCAATGTATAAAGGGGCAGCCTATTGCCATCTACCGGGAACAGTTCCAGACTCTAGGCAATTATTGAGATAATTCCTAATGGAAAAATCCAATATGGTGTTAAATACTGCCTGACCTAGGGATCAAACCCAGGACCTCCTAATCGGCAGTTAAAAATTAAGAATGATTGTTTTAAACTTGAATTTGATTTTTCTTTTTCTAATTAAGGCGCGGTGCAAACATAATTCGCCCTCTCGTTCACACGTACCCAAATCTTTGAAGATATAAAAAATACTACACGTAATTACATAAAATAAAGTCAACTAGGAACTAGAAAATAACAATACAAACTTTCAATAAAAAAATCCAATTTAATCCAAACATGTCTGAGTGTCTTTTTTTTTCAGTGTTATTTCTAGTTTCTCGTAGACTTGATTTCACGTAATTAGTTGAAAACTAATTTTAAAATATTTGGAATTAAAAATTATAACGTTCGTAATGACTGATAATATACTTTTTTTAAATCCCCACTTGACACCAGTGTTATAAGCGTTTTTAAAGTTATTAAGGAAGAACAAACACGTCAACTACGAAAGTTTTATTAATGAATCCTCAATGTCAGGTTCGTCTGCCTAAAAACTGATTTGTTCATATCCAGTACCATCATTCTATTAGATACGATTGGTAATTCTTTTTAACTCTTTTGTTTATATTTCTAACGAGTTTTAATAAATTCAAAAAACATCTTGAACTCTTTTCAATCAGTACAATAATAAAAAACACTTTAAAATTCTATTTTGATAAAGGCCTATAGTTTAAAAGTCACCATTTAATTGAGAGGATCGATCTCGCATTTGCTTTTGTAATTCTGACACAATTCCGAACGAAGCGCCGACTCGACAAAATGTTTGCTTCGCACTAATTGACGATCGAGTCATGGCTATATACACGGTACCATGTTGATTTTAAATTTAAAATCTTAGTCAGTAAATAAAAGAAACATTGTAAAAAATAAATTGTTAAGGCATACCTTGGCTTAGTGTCGGATTCCATACCTAATTATCTGATCAAAACGCTACCGCGTTCGTAGAACATCGTCATCTCCTTCCATTCTACAGCAAACCTGTTTATGATCACAATTTTTTTCTGTTGAATTTTACGATTTTAGGACTTATTCCTTTATTTGTGATATAAGATTAACCTTCTTACCAAATTTCATGATGCTGCCATCGGGAAGTACCCAGAGGTTTCCAGTCTGTTGCGCAAAGTATGGAAATGTGCAGTAAATAGTCGTATCTTTTGATTGCGTTGACTTATAAGATTGATTTTTTACAGCAACAAGGTACACAAGTTATTACTCCAAAGCTATCAATTTCAACTTGATACCTCCACGCGTTCCCGAGAAAAAAGGTCCTGACAGGCGGACAGATAGACAGACTACAAAGAGATCCTATAAGAGTTCCGTTTTTCCTTTTGAGGTACGAAACCCTAAGAAGCTAATAAAATTCTGACGGGTACAAAATTGCGGGATACTCTAGATACTAGTTGACTACTGACTTTATACATTTTTTCGCGGGAAATTATAAAATTGCCACAGTGGCAAGTACGAATGGGATTATTAAATCATAAGATACGCTTAGTGGGAAAGAGAAATACTATAAATTCATATCCGTCATTAATATAAATCCGTATATTACATGGTTTTAGATAACTTACTCGTAATATTAATATTCTCTTCTGAATAACCGAGATGTCTATATTTGATTGTGGTTTAATATCTATGATGTTTAGTATCGTGTGGTGACAATATTACAAGATTTATACTAATGAGTGTTACATAGAATAAGAACACACTATTTTATAAATGATACAAAAAAATATTATTACCAAAACAATAAATTTTGCGTTATCAAAATAAAATTGTTCAAGCCTTCTGCAAACCATTTAGATTTAAAATAATATTTTAAAATATCAGAATATATTATATTATGTATTATACAAAGGGTTTTTATTTTCCTTTTCATTGTGATTATTCTAAAATCTAAATCTTTTTTGCTTGTTTATACTTCAACAAAATATTCATTAATTAATGGCTCAGACCATATCGTGCTGCTAGTGTTAATGTCTGAGAATAAATTTCCAAAATCAACACAGCACACTAGGTATCAAAAATAATAAAACTCTCAGATTAACGTGAGACCTGATTGACGCTAGTGAGCACATCCATCCAAATGACCGGTTTACTATCCCGTTCTACCCTTATGGAGCATTCGAATTAAACTTCCTAGCTTCTATTCATCAGCTTCAAATCTTCCATCTCTATCACAGGAATCGCACCCATAAATACGTCGGCCAAGTATCGAGACAATTAATCGAATGATCTAATCGATTAGCACAGAATTGGACTGGAAAGGTTGACGTTTAACTCGTGCGTTAGTGTAAATGAGGATTGGAGATTTAGGATGCCTTTTCACCAGAGATGTGCTCAGCTATGTAGCTAAGAATGATAATAATATAATGTGATAACCACTCTCAATTAGCAACTTAAGGGAGGGTTGCCAATAGTCAGCACGCTTGCGGGCGCAGGCGGGTTGTCGATCGAAGTTCAATGGTTTACGCAGAGAACATTTTACGCTGCTGTCCTCTAACCTGATAACTCTACATCATCATCATCATCTCAGCCGTTGTTAATCTACTACTGAACATAGGCCTCTTTAATAAAGGGGGTTTTGCCAATACTCGACACGCTTGGCAGGCGGGTTCGATGCCCGTCCTCTGGATCTGTTAACCCTTAGCCGGCTCTTACGGCAACTACGAGTAGAGAGGGTGGAGCACTATTCTAAAGCCGGGTAACTCCACGGCGGGATTGTCTCTTGCCTTGCTTTGATTCTCTTATTAATTTGTCGGCCTTGCCTTGCAGGCATATATATTATTATTTTTAGTACCTACGCTAGAGTATTCTTACTGATTATGTAAAGCAATACTGTGGTAAATGTACCTAAGTATCCGGTCTGTTTTATTTTCGTTTCTGTAATGAAGCATTTTGATTGGCATATTAGGCGCTTCTTGTTTTATGTCCTTTTGAGTTTAAGCTTATTTCCGGGTCTTAAGTTTGAAACTAGTTTGGATTGTTTTGATCTCTGCAGGACGGAACACCTGTGCAGTTCTGGTTTTATGTTTAATTCTTTGATAACATAAATTCTAAGCCGTTACACAAGATGGGCTCTCGAACGCGAGCGGCAATTACTAAGAGATTATCGTATGTTATAACTTTCCATGAGAACCTCTAGTGTGGTGAAAAACATATTGATAAAAACTCTAAGGAGCGACGCTGTAAACAGAGGGGAATTTAGGCGGCGATAAATTGCTTTCGAGAGACGAATGTCGTAACATTGGCTTACACCAGGCGGCATATCAAGAAACTGCCGCTCGCATCTAAAAAAACTGTTTTGCAACTTTGGCTTTAGTACTGTCGAAATATTTAACATTTTAACATTTAAATTTCTTTAACATTACAAATTCTAAAGCACTAAAGTAAAACCTATCGTCTGTATAAATTCAAAACCGCCTAAATAATAAACAAACAAAAAAGGAGTAAAGTCGTTACGAGTTAGTAACAGACACGGACAAAACCGAAAGCAGTTTAGGCTTAACAAAACTTTAGGTAAAGTTGGAAACTCTTTTCTGAAATTCCCATCAGAATTAAAATAAATCAATGTTATTATAGCCTCGATGTTTGAATTTCATGTAAAGTTGTAGTGAACTGTTGAATTATGCCTGTTATTTATTACGATCTGAATAAATAAAGAAGTTTTGTTGTTTTGCACGATTTTTAGCTAAAGCGAAAAGGTTTTTCACTAAGTAAAGGTTATTCTTTTAAAGTTTAGCGAGTTTTAGTATAATTTTGATAATCCTACTAATATCCTACCTCCTACTAATATTATTAATGCAAAGTTTGTGAGGATGGATGGATGGATTAGATAGATAGATAGATTGACAACCTCGTTGACTCAGATGATAGTAACTCTGCTTTTTGTGCCGCAGGCTTCGGGTTCGATCCTCGGCCAGGTTAAACATTTGTGTGCATAAACATGTCTGTTTGATATATGTCTGGGTGTTATAAGCTTAAATAAGTATGTATATCAGTCATCCGGTTATCATAGTACAGGCTTCTAGCCTAGTTTGCGACCAGATGATCGTGTGTGGAAGTTGTCCCATATTATTATTATCCTTTTCCCCATCGATTTCCATCCGGTTGTAAGCGGCTTGCATTTAGCGTCTTCCTTGGTACCTATTTATTAGATCGTCTGAACACATAAGACGTCCAACTTATGCCTGCTGGCCCATGGTCTCAATTCAAGAAACCTTACAGCTCCATAAGCCATAACTTTTACGTGATATGTGCCCTGCCAATTACCACTTCAACTTGCTAATCTTCTGGGTTGGGTAGTTTTCGTTCGTTGACGGATCTCCGTATTTCCGATTAGATCTCGTAGATATTATCGACTTGGTAAGAAGCATAATATGCATGATATGTTCCAAGAATGGTTAATATTATTCGTAGTGCGCGTATAATACGAACCCATTACGAACATAATGAAACAAAGGATATCGTGTTTTGCATATGCCCGGCTTTAAATCGGGAGTCCCTGGATCGAATCTCATCATGTGGACTTTTCACTGGATCGTGTTTCGGATATCACGTTAAACTATAGGTCCCTATTTCCTATAAGATATGTAGGGGGCAGTCGTTAGGTCATGTAGCCCTTGTAGGAATCTTGGCGACCTGAAACTCTGACAATATGGGTTGTCCACATAACCCATATGAATTGACTCGAGCTTGTTATTGGAATCCAAATTATTTAATTAATATTATTATTATTAAATATATTATTATTGCAGTAACATTAAAAAAAGTTGAACGTCTTTGTCACGTAACAGTTAACATTCATAACTCTATTATGTACGGGTTTTGATACTGATTCAATCTGTCATTGACATGTATGTTTCACACAAAACATACCACTTCGGAAACAAAACAACGGGCCTATAAATTAATACGTGAATAAAACGCGCTAACTGTCGTGACGACATTACTAGCGATTGGCGCGGGTTTATAGCGCTATAACGGCCAGATTTATGGCACTTTATAGCTTCCACTCATAGAGATGTGTAGTAACTGTTTGGCCAGCTTGCCGGACTGGCCGGTTGCCGGCATAAACTGAAATTATCTGGACTTATCTGTACAGTTAACAGAGTCGCTAGTGAAGAAAATGGCAGCGGATAAAATGACAGTTGACACACCATAGTTACAATTTTGGACACAAGAACAACTGATTCGGTGGCGTTGTAAGTAATTATACGATCACAGTGTTTTATTGTCATTTAAATACACATAGTGTACATTATTTAAACTTTAAGTAAGATAATTCTACTCATTTATATAGAAGTATCTACCTATATATTAAATAACACTTAATAAACTGCCTCGGTGGCGTAGAGGGCGCATGCTCGACTGCCAATCAAGAGGTCCCGGGTTCGATCCCCAGGTCAGGCAATGTTAAATATTGGATTTTTCCATTAGGAATTATCTCAATAACTGCCTGGAGTCTGGAACTGTGCCCGGTAGATGGCAATAGACTCGCCCCCTATTACATGGGACCAATAACATACTGGCGAAATGTGGGTGTATCTACTATGGAACTGAGTCCTGGGTACACCTCTGCCTACCCCTTCGGGAAAAAGGTGTGAATGTATGTTATGTTATGTTTACTTAATAAAATAATAATAATTTCATATACGTACCTAAAGAAATTGACGTGTAACTGAAAATTATCACTATATGATTGTATTGTATGGTAATAGATAACAATTCGCGTTATTATAGTTCATTTCTGGTGATCATTGAAATTTTGAAGATAACATTATTTCTCCGTCTCTTATTCCGATTATTCGGCCAAAATAAATATCATACATCTCTAAATACCCCATTATAGTTGTTTAACTCGTGAAAGCTCGTGAAAAATTTAACCTTGACAGTAGTTTAATTACTGAATACTGCTTTATGATCTCTTTAAAACTATGTTAGAATATAAGTAGGTACTTTATATGGCTACAGTTTGATTGTAACTGTCAGTTATTGTTGTACTGACGCTTTTAAGGAACTTTCAGTACTATAGTTACGTGATATTTGATAGATACAAGATGTGTAAGAGGATTATTAAGGACTTATTAGGATATAAAGATGAATGTATGATCCAGGTCATTTATGTGCAGAATGTTCGCATAAATATAATACTCATACAAATTTGTCTTTTCAACAAACAATTTGTCATGTAATATTTTTATAGTGAAAATTAAAAGTATAAAATGTCTATATTAGAATACCTTTGGAGTTTTATGAAAAATGGTTAAAAAATACTTACAGGAATTGCGGATTACTTTTGTGATATATTATCACCGATTAAACGATGTATTACGATCAAATATTATGCAAATTAGTCATAAAACTATACATCCTGGACCGTATAATGTTTTTTTACTTAGGTCAAAGACAAAAACCGAAAGCTCATAAATTTTGGTCTATTTGTTTTATTGAATTGATTAATTATAATATTAAGTCCGAAACAAGAGCGAAATATTCCATACAATCCTATAAATTCCGAATAGCTGACTTATGCTTTTAATAAATTAAAATTGATGTTATATGAAGGAAAGGCCAAGTCAAAAGTACATATTCATAACCAACGAGCATGTATGAAGAATATTATAAAAGTAGTAGTAGAAATAGTTTCTGCATACATCAATGTCTCATGAATGCCTCGGTGGCGTAGTAGCACAAGCTCGACTGCCGATCAGGAGGTCCCGGGTTCGATCCTCAGGTCAGGCAAAGTGTTAAGTATTGGATTTTCCATTGAAATTTATATCAATTACTGCCTGACGACGAACTGTGCCCGGTAGACGGCAATAGGCTCGCCGAATTACATGGGACCAATAACGTACTGGCGAAATATCGGTGTGCTACTATGGGACTGAGTCCTGGGTACCTACCAACCCTTTCAGGAAAAAGTCGTGACTATATGTACCTATGTATGTAATATTATACAAGGTACACTCTTAGTGGTTGAAACCATGGCACAAAACTCAAACTCAAACTGAAAAAGATTTATTCAAATAGGTCACAATCTAACACTCTTGCACGTCAATGAAGATATACAGTACTGAGTCTACCGTGAGTTTGGAAAGATACCTCTACAAGAAGAACGCACAAGAAACTTGTAGGGCTTAATTTTTTCAACAGATAGTTTTACAATATTTGGTTTGGTTACATTCGTTTTCTTCGAAGGTGCCGCGAGGCGGCTATGCAGAAGTTTCCAGGCATCTTTGTCCTCTATGTACTGTTTGATTTTATAATAAGCCTTCTTTAGTAAAGTATATTTTATATAGGTTTTGAATTTACCCTCTGTTAACTCTTTTAGGATTTTATTATAGAAACGTACACTAATGATTTCAACAATCTACACACATCATTCCAACATGACCTATATAACAAAACCTATTACATTCCTATGTAACCTAAACTATCCAGCATTCTAACCCTATTGGCAGTTAGTGCCACGTATCCAGATCTATAGCCTCAGCGGTAAGGTGACCATTGACCATTCGATTGCTGATATACTGTACGTTTGGTATTCAATGGAACAGACAGTCATTTGTGGTAGATTGATGTCCATGAGAATATGTATATAGTTCAATTCTAGGCGTTATTGACTAAAGTTAATAAAGGCCGCCTGGAGGAGTACCACACCTTTGCCAGTTATTCATCCGCCAAGCAGTAATGTGCAAATATTACTGTGTTCCGGTCTGAAAGGCAATGTTACCAGCGAAATTACTGGGCATGACGAGATTTAACAACTCATATCTCAGGGTGACAGGCGCTGTGCAGTGCCGCGCAGAATTTTTAAGTTCAGAACACTGGGTGGCACTGTGTCTGATATAGGCAATCATGATGCTTACCATCAGGTTTTGCTCGTCTTGTCACTATCATTAAAAAAAAGTTGTTTTCTCACTGCCACGTATCCGACCAAGCAACGAATACGGAACGGTGACCAATAAAAAAACGTCCTACTAATATTATGAATGCGTAAATTTGTGACGATGGATGGATGTATGTATCTTTGGGCTGAAATTCGGTATATAGATAGTTTAGACTCTGGAATAACACATAGGGTACTTTATATCCCGATATTCCCACGGGAACGAAGACTACGCGGGTGAAACCGCGGGGCACAACTAGTCTTACGTAAAATACCATGTCAAATTATGATCAAATTCATCTCCACCTATGGGCAATAAAGCAAGCAAATATGCAAATTTCATTATAATATAATTTACCTATGCATTTAATCTTTTCTATAGATATTCTGAAATTCCGGTAACGTGTTTGAGGTTTCATATACATACATTCACGCCTTTTTCCCGAAGGGGTAGGCAGAGGTGTACCCAGGACTCAGTCCCATAGTAGATACACCCACATTTCGCCAGTATGTTATTGGTCCCATGTAATAGGGGGCGAGCCTATTGCCATCTACCGGGCAGTTCCAGACTCCAGGCGGTTATTGAGATTATTCCTAATGGAAAAATCCAATATTTAAACACTGCCTGACCTGGGGATCGAACCCGGGACCTCTTGATTGGCAGTCGAGCATGCGCCCACTACGCCACCGAGGTAGTCGTTTGAGGTAGTTTGAGGTTTCGGTGGTAAAATTATAGGAAAACTAACTGTGCCTCGCGGTTTCACCCGCGTAGTGTTCGTTCCCGTGGGAATATCGGGATAACAAGTACCCTATGTGTTATTCCAGGGTCTAAGCTATCTACATACCAAATTTCAGTTCCACCGGTTCAGTAGTTATAGCGTAAAAACGGAACAAACATACACACAAAAATACAACGCTAACGCTGTTTATTTAGCCACATCTAGATGGCGCTGAAGTCGAGTTATAACTCGCTAGCATTTTGTTTACCTGTTACAATTGTAACCTTTTTACATTTTACTGAGATTTAAAATTAAAATATTATTAAGATAAGAAGTAAGATACTGAAAATTGTTGTCTTTTACAAGATAAATAATGTGCGTAGTAGAACACTAAGAAAACTAAATAACTAATGGTAAGGATGTTAAGTTGTTGCCAAACCATAAACCTACGAAGATGCATTAGCACAAAGTAAAACCTAACTAAGACTGAGAATTTCGTACTTAAGTTCTTGCGTATTTCATTTCAGTTTTCTATTTCATAGTGCTTAGACAAAATAATAAAACCGTTAGGATATTGTTGGTCTTTTGTTGGTTTTAAAAATTATCTAAAGTTTCTCTTAACAAAAAAATGTATTTTGAATAAGTAGGTACTGTTGCAGTATAACAGTACTTATTCATTTACTGCTTTGCTCTGAAAAATAGATTATTTTAGCATTAAGCAAGCAAGCAAGCATAATCTTTTGTACTGAAGTTTACATTAATACTTGCTGTAGTAGACTTCTGAAACAAGAATCTTTAGTTTTTAAATCCGATTTTTAGTGTCAAAAACAACATGCACAGTGCACCGCCCTCCCGCCCTCAAAATTGCATGCAAAGAGGAAATGCTACTAGGTATTATTTTGTTAGTGACACCATTCATCTACACGACGCATCATCAGGAAATAGATTCTGACTCCGCTGTAAGGGCGACAAATGTTAGTACGATGCCGCTCCTCGAGATGTTACCTCGCTGAACGCTGGAACAAGAGAAGGGAAGAACTCTTGTTGGTTGAGTCACTAACAAAAATAATACCAAATAGTATTTCCTCTTTGCATGCAATTCCGCGGACGGGAGGGCGGTGCATTGTGCATGTTGTTTTTGACCCTAAAAATCTGAACTTACAAACTAAAGATTCTTGTTCCAGAAGTTTTTATAATATTGCAATAATTAGATATTCTCTGAAAATATGATATTTATGAAAATTTTATTTGATTATAGTTACCTAGGTACCTAGTGCACATTTGCACGCCCTATAGGCAAAGCGTGAGGAACAACATTGTAATAATAGTATAATAAGGCCTATGTATACAGTATCGATGTTTTTATGCATATAAAATTTCTAAATTACATGAAAAGAGAAAGAAAACACGTTTATCATGAAAGTGCACAATTCACGAAAACATAAAGACGCAACCTCCACCACACAAAACTACAAGAAATAACAAAAACTTCATAAAACTCGGAGGGGATCTCATCGCGCCACTAAATCGTAACTAACTAGATCACGTACGGAAAAACTTTCTGTATCAACCTCTGTATTAAATTTTCATGTAACGACACGGCACGGCTATGTTCCAGTACTCGAACATAAAGAGTTAATATTTCACTACTGTTGCTACCTCTTATACTCACTGGTGAAGTTTTAATTTGCTTAAAGTTGTTACAAGTTAGGGCACCCACGCGGCCGCCAAATTAGCCACAGACTACAGAAGTACCGTCTCCTTTTCTGCTTTTCTGATAGTTTAATTCGTTTCGTTCCGAATAGTTTTTTGCGCTGTGTATACGGTTTGTAATTTAGTTTTTAAATTCAAGACAAAGGACGCGCGGTACATGTGCTCTCTAATTTTATTTCGACAGAATTCTGTTTAAGTTTCGAACGGAATTTTGTAAATCTGGCTGTGGTTTCGATAAATTGAACTTGTTCGTTTGAAATTTATGGTCACTTATGTAAATTGTTAAAAGACATTTTTTACACTAGATTTTCTCTGCCATTCTTTTTGCATTGAGAATTAAAACTTACTGCATATAATTTAATTATTTTCAGTTCGTTTTACTCATTTTCATATTGTCTCTTATATTTAAATGAAATAAACATAGACTTGATAAATAAAGTGTATCCTTCTGTAGAGATAAAATGTTATATTAAAACTTACCGAATTTTGACTTCTTTGGACTGCCATTCGCAGTGTTTATCGAAGCTGATGAGTATCGCAGCGATTTCCTGCAACAAAATAATAAAACCATGTAAAAAAGTTCAAATTATGTATATAATATATACATTATGACTGCCTCGGTGGCGTAGTGGGCGCATGCTCGACTGCCAATCAAGAGGTCCCGGGTTCGATTCCTAGGTCAGGCAGTGTTAAATATTGGATATTTCCATTAGGAATTATCTCAATAACTGCCTGGAGTCTGGAACTGTGCCCGGTTCTTTGAGGAATGATGACAGTTGATATAATAATTTAACACTGTAATATTATTATATTTTTATTTCCCGCACAAAGGTTTTTTCAATATTGTTGATGTTTATAATCTAATTGAACCAAACATACATATCAACTTCTTTTGAGAGTGATGCTTGAAATAGGTTTCTGATAAAACCTGTGACTTGCAGTTTAATGATGTTTAAAAGTTAACAGGAAAGAGGTCCTCGTTCCTGTCTTAGCAGCTTGACACAATCCTGTGGAAAATTTACTAAATCGATGTTTTAATCCCCTGTTTCCTCCGAATACAATAAACCTATTTGTTATTATATTTATATCCCAATATTTTAAAGATGAAGTAAAGTATGTCCCTATCATTTTATTTTTGTTTATAAACACTACACTTTTTTGTAGTGAAAGTCCAATCACGCGAGCAAAACTGGGATTTTTGGAAGTTCACTATGAAAAAACCAAGGGTTTATAAGAAAAATTAAAATGACAGGGACATAGGTTACGAGTACTTCACTACAAAAATATCAGGATATAAATTTATAGAATGGGTTTATAATATTAGGAGGAAAAACAGGAACACAAAACATCGATTTGGTAAATTTCTTAGAAGGCCACGTACGGTCCTAGTGTACTATTTTGAACCTTGAAGAGTCAAGGATAAAAGATAAAAAAGTATCAACATATAGAACTAACTTCGTTACTTGTAACAAACACCCTTATGTGTATTTATTTCGGACATGTGGAGAGGATGGACGAAAGGAAATTGACAAAGGAGATTTAAGAGGAGAAAGGAAGGAGGTTTTTTTTGAGGAGAAGGTTAGTATGAATGGTCAAGTCGGTAGGGGTCGACCTAGGCGTACCTTTCGTGAACAAGTTGATGTAATCTAAAGGAAAGGCCAGATCAAAAGCACCAACAATCAACGAGCATGCATGAAGAATGTGATGAAAGTGGAAGAAGCGAAAGCTGTATGTCAGGATCGTAGCAAGTGGAAAGAAATAGTTTCTGCCTACCCCAACGGGAACAAGGCGTGACTGACTGTATGTATGAATGTATAACACTTATCCTGTAAAATTTAAGCAACAATAACTTATTCAAGTTTCATCATTCATCACCGGTAATAATGCAGGCTAATATAAAATTCATTTATGCAAAATTCCTTTCAGTGCCGGTTTAGTAAATGAAATATGTCTGTGGTAAGTATTTAACCTCTCGACTTAATCAACGTAACTTAACATAAAAGTGGGCTCGGGTTATAAAACCTTCATTATGTCTATGATCATATTTAATAATCACGTAACACTTTTCTTCCTGACAGTCTTTCCCTTTAGATCCTTCAGTTTTTGACAAATATAAGAATGGGACGAATCGACGAAAGAAAATATGTTAATATCAAATTTATTCGATTCGTCCCAATGGGACGAACCTGTTGTGGGATAAACTTTATGAATACAGTACATCGATATTATAAACTTCGAAGTTCAGTAAGACAGTCGGGACGAAACGGCGAAAGAGCCATCAAAATATTTTGCCAAAAAATTTAACTAAAAGTTACTGAGGTAACGCCCCCGATACCAGAGTGGCGTAGTGGTTCGCAAGCACTACTTCCGATCATGAGGTCCCGGATACGAGTCCTAGGTCAGGCAAAAAAAGTTATTGGATTTTTCCATACGGAATTTTTTCAATAGAAGCCTGGAGTCTGGGATCTAGGTTACTGGCAATAAGCTCGCCTCCCATTACATGGACCTTAAAAACTTAAACTAGAAATAAATACAAAATAGCTGCACCTAGCTTTAGATTATCTAAAACAAATACATTCTTAGGAAATAGTGTACGTTTCTATAATAAAATCCCAAAAGAGATAACTGGGCTCTAAGAGGGTAAATTCAAAACCTATATAAAATCTACTTTACTAAAGAAGGCTTATTATAAAGTCAACCAGTACATAGAGGACAAAGATGCCTGGAAACTTCTGCATAGCCGCCTCGCGGCACCTTTAAAGAAAACGAATGTAACCAAACCAAATATTGTAAAACTATCTGTTGAAAAAATTAAGCCCTACAAGTTTCTGGTGCGTTCTTCTTGTAGAGGTATCTTTCCGAACGCACGGTAGACTCAGTGCTGTTTATCTTTATTGACGTGCAAAAGTGTCAGATTATGACCTATTTGAATAAATCTGTTTGAGTTTGAGTTTGAGTTTAAGTAGTGTGGTGTGTACCTACTATAGGACTGGGTCCTATGGGTACCAGTATTACACTCATACATATATTCACGCCTTATTCCCGATGGGGTAGGCAGAGACTATTTCCCCCTACTTGCTACGATCCTGACATACAGCTTTCGCTTCGTCCACTTTCATGACATTCTTCATACACGCTCGTCGGTTGTAGGTACTTTTGACTCGGCCATTCCTTATAACAACATCAATTTGTTCGTAAAACTGGTGAAACGTACGCCTGGGTAGACCCCTACCGGGAGTTTCATTGGCCTGTGCTGCGTAAACCAATGGTTATACAAAAACAATATATAAAAAAAATATTAGTCTTAAAACGATCAATTTCACTAAGCTCTACTACCTGTGAAAAGTTGGGGCGAATGCTTATTCCTTATTCCTCATAATAATATGAGTAAAATACCAAATGCCATTTATCTAGATATTCCTTATTGCACACCACCGTCGTTTATTGTTTTAACTCTCCGTTTCCATCCGCAGGTTGTCTGTAAGAAATTGCTTAACGCGATAAGACCGCCGGTTGTTTACCGTATTACCTGTTATTTGTTTTGTAACATTTTTTCTTATTTTATTTTGGTATGCAATAAAGTATAATTCTATTCTATTCTATATAGACGAAATTCATAAGCAGTACGTAAACCCATGCCAAACAGTGCGAGTAAACACTTATTTTATTTTATTTATTTAAGATTTCGGTGTCATGTTTTCATATTTTTTACGGTAATACTATTTAATAACAGTTATATTACTCGTTTTATTCAGTATGTTGAAAATACAAACGTCGGTTCCCATCTACAATTTCACTAACCATATAATACAAAATACAGGTAATTACAGAAGGTAACGTGCATACAACGGTTTAAATATATACACACTCATAGATATGCGCGTAATTTATGCGAACAAGAAGGTATTCTAGTAAAAGTCACACCCTAAAACGCTTCGCTTTTATGTACAAAAACAAAATCGCCAATATGTGGCGGAGTGCGCAGGAGGCCTGCTTGTTGGTATCGAATCGTTCAGAGTTCAAACATGTTATACTTAGTTCGTTCACTTCATGCGCACACATTGAAACCAATGAGACTCTAAAAAGAGCAGGACCGGATATTATGCATAGCCTTTGCGAAAGTATTCCCCTCTTAATGCGTCGCGTCGTCTTTAGGTTGCCTGTGTGCTCGCATCGTAAAGAGCGAGCGTGTGTGCGTGCATTTTATAACCCACTGTATCAACATCATCTACTGTAATTATAATGTAACACAACCCAAAGGATTTGCAGGAAAGGGGAGAAAGAAATCATAAACCAGCTAGTTTAATAAACCGCGGCATTTCCCAAATCTTGTTACTCGACTAAATAAATCAAATAGTCTCCCTGCGACGCGATTTGAATAAAAACCTTTGAAAGTAATCATAAAAAAGTTTCTTCCCCTCCTCAGGGACGGAATCTTCTGCTGAGAAAATGAGAAATGATTAAATTAAACGAAACAAAACGAAACTTGAACGGAGTCTGCCTCGTGGTTTTAATTTGTCGGAATAAATATAAATTATCTGCGCTTGAAATAAGAGTTTAATTTAACGATGTGTTTAGGCAGCTGCTTGTAATGGTTTTTTTTTTATGATAGTGAGTAACAAGTCGAGCAAATCAGGTGCCTGATGGTAAGCATCATGATTGCCCATATCAGACACAGTGCCACCCAGTGTTATAAAATTCAAAATTCTGCGCGGCACTGCACTGCGCCTGTCACCCTGAGATATGAGTCGTTGAATCTCATCATGCCCAGTAATTTCGATGGTAACATTGCCCTTCATACCGGAACACAGTAATGTTTGCACATTACTGCTTGGCGGATGAATAACTGGCAAAGGTGTGGTACTTCCCCAGGCGGCCCACAGCTAAAAAGGTCTACCACTACAAATTATGGTTATATTTATATAATCACAGATTGTGGTACTAGCTGTACCCCGCAGTTTCACCCGCGTAGTCTTCGTGCCCGTGGGAATATCGGAATAAATAGTACCTTAAGTAATATTCCCGGGTCTAAGCTATGTACATTACAAATTTCAACTCAATCGGTCTAGTACGTAAGCGTGAAAACGGAACAAATATACACACCAAAAACAATGCTTGCGCTGTTTTTTTGTGGATAGCGCTGGCGTCGAGTTAGAACTCGCTAACGTTTTGTTAAACATAACATACAATCACGCCTTTTTCCCGTAGGGGTAGGCAGAGGTGTACCCAGGACTCAGTCCCATTGTAGGCACACCCAGATTGCCAGTATGTTATTATTCTCATGACATACTCGTAGGAGGCGAGCCTATTCCATCTACCAGACAGAGTTCCAGACTCCATGCAGTTATTGATATATTTCCTAAAGAAAAAATTCAATATGTATTAACACTTTGCCTGACCTGAGGATCGAACCCAGGCCCTCCTGATTGGCAGTCGAGCTTGCGTTTACTACGCCACCCAGACAGTTACTGTGCGAGCAGGTATGAAATTCTGCCATCCGGGCTTTGGTTTAACTAAATAAAAATGTTTCTTTTCACTAATGTCTTATGGGTGGCCTACTGGTATATATATCTATAGTTTAAACATTTTCATCTTCTGTTATTAACATATTATTACATTTTTTACGCGACTTAATCAGTCAAAAAAGCTATTTTGAAATTGTGATCAAGAAACCATAACTTTAAAACCTGAAGAACAGTTTAAAAATACCTTTCATCGATAAAACTATGACTGCCTCGGTGGCGTAGAGGGCGCATGCTCGACTGTAAATCAAGAGGTCCCGGGTTCGAACCCCGGGTGAAGCAGTGTTAAATATTGGATTTTTCCATGAGGAATTATCTCAATAACTGCCTGGAGTCTGGAACTGTGCCCGGTAGATGGCAATAGGCTCGCCCCCTATTACATGGGACCAATAACATACTGGCGAAATGTGGGTGTATCTACTATGGGACTAAGTCCTGGGTACACCTCTGCCTACCCCATCGGGAAAAAGGCGTGAATATATATGTTTTTATCGATAAAACAACGGCTTACCATAGCATCAAGAACATAATATAATCCAATCGAAACTACACTCGAACACCATGTCGCAGTAAAATATCACAAGAAAGTATGTCATAAATCACATATATCACGTTTCATATACTATGCATTGGTCCGAATCAAATCAGTCCGTTGACCCTCCCTATAAAATATTGAGAGTAGGAGTGAAAGTAATTCCATTAGAACCCTTCGTAGGTATTTAATGAGCACCCTACATGCCTTTGTTTAATATATAATGGTACTGGGACTTTATAGGGAATGGATTTATTGTTCGAACATAATTCGAGAGCCTTTGGGGAAGAGAGGGAATTAACTTTTAGAAGTTTGGGTTTTTCATACAGATTTTCAATACAATTTTTTTTTTTTTTTTTTTATGATAGTGAGTAACAAGACGAGCAAATCAGGTGCCTGATGGTAAGCATCATGATTGCCCATATCAGACACAGTGCCCCCCAGTGTTTTAAAATTTAAAATTCTGCGTGGCACTGCACTGCGCCTGTCACCCTGAGATATGAGTTGGTGAATCTCATCATGCCCAGTAATTTCGCTGGAACAATTTCAAGACCTTTAAAAACATATTAGCGTAAGACGTCGTGGACAGACATCACGCCTTTTTATGTTATTCCAGGGTCTAAGCTATCTATATACCGAATTTCAGCCCAATCGGTTCAGTAGTTTAGGCGTGAAAGAGTAACAAACATCAGTCCATCCAATAATCTAACCAAAACCGCGCTAGTTTGTTCACCTGTTAAAAAAGTTTTTTACATTGTACTGAAATTTGAGATTTTTGACGTGACAACGTCTTATAATTCGATAGAGCCGGCTGCACGTGTTAGATTAGGATTTTTTATAAGTTAATTTTCAGTTATTTAAAAGTTTTAAAATAATCAAATATTACTATTTCACATTTATTATTAAGAATAGCAACATTTATTTAAAAGTTGGCAACTGTATCTTTATTCTGAATCTGTGGTATTTATGATATTCAAAGACAACTCGACCAATGAAAAATCAACCAATCGTATAAGGTCAAATTCTGTTCCTATTTAATTGGTATAATAGTAATGGCAGATTATTTCATCCGAAATACTATGAAATATTTATAATTCATTTTGTTATTTCCTGTTATATAGTTATTGTGTCATTTTAGACTTGTAAAATAATATTCAATGTTTTAATGACTAATCACAATATTTGTTTAATAACTATTAATGTTTTACAATATGATAAGTGGTAATTATTATTTTTATAATTAATATTTAGAATTATAATTAATATTTAGAATTATAATATGTTATCGTATAAAATAATTTGTAATAGGTACTGTAATTGATTTCAATTATTTTGTCGTGTTGCCGGATTGAATGTTACTCATACATTTTCCCTCCTAAAGTGAAAATGGCGAGGCTATATAAACAGATGCTTCTGGTTTCTGGCTCTTACCGTTCTTACCTCTGCAACTCTTGCTGAGTCTCATACCATTTCTACTTGGGGGACTACATTTGGTGCCGTATAATATTTGAGATAAGTATTATATCGTTAATCTGTTCATTGTTCTATTTAATTGTGTAATTATTGTGTACTTGATATAATAATACTGTGTAATGTAAATTATAAAATGAGCCTTCTCATAGTTGGTGATTGTTTTTAAAATAATAAGTATTATTATGTCTTTACATTATTTAATGGTAATTATAGCTGTGATTCTATAATTTGTGTGTTAAAATTGTGATGTTGATATTTATTGAAAATATTAGTCGCCACAAGTTTATTGGTTGTTCTTCTTGATGGCGCTGTAGTTTGGAACAGCTAATTAAATTAACTAGATTGCCAAATATTATTTTTATTTCCCATCCTGATACCTACTTTACTTAGCTGAATAATATAGGCAGGTTAATGAAGATCCTAACGATCTAACAATTTCCTTAGGAAATAGAAACTATTATTGCCTAGGTATGAAATTGGCTTACATATATAGTAGTTCTATATACTACTGTATACAATACATAACATAACACATTTATCTATAGGTATATACTCTCTATCTCTCTACATAATATATACCTATAGCTAACATCAGAAGTGGGATTGTTGAGCAAATTCTAATATATTTCATGATTTCAGAAAATGGAAAACCGATTGCTCAACCCTCTGCCCTGCTGCTGTGGCGTGGTGGCGAGTAATTGCCCATATCGCCTGCCGCCTGCTGCCTGTCCTGCTATCCCTGAAAAGCTACTCGTACAAGGCCGTGGAAGAAGATGGGTCCATCCACTGCCCTGTTGCTATGCGGTGGCGCGAGCTATTGCCCATAACGCCTGCCCACGAGTAAGCTACGCTACGGTCCTGTGTTCGGTTTTGTAATGTGTGAAGTTCAGTGTTAGTCCGGTTCGTTGTTAACATTAATTTGCAAAATCTAGATAGATAAGAATTTTGATATTTTAAATATCTGGGGTACAGTATTATAAAAATATAACAGCATAACCGTCAACAGCATAAAAAAATCATAACATAATATTGCATAGCGACTACAATATTAATTTCAGCCATCAAAATAGCAAATTCAAGTAAATTACAAATTTTTCATAGCTTTGATATATTTATTTCTAGAAAATGTTTAGTTTCGGTGCCATTTATTTAAATTTGCTATTACAATATTTACGTTATAGCAGTGTTGCGTGATGACAAAGATGATGACTAAGCTAGTAGAAAAAATATATTTATCATTCGTTTGAGTAGATCTATATCTGTGGTTTGAGGGTACTTTCAAAAAACGAATACCTTCTTTTTTATAGAAAATATTTTAATGATAAAATTCGTTGTATTTGGGTTGGGTTAGCATATTCGACTATTAGGATTTATGCCACTTTAAATTATTTAAAATTTTAGTAGGATTGGCCGAACGGTTTTTTAATATTACATAGTATCGGTATCATTATGCGAAGTTATTTTCTCTTCCGTATTTCAAGTAAGGTTAATTAAATAATTTTTACTGGTTGAAGATGATGATCTGTAATCCATCTATTCTGAGTGATGATCTAGATAGTATATACTGTATACTATAATAACCATTTAGTTTAGCTGACGATCTGTTATCCATCCAATGCGAGTAAAAGTTTGGTAGTTTATGAAATTCATTATTAAATTTAGTATAGTAGGCGTTAGTTAATAATTTAATCTGATATTCATTTTGGTACTTATTATTTCACGAATAGGTTGGGGTAATTGAAAAAGGAATTTAAGATGGTTTCATGGTTCGATGTTCATGATTAAATTTTTAAATGATGGGTATTATAGGTATAACATTAATAGGTTAACATTACAACAGGGACTATTCTTTTGCATATGTATTTTCTATCCTATGTACTTCGAGAACGAAGTACTTGTCAGTATGGCCGTGTTAGATTAGGATTTTTTATAAGTTAATTTTCAGTTATTTAAAAGTTTTAAAATAATCAAATATTACTATTTCACATTTATTATTAAGAATAGCAACATTTATTTAAAAGTTGGCAACTGTATCTTTATTCTGAATCTGTGGTATTTATGATATTCAAAGACAACTCGACCAATGAAAAATCAACCAATCGTATAAGGTCAAATTCTGTTCCTATTTAATTGGTATAATAGTAATGGCAGATTATTTCATCCGAAATACTATGAAATATTTATAATTCATTTTGTTATTTCCTGTTATATAGTTATTGTGTCATTTTAGACTTGTAAAATAATATTCAATGTTTTAATGACTAATCACAATATTTGTTTAATAACTATTAATGTTTTACAATATGATAAGTGGTAATTATTATTTTTATAATTAATATTTAGAATTATAATTAATATTTAGAATTATAATATGTTATCGTATAAAATAATTTGTAATAGGTACTGTAATTGATTTCAATTATTTTGTCGTGTTGCCGGATTGGATGTTACTCATACATTTTCCCTCCTAAAGTGAAAATGGCGAGGCTATATAAACAGATGCTTCTGGTTTCTGGCTCTTACCGTTCTTACCTCTGCAACTCTTGCTGAGTCTCATACCATTTCTACTTGGGGGACTACATTTGGTGCCGTATAATATTTGAGATAAGTATTATATCGTTAATCTGTTCATTGTTCTATTTAATTGTGTAATTATTGTGTACTTGATATAATAATACTGTGTAATGTAAATTATAAAATGAGCCTTCTCATAGTTGGTGATTGTTTTTAAAATAATAAGTATTATTATGTCTTTACATTATTTAATGGTAATTATAGCTGTGATTCTATAATTTGTGTGTTAAAATTGTGATGTTGATATTTATTGAAAATATTAGTCGCCACAAGTTTATTGGTTGTTCTTCTTGATGGCGCTGTAGTTTGGAACAGCTAATTAAATTAACTAGATTGCCAAATATTATTTTTATTTCCCATCCTGATACCTACTTTACTTAGCTGAATAATATAGGCAGGTTAATGAAGATCCTAACGATCTAACAATTTCCTTAGGAAATAGAAACTATTATTGCCTAGGTATGAAATTGGCTTACATATATAGTAGTTCTATATACTACTGTATACAATACATAACATAACACATTTATCTATAGGTATATACTCTCTATCTCTCTACATAATATATACCTATAGCTAACACACGCACGAAAAAACATGACTCATGCGGCGTTACCTCGCTCTGAGGCGCTCGCTGTAAGGCTTGAAGTGCAAGCGAGAGCGCGGAACGAGCGACATCCGTCTCTCTCCTACTTGAGTGAGCGATGCGTCTGCGTGGACAGCTGCTATACTATAGTAAATTTACATGTTTTGATCGAGTATCAAGTGCAGTGAAAAGTGAAACAAATGAAATTAAAATTTTCTTTTGAAAAATGCTACCATTCCATCAGTATTTTCTTAAGACGTTGTCACGTTCAACTATCGTCAGTAAACCGACTGTACAGACAACCAATTTTTTTATTATGATAGTGAGCGACAAGACGAGCAAATCAGGTGCAATCATGCCCATATCAGACACTGTGCCACCCAGTGTTTTAAAATTCATAATTCTGCACTGCGCCTGTCACCCTGAGATATGAGTTGTTGATCTCGTCATGGCCAGTAATTTTGCTGGTAACATTGCCCTTCAGACCGGAACACAGTAATATTTGCATAGATTTATAATATTAATACGATGGGATGTTTTCTATAAAAAAAGCAACAAAAATCTAATAAAATACCTACGAGTACATGAGATAAAAAGTTCCGTTCGTACTATGACCCCAATCTACCTATAAGTATTTTCTATTTGGTAAGCAGACAAAATCACTAAACCCCATTCTATATAGCTTTTTGTTGATTCTCAACCGCGGCGACATAAACCCAATTCCTTATTCCGTCCCTGGCAGAATACTCGTACGTTAAGAAACGTACATACGAGCGGAAATGTTTGTCGGTCCGTCCGAAATTGGGACTCGGAAGCGTTTTTAGGACTTATTTTAATTGAGTACGGGACTGTTTCGAATGCGGGGGGTGACATATGAGGTCAGTAAGATAGACATCACCAATCGGGCTTTTACGTCTTATATATCTATCCTTGCTTGTATATTTAGAGTATTATGATCTGAAATCTTAAAAGGAGGTTGTTAGTCGGACTGTATGTTGCTTTTTGTTTGTTTAGTACTTCAGACTTCAGTGCTTCTGAGGTAGTTCCATATTATTACAAATTTTGTCGAAATTATTTCAGCGCTACTTGCCGTTCTTTTACAATGTGTATTAATATTATTAAAACTAGGTGTGCCCCGCGGTTTCAACCGCATATTCTTCGTTCCCGTGGAAATATCGGGATAAAAAGTACCCAATGTGTTATTTCAGAATTTAAACTATCTATCTACATATCGAATTTCAGCCCAGTTGGTTCAGAAGTTTTGGCGTGAAAGAGTAACAAACATCCATACATGTATCCATGCCTGTATCAACTGCCTCGATGGCGTAGTGGGCGCAAGCTCGACTGCCGAACATGAGGTCCCGGGTTCGATCTCCAGGTTAAACAAAGTGTTATTGGATTTTCCATTACGAATTATCACAATGACAGCCTTGAGTCTGAAACTATGCCCGGTAGATGGCTATAGACTCGCCCCCTATTACATGGGAGCAATAACATACTGGCAAAATGTGGGTGACTGCGTCTTGGGTGCACCTCTGCCTACCCCTTCGTGAAAAGGCGTGATAGTATGTTATGTATCCATCCATACAAACTGTCACCTTTATAATATTAGTGTGATGGTGTGATAATCCTTGCCTTGGAATCTGGTCTATTTGAATAGTTTACTGTTGATTTAACAATGTAAAACGGAGAAGGGTTTGTGTTTATTTAAGGGGGTCTTCCGTGTTGTGTGATCAAGGAAGTCTATAGCTTAGTGATGAATTTTGGGCTTCTTTTTTAAGGCTATTGATGAAGTTATAAGGCCCAGGCTGACTTGCTCTTCTATCTTTATCGTCTTTTCACTGTGTCTTATATATAACCAGCTACGCCCCGCGGTTTCAGCCCCGTAGTCTTCGTTCCCGTGGGAATATCGAGATATAAAGTACTTTTAATGTTATTCCAGGGTCTAAACTATCTACATACAGAATTTCAGCCCAATGAGTTCAGTAGTTTTGACGTGAAAGAGTAACAAACATCCATCCATCCTCACTGACTTTCGCATTTATAATATTAGTAGGAAGCAGGATAAATGCGAGTTATGTGTGCGTGTGTGTGTATTGGGGTGTGTGCGTAAGTTTATAGGGATGTTTGTTACCCCCTGATTGATAGACAGACAGACTGACAGACAAAGAAGCGATCCTGTAATATTTCTATTTTTCATTTTAAGATAGGAACGAAATACTAAGAACGAATTTAAGTTTCGCTCAAATGCTTTTTTAAGCACAAACGGCTCAGTAGTTCAAATGTGAAGAAGTAACAAATTCTAACCAACATCGATTCTAGTAATATTTATACAAGATGAGAATTCTATTCTAAAGAATCGAAACCGCACTGTCAGCAGCTGCCTCACATTTCTCCGAAAATATATTGAAATTCGAGCAAAAAGTATGTTTCTGATACGACACCGTCCTACGAATTCACTGATACATACACACTCAAATATTTCATAAAATTGCGTGAATGTGCTCATGCAAATAGCATGTTTCTTGTATTTTTGCGGAAACTAGATTTAGACAACTGTATTGAACTACTCAATTATTCCTGCGGTCTGCTGATTCTTTATGAACTAAAATGTTTTCAATGACTGCCTCAGTGGCGTAGAGGGATGCTCGACTGCCAATCAAGAGGTCCCGGGTTCGATCCCCAGGTCAGGCAAGTGTTTTAAATATTGGATTTTTCAATTAGGAATTATCTCAATAACTGCCTGGAGTCTGGAACTGTGCCCGGTAGATGGCAATTGGCTCGCCCCCTATTACATGGGACCAATAACATACTGGCGAAATGTGGGTGTATCTACTATGGGACTGAGTCCTGGGTACACCTCTGCCTACCCCTTCGGGAAAAAGGCGTGAATGTATGTTATGTTATGTTTTCAATATAAATATCTGAAAATATATAACGCTACTTTCCTGTACTGACATAACATAAAATCACGGCCTTTTCCCGAAGGGGTAGGCAGAGGTGTACCCAGGACTCAGTCCCGTAGTAGGTACACCCACATTTTGTCAGTACGTTATAGCTCCCAAGGGACGAGCCTATTGCCATCTACCGGGCACAGTTCCAGACACCAGGCAGTTACGGAGACTAGTGCTTCCACGGTGGCTCAATTGGTAGAGTACCATCACGCGGATTGGTGCGGATGATGCGGGTTCAAGTCCCGCTCGTCGGTGAAATTTTTCTTCGCATTTTCATATTGTATTTCAAGCGAATGGACCGCTTAGTGTATTAAAATTTAAAACACTACGAATGTATTTAATTCATTATTATAAATAACTGGCCTAACCACTTGGCTCAGTCTCTGCTCTGGCTCAGTCTTAAAAAAAAATCAACTCACACATACATATTACAAAACTTCTTCCGCGTATCAGATTATATAACGTCAGCGGTCATAACGAACAAACTAACTTTATAACACAACATATTACGGCTCGGACGCGATTCATGCCGCCTTTTTTGATTGGACCCGGTTTTATTTTTTCTGTTTGAGCTGTAAAACATTTATGTATGATTATTATATTTTTATTGGACACAAAGTTTATGTGCTCGTAACTCTTCCCGAACCAATTTGTACTCAGATTTCGGCTGAGCGTTCTATTGTTAGGGAAAATTGTTACAATTTTCCATGTTGGATTTTACTCGACTACTGCAAGGACTGAAAGGGAGGCTTCTATTTTAGTAGTCACTAAAAGAAGGTTTAGAAATACTTAATGGGGTACATATTTCCGTCAAACGGAACAACTTCAAAAGAAGGAATTGCAAAAATTTTGATACTTCTGCTAATTCTCGTAAAACCGATGAGATGATCAATTTTGTACAGAAAGTCTAAATTACTTTTTCGCACTCTATGTTCTCAGTATTATGTTGACTGAAGGTTTATTACTTACTTTTCTGTCACTCAATAACATCATAATCTGTTACTTCCATCTAATCTGATGCTTCTATCCAGTGGTTACTTCTTTCTAGTTCTAAGTTTTCTTCTTTGTTATTTTCTGTGATATTGTAATACCAATAAAGAGTTATCATTCATTCATTCATTCAACTGCTGCTTAGTCATCAGCAGCCTTCTATAGCTCATTGCTGGGCATAGGCATATCTATGTTCCTGCCATCCAACGCACCATAGGACGACCTGGATTTCTCCGTTTCTATCTAAGCCTTGAAAATGCTATGAAACATCAAAGCCGAAATAAATACCTGTATAGTTCCAACCAATTGGTTTGTACGTATGTACGTATGTATATAAAGGTAGGTGGCGTAACAACGTGAACTCCTATGGCTAGCAGTGGGATGTGGTGTATTGTAAGATGATTGTGATTATGATGATAAGCAAATGATAGCCACATTTATTTTCTATTTATTCAACACATAATACAGATTACAATCAAAAAGTGACTATACAATAAGGATCTACAAGGATCACTATAAAACTAAGATCTGGACTGGGTTGTAATCCAAGACTTATGTGACTAATGATAGCAAAATATAAACTCAAGCTTCAGACATAACATAATACATTCACGCCTTTTTTCCCGAAGGGGTAGGCAGAGGTGTACCCAGGACTCAGTCCCATAGTAGATACACCCACATTTCGCCAGTATGTTATTGGTCCCATGTAATAGGGGGCGAGCCTATTGCCATCTACCGGGCACAGTTCCAGACTCCAGGCAGTTATTGAGATAATTCCTAATGGAAAAATCCAATATTTATCACTTTACCTGACCTGGGGATCGAACCCGGGACCTCTTGATTGGCAGTCGAGCATGCGCCCTCTACGCCACAGAGGCAGTCAGAGGCAGGCAGAGAGCTTCAGACAAACATGTAATTATACAAACCTAGTTATAATATTATGTCATTGTTAAAATTAGTTATGGGTACTGACTTCAAAATATTGAGTACGATAATTATAAATACTTACATATTTCTAATATTTTAAGTTTAACCAAAAATCAACTTCGCCAAATTACCACAAAAAAGGATCCATTAGTCGCTCAAACTCAAAAGTTACAAAAACAAAAAGTTTGCATTAATTTTTATAAATGAAAATTAGAAGGCAGTCGTTAGAATCCTCGGCAGCGGATCCCCGCGCCCATAACCGATAAGGGTGTCAACTTATTGCTGGGGACAGCGAATTCTGACGCTCAACGACATTCGTCAGAACTTAATGAAATCTCCCTTCAAATTAAAGAGAAGTCGAGTGGAAAATAAGACCCTTTGCCGAAATATCGAGAATGTTCGGTCAAGCAAACGGCAAATGGGTTTTTAAGTTATTTCGTCTACTCGTCAGAAATATTTTCAGGCTGGGAATGTATTTGAAATTGAATAGGTACTTTGTGAAAGAAAATGAGAAAGTATGCGTTTTTTTTTTTTTTTTTCATTTTACTCAATATTACTCGTATCTTAAAATTGGCTATCACAGTTTGACTTTATAGTGTTTGATGGTAAATATAGGTTAGTTAACTTAGTTTATAAACTCGCCTGCAAAATAAAGCTTTTTTCATAATTCATAATTATCAAGTGAAAGCGAATAAAGTGATATCTCATTCTTCAAAATAGGCCTAGAAGTTTGGTCGCTAAGATGACACCAATTGGATGAAGATTAAAGATTATATCATAAATTATCATTATCAATTAGAATACATCACATAGAATTCCTAAACATAGATCTTTTTACAGACGACATTACCTCAACATTACATGGATAACTACTTTATATAGTAGTTACTTTATATGTAGAATTCCTAACGCAGAGCAGCAGCAGTTTATCCTATATATGCCCAAGGGTTGGTAATGAAAAATAAACTCAAAATAATTACCAGTGCAAAAATAACCCCTTTACATTTTTTGTAGAAATAGAAATATAATACATTTAGTATTCAGTAATGTAGTACATTTGGTGCATTTATCGAGAACTGTTTAAATGTATCTTAATAATATTGTAATTAACAAATCTCAGTACAATGTAAAAAAAAACATTTTTTACAGGTGAACAAAACGCTTGCAAGTTCTAACTTACCTCCAGCGCCATCTAGCGCGGTTTTGGTTAGATGGATGGATAGGTGTTTGTTACTCTTTCACGCCAAAACTACTGAACCGATTGAGCTGAAATTTGGTATGCAGGTGGCTTAGACCCTGGAAGAACACAGTACTTTTTGCCGATATTTCTACGGGAACTATGTCTACACGGGTGAAACCGCAGGGCACAGCTAGTAACTCCATAAAGTAATATATCAATCGCTATCGCTAGCTCCTATTACCACCACCACAAGTTAAACAAAGGCTCGCAGACGCAAAACTCCCATCGAGTGCGTTCGGGCTTTTATTGTCGCAGTTGTAGTCCCGTCAGATGTAGCTGAAATGACGTCATAAAGAGGCGATGACGTCACACTCCGCTCGTCATAATTAAGGGTAATTGTGTTAATGTTGACAGGACGACTGCTAGAGTTTGCATTGAATTTGTAAGTATTTTTGGGAATGTTTAATATATGTTACTAGCTTTTCAGGGTTCCGTACCTAAAAAAGAACAATAATTATGGGATAATTTTTTTTAGTCTTTCTCAAAAACGCGTCAAGTTTGAACCCAATATCAAACACCTAAATCTACGGTACCTTGTTGCTGTTGAAAAATCAGACTTTAAAGTGATTGCAATCAAAAGATATGGCTATTTTATCATATTTCCATACTTCGTTCATAAAACTCAAAACCTATAGGGTACTTCCCGTTGACCTAGAATCATGAAATTTGGCAAGAAGCAAGATCTTATAACGAAAGTAACATACATTTCTAGTTTCACAAAGTACGTTTAAAAATGCAATATTCTTATATGCATATGTAAACTGACCTTACTTACTACGATCTATTTCAGTGTATGAGGACAGCAGTTTTTAAACTGCATAGTTACATTTTTAAGAGCGTACGTGGCCTTCTGGGAATTTGACATAATCCTTTGAAAATTTTACCAAATGGATGTTTTGTATTCCCCTGTTTCCTCCGAATATAAAATTAACCCATTCTATAAATTAATTGACTGCCTCGGTGGCGTAGAGGGCGTATGCTCGACTGCCAATCAAGAGGTCCCGGGTTCGATCCCCAGGTCAGGCAGTGTTTAAATATTGGATTTTTCCATTAGGTATAATCTCAATAACTGCCTGGAGTCTGGAACTGTGCCCGGTAGATGGCAAAAGGCTCGCCCCCTATTACATGGGACCAATAACATACTGGCGAAATGTGGATGTATCTACTATGGGACTGAGTCCTGGGTACACTGCCTACCCCTTCGGGAAAAAGGCGTGAATGTATGTTATGTTATCCTATCCTAATATATACTATTATAAAGGCGAAAGTTTGTAAGTATGGATGTATGTATGGATGTTTGTTACTCTTTCACGCCAAAACTACTGAACCGATTGGGCTGAAATTTGGTACGTAAGTAGCTTAGACCCTGGAATAACACATAGGGTACTTTTTATCCCGATATTCCCACGGGAACTAAGACTACGCGGGTGAAACCGCGGGTCACAGCTAGTGTTATTATAAATTAATATCCTGATATTTTTATAGTGAAGTAACCTAAATGTATGTCCCTGTTATTTAACTCGTGCTATAGATTTGTGTCCTGATATTTTTAAAGTGAAATAAATCCCTATGATTTTAGTTTATCTTATATAAACTCTCGGTTTTTTACATAGTGATCTTCTAAAAATCCATGCTTTGCTCACGTGATTAGACGTTCACTACAAAAAAGTGCCTTTATTGATAAAAGACTAAACCATAGAGCTACATACTTACTATCTACCCTAACTAATACACTGTATCATAGAACACTTCACATTTCACAGGCCGACATGTCAGCCTATAGAAAATCCAAGTGCTCTAAGCCACTGTCAGATGGCAGCGTACCCAAGATACTAGCGGTATTGTCACGTTGAATAGCAATGCTTAGACGTTGGGCCAAATAAACGCCAGCATTTCGATCACGCGTCGCCTCGACCAAGCGCTCAGACAGATTTTTGAAAGTGCGTGCCTCCATGGTCCCAGAGTCTCGACTCCAAACGGTTCAAATAATATATAATATTACTATTTTAAATTATTGAACCGCTACCGAGATTTGACTGCCTCGGTGGCGTAGAGGGCTCATGCTCGACTGCCAATCAAGAGGCCCCGGGTTCGATCCCCAGGTCAGGCAAAGTGTTAAATATTGGATTTTTTCATTAAGAATTATCTCAATAACTGCCTAGAGTCTGGAACTGTGCCCGGTAGATAGCAATAGGCTCGCCCCCTATTACATGGGACCAATAACATACTGACGAAATGTGGGTGTATCTACTATGGGACTGAGTCGAGTCCTGGGTACACCTCTACCCCTACCTACCCCTGCCTACCCCTTCGGGAAAAAGGCGTGAATGTATGTATGTTATGTATGTATGCTACCGAGATTTGCATATTTGCTCCGCTTGCTTTGCTCGACAGAACCCGCCGCCATTGACATCTTAAGACATCTTAAGCCATTGAGGTGAATGGCTTAAGATACGCTCTATAATCTATTTTATGTTTTATCTGTCCTAATACTTACAAGTTTGTGTTTAAAAAAAAAATGGAATAAAATTTATTTTGAGTAGGTTATTTCATGATGGAAGTCGCTTAATGTGTTGGGGCTTTCCAGGGTGTGGTTGTATTCTCACGACTTTATTTTAAATGCAGAATGTTATGAGCCAATTGCCGTTGAGACATAATATTTCAATATGAAGAACATTTAGTCCTTTTTATAAGCAGTTGTTGGTTTTAGGGCCACGTCGACCTTACATTATAATGTTGATTTTATTTGATAGGCCTAATAATAAGATTTTCAAATAAACATAAATAATATTTTAAGTATCGCCGTTAATTAAGATAAGTTAGTTAGGTATGATAGTGAATTAAAAAAAATAAGATAAGATAACGTTTATTGATAAGAACATACAATTTTATCATAAAAACGATGGTTCCCAAACTAGTTACCTAGTTACCTGTATCTTGGGGGCCTTCTTCCCAAATGATCAATATAAATGATGATATTAATTATAATAAATTAAGCAAATGTTTTACTAAAATTGGAACGCGCGTCTCTTTTAAAATACAATATGGGACGAAAGCAAATTTTTGTATTTGAGACGAACTTCCGCAAGACGAATATTATGGCATAAATCCACATGATGGTTTGATTCGAGCAGTGTGATTGGGGAAACCCGTTCTATTAGCATCCCATAACGTCACGCCTTTTATCCGAAGGGGTATGAAGAGGTAGGTCTGCCCAGGGCCCATTCCCATAGTAAGTACACTCACATTTTTTTCGGTTACATATTTAAGTCCCATAATATAACATACTACATGAGACTTAAAAACACAACTGCGAATAGGGTGAGCTTATTGCTATCTAAAGGGTCCAGTTCCAGACCCCAGGCTTACATTGAGCAAATTCCTTATGGAAAAATTCAATAACACTATTTTTCTGACCTAAGGACCTAACCCAGGACCTCACAATCGGCAGTAGCGTTTGCGACCACTAAGCCACTGAAGCAGACCGTTCTGTTAGTGTTTAAGTAACATACAATAACCTCTTTATTTGTGATTTTTCTGAAGCGAATGCACAAGATGATAATAGGTAGATGGCAATAGGCTCTCCCCCTATTACATGGGACCAATAACATACTGGCGAAATGTGGGTGTATCTACTATGGGACTGAGTCCTGAGTACACCTCTGCCTACCCCTTCGGGAAAAAGGCGTGAATGTATGTTATGTTATGTTATGAATGCACCAGGAGCAAACTGGAAGAAAATATAGCATTAAAGCAGACAGTCGGGATAATATCTAGCAAGAACAAGAAGAGTAATTAACGTTTAGAACAAGACTTATACAGTTTCATAATATTTCATAATATTTTTCATAATTCATAATATCTAAAACAGTAACCGAAGCAGCTTTTAAGAGGCCTACTTAACCGGAGACAGAAATAACACGCGTAATAAAATCACAAGACTGATTGCTAACAGTCGTATAAAAGATCCATAAAGGCTCTTTACAAACCGTTCACATTTCACATTACTCAGGGTCTAAAACATGAATACCTTTCATCGATCAGCTTCCAAGAAAGGGTAAAACACATAACATACATTCACGCCTTTTTCCCGAAGGGGTAGGCAGAGGTGTACCCAGGACTCAGTCCCATAGTAGATACACCCACATTTCGCCAGTATGTTATTGGTCCCATGTAATAGGGGGCGAGCCTATTGCCATATACCGGGCACAGTTCCAGACTCCAGGCAGCTATTGAGATAATTCCTAATGGAAAAATCCAATATTTAACACTATGCCTGACCTGGGGATCGAACCCGGGACCTCTTGATTGGCAGTCGAGCATGCGCCCACTACGCCACCGAGGCAGTCAGTACAGAAGAAAGGGTAGCGCGGTAAAATACCAATGAATTTTATAACATCGTTTAGCTGAATATACTCCTTACCTTAGAAGGTACAACAGTATGAGAACTGTCAAGTTCTACTTCGAGTACTAATTAAAAATAAATTATCAAGTTTTTTATTGGTTTTCGCGGGGATGAGATAAAGTACAGCAGTTTCGGATGGCACGTAAAACTTTAGGTCCCGGCTGTTTCTTATAAGATATGTAGGGGGCAGTCGTTAGGTTATATGGGAGCCTTTGTAGGAATCTTGGCGACCCGAAACTCTGAATTTTTTTTTATGATAGTGAGTGTCAAGACGAGAAAATCAGGTGCCTGATGGTTAGCGTCATGATTGCCCATATCAGACACAGTATCACCCAGTGTTTTAAAATTCTAAATTCTGCGCGGCACTGCATTGCGCCTATCACCCTGCCCTTTGCCCTTCAGACCGGAACACAGTAATGTTTGCACATTACTGCTTGGCGGATGAATAACTGGCAAAGGTGTGATACTTCTCCAGGCGGCCTTTATTAACTTTAGTCAATAACGTTATTCCAGGGTCTAAGCTACCTACATACCAAATTTCAGCCCAATCAGTTCAGTAGTTCTGGCGTGAAAGAGTTACAAACATGCATCCATCCATCCATCCCCACAAACTTTCATATTTATAATATAACTAAAATTAAAATTGTGAAGCATCGATACAATAAGTGATAGCAGTATATAAACACAAAACAAGCGCACAAATACATTGTTAGCAAATTGTTCATGAACTTCGGCGATGGAGGCGTTCGCTTAAAGACTCCCGTTCTGAATACTTTAAGACTCTTACACGTACTTTATGATGATGCAAATAATACTCGTATTTATCTCCGAGTACTCTAGGTTCTTACGTATTACGTTGCGACAACATTAAAGTTTTAGATGTTTTTGATGACTAATTTATGCGCAGTTTAGCATAAATAAAGTTTTTATTTAACGTAAAACATAACATACAATCACGGCTTATTCCCGAAGGGGACTCAGCCCCATAGTAGGTACATCCACTCTTCCACCACGCAACGGATGTTATTTAATAACAATGTGTTAAAAAAAGGTGTAGAAATACTTAAGGGGGTGCCATCTACCCGTCAACCTAAAACAACTTTCAAATAAAAGAATTCGCTAAATAATTCGACTTCCATATAAAATGGATAACTTCTGGAACAAAAATATTTAGTTTTTAGATCCGATTTTCAGCGTTAAAAACAACATGCACAGTGCACCGCCTTCCCGCCCGCAAAATTAGCTACGTTCGAACTTCCCCTTTTCTTATATCTATATCCAGTGAAATTACTGGGCATGATGAGATTCAACAACTCATATCTCAGGGTGACAGGCGCAGTGCAGTGCCGCACAGAATTTTGAATTTTAAAACACTGGGTGGCACTGTGTCTGATATGGGCAATCATGATGCTTACCATCAGGCACCTGATTTGCTCGTCTTGTTACTCACTATAATAATAAAATTAAAAAAATCTAATATACTAACTATAATATTATAACCCTTAGCCAGTTCTTACAGCAACCACGGGCAGAGAGACTGGAGCACTATTCTAAAGCCGGTAACTCCGCGGCTGTGGATCACGATTTAGATCGGAGGTAGTGCGAAAAGCAGTATCCGAATTAGAGTCTTCCGAATAACGGATTCGGATTGGATTCGTTTCGGACGTAGTGTGCAACTGCTCTTAGTGCTACTATACCCCACCTAAGTTCTAATTTTCTAGTTGGTGCTATAAGTTTATCTCCACTTCATTATCCCGTTTAAACTTCCAGATGCTTCCGACTCCTTAGATATCCAAGAATACACCTGAACTTAGTATTATTAGGGAAGTATTTCGTAGTCGGCAATTAGGGGGGTGTAAGGAGGCAAACTTCGCTCTTTGTTGCTTAATTAGGTTTAGAGATGACGGTGTTTTCTATGTCGGATTTTGCCGGTAAATTGGAGAATTTTAATTACAATTGTGACTCGTACAGTGATTTAAAATCAGTAGGGAAAGAGCAATTGACAAAGCCTAGTGGCAATGAGTATGACACATAGCACGTAGAACTGGTGGCTGATGGAGCTGTAAGGTACTCGAATGGAGACTACGGATCAGCATGGATGCCATAAGCTATTCATATGGGGGGATTTCGCCGTAATCATCACGCTCGGCAGGCGGCTTGGTGATCGCAGTAGATGGAATACTTGGAAACAGAGAGCGCTGCTGCCCACTCTCCGAATATGTCTGCCGGGTCTAACTCCCACGGGATGAGAAAGGGGTAGCCCTATTATATAGCCGGGAACCACACGGCCACATCGCAGCCTAAAGTCGTCATAATTAACGTACGTAATTTTTCGGTCCCGGATTCGATCCCTAGGTCAGGCAGTGTTAAATATTGCATTTTTCCATTAGGAATTACCTAAATAACTGCCTGGAGTCTGGAACTGTGCCCGGTAGATGGCAATAGGCTCGCCCCCTATTACATGGGACCAATAACATACTGGCGAAATGTGGGTGTATCTACTGTGGGACTGAGTCCTGGGTACACCTCTGTCTACCCCTTCGGGAAAAAGGCGTGAATGTATGTTATGTTTATGTTATGTAATTTTTCGATACCGATATTCCAATTTCTTTTTATTAAACCGGTGTTTTCATGTTTGGAAGCTTTAACGGCGTGTTTTTTGCCATTACAGCGCTTTTAAAATATCTATTTGATATTTATTCGGTAATATTCTGAGAAACGGATATTTGGTTTATTACTAATGAGGATGTACGAGTTTCTATTTACTTGCTCTTGCTGTGTAATCATTTAATTTGTGGAAAACCGAGCTACAACCACATAACGAATATAGCGATATTTCTTATATAATCGATAGGTCTCCGCGCGCGCTCCAATTATCCCCGTCGTACTTGTCAAATGCAGCCACTAATATCATTCATATTCCTTTCACAGTCGCCATAATTGAATGTTAAATTTATGTATGTAATTTCTTTTCTTTCTTTTTAATAATGTTACCTTAAATTAAGAGTATAATATCGCCATAAAACGTTATGTATTCCTTTTATTGTCATATTTATCTGTTATATTTCTACAAAACCAAAATCTACAATGTGAATTTTTAATACTGCCTCGATGGCGTAGAGGGAGCATGCTCGACTGCCAATCAAGAGGTCCCGGGTTCGATCCCCAGGTCAGGCAGTGTTAAATATTGGATTTTTCCATTAGGAATTATTTCAATAACTGCCTGGAGTCTGGAACTGTGCCCGGTAGATGGCAATAGGCTCGCCCCCTATTACATGGGACCAATAACATACTGGCGAAATGTGGGTGTATCTACTGTGGGACTGAGTCCTGGGTACACCTCTGTCTACCCCTTCGGGAAAAAGGCGTGAATGTATGTTATGTTTATGTTATGTAATTTTTCGATACCGATATTCCAATTTCTTTTTATTAAACCGGTGTTTTCATGTTTGGAAGCTTTAACGGCGTGTTTTTTGCCATTACAGCGCTTTTAAAATATCTATTTGATATTTATTCGGTAATATTCTGAGAAACGGATATTTGGTTTATTACTAATGAGGATGTACGAGTTTCTTTTTACTTGCTCTTGCTGTGTAATCATTTAATTTGTGGAAAACCGAGCTACAACCACATAACGAATATAGCGATATTTCTTATATAATCGATAGGTCTCCGCGCGCGCTCCAATTATCCCCGTCGTACTTGTCAAATGCAGCCACTAATATCATTCATATTCCTTTCACAGTCGCCATAATTGAATGTTAAATTTATGTATGTAATTTCTTTTCTTTCTTTTTAATAATGTTACCTTAAATTAAGAGTATAATATCGCCATAAAACGTTATGTATTCCTTTTATTGTCATATTTATCTGTTATATTTCTACAAAACCAAAATCTACAATGTGAATTTTTAATACTGCCTCGATGGCGTAGAGGGAGCATGCTCGACTGCCAATCAAGAGGTCCCGGGTTCGATCCCCAGGTCAGGCAGTGTTAAATATTGGATTTTTCCATTAGGAATTATTTCAATAACTGCCTGGAGTCTGGAACTGTGCCCGGTAGATGGCAATAGGCTCCCCCCCGATTACATGGGACCAATAACATACTGGCGAAATGTGGGTGTATCTACTATGGGACTGAGTCCTGGGTACACCTCTGCCTACCCCTTCGGGAAAAAGGCGTGAATGTATGTTTATGTATATATATATATATATATATATATGTTATGTTATATTTCTTTCTTATTGCAGTGTGTGTAGTACACTACACACACTGCAATAAGAAAGCAGCCGCATTTTCGAAGCTGTTTTGTTTAGGTATCGTACGGTTACTAATCGGAGCGTGCGGTAACTTATCAATAGTCTAAGCGATAGAATGTAATTAATGATGTGATATAATATTGATATATACATACAGACCTACTAGGTACTGTTTAAAAGTGCAACAACAAACACTTAACTGCATAGAATCAACGCAAAGGAATGAAAAAGTTCATTAAGAATCGATTGTCACGATATAATCGAGTACGCGGGTCAAAGGGTCGGTAGAACGGAATCGATCATTCATACGAGTATGTGACCGAGCCACAGTTAAAATAAAATGGTTATAAAATGTGGTGAAAACTTCTTCTTCTTCTCAGCCGTAGCAAGTCCACTGCTGAACATAGGCCTTCCCAATAAAGGGGGTTTTTTTTTTTTTTTTTTTTTTTTTTTTTATGATATTAAGTAACAAGACGAGCAAATCAGGTGCCTGATGGTAAGCATCATGATTGCCCATATCAGACACAGTGCCACCCAGTGTTTTAAAATTTAAAATTCTGCGCGGCACTGCACTGCGCCTGTCACCCTGAGATAGGAGTTGTTGAATCTCATCATGCCCAGTAATTTCGCTGGTAACATTGCCCTTCATACCGGAACACAGTAATGTTTGCACATTACTGCTTGGCGGATGAATAACTGGCAAAGGTGTGGTACTTCCCCAGGCGGCCCCCTGCTAAAGAGGCCTACCACTACAAAAATTGGGTTTTGCCAATACTCGCCACGCTTGGCAGGTTGTCGAGCGCAGTTTGATGAATTTTACGCAGATGATGCTGCTGTCCATCCTCTGGATCTGACAACCCTTAGCCGACTCTTACGGCAACCATGGGTGGAGAGAGTGAGGTACTGATAGCCTGCTACCCACGGGTGAAAACTTATTTTCACATAATATTAGATTGCATAATAAACCACAGGGTCCGTTCATTGATATAAAGAAAAAGGGAGATGAGGTACTGGCTTCTCGAAAATGGCAAGCTCAAATAAGGTCCCATTAGGTCCACGAACGTCAGTAAAGTAAGCTCGTACTAGCGAATAATTTTGTTGTGTCGGTCGCACTTCGGTCTTAGGTACGTCTTTCTATCTTTGTTGTTCATTATATGTCACTGTGCAAATCTTCACACTGAGCAAATAGCACGTGCCAGTAGTTGAGTAAGCACTGGGAGAACGTGCCCTATCTCCTCTTTTCTTTAAATCAATGGTATGGTCACTCACGTTCTCTTCACATTTCTGTACAATTTCCCACTAAAGTTTATGTATGTGTGTTTAACTCCGACTCTAGAACAACAATAATCTTAGATGAAGTAGGTAAAGATCGATAATACGTACTCAGTAAACGCGTCCATTCAACAGAACCTAAGAATGGTGTATCCTTTCCTTACCCGGGCGCCGCCACATGCTCGCGAAAGTTATAACGTAACCATATATACTGAAGTGTACCTTTTTATTCTAAGTCTATAATATTATGATACTTTTTTACTCGCCGTGGAGTTACCGGCTTTAGAATAGTACTCCACCCTCTCTCCCCGTGGTTGCCGTAAGAGCCGGCTAAGGGTTAACAGATCCAGAGGACGGACAGCAGCGTCCTCTGCAAAAACTATCGAACTGCGCTCGACAACCCGCCTGCCAAGCGTGTCGAGTATTGGCAAAACCCCCCTTTATGGGGGAGGCGTATGTTCTGTATTGGATTACCAACGGCTGAGATGATGATGATGATGATGACTTTTTTACTTTGCAAATTACTTTGTGAAACCATGTAAAGAGTTTGGTTCAGAGATAGGCCATATCATTTTTTTGTACTAGAAAAGTCCATATCGTTTTCCAAGGTTCCATCTAATTTGAGGATTCTACTTTCGGAGAAGGACATAGGGTACTTCAGTTTCTAAATTCTCACAGGAACAACCTACGCGGGTGTAACTGCAGGACACAGCGAGTGCTATACTCGTAATAAGGTCACTTCCTGTCGCTTCGCGTCGCTCGTAAAAGCAAATTGGAACAACTGCATCGCAAAAAGGCAAAGAAATACAAACCAATTTAATTTCCATGCATTTCTGTACAAAGTTTCGATGGAAAAACTCGACAAAACAAAGGTAACGATTCCCTCGTTACCTTTGTTTTGTCGAGTTTAATTTCCTGTCGTTGTCATGGCAACGGGACAAGCACACTCCTCCGCGACAGCAGCTCTTATTATTAATTGATATCTCCTGTAGGATTTATTATTCTCTTAAGGCCAAAGACAAGTCGAGCTAAAGACGACGCTTTTTGGGGGTATGATTCCACTAAGTTTATGCAGTGACAGCTGGCCACGCTACTTTCCATTTCTCATTCGATTCAGTGCTTGGATGAAGGAATACATGGAGACGGCACATACAACATACAACGCAGTGCCAGTTGTTATTAGGTGCTTGATCAGCCATCTTATGTAACAAGTTTCGTAGTAGTTGAACCACAGAATAAATAATAATACCGCGGCAGCCATTTTATGTAAAAATTATGATTTGTGGCTATGCATTTTTTGTAGGTATTTCGCAGAGTGGGCAGCAGCCCTCTGCATTTCCAAGTATTTGAACTACTGCGCTCACAGAGGAGATGAAAGAGGTTTCATCTGCTCTGTGACTGCGATCACCAAGCCGCCTGCCAAGCGTGGTGTTTATGGCAAAATCCCCTCATATTAATAAGTAGTTTATGACGTTCCATGGGGGAGGTCTATGTTCAGCAGTGGACGTCTTCCGGCTGATGATGAATGCCTATGTACTCAAACTTGCAAATGTGCGAATAAGATAGAAGCACGATATGTAGACCCTTAAAGTTGAATCATCTTTGTGTAAAACACCGTTCCACTAAACCAAAACAACGTAACCAAAGTAATTACAATTTATCTTAAATTCATTAACTTTTCACACGCAATTACTCTGCGTAAATATACACTCTATTCAGAATATAACTCAGATTCCGGCTTCGGTCCCAGGCGACGCTTTGTGTGGATGATTTATGTAGCTTAATCTATTGGTGCCTATTGTTAGGTCTTTTATTCTGGGATGTTCTGAGCGCTGATGATGTGAGAGCTGGGCCTTGATTTTCCAATAAAATACTAACCCGTCTATGATAGTAGGTAGCTGATAACAATAACTTCAACCAATCTGTAAGAACAGGTAACAATCAGCTTCATGTGTGTTATTTTTTAGTTAGTGCTCCGTACCTCAAAAGTAAAAAGGGACCTTTATAGCATCCCTTTGTTGTATGTCCGTCTGTCAAGAATATTTTTCCCGGGAACGCGTTGAAGTATCAAGTTGAAACTCATATCAACAACTCAAATCTACGGTCCCTTGCTGCTGTAAAAAAGTCAAACTTCTAAGTCAAAGTAATCAAAACCTTTTGATTTTGACGGCTTATTTACCGCATATTTCATTAAAGTATGGATTTTGCGCAACGGCCTAAAAACCTCTAGGGTATTTCCCATTGGCCTAGAATCATGAAAATTGGCAAGAAGCAATATCTTATATCACAAGTAAAGGAAAAAATGCCAAAACCTATAACGTTTTATAAAAATAAATAGAGATTTTTAACACGTTTGCAACTAGATAACGCTGAATGCTCTAAGAACGCGGTATCGTTTTGTTCAGCTATCTCTCTATCAGGTATCTGAAATATGGGAGTTTTATACCAAAACTTTGACGACTTTTAGAATGTGATATTTCAAAAATTCTTTCTTAGCACACGTCCAGAAACCGAAAACAACTTACATTCCAAGTTTCAAGTCTCTAGGTTCAGTTGTTTGGGCTCTGCGTTGCATAGTGATTCAGTAGAAAATAAGCAAACAACTCTAACAAAAGGTCTTAAGGGGATTTCTCGTCCATACAAAATGAACTTTCCCAAATATGGAGAAATAGAGATTAATTTTCCACTCAATTATTTGTGGTTGGCTCTTAATATGGCCATTATTTGCGCAAATATATATTTAGTTGATGAAAACTGTATGGTTTTTTCATATTAAAAAAATATAAAAACTATTTTTGAAGTTACTTCTATGGTTTTTGTAAATAAGAAAAAAAACATATTTTTGCATAAACCAAATATATTTTTGCGCAAATAATAGCCAGATTAAGAGCCAACCACAAACAATTGAGTAGGAAATTAATTTCTATTTCTCCATATTTGGGAAATTTAATTTTGTACGGACAAGAGACCCCCTTAATAAAATTCTCCATTTATCACCAACCTCGGTAAGTTGCAAATCTCTTACTTCCACCTCGATACATTAACAGCGCGCGACGCAAATGGAAACCAACGTCACCTATTTTATCGGTTAAAATACGGGTCAGCTTTATCAGTGAAATGATTATCTGTTAAACAAAGTGACTCGGTTCATTCTTCCTATATCTAATTTTATCATAAATTAATTATTTATAAACTAGCTGAGCCCCGCGGTTTCACCCGCGTAGACATCGTTCCCGTGGGAATATCGGGAACAAAAGTACCCAATGTGTTATTCCAGGGTCTAAGCTACCTACATAAAAAATTTCACCCCAATCTGTTCAGAAGTTTTTGCTTGAAAGTGTAAAAAACATCCATCCATCCATCAAACTAACCAAAACTGCGCTACATTGCGCTGGAGGTGAGTTAGAACTTGCAAGCGTTTTATTCACCTGCTATAAATGTAAGTTTTTACATTGTACTCGTATTGATATTTGAGATTTGCAATATTAGTAGGATTGGTCGGTGTCGAAGTGGTCGCAAGCGTTATTTCCGATCATGAGGTCCCGGGATTGATCCCCAGGTCCTATAACATCACATCTTTTTCCAACGAGTGTGACGTTAAGGTATACGCTCTGACTATGGTTTAGAGGCTTAGGGTGACAGGCGCAGTGTATATTTTGTAGTGGTAGGCCTCTTTAGCAGGGGGCCGCCTGGGGAAGTACCACACCTTTGCCAGTTATTCATCCGCCAAGCAGTAATGTGCAAACATTACTGTTTTCCGGTATGAAGGGCAATGTTACCAGTGAAATTACTGGGCATGACGAGATTCAACAGCTAATATCTCAGGGTGACAGGCTCAGTGCAGTGCCGCGCAGAATTTTGAATTTTAAAGCACTGGATGGCACTGTGTCTAATATGGGCAATCATGATGCTTACCATCGGGCACCTGATTTGCTCGTCTTGTCACTCACTATCATAAAAAAGGTACTATAATATTATAGATGAATACATAATAATAATATAATGTTGTTGGTAAAAGTGAAATATATCGCATCGTGTGGGTTCACATTTTAGACAAGCCCAGCATCAGTTGTTCCCGAGTTTGAGTAAACAATGCGCCATCAAATCCACATTAATCATTGCAGGCCTCCGGCTCGATCCGAAGTTAACTCCTAAACGGTTTTCATAGACGATCTCTGTCAACTAATATACGACTTTCATAGGAGAAATATATTTTTAATGGTTATTGCAGCCAGTTACTTGAATATTAAAATACTAGCCAATTGAGTATTTGAAAAAAAAATTTCGTACTTTTAAATTAATTTTTAAAAATTATGTATTATCCGATTCAGAAATCACTTTGATAATATATTTTTTAATTAATTATAAGCAATTTCTAATTGATAAAATTGCAAGAAGAGTCACATGATCACGAACGCGCTGCGAGTGGTCGCTATGATTATGACGTCATTATGTTATAATTATGTATGGTACTTTATCACATTGTGACGTCACTACAAGTCACGAGCTCGTTCGGGTACTACCGGCGTGTTTTCGGTACTGGATCAAAAGTTATTATTTAATTTGATATAACTTTTTAAAAAAAAACTAACAAAAGTGTTGGTACAAATCTTATAGCTTATAGATGCAGCCTCTAAGTATAACTACCCTATATTACTATTTTCTTTCATTAATCTTAATTTTTAGGGTTCCGTATCTCAAAAGGAAAAAGGAACCCTTATAAGATCATTTTGGTGTCGTATTCCTTAGGAATTTATTTTTGTATGCGTCGAGTCGCGTGAGTAAACCTGAACATTCACTTGAGAACATTAAAGTTAATTAAAGAAATAAAATGATTTCCTCAAAATATCAGGATATAAAAAAATATATCTGCCGGTTTTCGGGAGATTTTTTTTTTTGTTTCTTGATTCTTGTTTGAATTTGAGTTTTTGAACAAATCATCAATACACGAAATGAACGCTGCACACAAATACTAAACAATCATACAAATAAATACAAGAACAAACAGCAGGCGTACGGTTGGTAGCTGGTTTTGGCTCTGGTTTTGGTAGCTCAAAGATCTGATAGGCCAAACCTGTCAAACTTAACGTATTAGAGATCCGTATCGTACTTTTAATATAGCTTTTATTAATATTGATAACACGTGAACATCTATCATCGTAAGGAAGGCCCAAATTGGTCCGCCCGAATATCGGCGGAAATTCCCGAGGCGCGTTAAAAGAAAGTAATAGCGCTTATCGGACCCTTTCTGGGAGATCTCGGTATAATGGCCTTCCGAAAGGCCGTTGACTTGAAAAGTTTAGGCGTTTGCCGGCGGATTGGATTTCTTGAGAAAAGCTTTAGGCGATTCTGGGCCTGATATTATTAGATGTTACAGTTCCCGTATTTACCTTCCTATTTTGAAATTGCTCAAGAAATTTGAAAAAAGGATAATATAGGTAAGAAAATATGTTTATGCTCCATCTATTCCACTCTTTTACAGTGAATACATGGTTTTACTTTCTTTCTAACGTATTATTATATAGAATAGAATACAATTATACTTTTTTGCATATTATGCAATAAAATAAAAAGCAATGTTACAAAAAAAATTACAGAAAACAGGGTATACAAGCGGCGGTCTTATCGCATTAAACAATTTCTTACGGACAACCTGGGGATAGAAATGGAGATAAAGAAAAGGGAGATAGGGTACATTCTCCCAGTGCTTGCACAGTGCAAAAAAATTAACAACACAGATAAAAAGATGTACCTATACCAAAGTGCGACCGAGACAACAATATTAGTCGCAACCCTACTTTACTGACGTACGTGGACCTAATGGGACCTAATTTGAGAATTCCATTTTCGAGAAGCCAGTATCTCCCGTTTTCTTTAACTATAAACCTTTTAGTCAATAATTTTGTATCAAGGTGATCCATTTTTGTTTTAACATAACATATAATCACGCCTTTTTCCCAAAGGGGCAAGCAGAGGTGTACCCAGGAATCAGTCCCATAGGCCATAGAAGGTAAACCCAAATTTCACCAGTATGTTATCAGTCCCTTGGAATAGGGGGGAGCCTGTTGCTGATGTAGTTATTTAGATAATTCCTATTGGAAAAATCCAATACATAACACTTTTTTGGGGATCGAACCCGGGACCTCATAATCGGCAGTCGAGCTTGCGCCCACTACACCAGTCAATGTTTGTTTTTCCATGAAATAAATTATATTACATGAGTCCTTAAATATTACTGTCGAAGTGTGGATGTGTACCTACTATGGGACTGGTTCCTGGGTACACCTCCAACCTTGGAGAAAATAGACAGCCTCGTTGGCTCAGATGATAGTAACTCTGCTCTCTGTCGGCCCGGGTTCGATCCCCGGCCAGGTCAAACATTTGTGTGCATGAACATGTCTGTTTGATCTGTGTCTGGGTGTTATAAGCCTATATAAGTATGTATATCAGCCTTCTGGTTACCCTAGTACAGGCTTCTAGCCTAGTTTGGAACCAGATGACCGTGTGTGGAAGTTGTCCCATATAAAAAAATATAAAAGGCATGATAATAAGTATTATGTATGTAGGAAACGAATCTGCAATAAGAAATGTTTAATGCAAAGGCACTATAGTCCAAACTCTACATAAATCTAAACAACAGTGTGTAAGCCTAGTTTAGAAACGTTTATCAACATTAAAGCGACGTGAACAAGATCCAAGTTAGGCTCTAAGATAACGACATTAAGGCCAATGTCCATCAGACCGGAGCCGGCACTAATTATATCTGAATTATAATTAACTTGACAATAATTGTATGTGAAATTGTGGAGTTGGCGATGATAATTTTTGGTTTATTCAAGCTTGCTAACCGTGTGGCACCGGTAATAAAATAGCACCCCATCATTTATTTTTTTATAATATGGGACAACTTCCACACACGGTCATCTGGTCTCAAACTAGGCTAGAAGCCTGTACTATGGTAACCAGATGATTGATATACATACTTATTTAGGCATATAACACCCACACACATATCAAAAGTAAGCATCATGATTGTCCATATCAGACGCAGTGCCACCCAGTGTTTCAATTCAAAATTCTGCGCGGCACTGCACTGCGCCTGTCACCCTGAGATATTAGTTGTTGAAACTCATCATGCCCAGTAATTTCGTTGGTAACATTGCCCTTCATACCGGAACACAGTAATGTTTGCACATTACTGCTTGGCGGATGAATAACTGGCAAAGGTGTGGTACTTCCCCAGGCGGCCCCCTGCAAAAGAGGCCTACCACTACAATAACTTACAATACTTAATCTTACTAATATAATATCCTACTAATATTATAAATGCGAAAGCTTCTAAAGATGGATGAATGGATGTTTGTTACTCTTTTACGCCAAAACTACTAAACCGATTGGGCTGAAATTTGGTATGTACATAGTTTAGACCCTGGAATAACACATAGGGTACTTTTCATCACGATATTCCCACGGGAATGAAGACTGCGCGGGTGAAACCGCAGGACACAGCTATATTTAATATGCTACTAATACCATAAATGCGAAGGTTTGTGACGATCGATGTATCTTGAATACTTTTGTTCTAACACAAAAACACACAGGTAGAATTAAAAAATATACTTGTTTCTTGATGTCCAACTATAGCAAAAACCAAGTAAATCCCGAGTAAGAAGTTCTCGCGATATCATGATTTACGGTACAATGTTGTTATAAGTAAAACCGTTAGTTCATTCCATCTGTTACTTCGAGTTACATGCGACCGCAATGTTTTCTCTTCTCGCCTTATTTGTGATTTAGTGTTCTTTATTATTATATTCTGTGACTTTTTCATTTAGATTTATGATTTCCTAACATAACATACATTCACGCCTTTTTCCCGAAGGGGTAGGCAGAGGTGTACCCAAGACTCAGTCCCATAGTAGATACACCCACATTTCACCAGTATGTTATTGGTCCCATGTAATAGGGGGCGAGCCTATTGACATCTACCAGGCACAGTTCCAGACTCCAGGCAGTTATTGAGATAATTTCTAATGGAAAAATCCAATATTTAACACCTTGCCTGACCTGGGGATCGAACCCGGGACCTCTTGGTTGGCAGTCGAGCATGCGCTTACTACGCCACCGAGGCAGTGCTCATTTATGATTTATGATTTCGCTAAGAGAATTTTCTAAAAAATTTCTAAAAATATGTCGATTCATTTTATTTTGTATCTTTTTTATTTTTTATTTGTTAATTTGTATTGTAATTTAATTTAGTAAATAATATTGTGTACTATGATCCTTGTTGGTCGAAATAAACGATTAATAATAAAAAATGTACCCTATTTGATTCAATAGAACGATGGCTTTATTGAAGGCTCTTTTATTAATGTACTGACAGTGCCCCACGGTTTTACCCGCGAAGTCTTCGTTCCCGTAGGGATATCCAGACAAAAAGTACTCAAGTGTTATTCGAGGGTGTAAACTATCTTTATACCGAATATCAGCCCAATCGGTTCAGTAGTTTTGGCGTGAAAGAGTAACAAACATCCATAACATACTGTACCTTTTTTTACCTATTTCTGTCACACCACCGATCAAATGTAATTTTACTATACTCTACTCTCCCTGCACGGTTGTCTGGAAAAAATCGCTCTTAGCGATAAGACCGCTAATTGTTACATTATTTCTATTTTAAATTGAAAGTTTATTGTTTGTGGTGTAATAATAAAAAGTTTATCATACATCCATCCATCCATACAAACGTTCAATCTTATAATATTAGAAGGAAGCAGGATTATAACAAAACATAAACAATTAAATACTCTAGGACTGTCTCGGTGGCGTAGAGGGCGCATGCTCGACTGCGACTCGACCCGGGACCAATCAAGAGGTCCCGGGTTCGATCCCCAGGTCAGGCAATGTGTTATATTGGATTTTTCCATTAGGAATTCTTTTAATAATTGCCTGGAGTCTGAAACTATGCCCGGTAGATGGCAAGAGGCTTGCCCCCTATTACATGGGACCAATAACATACTGGCGAAATGTGGGTGTATCTACTATGGGACTGAGTCCTGGGTACACCTCTGCCTACCCCTTCGGGGAAAAAAAAACGCGTGAATGTATGTTTATAAACAAATAAAAAACATTAAAAAGATCAATAAACTTAAGTAGATCCCTATTTTCCATCGATATCGATATAATACCAACAAAGTGAAACCAAAAGATAGTATCCGATTCACAAGAGAGTGGAATGGAGCCGTTCCACTTGTTTTGTTTAAAGGAATAGTCAGGACCTTTCATCGTGTCCCAATAGATCTCCGTCTGGATAACTGATAAATTAGTTTTGGGTGTAGTGGTGGGCTGTTATTATATCAACTATCGATACTTTTAAAAATAAAATAAAGATGCAACAGTTACCGTTAATAAAATAAAAATAAACATTGACGTTTCAAAATACTATTCAAGTCTGCCTCGGTGGCGTCGAGAGCGCATGCTCGACTGCCAATCAAGAGGTCTCGGGTTCGATCCCCAGGTCAGGCAGTGTTAAATATTGGATTTTTCCATTAGGAATTATCTCAATAACTGCCTGGAGTCTGGCACTGTGCCCGGTAGATGGCAATAGGCTCGCCCCCTATTACATGGGACCAATAACATACTGGCGAAATGTGGGTGTATCTACTATGGGACTGAGTCCTGGGTACACCTCTGCCTTCCCCTTCGGGAAAAAGGCGTGAATGTATGTTTATGTTTATTCAAGTCTGACAAAGTTTTAAAATGATCAAAATCGCTGGGTTTTTTTTTTCATAGAGCATAGAGCAACTTTGGCAGTTTTATCCAAAATAATGTGAGATTATAAATCATGCATCCTATTTATTTATGTGTTAAGATTCTATCAATGAAAACATATTCAGAAAAACATTGAAAAACCATAGCTAGGTACACACAACAGGACAGGTTTTTACTGTAGTGGTAGGCCTCTTTAGCAGGGGGGCCGCCTGGGGAAGTACCACACCTTTGCCAGTTATTCATCCGGTTCCAGTTCCGGTATGAAGGGCAATTTTACCAGCGAAATTACTGGGCATGATGAGATTCAACAACTCATATCTCAGGGTGACAGGCGCAGTGCAGTGGCGCGCAGAATTTGAATTTTAAAGCACTGGGTGGCACTGTGTCTGATATGGGCAATCATGTAAAGTATAATTTAAATATGGATGAGACATTATCAGAGTTTAGGAAAACCTATGAAGTAGGTCATCAGATTGAAACCAAAGACCAATGTACTCAAACAGAGAACAGTAATATATCTCTGTCGCCAGAGGTACAATCTGGGTGTGAGTTTTTTCGTGACCCATGACTCAAAGTCAAATGCCAAAAAAACTGTCCTTCGGATCCTGCATCAAAATATAGCAGGTTTGTTGGGTAAAACTCGCCTGTTGGAAATTAGCTTGACAGAACTTTCAGATCACGATATAGAACCTGATATCATATGTCTTTCTGAAACCTTCATTTAAAATGGACACGAACATTTAGTCAGCGTGTCTGGTTATGAGTTAGGGTCAATATATTCTAGACAGGTAAAACAAAAACGTGGAGGAGTATGCATTTTGGTAAAGCGTGGGCTAAAATATAAACATTCTTCGTTATGTAAAGAACTTTCTGTTGACAATCATTTTGAGTGTTGTGCAATAGAGCTCACATCTAACAATATGTATATCATATGCATATATCGAACTCCTAACTCTGACATAAGCCTATTCTTTAGGAAACTTAATGCGTTGCTTCATAATGTTATTTCTCGTAAGATTTCTAATAAGCATGTTGTTCTTGCTAGAGATCTGAACATCAATACTCTACAAAAAAACAACAGACATGTCAAACACCTTTTAGAAGTAGCACAAGCTTATAATCTACGTTTGCACATTAACGAACCAACTAGGAAAAAAGCTTGTTTAGACCACATAATAAGTAATATTCCCAGTGCAATCAGCGAACTATTACACTTTGACATATCAGACCATGACGCAGCACAAATGCTTTGTATCCCAATAGAAAAGAAAGAAAAGTCGCTTCTAGAGTATTACATCTTCAAAAGAGATTATAACATAGAGTACATCAATAAATTTAAAGAGTGTCTGTCGAGTCTATCTTTTAAAGATGTGTTTGATGAATATGGTATTGATTCCGCATTTAAAAAATTTCATTCCACTCTAACACTGTTTTATAATCTATGCTTCCCCAAAATTAGAGTGAAGATTTCAAACAAGGTACGTAAATTAAAGTGGATTACTAAAGGCTTACGAACAAGTTGCAAAACCAAACGGTTTCTGCGGTACAAATATTACAAAGAAAAATCGGAGTTATGGAAAATAAAGTATAAAAAATTTTCAAAACTTCTCCGAAACTGTATAGACCAATCAGTTAAAAATCAAAATAACAAGATAATGGGATATTCTAAAAATGTATGCAAGACTTCTTGGAGGCTTATAAAGAAAGAATCGGAGGCTGTAAAAAATGAAAATTTTATTTCTCACATAAAAATTGAAAGTGTTAATCTTGATAATCCGCGTAACATAGCTGAAGCATTTAATGATTTTTTCATAAATTCCGTAAACAGTAGCCAACCAACAAATTATACTTGTAATACGAAACTTTCAAACAGTATATTCATGGAGCCCTATGATTGTCAGGAGGTACATAAGATCGTTATGTCTCTAAACAACACAAATGCTGTTGGGTATGATGAGATAGCAACAAAAATTCTAAAAGATTGTTCTATAGAAATCACACCAATCGTGACACACCTCATAAATCAGTCATTTTCTGAAGGCCGTTTTCCAAGCTTACTTAAGTTGTCTATAGTGAAACCCCTGCATAAAAAGGGTGAAAAATCCAACTTAAATAATTATAGACCTATCACACTCATACCAATTCTGGCCAAAATATTTGAAACTGCAATATATAAACGTCTGTTGAAATTCATAAAAAAATACAATATACTTAAACCTGAACAACATGGTTTTCAGAGTGGTAAATCCACAACGTCAGCTTGTTTTAATCTTGTCACAAGTGTATTAGATGGCCTAGATCTTGGCAAGTTAGTAACCGTGATTTTTTTTGACATGTCTAAAGCGTTTGACTGTGTGTCACACAAACTGTTGCTGGACAAATTGGAAAAAAAAGGTATACGAGGCCTTCCATTGAATTTACTTCAGACATATCTTGAAAATAGGCAACAATGTGTTGAACTAACAAATATAAACGCAAGAAAAGAGGTTCAGACATACAGGTCTAGTTATAAGATTAATAATTATGGAGTACCGCAGGGCAGTATTCTTGGCCCACTCCTATTTTTATTGTATATAAATGACCTCACTGACATTACTCCTAATCATTGTATACTATTTGCTGATGACATTTCCTTAATCATGACATGTAATAAAAACGATGACATTGATAAATTTAATATTGACATAAATAATACTATAGAATTAATTATAAATTGGCTCAAAGAAAATAATCTTAATGTAAATGTGACCAAAACCAATTATATGCAATTTAGTACATATGGTAGAGTACACAAGGACATGCACATCAGTTATAGAGATACTAAGCTGACAGAGGTTGAAGAAACAACATTTTTAGGCTTTACACTAGATAGGTTCATGAACTGGAAGGCCCACATTGAAAAAGTATGTAACAAACTACAAAGTTTTGTTTTTGTGTTGTACAAATTAAGAAAAACTTGTAGTCAAAAAACCGTCTTGATGGCATACCATGGATACGTTGCTTCAGTATTAAACTACGGTCTTATAATATGGGGAAACTCCACTGATGTGCAAAAAGCCTTTATAGCACAAAAAAAGTGTGTTAGAGCAGTTGCTGGTATACCTCCATGGGAGTCATGTAGGCCTTCGTTTCGTATACTGACTTTGCCCTGCATGTACATACTAGAGGCGGCTAAATTTGCTAAGACTCATCCAGAATTATTTAAAACTGCTCAAGAACTTTTTCCGCGAAACACAAGGAATCCTGACAGAATTGTTTTACCTAGAGCGCCAAAAACGGCATTGTATCACAGGAACTGTTACGTCATGTGTGGACGGATATATAATGCCATCCCCCGTGATATTAGGGAACTGCCAGAAAGTAGATTTTCCAGAAAATTAAAGCTGTGGTTGATAGAAAAGTCTTTCTACACAATCACAGAATTAAATAATAATATTAAGGGTAGAATATTGTAAATAATAATGAATCTAATTTTATATAAAGTGAAATAATAATATAGATAATCATGAATGTACCTATTTAATTAATATTTGTATGTCGCTATGTGACTAAATGTATACGGACCCTTTGACTATGTACCGAAAACCTACATGTAACCTGCATTTATTACAAATAAACGAATTCTATTCTATTCTATTCTATTCTATTCATGATGCTTACCATCAGGCACCTGATTTGCTCGTCTTGTCACTCATTATCATAAAAAAAAAACGGTGGGACAGAATAACCTTCCAAAACAATAATTACTTATTTTAAAAATATATCGAAATGGAGTAGATTTTTATTTTTCGATATCGACATAATATAGTATCGAATACCCCATCCCTATCGGTCCAATTCCAGTAATGCCGACGTCTTGCCTCTTTACCGCCATCTGAAGACTTGAAGACAACCGGAATGTATTGCTCACAGCTTTATACAAAGAATTGATTACATTGTGCTTGGAATGGACTATGTGTGTACAAATTGGAAACGATTTGAATAATGGTTGTCTATCTCATAGAAAAAGTCTACTTGAAAAGTTAAAAGCAGGGCCAGAATTGCTTGCATAGTGTGAACAAATGCATGAACATAGGTCTTTTTTTTTATAAATTATCCTACCTCCGATTTTATAGGCGGAGACCTGTTCTACCCTATTTCCTTTCATACCAGTTCTCGCTTTTGCTACCTCTCGTACTTTCATTCCGCATACTTGTTCTTTCTGTCATCCATCATCTTTCGTACTTGAATTACCTATTCCTATGCTTCTTATTTCTATTTTATTTATGTATTTACAGACACTACAACACTAGTGAACATAGGTCTGGCACACACACATTGTTAATTTTCTAGTTAAATTCAAAGTCAAACATTGTTTACTAGCTGTGGGTGTCGTTCCCGCGGGAATATCGGGAATAAAGTAGTACCCTATGTATTATTCAGGGGTCTAAGCTACATACATATCAAATTTCAGCCCAATCTGTTCAGTAATTTTAGCGTGAAAGAGTAACAAACATCCATTCATCCATCAATCTAACCAAAACCGCGCTAGATTGCGCTGGAGATGAGTTAGAACTCGCAAGTGTTTTGTTCATCTGTTAAAAATATAAGTTTTTTACATTGTACTGAAATATGAGATTTATAATATTAGTAGGATAGTAAGATGAATCTGCCGTGCGTTCGGAATGAATAGACCGGTGGCGAAAGATTTTTCCGACAAAGAGAGGTTTCGACGAACCGTGCTATCGGAGAATAATGGTGAAGAATAATATCGACGGTTGGTGGTTTCGATGAATGATGATTCAAACCCCTAGAACAAGAATATTTAGTTTTTAGTTCCGATTTTTAGTGTCAAAAACAACATGCACAATGCACAGTGCACCGCCCTCCGGCCCGCAAAATTGCATGCAAAGAGGTTGCTTGAATGATGAATCGTACATAGCTCTTCGGATAGATACCCCTACAAGAAGAACGCACGAGAAACTTATAGGGCTTATTTTTTCAACTGATAGGTCAGTATTTGGTGTTGTAAGACTTATTGGTTGCTTTTAAGGTGCCGTGTGGCTATGCAGTAGTTTCCTAAAGAAATAGTTGAGAGGAATAATCAACTCTTAATTTCCTTTACATTTCAATAGACGAATTTCCATGTAGATTTTGAGTATACTGCAGTTAGATTATAATTTACTTCTTTTCATGCGATAACTGCTTTTCCCCTCGTGTGCCTAATATGTAAGCTAACAGCTTCAGAGAAACTTACGTGCATTCTTTTTCATATGAAAATAACATAACATACCATTACACCTTTTTCCCGAAGGGGTACCCAAGACTCAGTCCCATAATAGGCACCCACATTTCACCAGTATGTTATTGGTCCCACGTAATAGGGGGCGAGCCTATTGCCATCTACCGGGTATAGTTCGAGACTCCATACTGTCATAGAGATAATTCGTAATAGAAAAATCCAATAACAATTTGCCTGACCTGGGGATCGAGCCCGGGACCTCATGATTGACAGTCGAATGCCACCGAAGCAGTCTTATAAAAATCCTGCCTCATACTAATATTATAAATGCGAAAGTTTGTGAGGATGGATGGATGGATGTTTGTTACTCTTTCACGCCAAAACAACTGAACTGATTAAGCTAAAATTCGTTGTGTAGGTAGTTTAGACCCTGGAATAACATATAGGGTACTTTTTATCCCATTATTATCACGGTAACGAAGGCTACGCAAGTGAAACCGCGGGGCACAGTTAGTGACTTATAAAACAATATTTAACCTCTAACTTCCACTTTTATTTAGAAACAAACTTAAAATGAAATAGTTTATAAGTTCCCCTGATCTATCCACTCACAGTCGAAGCATGAAATAATGAAGTCAACAATATCGACACAAGCGTTATCTCGAACACGGTCGCGCTTCGCTGAAGTCGAAACAACTTCTCGATACTTCTAGAAACTTCGCAAAGTTCTGAGAAGTTTGTTACGCTTCGCTTTGACAATGTTGAAAGGGAAAACGAGATAGCTAAGCGATATTATGACTTATTGTAAACTAATGTGACATGGCTTTAAGATCAAGATGATTTACGTTGCCGATGAATATAGACAGATCTCTATCTATAATCCATCTATCTAGATATATAATATCTTTCAAATTTTGGAATTGGGAGGGCTGGAATTCACCAAATGAGTCTTAACAAACAATTAGGAAACCTTGATTGAATTTGGCGTTACTTTTCGGAAGTTCTTGTTCCAGCGTTCAGCGAGGTAACAATGACATCTCGAGTAGCGGCGTCGTACTAACATTTGTCGCCCTTACAGCGGAGTCAGAGTCTATTTCCTGATGATGCGTCGTGAAGACGCGAAACACGTGTCAATCTATGAATGGTGTCACTAACAAAAATAATACCTAATATAAGCATTTCCTCTTTGCATGCAATTTTGAGAGCGGGAGGGCGGTGTTGGTTACACTAAAAATCGGAACTAAACTAAAAATTCTTGTTCTAGAAGTCAAAAACTTAAGAAAACTGCTGTTTTCATTGGGTAGTTTCATAAAACCCTAGTTTCAGAGAGCCACGTCATGGAGAGCCTCGATCAAACACAAAACTTCCATCATCATCCTCTCAACCGTAGGACGTCAACTGCTGATCATAGGCATGCTCCGTAGATTTCCATATAATACAATGGTGCCTGCTGCCTTTATTAGATCATCTCCCCACCTTGTGGGTGGACGTCCTACGCCGCGCTTGTCGTTTGTGATCTCCATTGTTTATTTATAAAAATCAAGACTTGAACGACTCTTAAAAGTTGATTTATGCTTTCTTTAACTTAGCAATAGGGTCGCCCCCTATTACATACATACATACATACAGTCACGCCTTGTTCCCGGTGGGGTAGGCAGAGACTCCACTTGCTACGATCTTCACATACAACTTTCGCTTCGTTCACTTTCATGACATTTTTCATACATGCTCGTCGGTTGTAGATACTTTTGACTTGGCCTTTCCTAAGAACAACGTCAACTTGTTCATGAAAAGTACGCCTAGGTCGACCGCTACCGACTTGACCATTCACACTAGCCTTATAAATCTCTTTTGTTAATCTGGGACATTGGTCTGAGGGTAGAGAGGCCTTTGCCCAGCAGTGGGACACACCCGGTTAACAATAATAATAATAATCTGGGACATTAACATACTGGCTAAATGTGGATGTACCTAATATGGGACTAAGGTCCTGGGTACACCTCTGCCTACCCCGTAAGGAAAAAGACGTGATTGTATGTTATATACACGTGGCGAATACCTGCCCATTTGTCTAACACTTATTAAGTATATATGATAAAAAATACTTTTAGAGTAAATATCCAGTGATGTTATTCGAAATGAGACACTAGTTATCTAGGTTAAAAATTATATTTCAATCTAAAAATTAAGACTAAAATATGACAAAAATCCAAAATATCAAAATTATATTTTTTATTGAGATTTTTTTATGTAGGTAAATAAAATTCTATTAAATTAGGAATTAAAAAGACATCAAACAGAAAATTTGACGAAAAAGTCCTACTTCCAGAGAGAACTCGAGAAAATTCGGCCAGTGTTTGCTCTATCACTAGAGCTAAGCAAATAAAAAGCGCTGAAGCAACGGCCGTCGGCTAAACGGCAGCTTTCAGCTTTAAAGCGATAATCAAAGAGATTTCTTTGGGCGCGTGTTTAAGTGGACATCTCACACCCTTGGCTACTCGTTCAACTCTTAAAAGAGTGTTAGGTGAAATTAATTTGCTTCTTTATAGACTTTGAGTATAATTTGTAAAGACAATGCTTCTGACACATTATGGTGATTATATGGTTTATTTATTTATTTAATGAGTACAGCCACATTATACATTATATACATTTTTACATAATTTTTATTTTAGATAGGCAAGTTCTTATATGTATAATAACAATATATAGGCGTACATAGCATTCGCCATAGAGCTCGTTGTATATAATATGAGTGAATACAACTGGAAAAAACTTAAATGATATGAACGAATACAATTGAAAAAACTTAGACAAAATGAACAAAGATGAACAAGTAGGTATAATAAAATTTAAGAAAGAAAAAATGGTTGTCTGGAAGAGATCGCTCTGAGCGATAAGGACGCCAGTTGTTACTCTTTCTAGTTTTAAGTTTCCTTCTTGTAATTTTCTGTATTATTGTGGTACCAATAAAGAGATATCATTCATTCATTTACATGAAAATAATTATAATACCCATTTCCTTTCATGGTCGACCACTAATTGTGCATGTAAGTGAAAAAATAACACACAATCACGCCTTTTTCCCGAAGGGATAGGCAGAGGTGTATCCAGGACTCTCAGTCCCGTAGTAGGTACACCCACATTTCGCCAGTATGTTATTGGTCCCATGGGTTTGGTTTTTCATTGGTCCAATAGAGGCGAGCCTATTGTCATCTACCGGGCACAGTTCCAGACTCAAGGCAGTTATTAAGATAATTCCTAATGGAAAAATTCAATATTTAACACTGCCTGACCTGGGAACCGAACCCGAGATCAGCAGGAGACCTAGCGCCCACTTCGCCACCGAGGCACCGATGCGAGGAGTATTGGTACATATGCCAAGAATATACGAAAAATTTGACATAATCCTATGAAAAAATAACCAAATCGATGTCTTGAATTGTCTGTCCTGTTTCCTCTGAATATTATTAACCTATTCCAATATTTTATAGTAAAATAAACTATGTCATAATTATTTCAGTTCCTTTTGTATAGAATTGTGTCAGATTGCTAAGAGATGCTAACACTGACACTTTAGTAATATTTACTTATTTTAATTTTGTGTTGTAATTAGTAAATAAATAAACATTTTAACCAGAATATCGTTAAGACGGCAATTAGCAAAGACTGAGTACCCCTAAGCTTATTTTAGCACCTGGACTTACGAATAATAAAAAAGAAATAAAGTCAAAACTAGACGGAGTTCGTAAAGACGATCCCGTGTTTCGGCACCGCTTATTCTAGGCAAATGTTCCTTCGTTAATTAACAGTGAAGATGACGTTATAGTAAATATGTATTATTTTAGTACTTGTCATTTTCTTTGAGATGTTCGGAAATCTATACACCAGCATCAATGGTCACGGAGGAGCAACACCCCCCCCCCCCCCCCTCTTATGGGGAGGTCTATATTCAGCAATTGACTTCTTACGGTTGAGGTGATGATGAACACTACAATCTGTTTTGATTACCACGTATAGAAATTAGGAACTTCCACACTATATTATTCTGCCTTGAAACGGAAGCTAGTAACATAAAACCGAAAAGTATTACAACCTCATATTTCTCAAACCATTACAAAACCAAGGGAACAATACTTCACATTCGCTCGGCAATATTTTCCGTATGAAAAAGCCCTAAATAAGGCACTATAACTTGGCACTGTAAAACACATTGAAAATTGTGTTTTATTGCCGTATTTTAGAGTTTGTTTTCGGCGAATTCGGTTTTCGTCTTGTTATTATAATGGCGAATTAAACACTGTTATTACTTTTCGCATTTCGTGGGCCGTTTGCGGACATGCGATTTTAGGTTAGAAAATAAAATTGTACGCTATTACCGATAATATAAGGTACATTTTGAAATAAATAATTTATGACTAGACTGTGTAAAATTGTGAGAGGTCATGGTTTTACATTTTCCTCAATTCTTCCTCATATTAGGGGCTTTTTTAATAATCGCCACATTGGTAAGCAGGTCGGCGTGCAGTTTGATGGCTGCAGAGGCTGATTCCATATTATTAAAAGTTTACTATCTAATTAGTTAAGTTAAACTAATAAGTTTTAAGCAGCGTACGCCAATGAGGGTCCGGCCAAGTTGACATGTTTTTTTTTTTTTCAACTTTTCCGCATTCATGTTCATATTTTATGCAAACACCTTCCCACAAGTTATCCTAATTATCATTAATATATTCTACTAATATTAAAAAGTTCGTCGGTATGTGCGTGTGTGTTAAAAGTGAGTGACAAGACGAGCAAATCAGGTGCCTGATGGTAAGCGTCATGATTGCCCATATCAGACACAGTGCCACCCAGTGTTTTAAACTTCAAAATTCTACGCGGCACTGCGCTGCGCCTGTCACACTCGTCATGCCCAGTAATTTCGTTGGTAACATTGCCCTTTAGGCCGGAACACAGTACAGTTTGCACGTTACTGTTAGGTGGATAACTGGCAAAGGTGTGGTATTTCCCCAGGCGGCCCCCTGAAAAAGAGGCCTACCACTAGAAAAGTAAAAGTGTGTATGCTTGTTCGATCTTCACGCCAAAATTACTGAACCGATTGGACTGAAATTTAGTCGTAGAGAGCCTAGTCCCAGGAATAACACAAAACGGCTACTTCTGTCCAGATATTCCCACAGCACCGAAGACTACGCGGGGAAAACTCGAGGCGTACTATTTGCATAATAGTAAAAATAAAACTGTGTATCATAATAGAATAAATATCACATACCCAGTGTAACAAGAACTCGAGCGGCGCGCCACCAGTACCTGACATTCTACTCTCTACCCTTTTTTATTGAACACACCTGTTCGCAAAATGTAAATAAATAATACGACCGCGGGTCAATGGGAATACATTGGAGTATTGAAAGATATTTGGAGAAAGACCCTCTATTTGTTACTTTACGTAGGTACCTGATGTTATTTTCTTTGTGTAAGGCATATATGTATTACTTAAGAGCCCATCCTAGCTACGAGAAATTTGACACAATCCTATGAAATTTTACTAAATCGATGTTTTGTATTCCCCTGTTTCATCCGAATACACAATTACAATACAGTTAAAATTGTACTATAATTTTTTTTTTTAATTAACTATTATTTTTGCAATTTTTTCGTGGCAGAATGTATAGGCGCTATACTATAAATTGACATTAAGATCTATTGTACTAGCATTTTGGCAAATAAATGTTTTTTTTTATAATATGGGACAACTTCCACACACGGTCACCTGGTCTCAAACTAGGCTAGAACCCTGTACTATGGTAACCAGATGACTGATATACATACATACATTATATACACTTATTTATTTATTTATAACAGACATTCTATGTCATGTCCATGTTGTCTATGTTTATGTCTTATCTTATAAACCTAAAAATCCCAGGTTTACTCGCGTGATTAGATATTCACTACAAAAGAACTAAGAGTTTATATAATATAAAAAAATAAGATGCCATCTAATTTTTTTATTGGGACATTGAAGTTTACTTTATTTTCAATTTATCAGAATATAAATATAACAAATAGGTTTACTATATTCGGAGGAAACAGGGGAATACAAAACATCTACTTGGTAAATTTTCCATAGGATTGTGTCAAACTGCTAAAACATCCCCTTTCCTGTTAATAAAGTGCACATATCATTGCACATTCCGTGGATTTTTTCCTTTCAATATCTGTAAACTATTTCTACGATAATTAAAAATATATTGTCTATAAGTATAACTAGTTATGCCTAGAATAGGGTTCCATACCTTAAAGTTAACTATGTCACTTGAAACTCCGTTGTCCTATGTGACGTTTTACTCTTTCACGTCAAAACAACTAAACCGATTTGACTGAAATTCGGTGTGTAGATAGTTTTGACCTTCGAATAACATAAAAAGTACATTTAATCTCGATATTCCCACGGGAACGAAAACTATGCGCGTGAAACCGCGGGACACAATTAGCTTTAAAATTAAAATGTGCTGAAGTACCTTACTCTAATAATATTAATCTAATTAAACTTTACTTATAGGCTAATGTACCAATCTTTTTGGGAATAAAATAAATTATTTATTATTATTATTATTTATTATTTAAATTTTATGTAGTAGACATAAAAGTTTACAAACAATAAGTACCATAGATATTTTAAAACATATCATCAGCCTTTTTCCCGAAGGAGTAGGCACAGGTTTGTTTACCCAAGACTCAGTCCCATATAATAGCAGATACACCCACATTTAACCATTAATGTTATGTTATATATATTAGTTTATCCATTATCCATATAAAATGAATAAATTAGCATTCAAATAGCAAAACTGGTTAGAGTTTAATGTACAAATTAATATTAATAAGGCAGAAACTAATATTCTTGTAGCGTGTACCTAAATACTAACATAATACATAATCAACCCTAATTAACGTTATGTTTTAACTAAACCTAAAACGGTCGGGTTTAAACTTCATTAGGCGTAAGTTACTTTGATAGAATGCTGCTAAATATATTAATTGTTTTGGATTTAGGGTTGTGTAAAAATACTTTATTTATTTCTGGAACATTTATTTTTAAGTTGTGCCCCTGAGTCTGAGATCAAGTTAAAAATATATATCGGAGCTTATTTCGGCTTTACTCGTATTGTACTGGGAAGTGTGGGTTTTCCTACTTAGTATACACCAACCTACGCTTTCGAGAAATGGCGAGATGTTTAGTTATGTATTCTCGTATTGCAAAAGTATTTTTTATGCCATAAATGGTAAACAAGCAGACGGGCCGCCTGATGGTGAGCGGTTGCCTCCGCCTATGGATACCTGCAACACCAGGAGTATTGTCAGTATGTTGCCGACCCGACCAACACTCTATTCACTCCCCTTTTGAAGATCCCCATGTTGTAGCTCAACGGGAAGACCGCAGCAGGAGATCATTCCACAGTTTGCACGTATGCGGCAGAAAAGAACGGGAAAATCGCACAGTGTACGACGTCCACGTACCAATTATGTGTGGATGAGCTCTCAGGTAACGGTGACTAGCACGGTTAATAAAAAAAAAAAAAAATATAACAATAATTATTAATTTAACATAACAAAACAAAATCACGTCTTAGGCAGAGGTTACCAGGACTCAGTCCCGTAGTAGATACCACCCACATTTCGCCAGTATGTTATTGGCCACAGTTCCATACTCCAACAGTTATTGAGATCATTCCTAATGGAAAAATCCAATATTTAACAATTTTGCCTGACCTGGGGATCGAATCCGGGGTCTCATGATCGGCAGTCGAGCTTGCGCCCACTAATCTCTCTCTGCCTTATATATGCCTATAGGTACATTAATAATATAATGCTTTATACAAAAAAGAGGCTGTGCCTTTTTATTGATTTAGTTAGCACGAGTTTTCACAATATCACGTACAATCCGAGCTATTTTTTTGTGTCTGATGTCAATTTCAACGCAAAGAATTCCACAATGTGCAATTTGAGGTCACATTTCCGAGAATGTCGTCAGCAAAACGTCCTCAACGTCACAGGTCTTCTGCCCCACGGGTCAAACATCAATGGCGTTGTACCTTTACCTCACGACACCTTTGTTTTTATTATTGTCCTTACACTCATCTCAAAAACCTACCTTACTCACTAAAAATAGGGTTAGAAATGGCTTAAAATTTCCTTATTTGTAGGTCGCTAGTGTGTCCCGTATCTCAAAGGTGCAAGGTTGAATATGCAAAGTTTTTTATTGCGGAAACCCGGAGTGCCATTTCGATGTTTGCCCGTTTTTTGCTGATCCCTGTTTTGCTTTGCATAATGGCTTTTGGACAGCCGGATTTTGATTCCATTTACGATTTAGATTGTGGAATTGATGGATTTGCAGTTTAAAACCTGCGAATTTCTGGTCAAGTACGCCGATCGTATTTATTTTCTAAGCATTTTGATCGTAAATTGAGGATTTCGACATTTATTGTTATAGGATTTTTATTTTTTATGTATTGGCTTAACCCCATTCATGATTTAGAATAAGCAACATATTGTACAACTCGACCAAGCTAAGTTTGCATCTCGCGTCGATAACGTCACACTGACGCTTAGGTACGGTCTGCAAAAAAGGATTTGCTATGACTTTAAAAAAGTAAACAAATGTTTGTTAGATTTTACTTAGCATTTATTGTTTTTAACATTATATATAATATAAATATATAATAAAAAGTACATAGGTACATTAACCGCCGCCGCATTCCAGCGAGGGGCGAACTTAGCTTGATGGATTAATGGTTTAAAATCTTTTTCAAATTTATTGAACACAAAAGCTAATTTGAATGAAAAATATACACTGCTTCAAACACTGCAAAAACACAGAAGTTTTTTTATAAGTGTTTAAGTTACATAATATATACTTATTGTGCTATTTCCTTCACAAAAGTACGGTCTGTCACTATCTATGATATGATTAAGTTAAGAGACAGTAACACAAATTTTAATAACTAAAATGACAAAACGGATTAAACCAATTATTAGCATAATAATAATAATGAATATTTTAACGTTTTTACACTACGTCTATAGTGATCTATCTTTTCAAATGCCCAAAACAAACAGCAAAAACAATCAAAAACAAGCTAAGCATAAAGGCATAGTCCAAAGATGTTATCGTAAACTAGCAAATACCTAGGAAACCAGCAAATACCTGGGGGTTGCCGTCGCTAACTTACTCGTAGATTGCTGGTTACGCCTTTTTCTCAAACGCCGTTTCATATTAGATTTAAGCGTGGGACACATTGAGTGAAAAATTACTTACGATACTGAAAATGACATTACATTATTATTAATTTATATCAGTAAAGAATTTGTTTTGAATGACAGGCAGATTAAGCTAAAAAAATATATTAATTTTGAAATGTTTTAATCCACTTATTAAAGAATATGTCTTTATAAATGATTTTGAAGATTATTAGTTTATTTGACATAAAACCTTTAAATTAAAAAATATAAATAATACATATAGTATAAATCGAAATTATTGAAAAAAAAAGTTTACTCATTTTATTTTTAAATATTTTTTAAAAAATGTTGAGTAAATAATTCGAACATAAAAAAATAAGATAATTAATCTTGTGTATGAGTAATAAGTATTCATGTGAAAAGTGAATGGTCAAGTCGGTAGGGGTAGCGTACTTTTATTGAACAAACTGTTGACGTCCCAAGGAAAGGCCAAATAAAAGTTCCTACTACAACGAGCATATGTGAAGAATAGAATAAAAGTGGAAGAAGCGAAAGTCGCATGTCAGGAGTCAGGTTCGAAGTGGAGAGAAATAGTCGCTGCCTACCCCAACGGGAACAAGGAGTGATTGTGTCATACTCATATAATGCATTTTAATTTCACATCTTATATCTTTAAATGAGCAATTCTTGTATATATATATAAAGTCGTTTTCTGCTACTTTATATATATATATATATATATATATATAATTGAAATCTCGGAATCGGCTCCAACGATTTTCATAAAATTTAGTATATAGGGGGTTTCGGGGGCGATAAATCGATCTAGCTAGGAATCATTTTTAGAAAATGTCATTTTACTTTAAAAAAAAAAATATACCGAGCAAAGCTCGGTCATCCAGGTACTGAAAATTTATTCATCATAGGCGAACTTTGTAAAATTTGTGTTCTTTATTTTAATCTATTCGTTTGAAAACTTTTCTAAATAATATTATCATTGTTTACTTATAGACCGGTGTGTCAACAACCTTAGGTCTCGCCTGCCCATAGGACATTAACAAAACTTATTCGTAGGTACAGAGTCAGGTTTAATCTGATGACCTACGAGTACATACTAAATACGTATTGACTAGCTTTATATCCCGTATTACGTGTCTATATGGTAAATATGAAGTCTATTGTTTTGCCTTATCTCGTTTGTGATGAATGAATATCATAAACTTTCATTTATATTATCTACAAAAAAAAACTTTCTATCCCGTCCACCAAACGATATTTCGATTCAAAATATTTCGACGTTCATACAATATAACTTTACTAAAAAAAATACTCAGTAAACTGTTCCCATTTGCAGAATATAAATTAACCTAAATCTGAAATACACGCAAATCCCCCAAAGTCATTACAAACAAATTCGTCGGAACACTACCAGCGTGGTAGATTCAAGGAACGTGAAAGCACCCCAAGTTCCACCATTAGCCAATCCAAATGTCAAGAACATAAAGCATTGCTGACACAGCCGGGCGGGAGCGGGCGACCACCGTCGACCTGCACCGGCGGCCACCACACGCGATTATATAACCACCTACTTATATATCTCAACGGAATACCAAATTACATAATAAGCATAAAGAGCTACGGTTTGAACGAGTAGGTGTAGTATTACAATTTAGGCGACCGTGAATTTTAATTTATAAAGTTAATATTATAAATTAACATAATTAATAGAATTTGGCGTTACTTTTTGGAACTCCATTGTAGACTTCTGGAACAAGTTTTTAGTTCCGTTTTGGTTTAGTGTCGAAAACATGCACAGTGCACCGCCCTCCCGCCCGCAAAATTGCATGCAAAGAGGAAATATGTTATTAGTGACACCATTCATATATCGACACGTGTTTCGCGTCTACACGACGCATCATCAAGAAATAGACTCCGACCCCACTCTGTTTTTGATACTAATCGGAAAAAATCAAATCTTCACTATATTTTATTTAAATTATAAAATCACATGCAACGCAGAGCCTTAAACACTGATCCTAGAGACTTGAAACTTGGAATTAAGGTTATTTTCGTTGTCTGGACGTATGCTAAGAAAGGATTTTTAAAAATTCACATTTTAAGGGGTCCAAAAACGGCTTTCAAGTTTTGGTATAAAACTCCCATATTTGATAATTGCGAGAGGGCAAAGCCGCTGTTCTTACACTAGTATTAAGTTGTATATTATAATAATACCAACTGTATAGGTAAGTAAGGTCAGTAAATACAAAGTGGCAGGACTGCAGGACTTCCTAAGATTCCGTACAAAGAGATCGCTCTTCGAAATACCTAATGTGCCTAAATCCACGCGAGCTATTTTTATTGTGTTCAGTTAATAGCATTATGCGACCTTTTTACTCCAAAACAACGATCCCCAAAGTGGAAATACAGACTGTCCCATTTTTAAAGTCTATACGAAACAAAACGTTGTTACACTTTCATGCCAAACGAAAATTTCAGCCTCAATTTCAAATGGGATCGCCACACTAAAATCAACTTTAACTCGATGAAATAGCGTTGATAATAGATAGGCGGAGGTTGTCCTTTGACAAAAACGATGTCGAGCATCGGAGCATCGCAACTAATGAGCCGTGGAGGAAAAAAAGTTTTTTTCTAAGCTTCTTAGGGAAAGGTCGATTCGTTATTAGCTAAGGTTAAGATATGCTTATGAAAGTGGTCGTATATTGAGCGCTTGTAGTCAATGAAGTGTCAAAATTCCAGGATATTGAGGAAAATATTCTCAAGAGTGCTATTAAAGGGTTGTATTATATGTGTGTTAAGGAAAATCGGCTACAGGCATTTCCCAAATCCATGTACGTGTTATAGACGGCACGAAAGGAAACTATAGTTCCTAATTATAACTTACAAGCCCCGCTGTTTTACCCGTTACCGTTCCCGTGGGGATTATCGAGAATTCCTTTCTTATTCCTTGTCTATATCAATATAAAATAATTATATTATATCATAATAAAGTAATTTGTTACAAATATTGTTTAACATTGCCTCACTGGTATAAAGTAACGCCTGTATAAAACTGTGTACACCTATATATAATACTAGCGACCCGCCCCGGCTTCGCACGGGTAGCAGAAGTAGGCATAGTGGACGTTTATCAGGAGTAAATTCGTGATACATTGTATTTTAATAAATATAACCCTAATGGTTTATACGCAGCGCACGCAAATTAATGACTATTTCTGTTACAATGACCAAACCTTAACACATGTTATAATTTATCGTGGGCTATTTTGAAGATATTGATGAGTACTACAAACCCCTAGTACATTACTTTATTCTACCACCAATACTTTTCACACCACATGAAAAATAATCACTGCTTCGATTATTGTGACTAAACCAGAAAAGATGGATATAATCTATGTATACTGTTTTGTAGGTATTGATAATTAATACAATCCCCTAGTACATTACTTTAATCTACCACTGATAGTTTTCACACCACATGAAAAATAATCACTGCTTCAATTATTGTGACTAAACCAAAATAGATGGATATAATCTATGTATACTGTTTTGTAGGTATTGATAAGTACTACAAACCCTAGTACATTACTTTACTCTACCACCAATAGTTTTCACACCGCATGAAAAATAATCACTTTTTCGATTATTGTGACTAAACCAAAAAAGATGGATAGAATCTATGTATACTGTTTTGTAGGTATTGATAAGTACTACAAACCCCTAGTACATTACTTTACTCTACCACCAATAGTTTTCACACCGCATGAAAAATAATCACTTTTTCGATTATTGTGACTAAACCAAAATAGATGGATATAATCTATGTATACTGTTTTGTAGGTATTGATAAGTACTACAAACCCCTAGTACATTACTTTACTCTACCACCAATAGTTTTCACACCGCATGAAAAATAATCACTTTTTCGATTATTGTGACTAAACCAAAAAAGATGGATATAATCTATGTATACTGTTTTGTAGGTATTGATAAGTACTACAAACCCCTAGTACATTACTTTTCTCTACCACCAATAGTTTTCACACCGCATGAAAAATAATCACTTTTTCGATTATTGTGACTAAACCAAAAAAGATGGATATAATCTATGTATACTGTTTTGTAGGTATTGATAAGTACTACAAACCCCTAGTACATTACTTTACTCTACCACCAATAGTTTTCACACCGCATGAAAAATAATCACTTTTTCGATTATTGTGACTAAACCAAAAAAGATGGATATAATCTATGTATACTGTTTTGTAGGTATTAATAAGTACTACAAACCCCTAGTACATTACTTTACTCTACCACCAATAGTTTTCACACCGCATGAAAATAATCACTTTTTCGATTATTGTGACTAAACCAAAAAAGATGGATAGAATCTATGTATACTGTTTTGTAGGTATTGATAAGTACTACAAATCCCTAGTACATTATATTATTCTACCATCAATGCATTTCACAGCGCACGCAAATTTATGAATATGGTAATTATATTATGTAACACCTTGGTTCACAATATTGCAGTTTTCTTACGGATCCCCATTTTCTTTCAAAATCTCATATAGCCTATGGCACTCACACTGAATTAAGCTATCCATAAGTGAAAGAATTTTTAAAATCGGTCCAGTAGTTTTGGAGCCTATTCGTTACAAACAAAAAAACAAAAAAACAAAGTTTCTCTCTTTATAATATTAGTATAGATAGTTTGTTATATTGTTATGTATGTATCTAAAATCTTAGTATATTATGTTTCGGTTATGGTATGGTATTATAAGTAGATATTAAATATATTATTTGTTATGAATAGAATAGAATAATACTTTACGGTAAACAACCGGCTGTCTTATCGCATAAAACAATTTCTTACAGACAACCTGGGGATGGAAACGGATAGTTAAAACACTAAATGACGATGGTGGTGTTATGTATTTTATTTATTTACTAGCGACCCGCCCCGGCTTCGCACGGGTAGCAGAAGTAGGTATAGTGGACGTTTATCAGGAGTAAATTCGTGATACATTGTATTTTAATAAATATAACCCTAATGGTTTACGCAGCGCACGCAAATTAATGACTATTTCTGTTACAATGACCAAACCTTAACACATGTTATAATTTATCGTGGGCTATTTTGAAGATATTGATGAGTACTACAAACCCCTAGTACATTACTTTATTCTACCACCAATACTTTTCACACCACATGAAAAATAATCACTGCTTCGATTATTGTGACTAAACCAAAAAAGATCGATATAATCTATGTATACTGTTTTGTAGGTATTAATAAGTACTACAAACCCCTAGTACATTATTTTACTCTACCACCAATAGTTTTCACACCGCATGAAAAATAATCACTGCTTCAATTATTGTGACTAAACCAAAATAGATGGATATAATCTATGTATACTGTTTTGTAGGTATTGAAAAGTACTACAAACCCTAGTACATTACTTTACTCTACCACCAATAGTTTTCACACCGCATGAAAAATAATCACTTTTTCGATTATTGTGACTAAACCAATAAAGATGGATAGAATCTATGTATACTGTTTTGTAGGTATTGATAAGTACTACAAACTCCAAGTACATTACTTTACTCTACCACCAATAGTTTTCACACCGCATGAAAAATAATCATTTTTTCGATTATTGTGACTAAACCAAAAAAGATGGATATAATCTATGTATACTGTTTTGTAGGTATTGATAAGTACTACAAACCTCTAGTACATTACTTTACTCTACCACCAATAGTTTTCACACCGCATGAAAAATAATCACTTTTTCGATTATTGTGACTAAACCAAAAAAGATGGATATAATCTATGTATACTGTTTTGTAGGTATTGATAAGTACTACAAACCCCTAGTACATTACTTTACTCTACCACCAATAGTTTTCACACCGCATGAAAAATAATCACTTTTTCGATTATTGTGACTAAACCAAAAAAGATGGATATAATCTATGTATACTGTTTTGTAGGTATTGATAAGTACTACAAACCCCTAGTACATTACTTTACTCTACCACCAATAGTTTTCACACCGCATGAAAAATAATCACTTTTTCGATTATTGTGACTAAACCAAAAAAGATGGATATAATCTATGTATACTGTTTTGTAGGTATTGATAAGTACTACAAACCCCTAGTACATTACTTTACCCTACAACCAATAGTTTTCATACCGCATGAAAAATAATCACTTTTTCGATTATTGTGACTAAACCAAAAAAGATGGATATAATCTATGTATACTGTTTTGTAGGTATTGATAAGTACTACAAACCCCTAGTACATTACTTTACTCTACCACCAATAGTTTTCACACCGCATGAAAAATAATCACTTTTTCGATTATTGTGACTAAACCAAAAAAGATGGATATAATCTATGTATACTGTTTTGTAGGTATTGATAAGTACTACAAACCCCTAGTACATTACTTTACCCTACCACCAATAGTTTTCATACCGCATGAAAAATAATCACTTTTTCGATTATTGTGACTAAACCAAAAAAGATGGATATAATCTATGTATACTGTTTTGTAGGTATTGATAAGTACTACAAACCCCTAGTACATTACTTTACTCTACCTCCAATAGTTTTCACACCGCATGAAAATAATCACTTTTTCGATTATTGTGACTAAACCAAAAAAGATGGATATAATCTATGTATACTGTTTTGTAGGTATTGATAAGTACTACAAACCCCTAGTACATTATATTATTCTACCATCAATGCACTTCACAGCGCACGCAAATTTATGAATATGGTAATTATATTATGTAACACCTTGGTTCACAATATTGCAGTTTTCTTACGGATCCCCATTTTTTTTCAAAATCTCATATAGCCTATGGCACTCACACTGAATTAAGCTATCCATAAGTGAAATAATTTTTAAAATCGGTCCAGTAGTTTCGGAGCCTATTCGTTACAAACAAAAAAACAAAAAAACAAAAAAACAAAAAAACAAAAAAACAAAGTTTCTCTCTTTATAATATTAGTATAGATAATATAAGTTTGAAACCACCGTCCCTTCAGTATTTGTATTTCCTTTCTCTGCTTGGTTGTGTGGAAGAGATCGCTAAAGCCGCCAGTTGTTACGCTCTAATTTTAAGTTTCCTTTTTGTTATTTTCTGTATTATTGTGGTACTAATAAAGATTTATCATTCATTCATAAAAACTTTGGCAAGCGCAGGTCGATGGTTTTTTGCAGAGGACGCTGCGGCCCGTCCCTGCGGCCAGTCCTCTGGATCTGTTAACCCTTAGAAGGCTCTTACGGCAACCACGGGTAGAGAGAGTGCGGTGGAGGGTGCTATAATTATTATATAACTAGCGACCCGCCCCGGCTTCGCACGGGTAGCAGAAGTAGGTATAGTGGACGTTTATCAGGAGTAAATTCGTGATACATTGTATTTTAATAAATATAACCCTAATGGTTTACGCAGCGCACGCAAATTAATGACTATTTCTGTTACAATGACCAAACCTTAACACATGTTATAATTTATCGTGGGCTATTTTGAAGATATTGATGAGTACTACAAACCCCTAGTACATTACTTTATTCTACCACCAATACTTTTCACACCATATGAAAAATAATCACTGCTTCGATTATTGTGACTAAACCAGAAAATATGGATATAATCTATGTATACTGTTTTGTAGGTATTGATAATTAATACAATCCCCTAGTACATTACTTTAATCTACCACCGATAGTTTTCACACCGCATGAAAAATAATCACTGCTTCGATTATTGTGACTAAACCAAAAAAGATGGATATAATCTATGTATACTGTTTTGTAGGTATTAATAAGTACTACAAACCCCTAGTACATTATTTTACTCTACCACCAATAGTTTTCACACCGCATGAAAAATAATCACTGCTTCAATTATTGTGACTAAACCAAAATAGATGGATATAATCTATGTATACTGTTTTGTAGGTATTGATAAGTACTACAAACTCTAGTACATGACTTTACTCTTACCACCAATAGTTTTCACACCGCATGAAAAATAATCACTTTTTCGATTATTGTGACTAAACCAAAAAAGATGAATAGAATCTATGTATACTGTTTTGTAGGTATTGATAAGTACTACAAACCCCTAGTACATTACTTTACTCTACCACCAATAGTTTTCACACCGCATGAAAAATAATCACTTTTTCGATTATTGTGACTAAACCAAAAAAGATGAATATAATCTATGTATACTGTTTTGTAGGTATTGATAAGTACTACAAACCCCTAGTACATTACTTTACTCTACCACCAATAGTTTTCACACCGCATGAAAAATAATCACTTTTTCGATTATTGTGACTAAACCAAAAAAGATGGATATAATCTATGTATACTGTTTTGTAGGTATTGATAAGTACTACAAACCCCTAGTACATTACTTTACTCTACCACCAATAGTTTTCACACCGCATGAAAAATAATCACTTTTTCGATTATTGTGACTAAACCAAAAAAGATGGATATAATCTATGTATACTGTTTTGTAGGTATTGATAAGTACTACAAACCCCTAGTACATTACTTTACTCTACCACCAATAGTTTTCACACCGCATGAAAAATAATCACTTTTTCGATTATTGTGACTAAACCAAAAAAGATGGATATAATCTATGTATACTGTTTTGTAGGTATTGATAAGTACTACAAACCCCTAGTACATTACTTTACTCTACCACCAATAGTTTTCATACCGCATGAAAAATAATCACTTTTTCGATTATTGTGACTAAACCAAAAAAGATGGATATAATCTATGTATACTGTTTTGTAGGTATTGATAAGTACTACAAACCCCTAGTACATTACTTTACTCTACCTCCAATAGTTTTCACACCGCATGAAAATAATCACTTTTTCGATTATTGTGACTAAACCAAAAAAGATGGATATAATCTATGTATACTGTTTTGTAGGTATTGATAAGTACTACAAACCCCTAGTACATTATATTATTCTACCATCAATGCATTTCACAGCGCACGCAAATTTATGAATATGGTAATTATATTATGTAACACCTTGGTTCACAATATTGCAGTTTTCTTACGGATCCCCATTTTTTTTCAAAATCTCATATAGCCTATGGCACTCACACTGAATTAAGCTATCCATAAGTGAAAGAATTTTTAAAATCGGTCCAGTAGTTTCGGAGCCTATTCGTTACAAACAAAAAAACAAAAAAACAAAAAAACAAAGTTTCTCTCTTTATAATATTAGTATAGATAGATTAGTATAGATTACCACCGCGACGCTATTTAATTATAAACAAATAATAAATTGTTTAAAGGTGTGTATGTATTTTAAGTATATTTGTACATTATCTGTTACACAATCTACTACCAATGAAATTTACTACACTTTTTAACTTGAAACACAGTTTTCACGAAGATTTTCAATAAAACTTGCAAATAGCCGACGAAAATAGCCAGAGAATGGCGTTAAAATTCCTTCATATTAGCATTTAATGAGAGACTACGAAACGGACTGACAATGGTAAAACATTTTTCATGATATTTCAGCCGAGGAAGCTTCAAAACGGAATTATGGACACTTAAATGAAAGCTGCATGCAAAAATATATAGTGAAAAGGATAATACGAGTAAATGTACCTTCTGGTAAGTAACTAACTTCCAAATTTACCTATTTATTTTTATTCTTTCAGTGTTTTACTCGGGATATGTTTTAACAAAACTTTAAAAGTTATTCTAGAAGGTAAATATTTATTTTATCATCAAAATAAGTGTTTGTTATTAAGGTAGTAATTTTTTATTTTATTTTAAATTAAATTAATCAGACGGCTAAATGGCCAATTACTCTAATTAATCAACAATTAAACATAAATCTTGACAATTAAAAATGAGAACATACATCAATTTATATATTTTATTTATATATAGGTATGCTGGGTCTGGAGGGTGCAGAAGAAGCCAACTCTTTGTAGGTTAAGTAGTATCTTCTCAACTGTAGTCATAGAACTTACGAACGAATAATCTGTCGTATTAAATTTAAGCCACCACACTCCAAAAAGGAGATCCTCAATGTTCCAATTGTCAAAGTTACGTGTATAGGTAGGTGTACATAGGTGTAAAGGTACACATTACAATAATGTCTTCTTCTTCTTCCTGCCCTTATCCCTAGGTAGGGTCGCCACAAAAAACTTTTTGTTTGCCAAATGTGGGTGTGCCTAAAATGGAAAGAGATGATCCCTGTCCTAGGCTTCGGGGAGAAAGAGCTTGATTTTATGTATATGTATGTATACATATGTGTACTACATTCCAAGTTTTAATCGTAAGTATACTACGAAACTTTTTGCTATGACACGTGAATGTGGACGGAGTAGTCTAGCGTGTGGCTAATCAATTATACATTCCGCCAAAACAAACCCGCTCTGTTTTGCGAGTGTATTGAAATGGTGGTTGTCACGCCAAACTGACTACAACCCTTTACCCTTTGATTGATCCGCTGTTGCTCCAGAAAACTTGGTAATAGGGCTTTTTTATCTTAGTTTTTATTTATCTTGCTTTTATTTATCTTTATTATAATTGTATGTCACGGTGAACTGATAGCCAGAGGAGCTGTAAGGTTTTCGAATGCAGACCACGGACTAGCAAGCGTAGCATCGGACGTCCAGCCTCAGGAACACGCTAGCAAGTTTACAACCGGACTAAATGGAAATCTATGGGGTAGGCCTTTGTTTGTACCTACATGTGGACATCGTATGGCTGAGATGATGATTAAAATGTGCCTTGACTAAAGCAACCGATATGCTACGAGCATGGCGCTCTTTGTAAGACATGTCTCGTCTTGTCAGTTTCTCGATATTATATGAATGAATGAATGAATGAATGAATGAACGTTTATTCCTGTACAAAGATATTTCACACATTATTTTAGACCAAATGGACATAATATTATGAGCAAAAAGAGACATCTGTGAAGTACGAAACGGTCGCAACTCAGCATGTTGTCGGCTATTCGACCGGCGCTGGTCTTCCGTTGCGGCCGCTGTGGTGACTTCACGGACAATAATGATAAATAATATAAAATCAAAGACACAAAATGATATACTTATAAACAAATTTAAAAATGAAAATACTAAACCTAGGTATATCAAAGTGGGCGTGATGATATTACAGTAAACATAACCTATAAAGAACATATAGGCCTAAAGCAACGTTGGCAATTCTCTTTTCTAGGCCAATTATCTTGAAAAGATTACGTCAATTTCTTAGATATATTTCACAATAACATCTCCTTAATCTATTACGTCAATAACATAGTTAAAAATCACATAATATATAAGTATACGAAGTGGCGGATAGACAAAACCGAAAATTACTCCATAATATTTCTACAATAAACGAACGTAATATTATTTCTATAGCAATAACAAGCAAGCTTTTGTTATGAAGGTATTTAATGAAGGGAAAACATGTTATCTTTCCTTATTATTTCGTGAATGTACGAACAAATCAGTTTTCCGAGAAATAGAATGTCAGCCGCGATCATTGCGTCTGAACACTAATTAAACGAGAGAAAATGTTATTCTCTTACTTATTTTGGAAAATAATTGCTAGTACCAGTAACAAATTTGTTATATCATTATATTCCTTCCTTTATCCTACTCTAGGTGGAGTCGGATCAGACGTATTCTTCTATTTTTAGGGTTCAATCCGAACCTCAATCCGAAATATTGAACCCTCATAGGATACTGTACTTCCCAGTTAAGTCCCTCAAGGTATGAAACCCAGCACTAAGCAAAGCATACCTAACTATTTATGCTATTTGGCCATCGACATCCCCATAACATAAGACTTATATATAACTTCGACGTGGAGTTACCGGCTTTAGAATAGTGCTCCACCCTCTCTACCCGTGCCGTAAGAGCCGGCTAAAGGTTAACAGATCCAGAGGACGGGCAGCAGCGTCCTCTGCAAAAAAACATCGAACTGCGCTCGACAACCCGCCCGCCAAGCGTGTCGAGTATTGGCAAACCCCCCTTTATGGTGGAGGCCTATGTTCAGTAGTGGATTACCAACGGCTGAGATGATGATGATGATGATAATATATAACTTACTTTGATGGATCGGTCACACTAGTCACTGGTCACTGGTAAGTCACTGGTGTTACCTTAGCAACTACAAAAAATTACAGCCAAATTTTTCAATGGGAATGTTTGAATTTGAATTTGCTTTAGTCCTTGTGTGTTTGGGTCGCAGCGCTATCCAAATTAGTGGTTTCAAATTCACATTACATTCTAGTTCATCAAATTAATGTGTTTAAAGTTTAAAGTATCAACTTTCAACTTAGTTATTACGAACTTTGTTCATTCATTCACGATCAAAAAACAATAACGTGAAACAAAACCTTTTCGAGTAAAGTGAAAAAGTTTGGAATCAAACGTGAAAACAATACACCTCTCGAACAATGGATTAGGGTATTGCGTGTTTTGCGTAGGTTTCTAGGTATTTTGGGTGTCCTAGATTGTGATTCGAGTCACAATAAAAACACGCAAAATACCTTTGTAGTGTCATTTTATTTAAGTAATATGTCATACCTCTAAATCAAAATTATATGAAGTAGTGTAAGGGGTAATTCCCGTTGGTCTTCACCATCTAAGACACCACTGGTTGCAACTGGGAATTTATTATTTTAGCCTGCTTTAGTACTAACCCTTGATGGCGCAAGATAAATTATATATTTATAACTGTGTTAGTTGTTAATTCAGGAGTAATTACGTTAACCCACGATGAAGGGGGAAAATAATCTTGTCAGTGATTAGACACGAACAAGTATACTGAATATGGGCAATCGACAATTTACAAAAGTAGTCGATTTTACGTTCATCTTAATAATATATATATTATATATATATATATATATATTATTATATATATATATATATATAATATATATAATATATATTATATATATATATATTATTATATATATATATATATATAATATATATAATATATATTATCTCCTATATTAATATGTATAATATATCCCCAAAGAACAAATTCAAATTACGTTCACACCACTCGAAAAGGGTGCGATTTAATTTAAACACTTATTACAAATCCGTATATGAGTACGCACCAACGATATTGAGAAACATTCAGAATCAAATAACGGCGACATTGTGCCGCCACTCTCGCTTATTGCTCGAGCGTATTTACTTTAATTTCCGACATGTCGTGGGTTGTAATTGCGTTCCAGGTACATAATATGTAAATATGTACGTGTAAGCTTTACTTGCAATTAAATTATTTATTAATTTTTTTTTTATGATAGTGAGTGACAAGACGAGCAAATCAGGTGCCTGATAGTAAGCATCACGATTGCCCATATCAGACACAGTGCGACCCAGTGTTTTAAAATTCAAAATTCTGCACGGCACTGCACTGCGCTTGTCACCCTGAGATATTAGTTGTTGAAACTCTTTATGCCCAGTAATTTCGCTGGTAACATTGCCCTTCAGACCGGAATGATGCACGTTACTGCTTGGCAGACGAATAACTGGCAAAGGTGTGGTACTTCCCCAGGCGGCCCCCTGCAAAGAGGCCTACCACTACAGAAGATTAAATTAAATTGAATAGGTGTGTATATAGTGCGAAATTTCGGAAAATGAAGTCAAGGATAGAGCGAAGTGGAGGCGTAAGATCAGAAAGGCTGACCCCACCACCATGTGGGACGCATAGCCAGGAAGAGAGAGAGGTAGATACATGTATTCTTGTAGCTATTCTGTCACAAAATTTTTTTCGTTGAGATTTCTTACTATGTTTCGGCATTATGATGTTGAAAACAAAGAAAAAAATTATTATGTTGAATATCTACACCTACTATATCCATGTTGTGTTTTATAAACTGTTAACTTATGTGTCAAATCATCAACTTCTTGCCCTTATCTCTCATTAGGTGCTCGCCCAGCACAGCTCGTTATCTTGCGCCATCACTCCTCTTTCAAGCATATCTTCAATCACACAGTTCATTCATTTACAGGTGTGAGGTTCTTAACAGCTCTATATTTGTCAACGCATAAACAGTTTTTCATCATTATGAAACCCAATATATTATTGGAAACTATCATGATTGTAAACATTAGGATAATTTTTTATGGGATATTCAACATGAGTCAACGTTTTTCGTGTTTCCCTATATTTCAACGCAGTTGCATGCGCCATAGAACTGACGGTCATCGGTGAGTTAACTTCATTGGCAGATAAATCGATCTACCCTCTTTTTAGTCTTTTATCCGGCAATTAATACTTTTTGTTTAATTGAATTGTAAAAAACTTTAATTTTTTATTCAAATGCTAGTCTATTATTCCAACATTAATAAGAAAATTACTTTCTAATACTTACAAAGTTTATTTTCAATTAATAATATAGTTAAATTACATATCAACAACACATTCGATAAAAACCTCTCTTAGAAGCTGAATCGATGTTATCAAAGTTTGATTTTCCGCCACCAATTTGAACCACAATATCAAATAAATGTTATTACTGCCCTTGGCAGCCCAATAATAGGGTTGAACTTTAACTTTGCCCTCGACGCCTTTTAATAGAACCTAAGCTTATGATTTCCAAACTGTATTTAGTATTATTTCCTCTACAGAATAAAAATTGTGTCAAGATGAAAGGGCCTACGTAGAAACGAATGCTAGAAAATAGAGAATATTTTCTTGTGTAATATTTTTTGTAATGTTTTGTATTTGTTCTTACTACAAAGGAACCAAAAATTATACCAAACAATTGTAGGTCACCAGTAGGACAACAAAAATAAAAAAATATTTTCTACGGAAATGCGATACATGATTTCATGTTTAGCTATTAAAATAGGATTACTGGTAATTATTTATTTATTTATATATTTATTTTTAAATATGGGACAACTTCCACACGCGGTCATCCGGCCCCAAACTAGGCTAGAAGCCTGTACTATGGCAACCGGATGACTGATATACATACTTATATACGATATAACACCCAGACACAGATCAAACAGACATGTAAATGCACACAAATGTTTGACCTGGCCGGGGATCGAACCCGGAACCTGCGGCACAGAAAGCAGAATTACTACCATCTGAGCCAACGTGGTAATCAATTAGCATTCTCTAAGGGTCATTTGTACTTATCATTTGGAAAAACTTTTCCTATCGAGCCAAAAGAAATCGCCGGTAAGGTGGATGGGCTGACATCATTTTGTTAGAATTTATTAATTGTATTATGTTAGTTTTAATATTATAACTACATATCAGTACCAATTTCTTATATTACCGTACAAGTATAACTTACGAATGATTAGTTATTAGCATTTATGAAAGTTAGGATTTGACTATAGACTAGGTAGCGGAAATGTGTAATACTAAATTATTTCAAATGTATTTTCAAAATTAGGTTTATAATATGTTAAAAATAATAATGTATTTCTCTTGTCATAATGGCGTACAGATTATATTTATTTTATATTCTATGTTCACTTTTGAAAGTTAGGTAATGTAGTACTGACATGTCGGGCGGACTGGCAGTCGATAGCGTACCGTTGAAGCGAGTAGACTGTGAAAAGGAGAACGTACTATAAAGAAACAAAGTAAGATTCAACTAAGAATTTGTTTTATTACCCCTGCTGATTTTATATCAGCAAGTGGGATAACGAACCAATATGGGCAGCGATAATGACGATGGACATTACGAACGACGCTCCCGAAGCCATGGAAGGCGCTCAGGCCGACGCAAACGTCGTCGCAGACGCAGTTCCAGTTCAGAATTTTCTACGTCACGAACGAGACAAAGTCGAGAATCGCGGGCTAAGAAGAAACACCGTCGCAAGACCAAACATCGTCGAACTTCTGATACGCGAAGCGGTGTTTTTGAAGAGGGGGCTGAGCTGTACACTGCGAGACGACAGGTTAATGTGGACAGAGAAATCATTACAACGGAACAACACAAATCACAGGAAACGACACAGTCGCGGCTCCGGGATGTGCCCGGTACTCCGAGCGTGATTGGTGTGGACCAGCAGGGTGCGCGTCCACCATGCGAGCCAGCTACGGTGGCAGAGCCTTCTCAGCTGGTACAGTCAACTACAGCAGATCGATTGGACACTTCTGCAAGTAACCCTAGCTTATTACTTAGTATTAATGATATCTCGCAAATTATTCAAAGTGTTACGCGTACACATTCGCAAATGTCTTATGATAAAAATATTATACCCACATTTGACCCATCGCAGAAAAATCAACGCATTGAGGGATGGATAGCCAAGGTTAATGAATGCGCGAAAATATACAAATGGACCGACGAACAGACAGCTCATTATGCTTTGCCCAAGTTAGGCGGTCATGCTAAGAAATGGTATGAAGGTCTCCAAACCATTCTCTTAACATGGACCGAATGGCAGGATAAACTGATAAAAGCATTTCCTTCGGAGAGTAATTATGGAGCTTTATTGTCAGATATGTTAGATAGACGAATGAAGGTAGGCGACTCAGTGGATGAATACTACTACGATAAAATGCTACTACTAAACGCATGTGGCATTGCAGGGAAAAGAGCAGTAGATTGTTTGGTGCACGGGATAGAGGATAGGACGATTAGGGCTAGTGCTTCTTCCGCTAGGTGCCCAGATCCGGAGGATTTATTGAAATTCCTCAAAGATTTGTGCAGAGAAAGTAATATTAGTTCTCGTTTCGTAAAGCGACCAGCCACTACAGTGGCTTCCAATTCCACATCCAATGACATTAAATGTTTTAAGTGTAATAAAATCGGACATCGAGCTGCTCATTGTCGCAGCAAGGTGACTGATGTTTCCTGTTACAACTGCAAGGAACCAGGTCACACGTCGAATAAGTGTACAAAGCCAATGGTCCGGTGTGATAACTGTCAGCGCTTTGGACATACGGCAAACGACTGTTATAGGCCTAAAGATAACAATATTCAATCTACCAGTAGTTCCAAATCTGATAAGAAAACTTTATTAACACAAAAGTCTAGGTCTGACTCTAAATATAATAAGACAGCCATTATTAACAACAACATTAGTATCCAATGCTATGTGGACTTTGGAAGCGATTGTACACTTATCCGACAAGATATCGTTGACCAATATTCTTTACCTAAAATAGATAATGATGCCCCAAATATTCGCGGTTTCGGAAATGGCTCAACGATCCCTTTAGGCAGGACAAAGTTTAATTTGTGTATCGGAGAGGTTACGGCAGACATTGATGCTTACATTATAGAATCTTCTTTACTTAATGAACCCTTGCTAGTCGGTCAAGACTTTACTGAAAGGGCTGATGTGATTGTCATAAAAACCCATGACAAACTTGACATTTTAAAAAGAGCAGACAAGGACGGTTTGTCAAATATAAACATTGATGCCGATAAAACTGACAAGATTATCCTGCGAATAAAAATAGATACAGTTATAAACAAATTCGATTATATTGATTGCGTGAGTGATGAGAAATCGAGTTGTGACGTTTATATAGAAGATAGTGTCAGGAAGTTAGAAAATGTTAACTATTGTGTAATGGGTGGCGTCTATAATGTTAATGATGGAGAATGCCAAGTTGCGGTTTGGAATTTTTCAGATGAGCCCATTTTCTTTACTGGCAACTCCATATTTTCACGTAGTAAACGAATATTAACAGCAGAAATTCCTAGAGACATTGAATTAACTTGTAATCACATTAGCAGCGACCCTTTAGTCCCATTTACTATGAGTGAAGTTAAAATAAATCCTAACTTAACATCACAGCAGCGTCAAGCCGTATTAGAGTTAATAAATACCTATAGAAACTGCTTTGCACAATCTCTGTCGGAATTGGGGTGCACAAAAACAACTGAAATGAACATCGAACTGAACGATACCACTCCTGTAGTCTACAGACCTTACCGTTTAAGTAATGTTGAAAGAGAAAAGGTGCGCGAGATGGTCAAAGATCTTATTGACAACGATGTTGCAGAAGAATCAAATTCTTCTTACGCGAGCCCTATTATTCTGGTAAAGAAGAAGACAGGAGGGTACCGTTTATGTGTCGATTTTAGAGCATTGAATCGAAAAACTAAGAAAGATCATTTCCCTATGCCTAGAATCGATGATCAACTTGATATGCTTAATGGTAATAAATATTATTCGTCTCTTGACTTAGCTAGTGGTTATTACCAAATCCCAATAAGTGACCATTGTAGACACCTCACTGCTTTTATTACCCCGGATGGTCTTTATCAGTTTAAGAAAATGCCGTTTGGATTGGTTAATTCTCCGGCAGTATTTCAACGGACAATTAACCAAGTCCTCGGCAACGCTAGGTTTAATTCCGCTCTCGCATATATGGACGACATACTCATACCCGGAAAAGATTTTGATGAGGAATTTGTTAGACTTGAGAATACATTTCAATTACTTCAAAAGGCAAATTTAACTCTGAATCTACAAAAATGTAACTTTTTCCAAGAAGAATTGGAATATCTCGGTTACGAAATAAGCGAACGCGGAATTAGACCTGGAAAACATAAAATTAGTGCAGTAGAACAGTTTCCAACACCATGCAATGTACATGAAGTTAGGCAGTTCATTGGATTGGCTAGCTATTTTAGAAAATTCATACAGAATTTTGCAACCATAGCAAGGCCGCTTACTGACCTAACTAGGAAAGGCATGACATGGTGCTGGAATAATGAACAACAGAAGGCATTTGAAAAACTAAAGGAATCATTGATACAGAGACCTGTGCTAGGTATATATGACCCTAAATGTGAGACTTTCTTACACACGGATGCTAGTAAACATGGATTAGGCGGAATTTTACTACAGAAGAAATATGATGCAGATCAACTGAAACCTGTAGCATATTTCAGTAGAAAGACTTCTCTAGACGAGCAAAATTACCATTCGTATGAGCTCGAAACATTGGCTTTTGTGGCTTCGCTTCAGAGGTTTCGAGTTTATTTATTAGGTGTTCGTTTCACTTTAATTACGGATTGTTCTGCTTTACGAGCTACATTTAGTAAACGGGATTTGATACCCCGCATAGCTCGTTGGTGGATAGCGATGCAAGAATTCGATTTTGATATACAATATAAACCCGGTCATACAATGTCACATGTAGATGCCTTGAGTAGGAATGCTTTGCCTTGTGAATCGGATGTAAACGATGACCCAGTCCCGACTGTTTATAGAATATCTCCAGAAGATTGGTTACTTACTCTACAACTACAAGATACAGAGTCTCAGCGAATTAGGAAAGTTTTGGAGGATACCGAGTATTCAGATATTAAGAAAAACTATGTACTAAAAAATAATAAATTATTTCGTAGAGTTGGTGAAGAACTTAAATGGGTTGTTCCGAAAATGGCGCGATTTCAGTTATGTAAACTCAATCATGATGATATTGGCCATTTTAGTGTTGACAAAACCATCGACAAAATTAGTAAAGACTTTTGGTTTCCTAAGATGAAACGTTTTATCAAGAAATATGTACGTTCATGTTTGGAATGCGCGTATAGTAAGGAACCTTCTGGACCCAAAGAAGGGCTCTTGCATCCGATTCACAAAGTTAATAAGCCCTTTGATACAGTTCATATAGACCACTTAGGGCCCTTTGTCAAAAGTACGAACGGCAACCTTTATCTACTTGTTCTGGTCGATGGGTTCACCAAATTTTGCATTCTGACGCCACTACGGAATCTCAAGTCCGCACCAACTATACGAGCACTAGAACATACTTTTTGTACGTTCGGATACCCCGATCGACTAATATCTGACCAAGGTTCATCTTTTACGTCACATGAATTTAAACATTTTTGCAATGATTCTAAAATAAACCACATTCTTAACGCTGTGGCTTCACCTCGAGCCAACGGACAAGTGGAGAGGTACAACAGAACAATATTAGATGCTCTTACGGCTTATTCGGACAAACTCGGCGAAAGGTATTGGGATAGGTCGCTGGGAAAATTACAATGGGGCTTAAATAACACTCTCAACAAAGGCATAGGTAAGACACCGTCTGAAGCACTATTTGCCATTCCAATGGTTAGTAAGGGTGATAATATTTTTAGTTCTATTTTAAATGAAACCCGACAGCTAGGAGATGTACGCGAAATAAGAGACGAAATAAGTAAGCACATAGAGAAGGATCAACACGCTCAGAAAGATAGATACGATAGAAAGAAAATTAAGGCAAGACTTTATGAGGTAGGAGACTTAGTGAAAATTCTAAAACCTTCTCCGAATAATGACGGTAAAAGCAAGAAACTACTTCCAAAATTTACGGGACCTTTTCGAATAAGTAAAATTCTAGAAAATGATAGGTATGAAGTATCAGATATACCAGGAACCAAAATAACACAAAAGAGATACTGCAACACGTGGGCAGCCGACCGCATTAAACCTTGGATAGCCATCTCCAATGATGATGAAAATGATAACGAATATAGTAGTAGCAGTAATAGTGAGCTTGAATTAATGTAGATGGGTTAAATGAAAAACATAATTAGGTATAAAGTTATAAATCTTTATTTTTGTGAATTTCTGATTCTTGATTTCGTGATAAACATTAGTAATAAGATATATAATAATAAGATATAGAGATATAAGTCAGTCCTACGCTAATATTTTTAGATTCTATGTGTTTGAGAACTAATTTGGGAAGATAAAAAGGGAATTAAATATAGATTAATTTGCTGAATACGATACTATGAAAGCAAGGGATAGTTAAATAGGCAGGATTTTTATAGCGTGTTCAACTGTCAGTTAGATTGAAAATATTGGGTGACCATGTTGACAGATTCATGGGTATTTTCAATCAATAGACAGCGACCTTGAAATATATGATTTTGATAGATCAATCTATATTTTAACGGTCGGGGATTGGAAATATTGAGTGACCATGTTGATAGATCCATGGGTATTTCCAACCTTGGAACGAATATATATGTTAGATTAAAGAATGTATCAGAGGGGCGATAATGTATCCGATTTTGATAGATCAATCGGTATATTATAGCCTGAAAAGTTGAAAATATTTGGCGACCGTGTTGATAGATCCACGGGTATTTTCAATTAAGGTAGTAATTTATGTTAGAGTTAAACGATATGTATAAAAAGGACGATAAAATATACGATTTTGATAGATCAATCGGTATTTTATTAGCCTACAGGTTGAAAATATTTGGCGACCGTGTTGATAGATCCACGGGTATTTTCAACAGTTTTTGTGGGGTTACTAGCAAGATTAAGTCTGTGTAAGTAGTTGTTGTATGCTGTTGTTTTAAACTTTCATGTGTAATATTCTTAATAAGTTTGAGGACAAACTTAGTGTCAGGAAAGGCCGAATGTTAGAATTTATTAATTGTATTATGTTAGTTTTAATATTATAACTACATGTCAGTACCAATTTCTTATATTACCGTACAAGTATAACTTACGAATGATTAGTTATTAGCATTTATGAAAGTTAGGATTTGACTATAGACTAGGTAGCGGAAATGTGTAATACTAAATTATTTCAAATGTATTTTCAAAATTAGGTTTATAATATGTTAAAAATAATAATGTATTTCTCTTGTCATAATGGCGTACAGATTATATTTATTTTATATTCTATGTTCACTTTTGAAAGTTAGGTAATGTAGTACTGACATGTCGGGCGGACTGGCAGTCGATAGCGTACCGTTGAAGCGAGTAGACTGTGAAAAGGAGAACGTACTATAAAGAAACAAAGTAAGATTCAACTAAGAATTTGTTTTATTACCCCTGCTGATTTTATAATTTCCCATATAAACTTTGAAGGGTCAGGACCAGAGGACGGGCTGCAGCGTTCTCTGCGTAGAAAACCATCAAACAACGCTCGCGTGCCCACCTGCCAAGCGTGGCAAGTATTAGTAAAACCTCACCTTATGAGGGAGGCCTATGTCCCGCAGTGGACTGCCTATGGCTGAGATGATGATGATGATGAAAAGAAAACGCGAAATAAAGTCAAGCTGTCACATTGTTACACCTATGCCGCCTTTTCTATGAAGACCGTAGATTATTTCGTGATTTTAGAGTTCAGGTCATTCGCGCTGGTGGAGACGAAGGAGCGGGGTCTTTCGTTCCTCCTAGGGACAACTGGGATTTTTTAAAACCACTTTTTATATGTCACCAGCAGGGACAAAGGAAGTGGGGATGATTCGCAGATGTCGGTTTGTCAGTAAATATTAACGTGGTTTTCCTAGACTTTATGTCGCCGAGCGGAATTGTTTGTCATAGATCGTCCCCACGTGACACCAGAATTTAAAAAAGTTGTCCCACATGTCACCAGTTGACAGGTGACAAGTGGGGACTAGCGGGAATGACCTCAATTGTTGAGTAAAATGACCCTTAAAAATTATTAGTTATACTATAGTAGTAGTTATAATATAACTGATCACATAATACGGCAGAAGACCTAGACACTTTTAACTGACGTCCAATATTTTTTAACTGAAAACACACTTGATAAAAGTTAAAAGCTCATCACTTAAAGCTTATCAGTTCAATCTAAAGGCTGATTGACACGACGCGATGTTCAGTGGTAACAACTAATTTCTACTAAAATAATCACTTAATTATAATTAAGCAATAAGTGTCTAAATCAATCGAAATAAAATATTGTCTATTTATCGGCCAGAAGGCGAAAGATTCGCGGCTTTTGAATATGACCTTTTTAGTTACAATTTAGTTATCTGAATAAGCTTGTCTAAGCTTGGCCAAAATTAAGTGAAAAATACGTTTGAATATTTAATTAAGTCACTTAAAACTACTTACCTCGTGTAAATCGGCCTTTAGAACGCAGGGGTAACAGATGCCTTCCTTCAAGTCAGCCGTGGGTCGGCCATGGTGCACGGGGCAGGGTATGGGGTACATTACCATAATAACCGTTACACGCATGCCCGAGCTCTAATTTACACCCCACGCATTTCATTAGCCAGGCTAATCTAAAATTGCTACTATGGGTATCGTGAATTTAATGGCTGAGATTTGTTAAGAGTCGGTGAGTTTTGATTTGGTTTTCAGCGTCGTGTTTGCCGGAGTAGTGGTTGTTAATGATTTCAATGACTTTGATATCAAATTTTTTGTTCTCTTTGGGCTAGTGATAAAGGTACATATATCATCCTATTAATTAATAATTTAGTGTAAATAGGTAAAACTATAATTAAGAGGTCATTACAAATTATAAATGAATGAGTGTATGATTGTAGTCACGTGATATTTAAACATAGCCACATTTTCACATGGCTAAATATAAATAAATAGGCTACCTATGTAAACCCAGCAAAAGGTGTCACCTCACACCTCATGTTAGATTATCTACATCTCATGTTAGGTTTTACAGAGGTAGCCTATTTATTTATATTTGGCCATGTTGGAAGCAGCTAGTAAAGTATGTTAATTGAAAGTCTGAAAACAAATTTTCATCATAGAAGGCTCGCGCATATTAGGGCGGACTGGGCCTCTCCGCATATCGCACAACAAATATCCGCCTGCATCACTTTCGGGCATTTTTTATTATGATCTATCACTATAACACGCTTACACGCTTATTAGCGATAAGACCGCCGCTTGTACATTTAAGTATAGTTTCTCTGTGTATTTTGTGTTGGTTCTATAAGTGTGGTGTACAATAAAGTATTATCTATCTATCTATAATAGTACACTACAGCGAGCCGCACCGTTATGCGATGCGATGCGGCCCGTTGCGGCTATAGTCTGCGCGAGTCTGACAAGTTTATGTATTTATTGTTAATGTATCTGAGGAGGTACTTATTATGATAGCCGTGGTTGGTGATGAGTGAATTGAGTTAAAATGTATGAAGGTTTAATTACTGATACAAAAAAAGATCTTCCAGACAAGATTTAATATTTTTACTTATTAAAGTGTAAAAGTAAAGAGAGAAAGTGACTCACTGACTGACTCATCAACGCAGGGCCAAAACTACTGGAACGATGATGATGAAATTTGGACAATTGACAAACAATTTTGGACAATTTGGCAATCGAAATTTGTAACCTAGACAATAAGAAAGGATTTTACATAAATCCACCCCTAAATGTGTTAAATAGGGGTTGAAAGTAAGTATGAAAAAAAAATCGTGTTTAAGCCGAAGGAAATATCGATTAAGAATTATTACAGTTACTATTAATAGTCTAGTACTATTGTATTGTATTGTCTAGTATTATAATATGTTGGCGTCAAGTATAAAATATGATATGAATGTGTTTCGAGCTCATAGTAGGGGCTGGAACCTATCTACACCAGGTTAAAGTAGGCTAAAACATTGCCGTGTCGAGATATGAGACACTCATGTCTCTCTGAATAATGTATGAATTTGTACTGGATTTATACGCGGCAGTACCGGTGCGCCCACTCGCTGTATGACTGTATGATTTTTGGGTAATTAATGCTGTATTAGACATAAGAGCTTTTGCACGCGGCGTATATTCCACTACATAAATCGAAGGATAGTCTAAGTTAGTCCAATAAAAACGCCTAATAATGCAATTAATTATGTAAAAAAAGGTCCAAACGCTCTTGTTTGGAGATGTTTGATGTACAAATAAAAAAAATCGAAGAATAAATTGGCACGCGGGCGAATTTTTAAACATGAGAATAACCTACGTAATTTTTATGGCACTAATTGTAGAGCAGCGGGGAGGAACGCATCTGAAAGATGCCAGTATAAAATAAATTTATTAAAAGTTAGCTCCGTCATACTTTATGTCATTACGTACTGAACGCTCCTATAATAATACCAATTTAGTTTTTACTTCTCATATGTCAATTATTTGATTAAGAATATAGAGGTTCTTACTGTTATTAATTAAAAAGTAATTGCTCCTTTATTTTTCATCGGTGACTATACATAAACACTACGTAAAAATACACCTCATTCTTTGAAATCCATTACAAAATCCCTTTTTAATAGACTTCAAAAAGGATGAGGTTCTTAATGGGACTAGCAAGTGAAAGCTGGTATCAGATGGCGCCACCACTGTACAAACCCTCGTCATTGAGCGAGATTTAAACATTTCGAGTTGATAATTCTTATTTGTTTGGTATTTCCCATTATGAATAATATGTACTCCACTTGGAAAATAAGTGAGTTAAAAGGAGAATTAAGAAACGTGGCTTCAAGTTTCATCACAATTTGGCAAAAAACATCTAAGTTTTCTTTTTTTTTCAATAACTATAAATTCACCACTAATTTCATACAAAAATTGGTCATTATGCTGCTAGACCCACTTTGACAGTGGTCGGCCCCATTTGACTGTATGCTGTTGTTCTTTTTGTATGTTATTTACGCGATTTCTCCGCCAATAATAATCATCAACTAATTTTGATGATTCTTTTTTTTCTGGTACGTCATACTTTAGAGGCGGTCCCATAATTTTATCGAAATTGATATGTTTAGCACTTTTTTAAAAAATCAAAAATTATGTTTTTCCTTAAAATTGATTATAATTGTTTCAAAGTACGTAATACGTATGTGAAAAGTAATAAAGACTAACCTCATTGGTGTTCCAGCGGTGTCTCTGTGCGGCGAAGTGCTCGGCGCGGGGAAGGCTCTCCAAGTTCTCAGGGAGCTTTATCGGTTCTCCGTCTGTGGAAGAACAATTGCTCATTACTCTGTCACTTAGGTCACTAACAACCCACGGGAACGAAGATTATCGCCTGGGGAAGTACCACACCTTTGCCAGTTATTCATCCGCCAAGCAGTAATGTGCAAACATTACTGTGTTCCGGTCTGAAGGGCATTGTTACCAGCGAAATTACTGGGCATGACGAGTTTCAACAACTAATATATCAGGGTGGCGCGCGCAGTGCAGTGCCGCGCAGAATTTCGAATTTTAAAACGCTAGGTGGCACTGTGTCTGATATGGGCAATCATGATGCTGACCATCAGCCAGCAAAAAAAAAACAGTTCTTATATTACAAGATAAAGTATCATTCCAGTTCCAACGAAAATACTAAGTAGTTCTGGTTGGCCATGTCTAATAGTTGAAGCTATTTTTTTCTTCGTGTTTGTAGCTATTGGATTTTATATTAGGTTTTTTTTTATTAGGAATTTTCTCAGTAACTGCCTGGAGTGTGGAACTGTGCCCGGTAGATGGCAATAGGCTCGCCCCTTATTACATTGGATCAATAATATACTGACAATATGTAGGTATGCCTACTATGGGACTGAGTCCTGAGTCTCTGTCTACCCCTTCGGGAAAAAGGCGTGATTGTATGTTATCTGTTTTCTGCTTTAGGTTATATTATCTAATGGTCACCAAGTAGTATGTGTTTTAATTATTTAAGCATTTTTGTGTTTGAAACCATTGTCCCTTCAGTATAATTTGTATTCCTTTCTCTGTATGGTCGTCCGTAAGATATCGCTCTGAATATCGCGATAGAGCCTCCAGTTGTTACTCTTTCTAGTTTTAAGTTTTCTTATTTATTATGTTATTTTATACTTTATTGTTTTACCATAAAAAAAATCATTAAATCATTCAATATTGTAAAAGTGTTTGTAATTAACTATGTAACTTGTTAATTCTTATTATAAAAAATAATATTTAAAAAACACAGTAGCCATTTTGACTCTAACGAAAGAAGAAGAGAGTACTTTACAATAAAATACGAAAAATAGACGCAGTAACTTAATAACTTATCAATAATAAAAGTATAAAATTAATGAGGGCCTCTTTCACCATCCTCAACTAAAAGGTTGATAAACTACTCGCCGATTAGTGCTTCTCGGCAAGTAGAAGTCCCAAGTAACTTTTGACAGTGTCACAAAAAAGGCCAGTTTATGTGCCGATTAACATTCTCTCTAACATTATGAAATTAGCACTGCGCCCTAAATCGCCACTTTAATAGACAAGTAGCTTACTCGGCACTTTACTCGAGGATGGTGAGAGAGGCCCTTATTAGCCTAGCAACTTACCTAATTGTGAAACTCTTTTATACGAAAGTAGAGACTTCGTTTAGCAAATTGTGTTTTTAATTTTCTTTTGTCAGTATCATCTAATTAGGCTAACGGTTTAGGCCCAAACAGCTACACTTAGCTTACAAACTTTGAAGATTATCTCTGCCTATCATCCCAAATTGAAATAACCTACAAGGTCTTACAAAGAGATGTAGGTACTTTAGTGAGGGTGCATCTATCGGTCAACCACTTTCGAAAGAAAGAATTGCGAAATTCGCATGAAAATTTGTCGACTTCTTGCATAAAAATGGATCAGATGATCAGTAAAGGAATGTCCACTTCTGGCCACAAATGAGCAGCAAGCTGGCAAAAAGACAATTATACCAAAAAAATCAGTCCTTTCTACAAACTATTTTTAATTTCTAATATTTTTGTAGCCAGCCAAAAGATAAAAAAATTGCAAAATAAAAAGTATTTTCAGTAATATCCGATTTTGATTACGATAATATGAGACACCATGACAGTTTTTATTTCTCAATAGCACCTATGGAGTTTGATGAAAAAAGGTTGAACATAAAATAAAAATCAGCAAACGAATAAAAACTTTTTGGTTGAAGTGAAGTATGTTTAAATGGCGGAACATAGTAACTCTGTTAATGTCGTTTTACATTTAATTTTAAGATTTTTTTCGGTTACTACTTTTGTAATATACTACAATGTTATTTTATTTAATTATTAACATTCATATACGTCACAAGTCTGTTCATTCGTGGCCGAAGGCTCATAGTAAGAGGACAGTAGCCTTTGTAAGGAACGAAATTTTAAACAAGTAATTTATTTTGATGGGTGAATGCACCCCCTTTATTATTACCACACTTTTTGTAATAATATGTTCTACTTATACTCTAGTTTTCTGATCTCCAGAGTGAGATAGTGTACGTTTCTATAATAAAATCCCCAAAGAGATAACTGGGCTCTCAGAGGGTAAATTCAAAACCTATATAAAATCTACTTTACTAAAGAAGGCTTATTATAAAGTCAACCAGAGTACATAGAGGAAAAAGATGCTTGGAAACTTCTGCATAGCCGCCTCGCGGCACTTTCAAAGAAAACGAATGTAAGCTAACCAAATATTGTGAAACTATCTGTTGAAAAAATTAAGCCCTACAAGTTTCTTGTGCGTTCTTCTTGTAGAGGTATCTTTCCGAACGCACGGTAGACTCAGTACTGTTTATCTTCATTGACGTACAAAAGTGTCAGATTATGACCTATTTGAATAAAGCTGTTTTGAGTTTGAGTTTGAGTTTTGAGTTTGATACCTCTGAAATATGCTAAGCTGCTTGTCGTATAAACAATACCAAGTTGTAATAAAACAGTAGACACCTGTTCTAGGCGAGGCCATTCTCCCGATTCCAGCACCGCTCTAAATGATCTCACTTTAAGACAACCTCCTCCAAACCATCCAATAACCCGGCAGCGCCAGTAAAACAATAAACTCCAGCCTTACGAGGTGAAAACTGCGAGTTTTTGGCAGCATTCGTCAAGAATGCACTGCCAGCAAAGCGCCTTACGCTCTGCCCACACTCACCAAGCAAAATACGACCTTATCCCGCCCCAATAAGCATAACGACGTGTGAATTCAACAAATGTGGCTCCAACTTGTTGAAATTCCGTCTCCGTTTGGTTCGGCGTCGCCAAATTTAACGATTCTCACATATTTTGTGGTTCTTATTCCGGTGGGGTAGAGTCCACATCCGCTCGCGGTCGTGAGGTAAGTCTGGAATTTGTAAGAGGTAGGAAATTCGCAAGGCAGGCTTTCGGTCGGGCGCGCACTAATTCTACGGCCAATCGTGGCCGTTGGATAATGTGAGACATTTTTCAGCTTTTTATCTACTTGTGAGCAATTTAAATTATACGTATTTCGTTGGGAGGGACATGTTTACGGTGCGGTCGGTTCAGTGTTTTGTTTGTGCATATTTTTGCAGTATTTTTGGGTAACATTTGGAGTTTTCTCCGCTGCGGTGGCTTGTAGCTTGTAAATTTAAAAAAGCTGACTTGTTTTACTTCCGTATATGAAGAAGCGGTCTATCTTGATATAAGTTAGCCAAATATACGAGTATTATCATATTGAAAGTATCCACTTTATTATTATTATTGGCCTTAGCGTCTCTGGCAGACAATTCAAACATTTTGAGTCTATAAAGAGCATTTTTTCTTGACTATATAAACTATATTATATTGTCAGTTATATAAACTATATCTCACTATATAAGCCGATTCGGGAACGGCATGATATCTGCACTAACTTTAGAAAATATAAAAATGAATCAACTGTATAGGTTACTATATAGGTTATTTGCTATAACCTATAATAGTAACATATAAAAAGTCGAACTGGTAATCGATAACCTCCTTTTTTCGTCTCATAACGACTTCCGAAATGAACATCATCATAATATTTTTTGCATGACCCTGATAACATTTCCAAATAAAACAAAATTTTGTCAAAAACATAAATTTATTTATCCGACTTAAAATTAACAACATATTAGGTACTTAATTGTAAAAATGCGTAAACAGAAAAATATACCCACCCTCTGATAATACAAAAATGGTCGACTTTATAATATAATTATCTATTAAAATGTAAGATTATATTCATGCACTGACGCTCAAACTTGTGTTTATGATATAATATATGTAATTACCTAATTATATTTATTCTTGAGCATTCACACGATATTTACCTAAAGTTGTTAATGTAATTTTCACATAAAAAAATAAATTAATAACAACATCTTTAGTTTTTTTTTATGAATACAATACAATATTAATCATTCTGTTAGCAAATTAAAAATAATGGAATAAAAAGTGAGAATTCAATTAAAACCTCTGATTTAAACATAAACTTAAATTTGGATTAAATCAATAACATGAATTTGTTTTTGGTCACGTTATGCCGATTTTATTTTATTAGATAGATATAAATTAATAATAACTACCTAAATTAAATCACAATGTTATGTCACATCCTATCTTAAAAGTAGAAGTACTAATCTTAGAAGTACATATTTATTTAAAATAGCCATGAATGACTCAATGGTCATAATATTTATAATAACAATTTATAGTCCACTACCGTTAAATTGTCGCGATAAGGATAGTAAGTATTAATTAAAAAGTGTCTGTATTGAAATCAATGAAAACTGATGGCAACACAATTTTTTTTATAGACTTTTTTATTTTTATAGACTTAGCGGTCTAATCGCTTGATATACAATCTGAAATGACAAGAAAAATTTCACTCACGGGCGGGATTCGAACCACGCACCCTCCGTATCATTCCGAGATTTTTTCATTCTGATTTCAGATTGTATATCCAATGTAATCTTACATATTGAAATGCTCAATAAAATATAATTTTTCATTGATAATTTCGAAATTACTCTCGAGACACGCTGTAGTCAAACTGTTATTAATATGACCATGACGTTACATAATAAACATAGTATAGGAACTATATTACACTATATAACACAATAGTATCCTTTTAATTTTGATCGCATACAACATACTACTAATACTTATTATAAATGCGTATAAGTTTGTGTGTGAGCATTTTTGTTACCCTTTCAAGCTAAACCTACTGAACCAAATAAATCCCAATTTATGTAGACAGTTTAGACCCTGGATTAACACTACACATATAATTGCTTGAATTTGGCGTTACTTTTCGGAACTCCATTGCAAACTCCTAGAAAAAGAATAACTAAATAAGGAACTTAAAACTAAATATTCTTGTTCTAGGACTACACATATAATTATAAGGTGTACTAAGCGAGTGAAACCGTGGACCACGCCTAGTAAAAAGAAATTTTTTGAAACTCATAGTAGAAACTAATCGTTCAAGTCCAAACATACATTTCACTCTTGAGAGGGTCGCTCGTCTTTTCAAAATGAATTTCCCATAAATGAAGACAGAGAATATAATTTACCAATCAATTGTTTGTTGTTGGTTTTTAATCTGACCTTTCATGATCATCATCAGCCGGAAGACGTCCACTGCTGAACATAGGCCTCCCCCATAGAACGCCATAACCTATTCATATGGGAGATTTTGCTCTAATCACCATGCTTGGCAGGCGGCTTGGTGATCGCAGTAGTTGGAAACGGAAACCTGGCCTTTATTTGCGCCAAAATATTCGATTGAAGAAAACCATATGGTTTGAAAATTCTAACAAACAGTAATGTGATAACCCTGGTGGGGCAAATTCAAAATTGTCTTGTAATTGTTATTTATACATAAAATTTTTGCAATAAGCTCTAGGACTATTATCTATACATGCGTGTGTTTATATTTATAAAACAAATTCCGTCTCCAATCCCTTTAGCATTTTCTTAATATGTATCTGTATTTTAATTTGTTCGTCGATCTACAGCCATGACAAGTTCTATCCCTCTAATAATTTACTTTTCTTTTTTACATTTTACTCTTTCTTCTTCGCAGGTTTCGATGCTGGCAACACAAGGGCCACAGATTTCTGTAGCAACTCTGTAAAGATCATCGTTCCTAAAAATATTAGGAACGTTCCAACCCAATGTCCAACTGTAAACGGGTTTCTGAAGTACAATATCGAAAACAGTAAGGAAACGAACTTTCTCAAAGTGACGGTTAAAGTGACCGTTAAAGAGGCACATTCTGTGGTTAAAACGTAAACGGCACTTATACAAAGTCCCTGCGTTAACACATAAAGTATTAAATACAAGACCTGCCGCGGCAAAATCAGTCCTAAGAACTCTACCATGGGAGTTTCAGTGGCTAATTTAACGTGGCTTATTATGTTAGGAGTTGTAGGCAACCAGATGACGAGAGGTAGTAAATGAGTGTAATATAGCGCCTCCCAGGGATGTTTCCCATGTTTTGAGTACAAAGATTCTTGGAAGATGCCCATACGAGCTGATACGAAGAGCGCAAATGTTAGTATAACGATGCCAAGACACCACCAAAGCCAATCGATAAACTTAAGTTTTTCCTCCTCGGCCGCGTCTTCGTGCGTCTCTCTCGGCGCCTTAACGTCTCCACTTGATTGAATTGTGCATATTGCTATGCCAGCAGATATCATGAATATCGATAAGTATTTAATGGGTGTGTATCTTTTCTTCAATATCCAGACTCCCATAGCCATGTTTGCCATCAAAGATCCAGCTCTGAAGATCATGTGAAGAGGCATTGATATGTTAAAATCGAATGCGTAATTGTTGGCAACACTGCTCGTCCAGAAGAAACCAACCAGCAACAGGTATTGCTTAAAAGGTATATTGCGCTCGGCGGTACCGAATTTGCCAACGGTACAAAATCCTATTATGGCAATAAAGAGGAACTGGAGGAATGTTGCCAGATTCCCCGCTCCTGGGTCTTCCTTTACCACCAATTCCAGGAATACAACATTGGAACAGCATCCGATGAAGACCATTGAAATGGCCAGCGCCGCTTTTATATTCATCTTGAGTCTGGAATAAAACATTTTTTGTATAAGCAAAAAGTTATTCCGATACCGGGAATCGAACCCGAGCCTCCTGGGTGAGAGCCAGGTATCCTAGCCACTAGACCATATCGGATATTATAAGACAGGTCGAAATTATTCATCAGGTTCATTGAATTTAAACAGTAAATATTAAATTAATAATTATTTAATAAATTATTAACTATTACGTACGCATCAAGGAGTAAAAATAGTTGATAACATGATAAAAATTAAATATTAACACCGACACACGCATGATGTAAGACTTAAAGGTTATTATGTCGAGTAAATCCACTAGAATAAACATAAATAAGCTTCAACAGGGAGTAAATAAACAAAATACTTACGTTTTATTATTATTTCTTGAATAAATCACAAATTATCACAAAAAATATTGCATTATTTACACCATTGACAGATACACGTTTGTCAAGAAGCAGCGGCGGCGCCAGTGTGTGCGTATTGTTGTATGTAGTAGTGACCGTGGCCTCGAAACAATGCGCGCATGCGCTATGTGACACCCGCGTCGGTAAAGCAGAACACGACCGGCATATTTTTTGTATGCTATTTATATAGATGGCGCTGATATTCATTAAATTTTAATAATATTTTTTTTTTCTTGAAGCAAAGAAAGGACTGATATATTATTATAATAGGTATGACATTATGAATTTTTTCTGAAAAACAATTTAATTTTATTACCTAAGTGCAATAACATATTTTTCTCAAATAGGTATGCAAGGAAATATTGACATTATTTTCGAAAAAAGATCACGCGAAGTATCGAATTTACGGACAAAAAAAATCAAATCCATTGATGAAGCGTTTTTTGAAATTTGAAACATTACAACGCTCCAGCAATATTATATGAACCGGCGTACTGAAGTTATTAAATACTCTTTGATTGCATCTCTTTTATCAATCTTGGCATAGGTACCAAAGTATCTACCTATGTCACATGAATAGAAAATTGGCGGCAAAGCTGAAAATTCGTGTTGATGTTTATTTACATACTTACTTATTTTACATAAATTTTATAATTAATTTGAGTTCCGACGGTTCAGAGAGTGAAATGGAGATTGATTGTACTTCACCACATTTAAGATTAGAAGCCAAATTGGCAATGGAAAACCTGCTTCCAGCGAAGTCAAAAGAAATTACTGTGTTTTATTTCCCTGCATTCTTTTGAGAAAAGCACTATATACCTATGACTTGGCGGAAATGGCAATTGCCTCTTTCGCAGCCTTTGCAATATTGTACTATTGCTTGATAATTATTATATTAATAATAATCCAGTTCTTAATAGATCATTATTGGCACCTACTATACATAATAAGTAAGTAGCTAAGTACATATTAAATATTATCTACCTTCCTAAATTGGTAATTGGTAGGACTGCGACATACTTACCTACAAAGCCTCTGGCCTTTAATAAGCACGTAGGTGGGACCTTATATTTTGTAAAAAACACGATAATTTTCCATAGAAGGTTCCTGCTAACCCACACAAAGTTAAAAATAATACTTTAAAAAGCAATTTAACCACAAATCTCTAGTAGTTATATAAGCTATATTATTATAAGTACATACTCCATGTTAACCGAACCGAGAGAGAACGATAAAAATAGATTTATCGAACTTCATTACCATAACAATAAGTTTATTCGACTTTGCCCAGAATTGGTTCCAGTAGGGACTCAGAAAAATGGGCAAAAACTCCATCATAGTCCATTACAATGAAATTATTGAGTGTTTCGGTTAATAAAAACAATAATATGGTATAATAATTATAATTAAGTATCTATTAGACATTTGTAGAAGTGAAGACGTGCCAGATTTTTATTGTGTGTCAATGATATTGCTGCCAAATGCCAATACCTACCTACCTACCTACTCGTTTGTATATTTTATGTATAAGTAAGATATACTTATGTGGAGTTCCTATTAAAGTTAAGGCTCTATAGAATTTATAAAACACGTAAAAATCTGTTATTTATAAATGAGAAAAAATATGATAGATAATTTGATCTCGAAGTGCATATTATGAGTAAAGTAGGTACCTATTATATAATAAGAACATAACAAATGATGATGATTTCTTATAATAGTGATTTTAAAATTTCACTCTCTAGGTTTTTTTAACCGTAAAAGTGATGGGCTCTCCACACTCTGGCGCGATTCCGCGAACGAGGCGTGAACTGCGAATGCGGAGACGGTTCGCAGTTTCGGCGTGAATCACAGCGCGATTGCTACGTGAACTCGAAAGTGGAAACGTCAATGTTTTCGTCCCAGTTCTTGCAGCGATCGTGCTGTGATTCACGCCGCGACGTTGCACGCGATTCGCGCGCGAGTATAGAGACGACAATGTTCTCGTCGCAGTTCACGACGCGACGTCGCACGCGAATCGCGCGCGAGTTAGAAGAGCCCATTAGTTTGGCAAACACATAAAAATATAATATGTCAGAGTTTCAGGGCTCTAAAATTTCTACAACGCCTTCGGAATGATCTAACGACTGCCCCCATAGGTGTTATAAGAGACTACTGGGACAACCCTTAAGGAGGTGTGTCTACCCATTAAACTGATCAACTTTCATAAGAAAGAATTGCGCAAAAAAAAATATTCGTCTTCCCATACAAAATGGACCAGGTAAATTTGTATTCGAATTCGAAATTTTTAACGAATTTCACAATCCATTTGCAAGTTGTTCAAATTGATCGGTAGAAGCATCCCCTCAAGTGTTACTACACCTTTTTGAAGTACGTTTTATAATACGTGAAACTTAAGTCCCCGCCATTTCTATCTCAATATAAAACCACCTACTATGACAAAGTAGTTCTCAGGTAGAATTTATAACCTGGTTGATTCACCTCAATGCTACGTGACCAATTTACGAATATAACTCGCCCCAGGGCGTCCACTTGTCTGTCTCGTCCGTATTCTAGCTCTTCCTTGAGTTGAGCCTCACTTGATTCAATCTTTTGAAAATATTGAAGCTACATGTTTCCACCGATCTGGTATATATTTTACTCCTACCTACTAGTTTATTTTACATTTCAAGAGATACATTAAATTCATATTGTACAGCTAAAAGTTGAATAAAAAATGTAAGCCTATTATTATAGCCTATTAAATTTAATTTAATTAAGAATTTAACTCCGCTAATGATGATTTGATGAGGACGCGACCTGCGAATTCCCCATACAAACGTCATACATACATACAGTCACGCCTTGTTCCCGGTGGGGTAGGCAGAGACTATTTCCCTCCACTTGCTACGAGCCTGACATACAACTTTCGCTTCGTTCACTTTCATGACATTTTTCATACATGCTCGTCGGTTGTAGGTACTTTTCACTTGGCCTTTCCTAAGAACAACGTCAACTTGTTCATGAAAAGTACGCCTAGGTCGACCGCTACCGACTTGACAATTCACACTAGCCTTATAAATCTCTTTTGTTAATCTCTTTTCATCCATCCTCTCCACATGCCCGAACCACCACCACAATGGGACAGCCACCGCAGGTGGCCAGCGGTTCACGCGCGGTTTCATACATTTTGTTGAGACTCGCCGCACACGATTGACGCCGGTGGCCGCCACACCGTTCCTCAGGTGGCGGCGTCTGTGGCTGTGGTCGCGAGCCTAAAATCCCAAACTTAAGTAACATTCTCAAATACGGGCCTTAAATTTAGTGATGAAAAATATGCCGAGTATAATTCACGTGAATCTAATTGGATTGTGTCCAGAATAACAACACTAAAATATTACACATTTTACGTGGTACGAATTATGAAACGCATTTGTTATATTTCTCTAAGGACAGGTTTACATTTTACATTGAAATGATTGTTAAACCCGTTAGGTTGTGTTTGATGTTTTTTACTTATTTTAAAAAGAAGCACCTAAATCGGATCAAATTTAATATAATATCTAATCATACCTTCATAGTATATCCATCTCAGCCGTTGGTAATCCACTACTGAACATAGGCCTCCCCCGTAAAAGGGGGGTTTTGCCAATACTCGACACGTTTGGTAGGCGGGTTGTCGAGCGCAGTTCGATGGTTTTTTTTAGTATTATTTGTAAAATTATGTTATTTGTAAATTTTGTTTTTGTTTTGTTGTTGTTTTAAGTTTAATAAAACATATAGCAGATTAATTTACTTATAAGTTATAATTGACCTATCTTTTTGGGGAATAAAATAAATCAATTAAGTACGTCAATAAGTTTTAATGTTTGAAATATTTCTTAAATTTAACCTTTTTGTAAAATTATTGACAATTTTAAACTCGATTTAGAATAAGTATTAGCCTATAAATATTTTATTATAATATTAATTTAAAAAAATGTGTTTCTTTAAAATCGACAAATAATAACTGGAAGTTTGAAATAAATAGGATTATTTTACTTATTTATAAAAAAGGAGTTATTGGTTTGAGGCCCACGTCGACCTTACATTATTATTTAATAGTCTTAATAATAAGATTTTCAAATGTGCATAAATAATATTTATGTATCGCCATCAATTTTAATGAAATAACCAAATGTTCAATGAAAATTAGGACACGCGTCGCCATTTAAAAATACTTATTAAGTACTTAAACTCGCTTTAATAAAATTAATTTATAAATTAACCGGCGATAATAAGAGGGCTACTATGTTTGGGAATATCATTGCGAATAACATTCTCTACCCGGCAATATAAGAAAGCTAGTATAAGGATTTCTGTGCTCAGATTGGCCCTTGGATTCCAATCCTGTATCCTTTCATCGCTCGCTGGTCAAATAAGAACTAAGTAAGGAGGGATTTTTATTTGGTCTTGGTAAATAGTGCATTTACTATTGTAACAGTGCTTCTGTTAAAATAATAAATCGAATTTGAACTCCTAAACGTTTTTCCAAATGCAACTTCCTAGCTAACACGTTTGATTTCGAACCAATTTCCTCTCCATACAAAAATAAGAACCTCCTTCATATAAATAATGGTTCCACACTATTTGCAATATATCGAAGGAGATAAAACGCTGCATTCGCGGAATTATTTCATATCATCTCATTCATATTCTATTGCAATAAGGTTCATATTTGCTGAGAATGGATATTATAATGTCATCCACATCCGTGGTATTTGCCACTTACTGGAAGACAGAGCATTAACTAGTTGCATTTATTTTGAATGGAAAAAGTAACCTAGTTAGTTGGTAAGAGCAACGCCGCGGAACGATGGTAGTCGTTGGTTCGAGTCTTTTCAGGGGTGTTATAATATTTCCTACGCGTATTCATGTAAAAACGTAAAGACCGCATAAAGGTGGACGCACGTTTATCCGAGGCGAACGCGCCGAACGAAGCGTATTTTAGAATTATTTTTAAGAAATCCTATGAAACCTCACACACCGCACCGACCAGAATGATTCGACGCGGGCTGGAGTGCGATTTTTTTTAATGACCTTTATGCTTTCGGCCTCAGATGGCTTTCTACACTTACTACTCTTACTGGGCGCTGATCAGGTGTGCAAGGATTCATAGGATTTCATATAGAGAATTCTAATGTCGTTTCGTTTTGCTCGATTGACGCGTTCGGCGCGGATGGATGTGCGTTCATCTTTATATTTTTTTTTAAATAATATTATAAAAAAATATTTACTGATGTTTTTTAAATCTACTTATAATACAATTTTTTGTATAAGTTTCTCTCCTATTCTCTTTTTAACAGTTCAAACAGTTCTAAAAGTATCTTATCCGATTACTAAGACCTTTTTTTAGACAAAAAGACCTTCAAAAAGAAGTTTCACAGGTCAAGTAGTGAAGTCGCTGATAATATTCTAAGGCAGTGAACAATCATCGATTCAAGCGCTATTTTTACAAAATTAATTGTCATAACATTTAATTGTAGCATTTAATACTTTAAATTTAATATTAATAATTAATATTTTAAATATTAATCGTTAGCTTAAAAAAAAAATTCTAAAATAACTTTTCGTAGCTTGATATTGAACATTTTTTCTAATATTTGAATTCATTTTGTATGAGCATATATAAACTACTAAATAAAAACGACTTACGTAACTAAGAAGTACAGTTGTAAATAAAACACAAAGCTCACGTACTGTTAAACCGTCCCAGTACGATTTAACCGTGTCGATAATTCAATTATTCCGGCTCGACGCGCGAAACTAACGACCTTTTGGATATACTTGTACTTAACTCTATTTGCCGCTGCCTTGCGATGGATGCAATCATTTGTGTGTGCGACTGCACTCGTACGTTTAGCAAAGGATTTGGGATTTTTGTACGATTTTCCGTTTTACTCCAAATTTAAAAAATTAAGCCCTACAACTTTTTAATGCGTTCTTCTTGTGGAGATATCTTTCCATGCAGAATTAAATTTCCTAATTATGAGAAATGAGAAAATAATTTTCCACTCAATCTGGCCTTTATTTGCGCCAAAACATATGAACTCTACATGACCCTAACTTTAAACTTAATCGATCATCAAACAAACCAATGAAGAGACCTTCCAAGGCAATTTCTATTATTCAATAAAGCCTTCCTATCAAACCTTTGCAATATCACCCGATTATCAACTTTAATCCTCAGAAATAAAGTAGCATTTCTATTGTACAACGAAACAAAACGCGGCCAATTTTTTCGAACCGATTATACTCGGAAAGACAAGAAAAATATTTGGTCACTTCCACAAAAACGTGCGTGATACGATTAAGAGCTGTTTATCGTTTGACTTTAGGTTTATTTTTGCATGAATATGCGAATTTGTTTTTCAGTCAGTGAATATAATAATGGTGGATGGATTAGTATGATTTATGATGGTTTTCGGTGTATCTATTCGGTGAAAAGCCTGTTGACACAGCGTTGGGTTTCCTTTTGAAATTTGCAAGTTTAATGAAATAGATAATTCAACCAGCGACTTTTAAGTCTACATGCCTCGGTGGCGTAGTGGACGCAAGCTCGACTGCCTATTAGGAGGTCCCGGGTTCGATCCCCAGTTCAGACAATAAGTTGGATTTGATTTTTAGGATTTTTTTAAATAATATGCTGGAATCTGGAACTGTGTCAATTCAACCTAAAATACCCCGCTATCATGTATTTTAGTCTGATTTTAGTATGAAAATAATATCGACAATACGTACGGGGTGCAGGAGGTCGTTTATTGGATTGTTCATAACATACAATCACACCTTTTTCCCAAAGGGGTATGCAGAGGTGTATACAGGACTCAGTCCCACATGTAATAGGGGGTAAGTCTATTGCTATGTACCGGGCACAGTTCCAGTCTCCAAGCAGTTATTGAGATAATTCCTAATGGAAAATCCAATACATAGCACTGCTTCACCTGGGGATCGAACCCAGGAGCTCCTAATCGGCAGTTTTTATTTATCCGTGTTTGAAACCACCGTCCTTCCTCCCCTGCATGGTTGTCTTGAAGAGATCGCTCTGAGCGATATGGCCGCCAAGTGCTACACTTTCTAGTTGCTAACTTTTTATTTACTTTTTTGTATTTTGGTAGCAATAAAGAGTACTGTATCTAACCAAAAGCATACTACCTAACTTTAGTCTTGTTAGTGGAGTGGTCTATGGTTGTACATGATATAATAATGCTGGGTTGGTCTTTGGGGACCTTCTTCAGGGCCTTCTAGTTTCTAGTAAAGTTTCCGCCCAAATTTTCCTTTAAAGTCGTGTTTTATCTTATCTGTTGAGGTTCCTTTGACTTATTTATTCTATGACTCTCGTGAGTGGTTGGTTTTTTAGGAAGTTTGTCAAGGTTTGGTAGATTGAGACGAAAGTGAGGAATATTATGCTCTTTATAGATACGGTTATTTATTACACAATCACGCCTTTTTCCCGAAGGGTTAGGCAAAGACTCAAACTCAAACTCAAACTCAAACTCAAACAGATTTATTCAAATAGGTCATAATCTGACACTTTTGTACGTCAATGAAGATACAGTACTGAGTCTACCGTGCGTTCGGAAAGATACCTCTACAAGAAGAACGCACAAGAACTACAAGTTTCTTGGCTTAAGGCTTTAAGGCTTTAAGGCTTAATTTTTTCAACAGATAGTTTCACAATATTTGGTTTGCTTACATTCATTTTCTTTGAAGGTGCCGCGAGGCGACTATGCAGAAGTTTCCAGGCATCTTTGTCCTCTATGTACTGGTTGACTTTATAGTATGCCTTCTTTAGTAAAGTAGATTTTATATAGGTTTTGAATTTACCCTCTGAGAGCCCAGTTATCTCTTTTGGGATTTTATTATAGAAACGTACACTATTTCCTAAGAATGTCTTTTTATTTGTTTTAGATAATCTAAAGCTAGGTACAGCTATTTTGTCTTTATTTCTAGTATTAAAATTATGAAGGTCACTATTTAATTTTAATTTATGTAAATTTTTACGCACATACATGATGTTCTCATAAATGTATAAGGATGGTAGGGTCAGTATGTTTATTTCTTTAAATAATTCCCTCAGGGATTCGCGTGGACGCATCTCATAGATGGCACGAATCGCACGTTTTTGTAGTATAAAGATAGTTTCTATATCTGCAGCTGACCCCCACAACAGAATCCCATAAGACATCAAGCTATGGAAATATGCAAAGTACACTAATCTCGCCGTGGCTACATCTGTTAGTTGCCTAATTTTATAAACCGCGTAAGCTGCAGAGCTTAGTTTCCCTGAGAGCTCGGTGATATGAGTGCTCCATTGCAGTTTAGAGTCTATATTTATGCCAAGGAACAAAGTTGCATTGTCAATATTGAGTCTTTCACCGTCAAGAACTACGATTGGTTCTATACTTCTGACGTTAGGCAACGAAAATTTCAAACATTTAGTCTTTTTCGCATTCAATAACAGATTGTTTGCTGTGAACCATCTGGATATACTTGCTAAAGTATTATTAACATGTACTAGTGAAGTATCCTTCCTATCAACTTTAAAAATCAATGACGTATCATCGGCAAATAGAACTATATCTGCTAGACCGTGGACCATGTAAGGCAAATCGTTAATATATGCCAAAAACAGGAAAGGACCCAAAATTGATCCCTGTGGGACTCCCATCTTGACAGGAGAACTAGCAGATGTGATACCATTGACGCTAACCTTCTGCTGCCTACTAGACAAGTATGATTCCACCAGGTTCAGGGCATTCCCATGAATTCCATATACTTCTAACTTGCGCAGTAACGTGCAGTGTTCTACACAGTCGAATGCTTTGGAAAGGTCACAAAACACTCCAATGGCATCCTGTGAACTCTCCCAAGCCTCCAAGACAAGAGTCATGAGATGACAGCCTGCATCGGTTGTTGATCTGCATTTGGTGAAACCATACTGGTTTGAATGCAATATTCTATTTCTATTGAAATGTGACAGCAGTTGGTTTAGCATCAATTTCTCAAAGATTTTACTTAATACTGGCAAAACAGAGATTGGCCTATAGTTTGAGGGATCTGTCTTACTTCCCGATTTAAAGATAGGAGTGATTTTACTTATTTTCATTAGTTCTGGAAACGTGCCTTTATCTATGCATAGGTTAAATAAGTCTGCTAAGTAAGGAGCAATTGTGTTTATTATAGAATCTAGCATTTTTACAGATAGACCCCATAGATCTTCAGTAGCTTTAACATTTAAACTCTTGTACGTCTTTTTGATATCAATTAATGAGATGTGTTCAAACGAAAATTCAGGTATGGTGCGTTGGAAGTTTTCTTTAAGAAAAGCCTCCGCCAAGTCTGGGGATGAATCAAGTGACTTGGTCGCGTTCAGGGCTATGTTAGAGAAGAAATCGACAAAAATATTAGAGACTTCCTCAACATTTGTAATGTGTTCATTATTAATTAATAGTTTATATTCAGAATCTCTACATTTATCTTTACCTGTTTCTACGTTTATTGTTTTCCAAACCGTCTTAATTTTATTACTTGATTTGCGAATTTTGTCTCTAATATTTATGGCTTTTGCTTGGAAGCAAACAGCTTTAAAAATTTTTGAATAACATTTAACACACTCATGAAATGATTCTGAATTGGAATGGGCTTTATCCCTATATAACTCATACATATTATCTCTACTTTTCCTGATACCCTTGGTAGCCCAATCACTAAATTCTAGTTTCCCATTCGTGTGTAATTTCTTTTTGGGACATATCTCATTGAACTCCTTACTTATTACAGAAAATATGTTTTCATAATTGAAATTAGGGTCTTCCTCAGAGACAGCGACATTTTCCAGTTTTGATTCTATATTATGCCTAAGCTTTTCGAGTTTATATGTTGTTAGGGGCCTATGTTCAATTGTTGGTTTTTCTTTTGATTTTTCACTTATAAATTCTAGTGAGAGACCCTTGTGGTCAGACCTAACTCCACCCGTTATTGATAACTTCCTACTTTCGAAATTGGTAAAGATATTATCAATACAGGTCGATGAGGTAACTGTAACTCTTGTGGGCTCAGAGAATAGGTAACTCAAACCGAAGGACTTAAATAAACTAGTCAAATTAGTTTTATCTGGAGAATCTGACAAAATATCAATGTTAAAATCACCGCATACAAGTACATGTTTATTACTTTTACAAATTTTGTTTAGAATTATTTCCATAGAGGACATAAAAGAAGTGAGATTCGAGTTCGGCGGCCTATATACACATAAGATTATGTGCCTTTTCACTTCTACACAAGCCACCTCGCAAGTTCGTTCCACAGAACAGCTGACAATATCATTTCGCTCTTTATATTTAATTGATTTTCTTAAAAGTATAATCGAGCCACCTCCTTCAGCAGATGTTCTGTTGAACTTACTGGCCACCTGAAAATTATTAACATTAAATAACATTTTATCATTTTTTAACCAAGTTTCACAGAAACATAAAATATCATAATTATATTTATCTACAAGTAATTCAATGTCGTTAATTTTGCCAGAGAAGCGGTTTATATTTTGATAGAATAAAGATAATGTACAAGTACCACTCTCTGTTGTCTTAGAAATTAGTTTAAATTATTTTCCACAGTGTTATTTTTAGTACATATACTAATCACTGTGGAGTCATTATTTAACACCGTTATATTACCTATAACTGAATTAATATTATAAGCTACCAATGTAGCAAGCATCGAAATGCATTTCTTCGAACAGTACATAATATTGTCCGGGGTCAGTTGAAAGTTTTTAATAAACTTATTCATGTCAAAAAACATTAATTTGTCACTATGACGAGATGTCAGATTATGAAATAAATTGTTTATCATATGTGTGTGTTTATTTTGAGTTGAAGTTAACGATGAACAATATGGTAAGGCACACAGCATAATCTTAAAACAATTTATTTCAAGGAGAGAGGTTATGTTATTAATAACCTCCCTTTTGTCTATACCTATACTTTGTCCTATTAAGATGACAATAACTGTATTACTATCTATAGTATGAGCACTACTCCTAATCTTATCACATATTTGTGTGTAAGATGCACCGGGCATGCAATGATTATATATTATATGATTACTCTCATTGCACAACAGAGAACCAAAATCTACACCAATCCGGTCTGAGAAAACAAGTACCTTAGTCCTACTATGTCCAGCAATACATTGCTTCTCCCTCCGAGCCACTCGCACAGGAACAGCACATGGTGATTGTGAGGTCACCTGAGGACTCAGTCCCATAGTAGGTACACCCACATTTCGCCAGAATGTTATTAGTCCCATGTAATAGGGGGCGAGCCTATTGCCTTCTACCGGGCACAGTTCCAAACTACAACAAGTTAAACCAAAGGCTTTAAAAAGTGCCCCACGTATTCAAGTCGCCTTGACTCAAGACACTAGATCAACGTTCCGTAAAGAGTAATCTCAATGGTTCGCCAGAATGCTGCCAAATATTTAGTTCTCTGTCGGTATGGCCCATTATTTTTTATGGCATAATCGTCTGAGGACAGCGTCGGTTGCTTCGGATTGCCTATTTTCGTGGTTTTCGGCTGTTCTCGTACCATTTCCAGTTTCTAGTTGAGAGATAACGCTAAATTTAATTGAATTAAGTAGTGAGTTGAATAGCTGGAACTGCCTCAGTGGCGTAGAGGGCACAATAGTTCGACTGCCGATCATGAGGTCCCGGATTCTATCCCCAGGTCAGGCAATGTGTTAGATATTTGACAGCTTCGATGGCTCAGATAGTAGTAACTCTGCTTTCTATGCTGCAGGCCCCGGGTTTGAACCCCGGCCAGGTCAAACATTTGAGTGCATGAATAAGTCTATTGGATCTGTGTCTGGGTGTTATACGCTTATATAAGTGTGTATATCAGTTATCTAGTTACCATAGTTACAGGCTTCTAGCCTAGTTTGGGACCAGATGACCGTGTGTGGAAATTGTCCCATATTATTATTATTATTATATATAGCATTTTTCTATTAGGAATTATCTCAATAAATGCCTGGAGTCTGGAACTGTGCTCGCATCCTATTACATGGGACTAAAAACATACTGGCGAAATATGGGTGTATCTTCTATGGGACTGAGTCCTGGGTACACCTCTGCCTACCCCTTCGAGAAAAAGGCGTGATTGTATGTTATGTTATAAAGTTATCCTGGATACACTGCTATCTGACAGTGGTTTAGAGCACTTGGATTGTCTATAGGCTGACATAGTGTATTTAGTTAGGGTAGATAGTTAGTGGGTAGCTCTATTGTTTAGACTTTTATCAATAAAGGCACTGTGCCCAAAAAAAAGTTATAAAGGACATCAATAACATAACATAAACATAACATACATTCACGCCTTTTTCCCGAAGGGGTAGGCAGAGGTGTACCCAGGACTCAGTCCCATAGTAGATACACCCACATTTCGCCAGTATGTTATTGGTCCCATGTAATAGGGGGCGAGCCTATTGCCATATACCGGGCACAGTTCCAGACTCCAGGCAGCTATTGAGATAATTCCTAATGGAAAAATCCAATATTTAACACTATGCCTGACCTGGGGATCGAACCCGGGACCTCTTGATTGGCAGTCGAGCATGCGCCCACTACGCCACCGAGGCAGTCATCAATAAAGTTATATAATATCTGAAACATCTGTCGTATCAAATTTACTTCGATCCTATGTAATCAGAAAGTACCTACCTGTATGCCCCGTATTGACTTCATGCAAATTTATGCTAAACCAACATCGGCCGGCAATTTTCTTAATGAAAAACGTAGCTGAAGGGATCAAGGGCTTGATCTTAAGGGAATGAATTTATAGTAGCTTCCGGTACAAGTAATTTGCACATTATGAAATATTAAGGGGATCTTTGCGTGACTTTGAATATTACGCTTCATCTAATTGGTAGTCTTTATTCCCGTGGAAATATCGAGGGGAAAATACCCTTTGTGGTATTCCAGGTCTAAGTTACCTACATACCAAATGTCAGCCCAATCGGCTCAGAAGTTTTTGTGTGAAAGAGTAACAAACATCCATCCATCCATTGTAGTAGGACTAGAGAAATTGAATTGTTTCTAGGAATATTTAAGTACAAGGCAAAACAAATAATAATTAAGGTTGGGTCTCAATAAAAAGCCCTACAAGTTTCTTGTGCGTTCTTCTTGTAGATGTAGTATATTTCATAATGCACGGTAGACTCATTACAGTATATCATCATTAACGTATTGATGTGCAAAAGTATCAGATTGTGACATAATCGAACAAGTATTCTAGAGTTTGAGTTTGAATAAAGGCTCAAAGCCACCGCAACGCACAGAGAAACGACGTGCGTCAAGCTTTGCTTTGTAAGAAAATTAAATTGTGTCCACTGCAACCCACGAACACACTACACATAAATTGATGTCGTTGGTACACGCGTGGCTTGCTCGAATATCGCGCTCGCGTAGCTCAACGCTGTCAACGGTATGCACGCTGTGCATGCGGTACACGGATGAGTGTACAGCGTGTCTTGCAGTAGAAACATAGACCCACGTTGTCAAACAAATGAACCCATGCGGCTAAAATGCGCCACGTGCCCGTGAACATGCTGTGCAGCGGTGGGTTTGGAGGACCTTAATGAGGACGACAGTCATCGTGTCATGTCGTTGTCTATACATAAAGCAATCTTGTCAGAAAGCCGACGACAGACCGACGCACCGTTTCTACAAAAAAAGTAGAAATTACTTCACTGCTATTGAGTATGGTTGCCCAAACATTACTCCAATATGAAATAGCATTCACTAATGAATACAGATCACACAACAGTATAATTGCAGAATACCTCATCACTAACAACGTGAATACCATAACAATCGCACAATGGGCTTTTGGTAACATTTATGCTTAGATTTGTCGCAAATGTGAACCTACGTGATCTTTTTTGAACGCTTGTTCGAGGCGACGCGTTACCATAATGTTGGCGTTTATCTGGCCCAACGTATCAACATTACAATTCAACGAAACAATGCCGCCAGAATCTTGGGTCTGATAGTGGTTTGGAGCACTTGGTTTTCTATATGCTGGCATTGCAGTCTGTGGATTTTCGAAGTTTTCATTATTAGTGTATTTATTTTAAGCTTTTATGCTATAGTGTGTAAATGACCAGCTTTCCTGATAGCGAGGGTGCGAGGTAGTTCCAACAGACTTCTAGCGGTTTATGTATGATGATCTGATAAGGACGGCAGGTAAACGCTCGATGCAGGCCGCTTACAACGCTTACTTAGACTGGATGGAAATCTATGCGGGAGGCCTATATTCAGCAGTGGAAGATATGGCTGAGATGATGATGATGATGATAGTTAAATTATAATTTTATAACAATATATCGGTTTTATTTAAACCTACTCAATTTTACTGAAACCTTATTTGTATTCTGTGCTGAAACCTACTTAGTCCACGTCGTTATTATTTGCAACATAAATGTTAAATATTCCTACCAATTATGTAATACAGTATAATATATTAACGTGTATAGAGGCAGTACTTTCACTATTTATTACATAGTGGTAGTTTTGTAGTGGTAGGCCTCTTTTGCAGGGGGCCGCCTGGGGAAGTACCACACCTTTGCCAGTTATTCATCCGCCAAGCAGTAATGTGCAAACATTACTGTGTTCCGGTATGAAGGGCAATGTTACCAGCAAAATTACTGGGCATGATGAGATTCAACAACTCATATCTCAGGGTGACAGGCGCAGTGCAGTGCCGCGCAGAATTTTGAATTTAAAAACACTGGGTGGCACTGTGTCTGATATGGGCAATCATGATGCTTACCATCAGGCACCTGATTAGCTCGTCTTGTCACTCACTATCACAAAAAAAAAAACATAGTAATTTAGGTCAATGCTTGGTTGAAATAAAGATAGTTTCATATTTCGATGGATAATTGATTAATGTTGATATTAATTTTCAATTAATATTAGATAAATGCGATTCAGCCATTATAGCCGACAAGCCACCCCAATAGCTATGATATTATACAATATGAATATCAAAAGAAAAATTTCACCCTCGAGCAGGACTCGAAGACACACTTTCCGCACCAATCCGCGCTGCGGCACTCTTCCCAATTGAGCTATCGTGGTGTTATTAGTCATTATTAGTTATTAGTACCTCAAGCGCTTAGTCTTTAAAATATCTTTTTAAATGTAAATCTTTATGAATTAGGGTAACCTATACAATCATTGGCACCTAATCGTGACAGATGTCATTCAATATGGAATATTTTCAATAATGCGTTAATAGTGTTAAATACACTCATGTCATTTGATTTGTTGATTATTGGTGATAAATTAAATAAATAATTCCAGTTCGAATATTATTAATATGTATTAAAAATCGACATTTTAGCAGCAGTGGTCAAAAAGTACAATCATAGGCACTCAAGTACAATCATTGGCACTCAAAAAAAGTACAATCATTGGCACTAAAAAAAAAATATTTTTGCTTTATTCTGATTATTTCCTCGTCTCTGATTGGATTTATGTCTGCAAATTTAATAATTTGTCAATTATTATGGTATTCAGGATGATTTTTTTAAATGGGTATTTAGGGCGTTCTCCGGAACTACCGGAAATTTCGAAAAAACAACTTACGTGATCGATTACAATAGTAACTAAAACATCATAATCAAAATTTTAAACGGTTTTAATAAACTTGATCTGTTTGTTGTGGCTTTTTTGTTTGTTTCTTAATAATTCCATTTTACCTCTTTTTACTGTTGACTTATTTATCTGATATTAAGTACACATATTTAGTTCTAATTAGAATACAATTGAATATATTTGGTATCATTACATATTCAAGATGGCGGCCGCCACAAAATAGCGGATTACTACGTATTTCAAAGTCACCAAAATACGGGTATTAAATGAAAGGCATTGACTAGAAAAACACTGAGTTAATTCACGAAATAAAAATAAACACTTCATTGCAGATATTAAATACAATCATCTAGTCAAAAATAATTTTTTTAAACTAGGTAGATAGGTGAATAATGGCTAGAGGTAGAAGTGTAATAGGAAACACTACCCAGACGTAATAATTTACTAATCCGTATCCAAAACAAAAGCTTTTTTTACGGTAAGCTTGCAGTTGATAAACTGACCACGACCTCTTTCATTGTATGGGGTCAACAGTTTTTGAACGGTATAGTTAAAATTTGACCGTAAGGCTTCGCTTAGCTTCGACCGTGATGACCCTTTTAAAAATCACATTAGATCCTGGCCCCGTTTCATTTTATTACGTATAAGGTTCCATACCTCAAAGGAAAAAGGGGTATGGGTATGGGGTATGGTAAAGGGTATGAAGTGTCAATTAATATCTAATACCTAGGTTGTCTGCAATGGCTACTGTGTCTGCCTTTGAGCTAATATAAAATTTAAAATAAAAATAAAATTTTGATATGTACGCAAACAAAGGTACGGCGATTAAATATAAAGTAGGATGTGGGTTCTTCGATCCTTAGCTAAATTTAATCATCACTTATTATTTCAGCTCGGTATTGAACCCTACATTAATCAGAAATAGGTAGGCATGCTACCCTGATAATTATTAATTTATTATTTACGTATGCATTTGCGGTCTTTTTTACCTAAAATACTTTACATTGGTTATCAGTAAATCCTATTCTAACGAAAGAAATACACAAAAATGGCCAATATTATGCCAAGGTACAATCATTGGCACATGCCACGGTATAATCATTGGCACCGTCAATGATTGGATTTGATCGATAATATATGTTAAATCCATGCGATATAAATTCCATTACAATGTAAATGAATTTCAACACAAAATAAGTCGCATTTTAAAAAACATTTAAAAAGTACAATGATTGGCATAGGTGCCAATGACTACACTGTCATAGAGTTCATAGTGCAATTATTGGCATATCAAAAACTGGCAAAGTAATCATTGAATTGCAAATCTTACACAAATATCCCAAATTATGCACCTTCTCTTACGTAAAAATTACAAACATTAAACAAAACTTGCATAAATTTAATTATTTTCACGCAGTTTTCTTTTCTACTTCTCAAACTTTTTTCATATCATCAATTCAATTCAATTCTTATTTTGTGGCTTCATATCATCAGCAGCAATGGCGCGCAAATTTATGAAAAAAATAAATCCCGCCAATTTAACTGTCAATGTCACTTACAATTTGGTTTTGGCAGACGCTAAATTTAAAATACTATTTAGGAAAAAATATTAGAAATGGCTGCAGTCGTGTTGTGTTATAATATTACGATTCAAAGTTGAAAGTGCCAATGATTGGGGGGGTGCTAACAATACTACCGGTTACCCTATATACTAATATAAAATTTTTGTTTTCTAATAATAAGTGATGTGATATGTTAGCTCATTATCATCTCAGCCGTTGGTAATCCACTACTGAACATAGGCCTCCCCTATAAAGGGGGGTTTTGCCAATACTCGACACGCTTGGCAGGTGGGTTGTCGAGCACAGTTCGATGGTTTTTTGCAGAGGACGCTGCTGCCCGTCCTCTAGATCTGTTAACCCTTAGCCGGCTCTTAGGGCAACCACGGGTAGAGAGGGTGGAGCACTATTCTAAAGCCCGTAACTCCACGGGACTCAAGACACGGGAGACAAGGTTATATGACCAAGTATCAAAACACGTATACTACTTAACTGCGTGTAAAATTAATTCGTTTCAAAACTCATAGTTTTCACGCAATACGTGGTCGACTAGAACTCTTAGGGTCGACCATTAATTGTGTGAATAACTAGCTAAACCAAACCTTATTCAAATACGATACATATTAGTCCTAATATATCTCCCAATAATCAAATAATCACGCATCGATTACCGCATCAACAACCACTGATCTTAATTAGTTAAATACCAATTACCCCCAACAAGCATTTACGTTATACAATAGCCTATTAGTCTGTTGATTAGGTGATATCGTTCATTATATAACGCTAGCTAACTGCCCTGGCTTCGCACGTAGCACCAGAGCATAGTAACATAGATATTTGTAATAGAGATAAAATTGTAATATATTGTTTTTATAATACTCTATTTGCTTAACCGCTTACGCCAGTAAAGTGTGGCCGTTTTGTTTCACCGCTTTTAAAATCATCGTCTTATGCCAATTAATATATAACTAACCAATTAATATAATATATATAACTGCGGTTTTACCCGCGTTATCTTTTTTTTATGATAGTGAGGGACAAGACGAGCAAATCAGGTGCCTGATGGTAAGCATCATAATTGCCCATATTAGAAACAGTGCCATCCAGTGTTTTAAAATTCTAAATTCTGCGCGGCAATGCACTGCGCCTGTCACCCTGAGATATTAGTTGTCGAAACTCGTCATGCCCAGTAATTTCGCTGGTAACATTGCCCTTCAGACCGGAACACAGTAATGTTTGCATTACTGCTTGGCGGATGAATAACTGGCAAAGGTGTGGTACTTCCCCAGGCGATAATCTTCGCTCCCGTGGGTATATCGGAATAAAAAGTAGTTTTTATGTTATTCCAGGGTCTAAACTATCTATATGAATGTCAGCCCAATCGGTTCAGTAGTTTTGGCGTTAAAGAGTAACAAACATCCATTCATTCATCCATCCATCCTCACAAACTTTCACATTTCTAATATTAGTAGGATTTCATATACATAAATTATTATTATTTAATTAAGTAATTGGCAATAGCCGTCTAATTGATTGATAATAAAATAAAATAAAAAATAATGTCTCTTTGTGTGTAATTAGGTTTATTTTAATATTCACATATAATATTAATTAATATATTTGCGTTAATTTTAAAGTTCCCTTGTAAGTTATTTTAGTTTGTATACAAAAATCGTGTTCAAACATTTTCCCTTGTCTGCACCCCACCTAATCTATTTAACATATTCTCCAGTATTTCAAGATAACTGGCAGAAAATTATATTTATGCATCAAGTTGAAACTCATATCAACAACTCAAATTTACGGTCCCTTGCTGCTGTTAAAAAATCAAACATGTAAGTCAATGCAATCAAAAGATACGGCCATTTTACTGCTTATTTCCATACTTTGTGCAACGGGCTAAAAATCTCTAGGCTACTTCCCGTTGGCTTACTTTAAAAACGTACTTAATACATCAAACAACTCGATCACCGAGAGCGTGACAAGTTGTAAGACTAAGCGACAGCTACCGCACAGGTCAAATAAAATAGAAGCTTGTAAAATGAATATTGTTATTCATCGCAGTAATAAAGCCATCGAACATAAATATTCAAGTCTGTGTGTCATGACGTGACCGCAGATAGTCGCGGTTACCTCGTGACACCTGCTTGTCACGCCACGTCACGTCAGCGTGACCTGGCAGGGGAGGGGTTGTAGCGGTTACTGTATATTCAACACACTATCTGTGCTATTGAAAGTGGACGTTCGGAATTAGTTGGTATAGCATTGTCATCGATAGGCATCCAAGCCTGACCTACACTTCGCCCTTCGTTATGTTAGAAAACATCATTGATGAGGCTGCGCGCTGATCAAGCTATCGCCAACCCAACACCGGTGCAGCGCTCACCGACATACCGTGCATTGATCACCTGACATTTCCTAAAGATGACGGATCTTCTCGAAAATTTGATTTGATTATAGTTACCTAATACATTTGCACGCCCTATGGTTAAAAAGTGTAAGGAATAAAATTGTAATAATAGTTTACAAGACCTGTATAATATCTACTATGTTTTTACCGAAATAGAATTTTCTGATTCCTCCCCATTCTAACAGTACACAGTTTCAGATCTTGAGACCAAGGTGTCGGGGAGCAAAAACGTCACATTTATGTTCAAACTCCAATTCCACTAATGTCCTCTTTATGTAGTAAAGTAAACCCGGGCACAGATATAATAAAAGAATCTTTGTTGAGATCAGCCCGCCTAGCATGGCACGGGGATAACTAGTTCCCCCTGTTTTTTCTCTCTTTCGCGCCCGAACAATTCATATCTGCTGTCTCGTTCTAACCCCATGGGACTTTGTTTTCCCTGTTCACTGTGCTACCGCATCTTTAAAGCTAGGGTTTATTTATCGTCAGTCTTTTGTTGTAGCTCAACGGGAAGACCGCAGCAGGAGATCATTCCACAGTTTGCACGTATGCGGTAGAAAAGAACGGGAAAATCGCACAGTGTACGACGTCCACGTATCGATTATGTGGGGATGAGCTCTCAGGTGATGGCGGCTAGTACGGTTATAGAACCATGACGCCAGTCCCAAGTTGAAAAGTTCATCAGAACACTTCCCGTTGTCAATGCCCAAAATTAACCACCAGAAATTAAACCATTTCCCGTCAGGATGTTATAGGGATTGCCACAGCTTCGTTTGTATATCAGCAGGGTGTACCACTTGCTGGAGACGTTTTTCTAGGTTATAAGACCCCCTGAAAGTAAAAATGGTGTAGTAATACTCACTAGCGTTAAGCGGTACGGCGGTGGGGCGCGCGTGGTACGCGCCCGCGCCGTACGTGTGCCGCCCGTACCCCGCCACGACGGATGATTATATTATACACCACATCTTATACTGGGCGATGCTGCGGCTGACACCTCTGGAACAAATACACATTCATATTTACTTTCTCTTCATAAATATAACATAGAATCAGGCATTTTCCCGAAGGGGTAGGTAGAGGTGTACCCAGGACTCAGTCCCAAAGATTTAGGTCCCATGTAATAGGGGGTGAGCCGATTGTCATCTCTTGTACACAGTTCCAAACTTCAGGTTGTCTGACATTATTCTTAGTGACAAAATTCAAGAACTCTTTTAGTCTGATCTGGGGATCGAAATCGGAGACTTCATCGGCAGTACTACACCGAGTTAGTTATTTTTAAAGGAAAATACAAAAGCCGACGCTGCACGGTTTAATAATTCCAAGTTTATTAATCGAATCAAACGTTCACCTAAGTGAAGAATAAAGAACAAATAATGTGAAAAGATGGCATGTGGCCGCTACGAGTCTCATCAAACTTGCAAGCTGTAGCCTCATAGCTTCGTAGCCGTAGCTTCGTCGGCGTAGCTCGTAGGCCTACGCGGCTACGACTTGCGGCCGACCCACTACCGCCTAGCCACTTGTTGAGTAGGGATAGTAAAAAAATCTATATTTTTTTTATAGTGTTATATTTATAAAAACCTGACGAATTATGTTTAGCAAGTCAAGTTTAGTATCGAATAATGTTCTTAGAAAGTATGTGTAGTTATTTTATATTTTTTATCACGATGTGTGTCAGAATTTGCATTTATTTAGAATGGATAAAACGATAATAAACTTTTTGTTATTTTTCGAGATTCTTACACAACGTTAACTTTGTATTCATTTACTATTTAAATGGCCTTCACTCAGTTCAGTGTTTACTTAGATTTTGGAAAAAGACCTTGAAACATCAACCATTCAATGCTGAAGCGTGGTTCGTTATCATAATTGCTTATCTTTACAGACAGTAATTAAGCAACTGATCTTTTGTCATCACCACGACCTGTTTCTTTAAATAAATAATTTTAAAAAATACTAGACCTTGTTAAAACAAAAAATCGTTCGTGTTTTCTTCAATTTCGTTATAACCTTGATTGAGTCCAATAAAATTACGGGCGAATATACTGAAATTCTTGAAATACATTTCTATATGCATTACATAGTATTTATGTTGACCATAATAGCACACATTATCTACTAACTTCATAAACATTTAAAACAGCGCCATCTAGCACCGCTATCTAAAAAAAAAGCATTGACTTTTTGTTTTGGCAGTGGTAACAACAAATATTAACATATGTTTTTGCGAACGCTACTACAATATTCCTCGGGGATGAGAGAGGCAAGTTTTCGTCGCCCTGTGTATAGCAATAAAATGCATATTAGATAACTGTGTTTTGTTGCCACTACGTGATTGGCTCGTACGTGCGGCCGTATATTAAGACGTATTTGCTAACGGTACACCAAAATTATTGTTATGTAATGGCGAGTACGCCTTCGGGTTGAGAAGACCTTTAGGCTTCTTTGATTTTGTTTGAGGGGTCGGTTATGGGGATCTGATTTTCCTTTGTTAATATTTTATGCAACAGGTTCCTTCGTTATTTATTTTAGGTCTTGGCGTCGCACGGATTGCATTTGCAAGGGTCAATATTTGTAAGAATTATTAGACTTATATTTTATTTTATTCACCAAAGAATTTGGAACTTATATAAAAGAATCCCTTGTAAACGCTGAAACTGGATACATTCCCACGGAGCCATCGTCGTTTCGATACGTAATATAATATTTATTAAGACAGTATCCGCAAAGGAAGGATTTTCTAAAATACGACTCCAAGAGAACTAATCTATAAGGAATTTTCTCAATAACAGAAGTCTTGAACTAGTGCCCGGTTGATGCCAATAATAGGCTCGCCTCTTAATTCACGCGACTTATAAACATAATTGACGAAGTGTGGGTGTACAACCAATTAGATTGAGTTCTGGGTACACATCCTTGTAAAAGGGCATAACATTATGTATATTGAGGACGGAAACGGTGAAAATCAAACTAAATTAACGCATACCATTAGATCCTAAACAAAATGATTCGCATCAATTCCCAACAATCGCTAAACTTTCACACATCCGTGAACAAATCGATTTAATTAATTACTTCGCTTCAATGGCAACACTGACTCCTATTTATTGTAATGGCAACTCGGAGTAGTTGCGTGTGACGTCACTACACACTATGTCAAGGACATTCCTATTGAATTAGGAATTTGACAGCTTTGTAAACATTTGCTAATAAATATAAAATGTGTTACCTGTTGTGTTACAAAATGGTGTAGTAATAATTAGGAGTGTATCTACCCGTCGACCTTAATAACTTGCAAAATAAAGAATTGCGAAATTCTCGGAAAAAAAACGACTTGCAATACAAATTAATGGATCAGGCTGATCCATTTAGTATTTCAAGTCGAAATGTTTTTCGTGCTTTCTTTTTAAATTTGTTCAGTATGATAGGTAGATGGGTAGGCATCCCTTTAAGTATCACTACACCTTTAATCAACACGTTGTATATGACTTTTTAATTGTGTTAAAAATAACCAATTTTTTTGTCCATTTTTCCATTTGAATAATCAAATGGAAATATAAATTTTCAAAAACGATTGAAAGAGAAAGAAATGTTTTAAACTTCTATAATAAGGTGCGTTCCAGCGCTCAACATAGTATCACTTAGTGTTACTAAGCGCCCGCGGCTTCAGCCGCTGAAAAGTACATACCTTCACTTTTCCAGTGTATTGTATTTGTAAAGAGATACATTATTAATAATCAATATTAAAATACAATATTATTTAGCTTTGTAGTGAAGATGTAACAAATATACAGCGTGTTAAAAGTTAGTAATACATTAGGGCATGCATCGACCAACTTAAAAAAATAAATCGAATATTGCAAAAAAGTATTTCGACTTTACATATACAAAATGAAGAGAATCAGCCCATCTGAATTGTTTATGGCGTTCTATGTGGGAGACCTATGTTCAGCAGTGGACGTCTTCCGGCTGATGATGATGATGATTATGATGATGATACAAAATGAATCAGCTGATCGGCAAATTTGTATAGGATATCGAATTTTTTTATTTGTGGATTTTACAATTTTTTTTTTTTGCAAGGTATTAATGATGACGGGTAATTGCACCCCTTAAGTATTACTAGATCTTTTTGGAACATTGTTTACACACATTTTTTTTAAATTAAAAGATAAATAATTAATTAACACAAACCAAATACTTCATTTTGAGAATAGACGGGACTAATTTATAAAATAAAATACACTATATTTACAGATATAGACTTATTTGCTGTCTCTTCCTCCAAAATTCACCTGGGACATTAAAAATTCACTCGCACTAAAACCGAACACACTAAAAACTTCTAAATAAACAAAGTCAAATTGTTAAATTAATATAATAGTCCACTTGGAACGCCTTTCAAATAGTTTTCGAAATAAGTGTAAAGACTAGTAAGTAATAGAGGCGCTACTTTTTATTTCAACAATAAAAACAATTGAATCAACACTTTCACATAAAATTAGACCCGTTTATACTGTTTTCTGTAGAGGTTTGACAGTATATTTTTAAGCTGAACTTCGTGGCTATTCACCGCACAAAAGCAGTTATTTCTAACCGAGTGTTAAACAACACACAACAAAACTAACTGATTAGGTCATGTAGTGTTATCAGAGATAACAATTAAACAGACGGTCGAGTGAATATTATGTTTGATAACGAGAGATTTTTATGATTATTATCCTGATAAGAGTCATTTGAGGCGAGTTCGTGCGTCAGAGTTGTAAATGTGAAGTTTGTGATTCTATGAGATAAATGTAAAAAATATTTTTGGTGATACAAATTAATAACATATCTTTTTTATATTAATTAGGTCTTCGTTTGACCCCAATCTCACCTGATGGGAATTGAAGATGAGGCCTTAGATGAATAAGCTTTCCTAGAAGATAATTATTCACTCTTCTCTTGAAGACCCCAAGATTGTATTCAAGTGGGAAGACGTACGCCGGTAGAGAATTCCACTGCTTAGCGATCCTCGGGATGAAAGTAGCCGCGTGGCGTTTGGTACGGTTAAGTGAAATATCGACCACACTTCATACATGACCGGACTTGTGCTTGGTACAGATCCAGCAGCTGCCTTGGTGTGAAATAGCGCCGTACCTTTGACAGTATTCCCAGAACTTAACATACAATCACGCCTTTTTCCCGAAGGGGTAGGCAGAGGTGCACCCAGGGCTCAGTCCCATAGAAAGTACACATTTTTCCAGTATTTTCTGCCGTCTACCGGGCACAATTCCAGACTCCAGGCTGTCATTAATATAATTCCTAATGGGAAAATCCTATAACACTTTGCCTGATCTGGGGTCGAACCTGGGACCTCATGAACAGCAGTCAAGCGTGCGCCCACGACGCCACCAGGCAGTCAAAACAAAGTAATGCTTAGTTGTAGTCGAAGTCAAGAGTGTCTCTATTATGAATCAAGTACATTTGTACAAGGGGATACGTTGTTAATTTCTAATATTATTTGTTGACCAGCGCAGTTCCCGCGACTTCGTTCCCATGGGAATTTCGGAAATCATTTTCTTATTACTTTTCTACATCATAATGGAAACATATGTGTGCAAAATTTCATGTCAATCTAGATCCAAGGGCATGATTGAGAAATACAACGAATGATTTTGGGATATTCAATGCCTATGTGTCGTGTGGGTCCCGGCTATATAATAGAGCCACCCCTTTCTCATCTCGTGGGAGTCGTGAGACCCGGCAGAAGGACATATTCAGAGAGTGGGCAGCAGCACTCTCCGGAACCAACTATTCCAACTACTGCGACCACCAAGCCCCACAACAAGCATGGTGATTACATCAAAATCCCCCCATATGAATATTTCATGGTGTTCTATGGGGGAGCCTATGTTCAGCAGTGGACGTCTTCCGGCTGATGATGATGATGATGTTGAATGCCAATGTTCTTAAACTGGCAAATGTGCTAACGAGATAGCTGTAGCACGGTTAGTTAATAACACCTATGGTTGTTTAGTGGGTGAAACCGCGGAGTACAGCTAGTCGTTTATATTAGTTAAAATTAATAAAATCCTTAACTATTTCACAGCAAACTCATTATAATAACCGCGGTTATCGACGAGTTATCCGACACGATTCAATTTATTCCCGAATTAATTACCATAAACTCAGATAAATCTAATTATGCGAAAGGAAATTAAATTATAACGCGCTGAATTGCAAAGCTTATTAACATTTTTAATACGAAAGTTTTGTTATTGGATATGGTTCTACAAATCCAATGTTATATGGGCATTTGGAACCTTGCCGTTGAAATATATGCTCCCTCTTCACTTTAAAAATCTACACGGAAAAAAAAGAATTCTTATAATAAGAATATCAATATTCTCAAGAAATTTGTTTCAATCCAAGTAAATATTTTCTTAACGTAAGTAAATGTTCTTAATCCAAGAAAACGTGATTACTTAAATAAAGAATAATATATTCTTCATTTTAATTCTTGAATCAAGAATATATTTTTGGTTCAACAATATTGTAATCTCATTTGAAGAAAAAATCTGATTTTGACTGAAAACTTTGAAAACTTTTTATACCAAGATAATCTTATCTTCCTTCAAGATGATATTTTATTTCGTTTAAGACAATATCATTATTCTTGGCTCAAGATTTTTTTTTACTTAATCTAAGATACATTTACTTATTACAAGAATATGGCATCATTGTTTTAAAATTTTTATTTTATTTAACCTAAGAATGTAAACGTATTTCAAACCAAGCCTTTTTTTCTCATTCCAAGAAACTGCTTTACTTGATTCAAAGCATTTCGCTTATTTTTGACACAAGAGTCTGCATATTCTTCGTTCAAGATTTTAACATATTTGTGTATGCTTGATTTAAGAATATACTGGTCTCATTTGAAGAATACATTTATTTTAACCTAAAACTATAGACTTATTTCGTGTCAAAACATTTTTTCTCATTCCAAGAAACTGCTTTACTTGATTCAAAGCATTTTGCTTATTTTTGACACGAGAATTACCATATTCTTCGTTAAAGATTTTAAATATTTTTTGTATGCTTGATTTAAGAATATTCTAGTCTCATTTGAAGAATACATTTATTTTAACCTAAAACAAGATTTATTTCGAGTCAAAACATTTTTTTCTTATTCCAAGAAACTAATTTACTCGATTCAAAGCATTTTGTTTATATTTGACACAAGAGTCACCATATTCTTCGTTAAAGATTTTAAATATTTTTTTGTATGCTTGATTTAAGAATATGCTAGTCTCATTTGAAGAATACATTTATTTTAACCTAAAATAAGACTTATTTCGAGTCAAAACATTTTTTCTTATTCCAAGAAACTGATTTACTCGATTCAAAGCATTTTGCTTATATTTGACACAAGAGTCACCATATTCTTCGTCAAAGATTTTAAATATTTTTTGTATGCTTGATTTAAGAATATGCTAGTCTCATTTGAAGAATACATTTATTTTAACTTAAAACAAGATTTATTTCGAGTCAAAACATTTTTTCTTATTCCAAGAAACTGATTTACTCGATTCAAAGCATTTTGCTTATATTTGACACAAGAGTCACCATATTCTTCGTCAAAGATTTTAAATATTTTTTGTACGCTTGATTTAAGAATATGCTAGTCTCATTTGAAGAATACATTTATTTTAACCTAAAACAAGATTTATTTCGAGCCAAAACATTTTTTCTTATCCCAAGAAACTAATTTACTCGATTCAAAGCATTTTGTTTATATTTGACACAAGAGTCACCATATTCTTCGTTAAAGATATTAAATATTTTTTGTATGCTTGATTTAAGAATATGCTAGTCTCATTTGAAGAATACATTTATTTTAACCTAAAACAAGATTTATTTCGAGTCAAAACATTTTTTCTTATCCCAAGAAACTAATTTACTCGATTCAAAGCATTTTGTTTATATTTGACACAAGAGTCACCATATTCTTCGTTAAAGATTTTAAATATTTGTTGTATGCTTGATTTAAGAATATGCTAGTCTCATTTGAAGAATACATTTATTTTAACTTAAAACAATATTTATTTCGAGTCAAAACATTTTTTCTTATTCCAAGAAACTAATTTACTCGATCCAAAGCATTTTGTTTATATTTGACACAAGAGTCACCATATTCTTCGTTAAAGATTTTAAATATTTTTTGTATGCTCGATTTAAGAATATGCTAGTCTCATTTGAAGAATACATTTATTTTAACCTAAAACAAGATTTATTTCGAGTCAAAACATTTTTCTTATTCCAAGAAACTGATTTACTCGATTCAAAGCATTTTGCTTATATTTGTTTGACACGAGTCACCCCATATTCTTCGTTAAAGATTTTAAATATATTTTGTATGCTTGATTTAAGAATATGCTAGTCTCATTTGAAGAATACATTTATTTGAACCTAAAACAAGACTTATTTTGAGTCAAAAATTTTTTTCTAATTCCAAGAAACTGATTTACTCGATTCAAAGCATTTTGCTTATATTTGACACAAGAGACACCATATTCTTCGTTAAAGATTTTAACATATTAGTGTATGCTTGATTTAAGAATAAGCTAGTTTCTTTTAAAGAATACATTTTTTTAACCTAAAACCACACTAAAACTAAAGACATATGCAATAGGTAGGTATATAATACTTATGCTTGGGCAATGACTTGGTAACCTTGACCTGATGCAGCATTAGGTTCAGATGTGCCAAGTAGTCAAATATATCGTGTTTGTGCTCATTGGAATCGTCTCAATAAACAGGTAACATAGATGGTGATCAGAGTCTGATGATGGAGCAGGAAAAGGAGGAGGAGGTGGATTTTTTAATTTCTTAACTACACTTGTTAACCGTGACAGCTTCATGATCTGTGTCCTGTGTAAATAAATGTTTGAGGCAGCAAATCGGTAGCTATTATGTAGTCACTTACGACTATTTCAATGCAATCGCAATTTGTTATTATTCATGTGCTTTCCTCTCATTAATAACAGGCGCCGCATATTTCCAAAGTAACTATAACCGATATCCATAACAGCTACCAGATCTAGTTTTATAAAATTTTGAGACAGCAAGTGGGCACTAAATAGGCACTATCTATATGGAGCCCCATTTCAGCGTTAAGAATGAAAAAAAAATAAGAGTGACCGGCCATTCTGACGCACACTAATCTTGGAAGCAAACTGAACAAAAATCTTTGATGAGTGGAATGGCACCCTAATGCGTAGGTAACAAGGTGTAAGGTGAACGAAGTGCAAACGGAGTGTAGAGGCGCCATAGGCGCATCGATAAACCCCGCCGTTGCCTTGCCCAAAGAGCATATAATTTATTATGAGGAGTTGTGCTTTGCTACAGAACAGATAATATGGCCCTGCCTCACTAGGATGCATGTACTAGGTAAGTATCGGTAATTGAGAAAAAGTGTCTTGTAGTAAGAATATTGATTCTTCAGTTATAATTACAATGAGATTATTCATTTCATGAGTTAAGAATCATATTCTTGTTGTTTGTATTACTGACTATTTAAATCAGTAGTTATGTAGGTGTAAGGTGAACGAAGTGCAATCAGAATGAGAGACGCCAGGCGCATCGACGATTCACGTCGTGGCCTTGCCCAAAGAACATAATATTTATAAGGAGTTAGTGCTCTGCCTTAGTGAAGAAACTCATGAAATAAATATTCTTATTAATTATAACTCAAGAATCAATATTCTTACTACAAGACACTTTTTCTCAATTACCGATAGTTTAGTACATGCGTCCTATTGAGGCTCCTTATATTATGTTCTTTGGCAAGGCCCCGGCGGGTTCGCTGATGCGCCTGGCGCCTCTACATTCTGATTGCACTTCGTTCACCTTGCACCTACATAACTACTGAATTAAATAGCCAGTAATACAAACAACAAGAATATGATTCTTAACTCATGAAATGAATCATCTCATTGTAATTAAAACTGAAGAATCAATATTCTTACTACAAGACACTTTTTCTCAATTACCGATACCTACTCTTTTTCTACGAGACAGGACTCATAATGTGTGATGTGATTTTCCTGTATTGTCCTGTGTAAGAACATTTGTAATCATGGCAGGGGACAGGGATCATCGTACTATTGAAAATTGTGGTGTGAAAGCGAAACAGTCTTGAAAATCGGGATTTTTCGAGGCATATTTTTAATACAAGCTAGTCTACGCACTACACACTAAATATTTATATAGTATCCCCGTCTGCTATACAGAAAGCTTGTTTTTTGCTTTCCAGTTAATATTATTCTAAAGCAATCGGGTCTTATATTTTTTTAATAATTAAATTTATAACGTGACGCTAGGTATTTAAAAACGTTTATTTTACGATATACTTTTTCAAAGTTTGATGAAACAATAAACAGGTAATAAGTAAAAGGTAAAACTACTTTAATAAATTCTTCACTGAACATTGCTTATTAAAAAAGGTGTGGGACGTAAATTTATTTCAAAAATTTTATTTTTATTGTTTCCAACTTTATAAAACTACCAAATAATGTGTAAAAAGTCCTTAGCGGTATCACCACTAAATAGGGGAAACTTTATATTCCCAATGCAGTGGGTATCACTGAATCAATTTGTTATGTTGCCTAAAGTCCTTGAACCGTCCAATCTCTGCGTAGTAGTGAGGCGTGCTTGACCATATAAGGTGACGCAACGAACGCTTCCGGGAACTTTCTAGATGCTAGGGATGGGTCTTTATGATAGGGCTGCACCCTGTCGCCAAAATAAGATAGGTGTTAACTTAATATCAAACGAACAATAGATAAATGTTCCTTTTAATTCTTCAATTAGGAAAACATATCTTGATTCAAGAATATTGCTATCTCAGATGAAGTCTTTCAATTTAAAAATTCTTGTTCCAGTAAGTTGGTATACTTGATTCATATCATTTCACTTGGTTTTGACACCAGACTCATCATATTCTTCAATATTTTTATATAATTATGTTTTTATGCTTAATTTAAGAACACATTAACACCTAAAGAAAAGAGTTAAGTAAGTAAAACTATCGATGCTATTGATATAAAAAGCGATAATATTGATATTATTTTTAGTGATCAATAAGCCATAGCCATGCATTATACTATATCGATAGTTTTACTCTATCGATACTATTGATATAAAGCGATACTATCGATACTAATATATAACGTAATTGAAGGGTGAATTCAGTATTGTTATTATTCTGATATAATAATGAATATTATTTTATGAACTCCGTGATTTGTAAATCCTTTTCTTTTTTATATACAACATTGAATAGATAAGTTACAAAATCTATATTTTAAAATATCGATATTTATCGATAATCGATTATTACTTAATACTGGGTGAATTATTATGCACTTGTCGTGAGAAAACAAATTGAAAAAAAAACCTAACGTGGTACGAGACTTCCGGTCAGTGTTGCCGACACAATAGCTTTTTCACTGAAACTGGTGGTTTCGACCCCTCTATTAGTGTGGTGAAATATTGCGTATAGTGGGTTTTTTAGTCTTTTTTTTTGTAGAATTTCTTTTTCTCGCGATTTTTTTGGAATGAGTAGATGCACCTCTTTTAGTATTAATACCTGCACCTGTTATGATATACCAGTTTCATTGTTTATCTAAGAAATAATTGTTTACTTTGAATTGTTAATCGATATAAAATAATTAATGCTGGAATAGTAGATTGTTATACAAGGGGCTACAGAGACCCATTGTATACGAGGTAGTTTTAGTAACTAGAAACCGAGTTACAATGGGTTTATAGCGCCGTGTGTTACACTCTACTTACTTTTCACTAAGATTGCGAGAATATATTATAAACCAACACAATACTAAAGATCATCAACATCATCATCTCAGCCACAGGACGTCCACTGCTGAACATAGGCCTCCCCATAGATTTCCATTCAGTCCGGTTATAAGCGGCCCACCTCCATCGTGTTCCTGCTGTCTTTATGAGATCGTCTGTCCACCTTGTGGGTGGACGTCCTACGCTGCGCTTGCCGGTCCGTGGTCTCCATTCTCGTGGTCTATGTGCCCTGCCCATTGCCACTTCAACTTACTAATCCGCTGGGCTATGTCCACTACTGGGCTGGGCTATGTGTACTAAATATATTAATCACGAATTCGATGTTGTTATCTTCTCGCAGAAATATATAATAAAATGTTCTTTTCTATAAATCATTACTATTCTGCCTCGGTGGCGTAGAAGGCGCATGCTCGACTGCCAATAAAGAGGTCCCGGGTTCGATCCCCAGGTCAGGCAAAGTGATAAATATTGAATTTTTCCATTAGGAATTATCTCAATCACTGCCTGGAGTCTGGAACTGTGCCCGGTAGATGGCAATAGGCTGGCCCCCTATTACATGGGACCAATAACATACTAATAAATGGGTGCGAGCTCAGCATGTGTTGCAGACAGACAAGTCAGCAACGCTGATTTTCAGCTCGCAACTTGACGTGAGGACACAAACTAGGCATTTGTAAAAAAATTCAGTTACTATTTTTGCAATACCGGCAGAGTTAAAAAAAAAAAACATAAATAATATATGTAAATAATACATAAATACCGAGATATAGATTTTTAGTGTGAAATGTGGGTGGTGTATCTACCTATGGGACTGAGTCCTGGGTACACCTCTGCCTACCCCTTCGGGAAAAAAGGCGTGAATGTATGTTATGTATTATATATATAATTATAAAAAAAATAATGCCGTACTTCATGGGCATAAAATCAATGTAAGCTGTCAGCGGGATCAAACTATCTTACTAAGGCAACACTAAACTTTCAATTTTTATAGGGAAATAACTATTACCGTTGGCAACATTACTTCCGCTTCCGAGTTTCCGGGACGCTTGCGCTTGCATTGCATTCATTCGTCATTCGCCATTAAATGTTTTTCGTGTCGTCCGTACTATCGCATTTTTTACTAAAGTCTCGATTTTCTAATTTCGCTCTTAAATATTATACGTTTTTGTGTTGTGTTGTGAAACGTGTTGTGCTCCAATGTCAGAGACTGAGTGTCCAGGATCTAGTATATGGATAAGGGAACTTCTGATAACATGGAACATAGATGAAGACGTGATTGACAATTTTGCAAGTAAGTAAAATATCACTTTCATGTACCTAGTATAACAATGTATAATATTATAACAATATGATGTGTTCAATTTCCTATTTTCGACTTTAAGGTAGGTACAATGCACCTTCTAAGTATACTGACTACTTATACTTAACTTGCGATGAAAGCGGTAATAATTAGAACGAAGAGGATTTGTAGTGACTTGCTTAGATATTAATAGGTAACTACTACAACTACTGATTTAAAAGGCCAGTAATAAAAACAAGATTATGATTCTTAACTCGTGAAATGAATATTCTTATTAATTATAACTGAAAAATCAATGTTCTTACTTCAAGACACTTTTTCTCATAGAAGAAAAGACGCTTTTTCTCAATTACCGATACTTAGTACACGCGTCCTAGTGAGGCAGAGCACTAACTCCTTATAATATTGTTCTTTGGGCAAGGCCACGGCGGGTTCTTCGTTCACCTTACACCTACATAACTACTGATTTATATGGCCAGTAATAAAAACAACAAGAATATGATTCTTAACTCATGAAATAAATATTCTCACTGAAATTATAACTGAAGAATCAATATTCTTACTACAAGACACAAGACATGACCAATGCACTATGTTATGAATACACTATGTTGCCGCCCCCAACTTCGTGTGACTAGGTACATAATGTCTTTTATTTTCAGAAAATGGGATTGATACAAGTCATTTTAAAGATTTGACTGATGATTTGCTGAAGGAGCTGTGCCCAAAAATTTGCACGCGTATATATATAAAAAACAAAATCAATGAATACATAACAGCAGAGGTTTGTATAATTCATGATACTTGTCCATCACAAATAAGTATATGTAAGAACTTTGATTTGTTCCTTCTGCTATGAAAAAAATAAAAAAGGCGACTGACATGAGCATTCGCTCGATGTGGGATATTAATTAATAGAAAATTAATATAGAATTACCTACATAAGTTATTCCAAATTATTTCTCTTTTCAGACTAAAACATCAACACTCACAAACACAGAAATCAGTGTGAGCGAATTGGAATCAGACTTAGAAGACAACATACTGCTTGAAGTTATAGGATGTCGGCCAACATTTCCTGATTTTGATTTGAAAACATTACTAACAACATCACCTTCGGGGAGCAACATAATAAAATATTATGAAACACACAAACAGCTCCTGGCCAAACACAGAAATACACTCACAGACATAATCTGCCGACGTATTTTTACGCGCGTTGTAAATCAGTAAGTATATAATCATATTATCATGTTTTTTTCCAAATGAATATTTTGGTAGTATGAGTGAGCTCATTTGCAAGATTAGAGCTTGTCTGGCAAAATACTGATGCAAATACCATCCTAGTATCAGCATGTAAGTTGCAAATAACCAACTACACTGTCTGTTTATTTTACCCCACTGCAGAAAGAAAGTTCATTTTATTGATAAAATAAGTTGGCTTTTTTGTTATTTTCTAATAACTTGCTCTATCATCCAACGTTGATGTAATTCAACACAACAAAATTCGTTTTTATTTTGCAGTCGTATCAATCATGAAGAGTATAACATACTTACTTCAAAAATTATAGCTCTGTTTCCAACTGAAAATGCTGGAACATATTTTGTTCCCCCTGTTAACAAACGGGACTCCATCTCTGGAAAACCCTGCTTTGCAAAGGGCAAACTAGTAGATAAAATCCGCAATACCCTGTTTAAATCTGGTGAACGTAAAAGAACCATAGAAAAAGAAAATAATGAGCTTAAGACACACAAAAAATCTAAGAACATAGAAGAGCTACAAGGTTTTTATTTATTATTTTACTGTACCCAGCTAGCAAAAATTGGTTTGAATCATGAAAATGTGCCTTGAGGTTATCCTATCATCAAATATTTAATTTTTATGATACCTAGGTATACAAAATCGCCATTAGTTTAAAACCTCTTGAAAGTCCCTGATTTTAATGCTATATTGCTAGCTGGGTATTGTTGCGACAGGTAGAAAGGTTCTTTAATTATGGTACTTTGCCTTTAGTTAGCGGTAAATACAATAGATTGTAGTAGATAGTTTGTAGTTAGTATAGTATCCTATATTACCTATTTACCTTCACGTCAATTGTGTGTTTATTTTTGGCTGTCTTAGCCTATTTTCTAAAAAAAAAATGTTGTGAAAACTTTTATTTACTGTTGAGTACTTTATACATGACTTTAGATACAAGTGTATAATTGTCCAACTGAGGGTGCAGAAACTCAAGTGACCAACCCTGGATGCATGTTACATCTACTATCTAGTGTTGCATATAGTGTACTTAGTAATAGTAGTGCCTTAAGGCATTGTAGTTTGCAACATTCATCATGTTCTCTTTATTTTAGAATCGCACAAAGATAATGTGGTTTGGCTTAAAACAAATCATGAACCATGGGAGGATGTTATAAGAAAATGGAAAGAAACGTTTGAACTCCGCCAACTGGACTATGAAACCATGGGTGAATTTATCGAAACTTGGCCCATAATCAACGATGTCAGAAGCTATGTCTTGGTAAGTAATAGAGAAGCTCCTTTTTCTTGATACCAAAGGATAATGTCTATACCAAAGGATAATGATATATAGCAGTCATGACCAAAGTCAAAGTCAAATCGGAAATATGCCCCGTTTCAAATCCAGTGTCCCTGAATCAAATCTCACATGTATAAACTGGATAAAGAACTTAAACTTATTAATAATACACATACATCCTACAAGAATAAAATCCGTAATTTCTTATCCTCCTTGACATATAGAACTACTGAAGAAATTTTGCGTGAATAAAAATGAGGAGTGAACATAATACAAATACGACACAAAATTCACACACAGACCCTCCCACACCACTGAAGAGCACTAGTTATTGCAACACAGGGAATCCTACCGGGATAATGAGTGACACAAAAATGTATCTTATTTACTTCATCATCATCATCATGATATCAGCCATAGGACGTCCACTGCTGAACATAGGCCTCCCCCTTAAATTTCCATTCAGTCGGATTGTAAGCGGCCTGCATCCAGCGTGCTCCTGCCGTACTTATCAGATCGTCTGTCCACTTTGTGGGAAGACATCCTACGCTGCGCTCCATTCCATCCGAGAACATTATGGCCTCATCGGCCATCAGCCCCATTAGCTTATTTACTTATTAATCAATATTATGCTAGATACTTACTATAAAAGTGTATTATAATTTATTCTAGAAAATAATTAATGTACTTAGCTGATACCATGAAATATAATAATAATAATAATAATAATAATATGGGACAACTTCCACACACGGTCACGTGGTCCCAAACTAGGCTAGAAGCCTGTACTATGGTAACCAGATGACTGATATACATACTTAAATACGATTATAACACCCAGACACAGATCAAACAGACATGTTCATGCACACAAATGTTTGACCTGGCCGGGGATCGAACCCGGGGCCTGCGGCACAGAAAGCAGAGTTACTACCGTCTGCACCAACGAGGCTGTCAACTATCATAATATTGTGTGTCAAATAAAAAAAATATTGTTAATATGTGGACTTTCCTGGGCCTGGGCGCTCTAAGCGATAAGACCGTCAATAATGGTTAAACTATTTATTTATTTCTAGTTTTTTTAAGGTTTCGTTTGTTGTGTATCAATAAAGAATTTATCTACCGTGTTTCGGATTGCACGTTATACTGAAGGTCCCGGTTGTATCCTATATTTTATTAGGTTTCCATTAGGTCATGTCCAAATAACTCAAATGAATTGGTTTGAGCAGTGTAATTGGGAAACCATTTGTTTTATTATGTAGTTCATTTGCCTCATATTTTTACATATTTTCAGATTCAATTAGACTTCGACGCAATACATCCTAAAAGAGCAAATAAATTTTACCTTCATTGGAATGAATTTATTGAAAAGATGAAGGACTTAAAAAAAACAAACATAAGAGGAGAGGCGGCAGCTTTAGTCGAATATATTGACGGATTAACTGATGATGGTTAGTACTTAATTGTACTTAGTGATAGCAGATGCCTCTTTTATTTTATGATTGAGGCCACGGTGTCGTAGTTGGCGCAAGCCCGACTGACAATCATGAGGTCCCGGCTTTGATCCCAAAGTCAGGCAAAGTGTTATTGGATTCTTCCATTAGGAATTATCTCAATGACAGTCTGGAGCTGTGCCCGGTAGATGACAATAGACTCGCCCCCTATTACATGGGTTATGGGACCGATAACATACTGGCAAAATGTGGGTTTACCTACTATGGGACTGAGTCCTGGGTACACCTATGCCTACCCCTTCGGGAAATAAAGGCATGTTTATATGAGGCCACAGATTAATGTATTTGAAATTAATGATAATACCAATTCTGCTAGAAATACATTTATAATCATTGTTACACAATAAATAATTAAATAGGTGTGCACCTTTTTTTTCTTTCAGATCACAAACTTCCATCTCAAATAAAGCTGCTCTGCCAATTGGTGCCTCCAAAAGGACGCCTGAACAAATGTCGAAAATTCTCAATAACAGAGTGCACCGAAAGCTTCATTGTAAATGTAAAGGTAGGTAAAAAAATCTTCCCAATTTGGTACGATCTGCTGGTATCTAGTAGGAGCTATTATTTCATTTTTTTTTTCTACTTAAAATGATATTAGAAAATTATTTATTATTTATATTGTAATACAGTTTTGTGTTATTTTATATAGGTTTTTCTATAGGTAAATGTACCAAATGAAACTTAATGTCTGTGTAAAAAGAAAGTCTAAAATTACAATGGTACTGTATGTCTAAAATCTAAAATAAGTCTAAAATCACAATTTTAAGAAATGACTGCACTTTAAATAATTTAATTATTGAACCTTTTCTTTTAGGGTCCTGGTGATATACAAAGAAAAATAGATGACATATCAACTGACGCTACAGGAAAAAGAACTGTGCAACCATACATTATCCATTGCACAGACGACGAAGAAAGAGGAACATATTATCTGATTATAGATAGGGTCCGGTATGTTTTCCAATCAGCCTACAAGGCCTTCGACACACTATTCAAATGTTATCACGCACTCCATGTGTCATATCCAAAATCAGGCTACCACCTGTATTTGCTAATTCAGAAATGTATCTATGATATAAGCACTAAATACGATGTGATCCCACCCTACATTGTAGATTTGATTTCTGGAGCTAAATGCTAGGCGTAACCTAAGAATTTTATCTCGTTTGCTGCAGGCAGGTATTTGATTTTTAAATTTTTACTAAAAATGCCATGTTCGAGTGAGTTAAACTGATTGGCCTTCCCATATTAATCAGTGAATTTAAGTTTGAATCCAAGCATAAAGAATTAAAAGCAGTTGCTCAGTCAATATCTTGTAGAAAAAACCTACCTTTAACACTTGCAACGAAGCATCAGTTAAAAAGTAGTTTGGTTTTGCTGACTGCATATCTTGTGGCAAAGTGATTCACGTTCGCAATTTCCCGAGATATAAATTAAGATTTTGAAAGATTTAAATGAAGCTGAGTAGGTATATCTGCGTCGATTATTTCGAAATCAATGGGATAAAATACATACATTCACGCCTTTTTCCCGAAGGGGTAGGCAGAGGTGTACCCAGGACTCAGTCCCACCCACATTTCGCCAGTATGTTATTGGTCCCATGTAATAGGGGGCGAGCCTATTGCCATCTACCGGGCACAGTTCCAGACTCCAGGCAGTTATTGAGATAATTCCTAATGGAAAAATCCAATATTTAACACTATGCCTGACCTGGGGATCGAACCCGGGACCTCTTGATTGGCAGTCGAGCATGCGCCCACTACGCCACCGAGGCAGTCCGACCGAGGGAGGCGAGAGGTGGGATAAAATACAACGATAAAAATGTTATGTTGTACAAGTACGATTTCAACTTTCCCTTATTTTAGGATTTATAATCTACAATAAATTAGGCCCTTATTGTAAGGGTCAATTCACTCTGAAATTGCAGCAGCCAGCAGCGCCGCGTCGAGTAGTTTTAAATGTGTATCGTAAAAATTATCGACAGTAAATAATGTTTGTGAATGTATTTCTGTGCCTGGCCGGCCAGGAGCTGTTTGTGTTTCATAATATTTTAAGGGATTATAAACATCAAAAAACATAGATTCGCTTGATAGATTGGGCTGCCGTGGTCGCCCTAGCCGCCTCATGCCGCCGCTCTCAATTGTATCAAGCGAATCTATGTTTTTTGATAAGTTTATAATCCCTTTTCATTAAAAACTGCTCATCGTGACGCTGCCGGCCGCTGCTCGCCGCTCGCCGCTCGCCGCTGCCATTACAGTATGAATTGAGCCTAAGGTAACTGAACTGCAAATTTTAATTGTTATTCTGGTCTAAATTAGAAGTAATACCATTGTATAATAATAATAATAATGTGTAATTAAATTACATATCATACTCGTATAACAGATTATTTGAATTTGTTTAGTATTTGTGTTTATATCGTATATGTGTCGTGTTATAAACACATAAGAATGCTGAATTTTAGTGTCATACTTCCTGACACAACCACTTTAAATTTTCCATTTAAAAGTACTAATTGTAAAAAAAAATTATAAACTTTGTTTTTGTAGTGTAAATAAAATTGTACCCTCATAGTTATTTGGAAATCTCATTCAATAAAATTTATATGGAATAGTTAGTGATGGAATAGTTAAAGTGGTTCTGCCAGGTAGTATGGCACAAACTTTTGTAATTATTGACTTAATTAAGAAATAATACAATTTATTTATAATATGTATAAATAATATCATAAAGACAGATTCTTTATTTGAATTAATTTGTTACGATTTATAGTGTTGTTGTGTCGCATTTTTATATGTATCTTATGCTAAAACTTAGCTCAATAAACGTGAAAGTTATTTCGAAAAATTATCGTACTTATTTTTTGTGACAATATAAAATTATTATCTTAGGTAGGGCTGTTTATTCTTACCCCAAGTGGGTACCTATTTATTTCAAGACCATTTCCGTATGTGTCATGCTGTGTATCAATAATTATATTTTTTTGTGAAACCTGTACAATTTTTAGCTGAAGAAGTAACGTATTTCATTTGTCTTGTGACAATTTTCGTATGTTTCATGGTGAAACAATAGTTATATTTTTTGGTGAAAATTGTACTATTTTTAGCTGAAGAAGTAACGTATATAATTTGTTTTGTGACAATTTTCATATGTTTAATGCTGAAACACTAATTATAGTTTTTGGTGAAACTTGGACTATTTTTAGCTGAAGAAGTAACGCATATAATTTGTCTTGTGACAATTTTCATATTATGTTTTATGCTGAAATACTAATTATAGTTTTTGGTGAAACTTGTACTATTTTTAGCTGAAGAAGTAACGTATATAATGTGTTTTGTGACAATTTTCATATGTTTTATGCTGAAATACTAATTATAGTTTTTGGTGAAACTTGTACTATTTTTAGCTGAAGAAGTAACGTATATAATTTGTTTTGTGACAATTTTCATATGTTTTATGCTGAAATACTAATTATAGTTTTTGGTGAAACTTGTACTATTTTTAGCTGAAGAAGTAACGTATATAATTTGTTTTGTGACAATTTTCATATGTTTTCTGCTGAAATACTAATTATAGTTTTTGGTGAAACTTGTACTATGCTAGTAACGTACCTATATAATTTGTTTTGACCTAGCATTATTTTGGTTATAAATACAAAAAACAAAAATAGTCTCAAAACAAAGATATATATTATGTTACTTCTTCAGCTACAAATAGTAGAGGCTTCACCCAAGATTATACGAGTTTCAATTTAAAACATACGAGTCTTGTCACAAAACAAATACTTCTTCAGCTAAGAATAGTAGAGGCTTCACCCAAGATTATAGAGTTTCAATTTAAAACATACGAGTCTTGTCACAAAACAAATACTTCTTCAGCTAAGAATAGTAGAGGCTTCACCCAAGATTATAGAGTTTCAATTTAAAACATACGAGTCTTGTCTCAAAACAAATACTTCTTCAGCTAAGATTAGTAGAGGCTTCACCCAAGATTATAGAGTTTCAATTTAAAACATACGAGTCTTGTCTCAAAACAAATACTTCTTCAACCAAAAATAGTAGAGGCTTCACCCAAGATTATAGAGTTTCAATTTGAAACATACGAGTCTTGTCTTAAAACAAATACTTCTTCAGCTAAGAATAGTAGAGGCTTCACCCAAGATTATAGAGTTTCAATTTAAAACATACGAGTCTTGTCTCAAAACAAATACTTCTTCAACCAAGAATAGTAGAGGCTTCACCCAAGATTATCGAGTTTCAATTTGAAACATACGAGTCTTGTCTCAAAACAAATACTTCTTCAGCTAAGAATAGTAGAGGCTTCACCCCAGATTATAGAGTTTCAATTTAAAACATACGAGTCTTTTCTCAAAACAAATACTTCTTCAACTAAGAATAGTAGAGGCTTCACCCAAGATTATAGAGTTTCAGATTGAAACATACGATTCTTGTCTCAAAACAAATACTTCTTCAGCTAAAATTAGTTGATACTTCACCCAAGATTATAGAGTTTCAATCTAAAACTTACCGAGTCTTGTCTCAAAACAAATACTTCTTCAAGTAAGATATCTATATGCTTAACCCAAGATTATAAGAGTTTCAATCTGAAACATACGAGTCTTGTCTCAAAACAAATACCTCTTTAGATAAGAATGGTAGAGCCTTCACCCAAGATTATAGAGTTTCAGTTTAAGACATACGAGTCTTGTCTTAAAACAAATACTTCTTCAGGTAAGATATCTAAATGCTTAACCCAAGATTATAGATTTTCAATCTGAAACATACGAGTCTTGTCTCAAAACAAATACTTCTTCAGCTAAGAATAGTAGAGGCTTCACCCAAGATTATAGAGCTTCAATTTGAAACATAGGAGTCTTGTCTCAAAACAAATACTTCTTCAGGTAAGATTACTACATGCTTAACACAAGATTATAGATTTTCAATCTGAAACATACGAGTCTTGTCTCAAAACAAATACTTCTTCAGCTAAGAATAGTAGAGGCTTCACCCAAGATTATAGTGTTTCAATCTGAAACATACGAGTCTTGTCTCAAAACAAATACTTCTTCAGCTAAGAATAGTAGAGGCTTCACCCAAGATTATAGTGTTTCAATCTGAAACATACGAGTCTTGTCTCAAAACAAATACTTCTTCAGCTAAGAATAGTAGAGGCTTCACCCAAGATTATAGTGTTTCAATCTGAAACATACGAGTCTTGTCTCAAAACAAATACCTCTTTAGATAAGAATGGTAGAGGCTTCACCCAAGATTATGGTGTTTCTATTTGAAACATACGAGTCTTATCTCAAAACAAATACTTCTTCAGCCAAGAATAGTAGAGGCTTCACCGAAGATTATAGAGTTTATATTTGAAACATACGAGTCTTATCTCAAAAAAATAATTCTTCAGCTAAGAATGATTTGACTTTGACTTTGACTTAACTTAAAATATAACAATAAATTTATAAGAACGTTTATTTTTGAAATAAGACATACATTCTTCAAACGAGACTTCAGAATTCTTGTCAAATAAGACAACGTACATTCTTCAAATGAAACTTCAGTATTCTTGTCAAATAAGACAACGTACATTCTTCAATCGAAACTTCAGAATTTTTGTTTCAAAAACGAATATCTTGTACGAAGACAATAAAACTGAGACAATATTTTACTTGGTTGAAAAATATATTGTTTCCGCCATATATGAAACAGTAATTGTCTTGACCAAGTCGATATTGTCTTGGTTTAAGACATCTTTTTTTTCCGTGTAGCTATTATCGTTTTCACTCTTTCTAGTTTCAGCCAGAAAATCAAAGTAAATTTAAATATTTATTGACCACAACATAACAATGGTTGTTAAGTTCATAGACAGGTCATAATATATACATCCGTTATTATATAATTAACATTATATTTCTTATAATATCTATTACTGAATTATTTTTAATGAAGTGATTACAAATATTAAATGTATATTGTAGTGGTAGGCCTCTTTTGCAGGGGGCCGCCTGGGGAAGTACCACACCTTTGCCAGTTATTCATCCGCCAAGCAGTAATGTGCAAACATTACTGTGTTCCGGTATGTAGGGCAATGTTACCAGAGATTACTGGGCATGATGAGATTCAACAACTCATATCTCAGGGTGACAGGCGCAGTGCAGTGCCGCGCAGGATTTAGAATTTTAAAACACTGGGTGGCACTGTGTCTGATATGGGCAATCATGATGCTTACCATTAGGCACGTGATTTGCTCGTCTTGTCACTCTGTATCATAAAAAAAATAGAAGTATAAAGTAATTAAATTATATTATTTTGTCAATTTTCTGTTTCTACGACCAAGTTTTAAGACTAATCTTGCTCGTATACGAATGAAGATTCAGCAAGACGCATGTTTTTATATTCGTTTAGTGAATAAACGGATTAATTTCAAGAAAAAAAACAAATTTCTTCATAAATTTATTATACGCACGGTTAGTTATAATAATTTTAATACAGATTCCTTGCATTTTAACTTTCCATATCCTAATATTCGGTTGAATTATTTTATCGTGAAATTGTGTGTCAATGGAATTATCGAACCGTTGTGTCAATTTTCAAGCCGCCTCCGACATGATTTTTTCTATTTAACTTCTTCCCGTTTCCACCAGAGGTCAGGAAACGACGGTAGCTAGCGACTGACCACATGTGAGGAATTCGGGACACCGTAAAAGTCCAGGAAGTTTCCGGAATCCCAGCGATTTGGGCACCGGGGAAGGAATGCCGGACTTGACATACCAAAGGTTTTATTGCGTTCATATCGTTTGTTACAAAGGAAAGTGACGACCTTTTTTTATATGTTTTTATCATATAGAAAGTTTATGTCTTAGAGTGGATACACACATCAGATTTTTCGTGCGATTATCTGAACAGACTTCTTGATACAAGCATACATATAGTTCGACACAAAAGAGTAGAAAATAATGGGGGCGCCACTGTCTTTTACAAGAGTAAAAACAATTTCATCAACACATACACTTTAAATTAGTTCCGTTTCTACTCTTTTGTGTCGAACTATACGTTTGACGTTAGAAAGACATTATTGCAGCCATGTGCTATTGATATTATAGTTAGTTTAATTTACTCTTAATAGTACAACATGAATATTATTGATGACCACCTAATCGTCCTAGATGACCACTAATGGAAAGTTTTTATTTGTGTGCTCAGTAAAAAATAAAATAGTTTGGGAGGATATTTTGTAATGGTTGATATATAATGTAATCTGCTTGTAAATTAGCTTTCAGTAACTAAAACTCGAACTAGACTTTTCAAACCTTTTTCAACATTTTCAAAGGTGAAACTATTTATAATATTAGATAAGCGTATAGTATAATATCTGCTACTTTTGTACCTTATGTTCTATAGATTTCAAACGATCGAAATCGGATGGCCGCTCCGATTTTCCTATACAAAGTAGTCTGATCAGACATCAGATCGGGAGTAAATTGTGAACCTAAAAGTATTTCAATTGTGATAGTCGTAAAAGTGAGGTTTGAGGGTGACGGGTCTGGTGCTGATTCTGGGCAAATATTTATGGCCAAAGATGGGCAAAGCGGTAACAATGTTATACGTAAAGGTGTGAATATAAAAAATATTGTATCAGGTACAGATGTCTTCTCTGAGCTTTTTATTTGATATTCCGTTTCATCTTAAATCGACTAAAGTTATCCTTTTTGTCTGCGGTAGTAAAGCAAATAGATTATCATAGCCATATTATAGTCACAAAAGTGCAAAAAATGTCCCAAAACTCGGGCCAATTTTTTTTTCTTCGTGCAGGATTTATACATGAAAACTCATTTGGATTAATATAGATTTTTTACTGAATCTTTGTACTGTTATTTTTTAGAACCTAGTTGTCTTTATTTTACGTAATTACATTTAGTATTTTTTGTATCATCAAAAATGTTGGTACGTGTGCGCGAGAGGGCGAATATGCTTTGGACAGCGCCTTAAATACAACTACAACTAAAATAGTGACATATCATCGGTGACAAAAAAAGCCTATGAACTAACACTATTTCATTATATTATTTATTTTTCCTTTTGTTTAATAAAAAGCATAATAAATGTCAAATTTAAATTTAGTTTAATTTAATTTTAACAGAATATGACTGTGTATGGTCCAAATAAATAATTTTCGTTATGATTATGATTTCAAAATATCTCCACCACATTAAAGAATATTTTTTCAAAAATATGATATCCGCCATTTTTCATTTGAAATTATACGTAAAATAAGGTTGGCCATGCGTGTGGCTGTCTTGTCGTTGATATAAGGGTATATAACTAAATACCTGCTATTTTCTATAAACGTTTCGATTTTTAATCTAATCATGAATACCTATTATAACGTACGTCACTTTCTCACGGAAACTTGGAACTGCCTCATAACAGTTATGTCGTGCCAAGGAGGGCATTTTATTTATGTTGTGACGTCAAAACTTGCCCCAAAGAAACGTTCCAAATATTGTTTCGGCCAATTTGTAGAGTTACCATAATGATTTGAGTTTACACAACTTTTTTTGTCAATTCATTTTGTAGAGATATCTTTCAGGACGGACGGTAGACTCCATTAGTCACTAAAAGGTCTCTTTGGTGACGTACACAACACAATAAATATTTTTTAGACAAACTCAAAAAAAAAAAGAGTTTAATTTTGAAACTTAATTCATCTTGGGTTCTTCAAAAAACCCATTACAATTTTATTTTTAAATGACATTTCATTCATGAAATGTCATTCAATTTCAATCTAGCTTATGGAGGCTAATAAGTAATTTATCTCTAACTTAAACTGCTAGATAGAACCTGTTGTTTTGCAAACTATTACAAATAGTAAATTTTTTTAATTTATATTTTTAATTTATTAATGTAGCATATAAGTTTTTTTCAATTCTATTATATTCTAATTCTATTATATTCTAATTCTATTATATTCTATTCTAGATACACGTTAATACTAAGAATGTGTTATAAACACTAATTCTTATCGTCTCTATTAAGACGAGGTAGACACTTTGTTTACACGTTCTTTATACACGGCACTAACACTACATTTCATTGATTGTTCACAACACCTAAACTAACTCAAAAGGTTTTTTCCTTCTTGGTCTTCTTACTCAGGTTTTAATGATGTCTACTATTGTATTAAGACAAGAAACTTTATGGAAAAATAAAATAGATTGTGTGGCCAATATTAGGTAACAAAGTTTTCACATTACCAACATGAGCTAAAAATGACTGCCTTATGCATTTTTTAGGATACAACCATGGACCTACAGTTTGAAATGCTTTCAGAAATATTGGTAGCACTAATTTTAATCGACTATGAACCAAGAGCTTCAGATTCTAAGTCTGACATAAACGCACTGGGCTCCAGACGTATAGAACTAGGACAGAAATGTGAAAATTTAAGGCCCATTTCACTCCCTATAATATCAATTCCCTAGGCACCTTTTTGGCTAGAGGCCAAGATTTTATTATCACTTCGTTTTGCTATGACTTACGTTATATTGATTCTAATGATTCCTTACATCATACTTTTTCACTTGAATTTAAGTTAGGCAATTTATTTTTGTTTTTTTTTTACATTTATACTTACTTAACTTACAAATTAACGAATTTACCCCGAAATTCATTCCAACAGCTTTTCTTTTATTTTTATTAGAAAAAACATTATTCATTTATCCTCACTCTTTTATCAATGTCGGTAGGCTGGGACCGAATTATAAAATGTTATCGTTTGCTATATCTTTCTGGCTCACTCTCAGAGAAAGAGACAAAGATATTTTTTTTACAAGACAGTATCCGCTCCCTGTATGGAAGAGATCGCTCTTAGCGATAAGACCGCCAATTGTTACACTATTTGTTTTTAAATGTCTTTTAATTTCAAGGTTTCTTGTTTGTAATTTAACAATAAAGAGTTTATCTTTCTAACTATCTACCTAAAAGGTTGTCTACAAAATACACAAAATCATGGCTAGCCTAGTCACCTCTAATAAAGGAACAAGAGTTATCCGTAAACAGTGTTGTTTCTATACAAACAGCCAATAACTTATTCCAGATGAAATGTTACAATGTCACTTGGCAAGAGAATCTCTTACTTTGTTTCAAGAAAATATAAGGTGAAGCAAGTTATTGAACTAACAGCGGGTTCACACGGTTTGATATTAGTTGATCAACTTTTCTTGTTCAACAAAACAACACAACATAACATAAAATCGGATTGTTCCACTATGCCCCACAAAGCTGCCCCACTGGTGGGGCATAGTGGAATCACGCCTTCTTCCCGAAGGGGTAGGCAGAGGTGAACCCAGGACTCAGTCCCATAGTAAGCACACCCACATTTCACCAGTATGTTATTGGTCCCATGTATATATAGGGGACGAGCCTATTGGCATCTACCGGGCACAGTTCTAGGCTCCATGCAGTTATTGAGATAATTCCTAATGAAATAAAAGCAATATTTAAGACTTTGGCTGACCTGGGGACCGAACCCGGGACCTCCTGATCGGCAGTTGAGCATGCGACCACTAAGCCACCGAGGCAGTCGAGTCGAGGCGAGGCGAGGAATTTAAAACGCGTTTGATTTTAGTTCGTGGATTTGAAAGAAAATTAATGGAAGTCTGTTCAGACGGTTCAAATCCGAAGCGACTTAGTAATTGATCAACTAACTCGAACTAATCAAACCGTGCGAACCCACCATAAGATTCTATAAAGCTAATTATTAATAAAACGAGTTAGCTTTTAAAAAAGTAAATCTAAACTCTTATTACACAGGGTTACTTGTTCTCAATACTCAAAACAACTTTTACCATGCACCTAACTTGAAAATTATTTATTAACTATTTTTGAGTAAACGTATTGATTTGTGGAAAAAAAATAATTGAATTAAATATGACCGGATGACTGATATAATACTAACCCTGTACATCACTTAGATAAGAAATATACCATGTAATACATAGGTATTTTGGTTTGGTTTTTGTCGCCTGTCAGTCGCAAGCGTCAAGTCATTTGTTACGGCGAGTGGCAGAAATGTGTTTTGTTTGTTTCGAAGGCGTAGTGTCTTTACCACCCGATTCAACCGGACAATCAATAATGAGGTAGGTATTAGTTTTACAATAACCAGTAAGTAATTTCGTAGTTACCACCGAAATCTTAAAAACAAGGTAATAGAAGTGTCATAAAATCATTAATTATACACTTACCACTTGTCGCCTTTCCTGTCACTACTACATACGCATACAATATTCAAACGCGGAACCAAACAGCACAACACAAAGAATCCTTCACCGTTATTAGATCTAGAACATACATAAACGGATAAGTCTGCGTAGAAGCTATGTGACATCAGCCATGTGTTTTTTTATATCTTCTACATAACATCAATTTAATTTCAATTTATTTATGAAAGGAAATGTTTATAAAAGCCAAATCAAAAAATAAAACAAATAAAAAATATGGAATATAATAGCTGATGTCACAAAATTCGCGCGCGGACCACTATAATAGCAATACGATTAGGTACAGCTTACGCACGGTTCAAGGGGTTATGTGTCTTCTAGTACCTTTTTATTTAGATTTCTATGAAATTACCTCAATGAAAAGACCATTATCGATTAGTAACATCGCGCCCAAAAGCAGGCACGACTTTACCTGCCGTCACGAAAGCTTATTATAGGCATTATTTATTACAGCTATAGAGCTAAAATGAAACACATAGGTGTAACCATTACACGAGTGTTAGATAACATTGTCTCCTTCTAATTATTCCACTACAAAGCCTATGGCATCCCATGGGACTGTAACCTAGACGTGTGTAAAGTGTAAATTACACGTCGTATAAAGGTAATATTTATGGTTTATTAACAATGTATATTGCTGTTATATCGCCGTTGTACGACTATTAATGAGTTGGTAGGAGCTGTTGATATTGATAGAATTAATCACGGAAAAGTAATTATACTTGCAATCACGTTTTGTAATACGTTATAGGCGCAAGTTGTAATTTATTGGCACAATTAAATCGTGCCCGACATGCTAAGTGCTTGTTGATAGCTAATTACCTAATCTTTAATAAACAAATTATGTTATAAACTATTTATATATCTGCCGTTTTCGTCGGCAGCTATACATTTTTAGACATAAACCAATATAATTTTTTATCATTTAATGTATTATGTAACAAAATGAATGGTTTTTGACTGAAATAAAATGAATATTATTATGATTAATATTATTTGACTGCCTCGGTGGCGTAGAGTGCGCATGCTCGACTGCCAATCAAGAGGTCCCGGGTTCGATCCCCAGGTCAGGCAGAGTTAAATATTGGATTTTTCCATTAGGAATTATCTTAATAACTGCCTGGAGTCTGGAAATGTGCCCGATAGATGGCAATAGGCTCGCCCCCTATTACATGGGACTAATAACTGTTAAGCGGAATCCATCGATGAGGAACACTTCTAATTTTTCATTATATTACCGATGTATATCCCATCTCTATTGCGTAACATGGGCCTTTGGGCAGTATTCCTTGAACCTCTTAGAAGCGTGGTATTGTTCAGAGTATGAATAAATAATTATTAAAAACTGATATTGTGTGGTGTTTATTATAACATACTGGCGAAATGTGGGTGTATCTACTGTGGGACTAAGTCCTGGGTACACCTCTGCCTACCCCTTCGGGAAAAAGGCGTGAATGTATGTTATGTTTATTTTTATGTTAATATTATTTTAGATTATCATTTTTTTGGCATATAAGAATCACTGAAAATGCGAGTGTAACCAGACCTAGGACACTCCGCAATAAAGTTATGAAGCTACAAGTAGCCGGGGTCTTCTGTCCGTCTTGACGGTACAATTTCTATGGGCTAGACAGAGAGAACAGATAAAGAGATACGCGATAGAAAGAGAGGCATCTTGTACGCTAATATAGCGATAATTAGCTAAACACTCTGCCCTACTAAAAAAAATCTGATATTTATCTCTATTAGCTAGACGCTGCGCGATCTGAATTGCACTTTATTGCGTCGGAGCTAGAGTCGCTATTTATTTCAATGATTTTGAGGAGTGTCCCTTCTGTCCCTTTAGTACTTTAGTATTCTGTGGTGTAATTTTAAATCTATAGAAAATTCAAAAACAATATAGACAAAAGTCATTTAATTGACTGACTAATAGTCTTATCTGCGAACCATAAATAATAAATCTCTCGAATTTATACACATAGCCTTCACATAATGAATAATTCTTATAATGTTTTGTTATAATGTGAATAATTCAGTATTTATACTCTAACAGAAAGGGTTACCCCAATTACTGCTCGAGTCAATTCACATGGGTCATATTGACAACCCATATGGTCAGTTTCAGGTTGCAAGCCTCCAACATGAGCTAACGCTAATGTACATGCATATCTTATAAGAAACGGCCGGGACCTACAGTTTGACGTACCATCCGAAACACGGTATAATGCTGTAGTGGTAGGCCTCTTTTGCAGGGAGCCGCCTGGAGAAGTACCACACCTTTGCCAGTTATTCATCCGCCAAGCAGTAATGTGCAAACATAGCTGTGTTCCGGTCTGAAGGGAAATGTTATCAGCAGAAAATTAAAACACTGGGTGGTACTGTGTCTGATATGGGCTACCATGATGCTTACCATCAGGCACCTGATTTGCTCGTCTTGTCATTCACTATCATAAAAAAAGTGCCCAGATGAAAACTTTACATGGTGAGATTCGATTGAGGGGCTCCGGAAAGGCATATTTCCGCTGGGCCACGAACGCTATAAATAATTTCTTAGGATACAACTCATATCGTGTTGAATTTGTCTATATGATTTCAACGATAACCTTAAGAGGTAGTAAGCTATAATTACAGAACTTTTGCCAAAATGTGCATGTAATAAATGCCTACTCACACAGTCACTGAAATGAAAGAAATAAACTGAGATGCATTGAGTGTTTCCGGATGTAGTACAAGGAAACATGCTGTGCCGGCGCCATTTTGACATGTCGCTCGTTATCAAGATGGCAGAGGCGAAACGCGCCATCTTGTAAACAATACTTGTGTTTTATTTGGCCACTGTGCACTTCCAACCAAGTTCTCATTCGATTCTGAGCGTTATTTCTAGAGATCGAAAGCTCACAACCCCGTAAATGTTCTGTCAAGTGGTAGATATCAGCGAACAGTGCAAAAATTCTGTTTTTCGTAATATATCATCTTGAGTTTTACAGCTTGTCCCTGATAGCTGACAGGCTGACATTTTAAAATGAAATGTTTTAAAATTTTGATTTTTCCAATAGATTAATAAATATAAGCCACCTGTAACTTAATAGCCTCTGAATTTATAATACAATTTTCCTACAAATATTAATATTATAAATTCGAAAGTTTGTGAGGATGGATTGATGGATTTTTGTTACTCTTTCACGTCAAAATTACTGAACCAATTGGGGTGAAATTCGGTATATAGATAGTTTAGACCTTGGAATAACATAAGAGGCACTTTATATCTCGATATTCCCACGGGAACGAAGACTACGCGGGTGGAACCGCGGGGCACAGCTTGTATAATCTTAAAATTATAAACATAACATAACATACATTCACGCCTTTTTTCCCGAAGGGGTAGGCAGAGGTGTACCCAGGACTCAGTCCCGTAGTAGATACACCCACATTTCGCATTCATTTCGCCAGTATGTTATTGGTCCCATGTAATAGGGGGCGAGCCTATTGCCATCTACCGGGCACAGTTCCAGACTCCAGGCAGTTATTGAGAGAATTCCTAATGGAAAAATCCAATATTTAACAATTTGCCTGACCTGGGGATCGAACCCGGGACCTCTTGATTGGCAGTCGAGCATGCGCCCTCTACGCCACCGAGGCAGCTTAAAATTATCCTTTAAAATAATCATGAAAATTATGAACATTTCAATTTGATACATTTGCATGACCTGCTATAGCTTAAGGAACAATTATTATGTAACAATATAGTTGTTAAGACCTTGATAACAACCAAGATATGTTGTTGACCAAGATATGTTTTAAAACCAAATTTTTTTTATAATTTCTGAAAATCTTTGAAAAAAAATAAGAAAATTTCTATTTATAATGTACATTAAGCTCATAAAGTCCATTCTGACCAGCCTAAAAATTCCGTATCGAATATTTCAGTCACTCCCTTAGCGTGATACGAAACAAATTCACACTTATACAGACAAAGCCGCCAAAAACAAACACAAATAAAATAGGTAACAAGTAGATCAATGAGGCTGTCTGAGCGCCCAAAATAAGCATGACAACCACTTATTCTGCTCACAAACAAGGTTTACTGCCGCCGAGCATGTCGGGCCATTGACTGAGCACCACTGAACTAAAACAATTTAGAACCTTAGCAGCTTACGTAAACATAACATCATGTCTTTTTCCCGAAGGGGTAGGCCAGGATAGGTAAGCCATCTTAGGTAGGACCTAATTCAAGTATGTACGCCCATACATCAGCCGTGATGTTTTTGGTCCCGTGGATTATGCTTAATGTCTTATACCGGGTACTCTATAATTCCTAAAGGAAATATCCAATAACACTTTTGTCGAACCTGGGGTTCGAACCTCATGATCGGCAGTAAATATTGCAACTACTAAGACAACGAGGCAGTTACAAAAAGCAATATGAGTTGAGCTTTTTGAAAAGCCTTCATAAAATATTTATTGTCTCACATATACATACCTATTCTATAACTGACTTATAAAGCAGTTTGTTAGTACCAGACAAAAACCATTACTGCTTATGCGTAATCTTTGAGAAAGATTACCGTATAAAGTGTCTATTTAAAACGCTTTTTATAAACAATATAACTAAATTACCTAACTTATTATTATTAAATTTAAGGCATAAGAAAATCACATCAATAGATACCATATTTCCATGAGACTTGCAACCAAAATATCTCTTAAACCGAGTGTAAAACGTTACACATAAACATCACAAAATAATTAGTGTCAAGCTCACAAAACGCGATTTTCATAGACCCACCCAGAAATTTATGAACACTATATCATATAACCAACTATTCTACTGTAAGTACGTATCATGTCTGGGTGAGACGCGGTTTATGACTGGACCCAGTAAAACTGAAATGCTTTAGTATCGAGGAAACGGGAGAATCTATTCCGAAATAAATAAGTACAGGATGCCGATACTTACGAGACAACGTAATCATGTGCGAGAATTCAAATGATAGACTGGAATGGTGGTATAAGAGATGCTGTGCAGACCACAATTAGTTAAGGACAAGGGCAGGAAGATGATGCCGGTCTTTACTACGAATAAACGAAATTATTAACGTACTCAGCGACGCGCTAATAAGCAGCGGAAATTTCATTTCGATTAACAGTTAACATGGGGTTACCGGCTTTAGAATAGTGCTCCACCCTCTCTACCCATGGTTGCCGTAATAGCCGGTGTCCTCTGATTTGTAGTATTCCACTATGCCCCACTAGTGGGGCGGCTTGTTGGGGCATAGTGGAACAATCCTGCAAAAAACCATCGAACTGCGCTCGATAACTCGCCTGCCAATACTCGAGTACATTAGTGCCCTATTTAAATAAAAAATGTCTAAAACTTTAATCCAAAAAGCTACTCTATTCAAGCATTCACAATTGACGTTCAATAACAAAGCAGATTATCTCAAAATGGAAGATAAAACGTATTATTTCCCCAACAAGCTGTTCATTAATAAAACTTGGCAAATCGGGTCATTAATCTACAAGTATCGGTCGACGGTTCCCTGTAGCCTCCAGGTATACGGGATCCGGGACTTTCGTTCACTTTCGCTTATCGAGATCTATCCAAATTAAAGGGGATCTAAGAGGACGGTACCTAATATTTGTAAGAGGCTTTTGAATTTCCGTTAGGCTCAAAGTACCGGTTACTAATACAATTATGTTATTAGTATTCAATATATTTTACAATTAGAATTTCGTTTATTAAATAAACTGTATAGAACATTATATTTAAGCAAGATGAGTATCAACAGTTTCGTCCTTGTAGAAAATACAATGATATTTATAAAATAGTTATTTCTGAATTTAATTAAAAGATTATATGCATATAAGAAATCCCTGAATAGATGTAATAATAAGATTTGGTTTTTCATTCAAAATTTCACTTGTATCTCATCTGGTAGCGAAACTGGAATCAGAAATAAAATAATAAAAACGCATACAAAGATACTAATTAAAAGTTTACATAATGTTAAGTAGAATATGATACAAAGTTACATATTGTAGGTAATTAAACATAGAATTTGACCTACAAACACTATTTATTATTATATACAATCACGTTTTCCCCGAAGGGGTAGGCAGAGATGTACCCAGGACTCAGGCCCATTGTAGTTACACCCACAATTCGCCAGTATATTTTATCCTATCAAATAGGGGGCGAGCCTATTGCTATCTACTGCGCCCAGCTTTAGACTCCAAGCTGTTATTTATTGATATAATTCCTAATGAAAAAATCCAATAACACTTTTCCTGACCAGGGGTTCGAATCCGGGACCTCATGATCAGCAGTTAAGCTTACTCCCCCTACGCTACCAAGGCGGTGGCGAATTTATAACTAAAATGTTAAATATACAGTTTCTAAACAATATAATTTACAATTCGGTCGTACTACTTCATATGTTAGTTGGCAACATCTTTATGTGAACCTAATATAGGTTTATAGGTCAGTGGTATTGGCCAATGGCCACTAGATAAAAAACCCAACCGATAACATCTTGCAATAAAAACCCCCCAATTGTAGATTACCTGCGCTTCTAGGTAAAGCTAAAATAATGTTTGTCAGGTATACCTGAAACGTATTTTGTCCCGGAGGGAATTAATGCCGAATAATCTTTAAAAACGAGCGTAATTTCTCTGTTTACGGGACAAAGCTTAGCCAAGAGCTGAATAGTAGAGTATAGTCGAGCTTTGGCGAATAAGGCTTGACACAGACATTTTTCGACAAGTATAAGCATGCTTTAAACCTCGATTATATATAAATGTTTTATTTATATGGTAGAGTGTCTTTATTGAAAAGTGTAAGAACCGAAAGAATTTGCCCGCTCGCAATTATGAAATACATATGGGAGTTTAATATCAAAACTTTGACGCTCTATTTGGACACCTTAAAGGTGAATTTAAAAATCCTTTCTTAGAGCATGTCCAGACAACGAAAAGAAACTACATTCCAAGTTTCAAGTTCTCTAGGACCAGTGGTTTGGGTTTGGGCTCTGCGTTGCATGTCAGTCAGTGAGTCATTTAGGATTTTATAAAATAAATATAAAACATACAGTCACGCCTTTTTATCGAAGGGGTAGGCAGAGGTGTACCCAGGACTCAGTCCCATAGTAGATACACCCACATTTCGCCAGTATGTTATTGGTCCCATGTAATAGGCGGCGAGCCTATTGCTATCTACCGGGCACAGTTCCAGACTCCAGGCAGTTATTGAGATAATTCCTAATGAAAAAATCCAATATTTAACACTATGCCTGACCTGAGGATCGAACCCGGGACCTCTTGATTGGCAGTCGACCATGCGCCCTCTACGCCACCGAGGCAGTATAAAATAAATATAGCGATAAATTGAAAGTATTAAGGGAGTACAAGGACAGTTGGTTATTTCATTTTCATTTTTTTCATTTATTTATTCACCAAATAACAAATGTCGTTATTCTAGGTAAGTCAAATTACAATAATTATAAACTTCCTTATGTATATAGTCAATAAATAGTAATATGTAGCATCGTCATAGTAAAATAAGTTCAAATAATCATGAAATCTTCGACAATATTATGAACTGTATAAGTTTAAGTTTAGTTGGAATATTTCATGCCAATAAGTAACCAACTATTCTGCAAGTGGTAAATTGGAAAGAATCTTTAAATCATGTGTGCGAATTGACCACTACATAAACCGAAAAAGAGGATTTTTTGCGTGCAGATAACCACTAACGCCGTGATTAGTAGGGGATAATAAAAATGTTGCTTATTCAAAATAAAACGCTAAAGTTGTCCTGAGGAGTAGTTATATAGGTACAATTAAATCGGCCTCGCCTCGGTGGCATAGTGCATCGCAAGTGTCACAGACCTCATGAGGTCCCGAGTTCGATCCCCAGGTCAGGCAAAAAGTTTTATTAGATTTTCCATTAGGAGTTCTCTCAATAACAGCCTGGAGACAGGAACTGTGCCCGGTAGATGGCTGACCCCCCATGCACATAGGACTAAAGAAAACATAATTAGCGAAGTGGATTTATCCATTATAGGAATACGTCCTGGGTACACCTCTGCCTACCCATTTGGGAAAAAGGTGTGATGTTATGTTGTTACGAGTAGTTAATCTGGAATAAAGTAGAATTTTTGTAAGTAAAAACTCACTTAATTCTATGAAATTTCTTCATAATATTTAAACTTTTGTCTTCCCCTCAACATTTATGCCAAATTCCAAAAACATTTTTCGCAAATTAAACGATGAAACCTTCTTATAAAAATTAGACCTTCCGAAGGACTCCATTCCGATCCGAAAATGAACTCAGAACCACTTGTTATTCTATGACTCTGTTTCTCGAACCTTAGATACTAAAAACATACCTTTTAGATATAGTCTTATGTATAGTAATAGGATCTGTGCCCAGATGTGGCTAAATCACATTCGAGTTTGACCTTTGAAAGCATATAACGCTTTTTAATTTCATCTTTTTGGTATTCAATGTGGAGCTTCCAGTTTTTTATTGGTAATTTACATAATATGAAATTAAAATAGAATTATCTATTATGTAGAGGTTTTTGAACTTTGACTCTCGTAAAACAATTACTTTATTTTATTATTACAAAGTAGTTTACTAAGATATTTTTTGTTACAAGTAGGTATTTTGTCTTAAACGTAGACGAAGAAGTTTAATATATAGTTCATCTTTTACGTATCTTCTACGTATTTTCAGGTATTAATGGTGTTCATTTAACAGCCTTGATGGCTCAGATGGTAGTAACTCTACTTTCTGTGCCGCAGGTCTCGGGTTCGATCCCCGGCCAGGTCAAATATTTGTGTGCACGAACGTGTCTATTTGATCTGTGGCTGGGTATTATAAGCTTATATAAGTATGTCGTATATCAGTCATCTGGTTACCATAGTACAGGCATCTAGCCTAGTTTGGGACCAGATGACCGTGTGTGGAAGTTGTCCCATATTATTATTAGTATATTACTAATGAGATAATTTCCAATTTTAAATGATCTTTTAATATCATAGTAACTTAGCTGAAGCAGCCCTGGGACACTCCGCATTAAGGATATGAAGCTATAAGTAGCCGGGGCGTCCGTCTTGAAGGTTCAATTTCTATATGCTAGACAGAGAGAACAGATAGAGAGATACGCAAGAGAAAGAGAGCCAGCTTGTAGGTTAATATAACGTTAAATAGTTAGGCGCTGTGCGACCTGAATTGCACTTTATTGCGTCTGAGTTAGAATCGCTATTTATTTGAATGATTATGAGGTGTCCCTTCTGTCCCTTTTTTTTTCTTTAGTATTCTGTGGCTGAAGGTAGTATTTTCAAAGTAGAACCTATAAATGTATATTACCTGTAAATCAAGCCCTCAAAAAGCCATCGTAATTTCCTCAAACAAACCAATTAATATTTGACGTTAAAAACAAAATTAATTATAAGTCTTTGTAATCTAAAGCACACAGACCTTTGATGTGAACGCTTGTTCGAGCGAAATTACCTTTTTTACGTTGTACGCCCCACTTCACGCAAAAAAGTACTTTTGTGTAATATGAAATTTAATTGGGGAAATAAGTACTTTTCAATATTGTTATAACGTTTTACAAAAAAGGCGATATTTGCTTGAATTTTGTAATTTTTATACGACCGTCTGTTTCTGAGGTATCGATAACATGAGCTTGTCAGTTATAGATGTTAAACAAATATAGACTTTTGTATCAAGGCCTAGAGTGCAAACTAGTTTGATGCCCTAATTTTGGAGTTTCAGTAATGGGCGAATACTTGCGTATAGAATTTACGCAATTCAAAGGATTTGTGAGCCAATTTTCGTACTGAGTCGTGAAGTAGTGGTACAAAATAAATAGAATAATTTGTCAAATATTATTTGGGCTTTATACGGGTATATTACGGGCTTAGTACAACCACAGAATACTAATAAGAGATACAACTAGAGTTTCTAAAACCCGCTGAAAAGTAGTCTATGGGTTTTTCCATCATCATCATTATCTGAGCCGTAGAAAGCTCACTGCTGGACATAGACCTACCCTATAGATTTTTGTCTAACCTGATTGTAAGTGGCTTGCATCCAGCTTGTTCTTGGGGTCTTTATTAGGTCGTCATTTTTCTGATTGTCTGGAAGAAATCGTTTTAAGGTATAAGACCACCACTTGTACTAGCGTCAGACTATTTTAAATGTTATTCCTGTATTATTGTGTCCTAGTTTTGGTGTACGAAAAAGTGTTTATCTATCTATCTTTAAAATAATATACCTACCATAATACCAATTATTTTTATGATAGTGAGTAACAAGACGAGCAAATCATACCTGATGGTAAGCATCATGATTGCTCATATCAGACACAGTGCCACCCAATGTTTCAATATTCAAAATTCTGCGCGGCACTGCACTGCGCCTGTCACCCTGAGATATTAGTTGTTCATGCATCAGGCACTTGATTTGCTAGACTTGTCACTCACTATAATAAAAATAAAATCTGTAATAACAGGAAAACACAACAATAAGGAGGTGTCAGACAGACAAACATCCTAATTGTCTGATATTGTTCCTAACCTAACTCATTCTAGTTTGACGTCAGACTCCAAACAATTTGCTCGCACTCATAATATTAAGGCTAGAACACACTGGGTACTAACTGCAAAAACGTGCCCAATACCGAAAACAAAGTTAAGTCAACACAATTTTTTTGTAAAGGTTTGACAACAATATAGTTTTAGATGGATAAATTCTTTATTATTACACCACATCTTAAAAACCTAAAACTAAAATGTAACAATAGGAATATGTCTAGTGTAACAATTTGCGGTCTTATCGCTAAAAGCGATCTCTTCCAGACAACCGAGCAAGGAGAGGAGAGTAAAGTAGTTTTGCACATTAGGTCGGTGGTGTGACTGAAATAATGTCGAAATAACTACATACATATAATTATATAGTTTAACTATACATATATAGTTTTACATAGTTTTAGCGAGCTTTCAAACGAGCGATGCCGACGTACTGTTCTTTTTCATACAAATTAGCGCCCGGCCCCAGCGCCGCTTTAGCGTCGCGTTGACGTTACGCCGACGTTCGTCTGAAAGCTCGCTTACTACTCTCTAATTAATTAATATAATTAATTGATTGATTAATATATATGCCAATTTAGATTTAAGTAGTTAAAATTGACTACAGCCACCGTCGTCTATGTATGTAAGAACATAAAATATTAAACTGTAAAAAGCCCATGGTCGCATCGAATTAATTAATCTTTACATAGAAGCAAACAAAGTCGCTTGTACGGAGCCGAGATCGGGACGCTAGTTTTACACAAATAGTCGGACAAAATAAATAAGGCCATAAGTGGCACAGTGGCAATCTATCCACGCGGTCTATGCCATGACCCATGACACAGTGTACTCAGTGTGTTTCGATCTTAATCCGCTTTAACCGGTTAATTTGGGTCGGATATGAATCCGGATTTGTGACGAACTGCCAAAAGATTTATGAGTTCAGGGACGGCTTTAAATTAAACTGACTTTGTTATGTCGAAAATAAAAATAAAGTGAAATTATGCTGAATAAAATATTACTTGGAATAATAGAGTGACTTTTATGGTAAAGTGGCGTGTTCTATATTTCAACACAGCATCCTAAGTCAAACTAAATTGAATGAACTAACGAAATTTAATGGTGATGTTGACAACAATCCTCACCTATCACCGCCGTCCGCATGTCGTGCGAGAGAGATGGTGACGTGCATGCTGTCCGAGCGCGTGTCTTTAAAGAATCTTTATTTATATATTAAGCTGCACAAAATCCATTCATCTGTGTGTCACTTTTAAAAATGGCGATAAATTATAGTAAGTAATTATTACAATAATTTAACTCCAGTGTAAATGTATCTTTAATTAATTAGTGAAAGTGAAAGTCCTTAACAATGCCAATTCTGCATGTAAATTAAAAATGAATATATATAATATATTTAGTTTAACATCGTACAATTTTAATAACAACATTTCTAATATGAGATGTCCGGGTTTATATATTTATTATGTTATACAACATCTTAACTTACGTTTGAAGTCGAAAACGCTCGACCTAGGTTTAGGACAACTGGTGTCCTTTAGAAGCGCTCGCGCGTGTGCGGGATCGCACCTCGCGAACGTGAGATAAGTCTTTGTATAACATAATAAATATGAGTACCACTCACGGTAGTTTTCAAAAAACATACAGTTTTACATAGTTATATAAATACAATTATTATATACCTATAGTTTCTGTACTGCACCGTTCATTAACAAAAACATCCAAGAGTACTTTAATCCAAGTTTTACAAAACGACTTACTAATGAAAAGTGTTCACAGTACACTGCTCGCGTAACGTAATGAAAAGATGAGATGTGTGGCCTGTTTGTTGCATCCCGCAGTATAAAGGTGCTTTTTATTTTCTAAACGGTTGGACTAATGTGCCTTGATGCTTTGCCGCGCCACAGTCGGAGGGCAGTAAGGGAAGTTTGCAATACCGATAACCCTCTTCCCCTTTTTTTTTTAAATGGGGTTTCCAATTCTTTTTATGCTATAGGTGGCAAACAAGCAGACGGGTCGCGTGATGGGATGGGTTACCGCCACCTATATATACCTGCAATACAAGGGGTATTGCCAGTATGTTGCCGACCCTTCAACTCTCCTTTTGAAGATCCCTACGTTGTAGCTCAACGGGAACACCGCAACAGGGAGATCGGGAGAATACTAATAATAATATAATATGGGACAACTTCCACACACAGACATCTGGTCCCAAACTAGGCTAGAAGCCTGTACTACATGGTAACAAGATGACTGATATAAGCTTTTATTTTTTACTTGGCCCTGGATCGAATCCGGGCCATGCGGCACAGAAAGCAGAGTTGCTACCGTCTGAGCCAACGAGGCTGTCAAATCGCAGTGTGCAGCGTGTGCGACTTCCACGTATCAGCATTATATATTTAGCAAGCTTTTAAATCCTGTTTATTTTTTATATCATGCAAAAAATGGCGTTTCCAATTTATAGCCAGGTTCCAAATTGTTTCTATAACAGATATTCGCTTCGGGGTGTAAAACATGGTATTACTCGTTACAAAATGCAACTATCGGTGTAACAAAATAATAATAAAATATCTAGCTAATTTTAATAAACCGTAATTTTACTAAAATATTAGTAGAGGATAGTAAGACAACGTACCTATGAAAACACTTAATAAATGTCAAAACGCAAAAAGTTCATAGCTTCCATACTGTTTTTACTGCAGTATGGCAGCTACTTCTCTATATAACATTCGGCTTAGAGGAACCATTTCTGTACGTAATTCGGGGGAGTTATTCACTTTTTCCACGTTTTGGACGTTCATTCTGGTTTTTATATGAAATGAAACGTTAGTATATTATTAGAGATAGTGTTTTTAACTATGTTTCGTTTTTCAAGTGCTTTTAGTGTATTGAAGTCAGTGGCTTTAATACTTTTTAGGAAAATAAATATTGAATAGAACTTTAGGTAGATAAATAACTTACTAGAAATGACACACTAGACACATATAATTAAATGAAAAGCGACGGTCTTCTCGCCTATAAGCTTCCAGACTTCTCTTCCAAACAACTGATGGATCATCATCATTATCATCAACAGGCCCGATAGATTTCCATCCAGTGCGGTTGTAAGCGGCCCGCATCCAGCGTGTTCCTTCGTCTTTATTAGATCATCTTTCCACCTTGTCTCGACGTCCTACGTTGGGCTTGCCAGTCCGTGGTTTCCATTCGATGGATGGAGAAGATTTATTTACAGCAGAAGACGGCGGGGCGCGCATCTATATTTTAGGGTTTCGTACCTCAAAAGGAAAAAGGAACCATTGTAGGATCACTTTGTTGTCCGTCTGTGTGTATGTCTGTCCGTTTGTCAAGACACTTTTTAACGAGAACGCGTGGAGATATCAAATTGAAATTGATTTCAACAGGTACACAGATCTGCGGTCCCTTGTGGCTGTAAAAAAATCATACTTCTAAGTTAAAGCAATCAAAAGTTATGGCCATTTTACAACATATTTCCATACTCTGCGCAAGGAACGATGTATTTTAGATGGCGATGTATTTTCTAGGTATGGACGACCCTACATTATGCATACATAATACGTATGCCTTAACAATTGATTTATTTTACAATAAAGCCCTTAACTTTCCTATCTGTTAAAAAGTGCAAATATAATCTTAAATTGGTCGCACCTCTTTTGAATAAGTAACGCGTTTGTACTCTTTTTATGGAAAAGTAGTTTTTTAGGGTAAAGAAAAACAAGAAGTAAATAGGCAAAATTAACCACTTTACTGTTGTATAAAAGAGCAAGTCATAAGGTTCCATCGTTATGCATAAACTACAGGTAGGTAAGTAAAAAACTCCTAGACCAAATGTGATTTACTGTACTCTCCTCTCCCTGCACGGTTGTCTGGAAGATATCGCTCTTAGCGATAAGACCGCCAATTGTTACATTATTTGTTATAATTGTATATTTAATTTAAGGTTTCATGTTTGTAGTGTAATAATAAAGAGTTAATGTATCTATCTCAGTGAACGCGCTAAGATAAAATTAGTCTAAGAAAAAAATAAGGAAGTTCCATAAATAAATATTGCAACAATTGCAACTGTAAAATTTTTCCAATAGTTCCATGTAGGATCGGTTATCTGATTTGGACGAAGAGTTATAGATTTTGGCACAACTCCACTATCCCACAATCAATTGACTTGAAACTTTACATATGTGAATTGTTTTATAAAACTATCGTAATGGGGAGTCCGTGTCTACAAACGGAAGCGGTGGAATAAGGGCTCAGAGCTGCACTAATTCTACCACCTCCTATATTGAAGTAATGAGCTATACACGTATATAATGCTATTGTGGATAATTTGGAGGCGAAAGTTGCACTAGACTACTGAGTGTCACGGTCAGAGCACCAGTATTACAAATGGGATCAATGGCCTGATCGAGGAATTAATCGAAATTATAATTCGGAATTCGCCGTGTAGTTACCGGCTTTAGAATAGTGCTCCTCCCTCTCTACCCGTGGTTGCCGTAAGAGCCGGCTAAGGGTTAACACGGACACGGACACGGTTAGGGGTTAGGACGGGCAGCAGCGTCTGCAAAAAACCATCGAACTGCGCTCGACAACCCGCCTGCCAAGCGTGTCGAGTGTTGGCAAAACCCCTTTTATGGGGGAGGCCTATGTTCAGTAGTAGATTACCAACGGCTGAGATGATGATGATGATGAATTTTGAATACACCGACAATATCAATATCTGTTTAAATTACTCCATTAGTCATTTTTTTCAAAGACAGCCTGGGGACCTGGAACTGTGGCCAGTAGATTGCAATAGGCTCGCACCTTATTACTTGGTGAGGTTGGCTTTGGGGTCCTGAAGATGATTGTGGGACCCTTACACCATAACTTATATCAATCTCAATGCTTGACGGAATTGTGCGTCAAATGACATACAAGTATTTTTGATTTGAGACTTATAGGTATATTCTAGGGACTAGAATCTAGATTCAGTCCCTTTATTCTCTGTAGACCGAAGTGAAAAGTTTTATTGCTTTTTCATGCTTTATATGACGGCTCTCGAACATAAAAATGCCTTGGAATTCGTTTTACTTCAGTAATAGGATTCGCAATGTGATTAAATTAAATCAAAAGCTTTTTGAAACCTTCCAAAAGTCAAGTTCTTCTTATATACTGAACAATATTGGATTCCAATAATATTTGTCCAGAAAGCTGTAATACATCAAACAGTTTTACGAGCTTATAAAAGTTAGATATATATACGTACTTTCCGGTGTTAGGTTTTTTATTTCCTATCCTATTTAATATTCTAGTGAAGGCCCAGTTTTACACGAGTGATTAGACGTGCAAATATAACAGATTATAAAATATAAAATGTCCTGTAAAAAGCATAAGCTTTAATAAAAGACCAGAAAGCGTTAATATTACCCCAGCTTTTTACCGATTGCCGTATAATAGATAAAGCACGTCGTCAGAGAATGGCGCTGCAAAACACGCATTTTCTCCTGTCAATTTTGCATAATTTATTACACAAACGATGACTAAACAACGTCGTTGTGGGCCGAAAAGGGCTTCCGTTTACGCCCAAACATTTGACCCTCAAAGAAGTAAGAAAAGAACAACACTTACACCCGAGTTTAAACGCTTGTTTAAACGCCCGTTTATAGAGGTTTGTGATCTTGGTGAACTTTAGTTTTATATACCTATTTTCAAATCTAATTAAATATAGCTCTCGGATTTTCTATAATAAAATCGCTCCGTGAGTTGCTACTCTTAGGCTGACCAAACACTTTAATTACTACAATAGTAACTTAAAAGCAATAAAAATGGTAGGAATAACCTCATTTATTGTTATTTCTAAACAAAGGATACGAATGCGTAGCAAGTAGCGACGGACCACTAAGTTATATAAACTACAAAAATAGAACTCCACAGTTGCTGCCCAGTTTACGATCACTCGTAAAACGGGTAGATACAGCCAACAGCAGCAGGTACTCTGGTCCTACCATATTTTCAACTTTATTTATAAAGGAAATTCGACTATGTTTTGAATGATGATAAAATTATGTTAAACTGGTTGTGCCACGCGGTTTCATCCACTGGAAAGTACTAGATCTTAGATTCCTTTCAGCTCAATTAGTTCATCTTTGCACTCATACGTCTGCTATGTTGTTATGCTATGCTATGTTAGGTTGTGGTGGCACTTCTATCACATCATCACATATTATCTGCCGGAAGATGTCCATTGCTGAACATAGGCCACCCTCTTAGAATGCCATAAACTATTCATATGGGGATTATGCCGTAATCAGCACGCTTTTTGTGCGGCTTGGTGATCGCAGTAGTTGGAATAAACTTGGAAACGGAGAGCTTTGCTGTCCTCTCTCCGAATATGTCCCTCTGTCGGCTCCCACGGGATGAGAAGGGGGTGGCCCTATTATATAGCTGAGAACCACACAGCTATATACTTCCATACCTAATGAAAATTCCCAAATATGGAGAAAGCGAGAATAACTTACTACTCAATTGTTTATGGTTGGCTCTTGATCTGGCCTTTATTTCCGCCAAAACATATTTGGTTAAAGAAAACCTTTTGGTTGGCGAGTTTAATGGTGGACGCAGAGGACGCTTCTGCCCGTCTTCTGGATCTCATTACCCTAAGCCGGCACTTACGGCAACTATGGGTAGAAAAGGTAGAAAAGGAAAACTAATAGGCAAGAGAATACTATTGGTACCCCATGGCTAATTCTTATGTGCTTAATTTTTTTTATGCCATAGATGGCAAACAAGAAGAGAAACTGAGAGGACAGATGGGTCGCCTGATGATGAGTGGCTACCGTTGCCTATAGATACTTGTAACACCAGGGATATTATTGCCAGTATGTTGCTTCATGACTCTATTCACTCTCCCTTTGAGGAACCCCGTAAATTTTCCCTTCAAAACTCAACTGCGAAGGAAAAAAAATGTTAATCCAGGCCACAAACGCAGACATTTGCGCTTCTGACTGAAGAGTAAAGTCTTCTTCACGTGCGATGCATCATCTGGCCATTGTTTTAGTAGTTATAGCATAAAGAGGTAGCAAACAGACACATATTCATCCAAATGGTCACATTTATAACACGAGTGGGAGGGAAATGCGGTCATGTTGGAAGGATATTAAAATTATGTTAAACTTCAAAAGGTGGTGAATTTAATTTGGGTTAACCTTCGTAGGTTAACCTGAATTATTTATCCAGCCACTACCATGAGTGTGTATGTATCCATGTGTACCCCTGTGTGCGTGTGTATATAAAAACTACTTAATCGATATTGGACTTTTTTTTATATGCACATTAGAAACTAAAATCTATTTAAAATATTTGTTATCGGGTAAAAGCTCGGATAAACTTAATAAAAATCGTGAAAATTATTTTCTTCTGATTAAAAAAAACTGAAAATCTTGTTCTTTTTATCAACATAAACGAGCATCCAAAAATATTCTAAGAAGAGATTTTCCTGTAAAAGGGGTCAAAGGGCAAATCCTTTGTATAATATTTTAATCTACAACGAAAGAAATTTAACTGACACCATTTTGAGTAGCCGAAACACAACAAAAATAGCTTCTATTATCCGTTGCATCTAACAAAATAAGGTGATCAGAACAAAAGAAAACTTTAAAACACGTTAAAGACGTTGTTTTCTTAACAACTGTAAAATTTTCCGCTCAAGAGAATTGGCGGATATTTTCCTGGAGTTTTGAAGTCTAAGCGTAACAAGTTTATGAAATGGAACCTTCTTTGGTGCTCCGTGGTTGCATAATTTTTTTAAGATTTTGGATGTACCTTTTTGGTGTTACTTTTACTTTTTTGCGTTACCATAAGGGGTAATATACACATAAAATCAAACAACTACCAGAACATTAAGATTTTATTATAATTAGAGAAAAAAATTCGATTTTCAAGATTCAACAATACAAGCTGATCAACCAGATGATCTATTTGAATGAGAAGTCGTTTTTTTTTTTTTTTGCAAAACAACCTAAACGAATCTTTACGTCCCATACATAATAGTATGGGGAGTCCTAATTCCCTCTCCTCCTATGTTGAAGCAATGAGCTATACGCCTGATTATGCTTTTGTGTATAATTTGGCGATAAGCTGCACTATGTGTCACGGCCCGAGTACCGGTACTGTGAATAGGCTCAAAGAATGACAATCAATGTTTTGACATCTAATTCGTAAAAATCGAATAATTAGTATGGACGTAATTATAATGTGGTACAAAAGCAGTAACATACATTAGGTTGTTCGGAAAGTAATTTCGTTTTTTCTCGACAGTTTTTTGCCAGCAAAGACCAAAAATTTTATGAGCGTGGAATTATGCTACTACCAGAAAGATGGATCAGAATGGACCAGAACGGCCATTAAATAATATAATAAAGTATTTGTTTATTATACGAAAACTGTTTTTCATTTCCACAAAAAAAAACGAAATTACTTTGCGAACAACCTATTACTTTTGCTAAAAATATAACCTTTGATTTTCGCTTTTAATCATCGCAAAACATTTGTGACGATTGACCACACTTATATGTCTAAACTCGAGGCTTATGTGAATCGATACGTGATTCGTCACGGTTTTCATTACATAACAAATTAGGTGTAATCTGTTATATCCGATCATCATTTATCACTGACTGGCGCTCGGCTATTTTCAGATTCACTACATTTATATTATAACATACATTTTGTTAGAATATCTGAGTTTTTTATCCATTTAACTATGAAATGAAACGGTTTGATATAAAGTTGGAAACCAGCACTGTTTATTTTCTCGTACCCGTATTCAAAAACATTACTCATGTTAGTACTGTGCTAAGTAAGGAATTCTTTACTACGTACGTCGTGGCAGGCAATTGTTTCGAATTGGATTTACCGGCTCTATACGTTCGTGCACACTGTGAGACCTAATAAGTTCCTGAATAAGTATCAGATTGATTTATATGGAAGTTATATTCAAATAAGGAAAAGCTGTATGTCACTGATTATCTTACTCTTAGGTTATAGCTTACACTCCAAAGATCAAAAGAAAAAAAAATATCAAACTCTTTGTAAGTTAATCAACACATAAAACAGGCATAACATAATTGACTGCGCGAAGCAAGCCTAGAATTTTAACGTGTTTTCTTTGTAATATTTATAAAAATAAGAGTACTTCATGTCATGAAATGACCACAAAAACTACGAAACTACCACATTTGCCTGTAAATATGAGAATTACCGCCAGTCGGCCGTAAAGTTCTTATGAATATTCTTATAAAAGTTGTTATTCAAGAATGCTTGTAATAATAATGCTACAAGTTTTAGAACTCTTGTTCGTCTCAGACAGTTGTTGCAAAATATATGACGTATGAAGTTAATGGATGATGAATACCTACTTCTTAACTATGTTCTTATACCTAGCTAAACTAAACTAACTACCCAGCCCGGCTTTGCATGAGTAGCAACAAAAAATAGTTAAATGGATCGTTTTAAGAATTATTTCGTAATACTTTATTTAAATATTATTAATTTTCGCAGCGCACGCCAATAACGGTCCCGATACGTCTCCAGTCGACATGATTTTGCCCAAGCTCTTCACCATCATGATGACATTTCTCGTCATTTCAGCTAATTTATACAAAACCTTGATAAATTATAAACCTTTCCCACGATTCAATGAGTCACTCCATTCATTGGTGAAATTCGCATCAAAGTTCATTTCGTGGTTTAGGAGTTCTGTACGTAGAAAGTGACTTTATCTTATACTGTTTTTGTATTGTGTTTTGTATTAGCAGGGTAACTTGACGTATTTTCTGTGTCTCTAACCGAATGGCCGCCTCGTGAAGGAAGGCGCGGTGTCGGCAGACCACCAGCCCGATGGGTTGACGAGCTGGATGCAATCCGCTCAGTACATAGAAATAGAAAATTGGCACAAGAGGCCTATGCCCAGCAGTGGGATGATAATATGGGCTGACGATTTTGAATATGATGTATGTTTAACATCTTCACGCCATAACTACAGTACCGATTCAATTAAAATTTGGTTATGGACATACCAAATTTTAATTTAGCTTAGACTCGAGACCCCGGACACATGGGGCACTTTTCAGCGGGTGAAACAGCAGGACACAGCTAGTTATAACGTTGTGCCGTAATAGTATGTTTTTCAACCCTCACTGGTTTTCCAGTCAATAATAAAATCACGTGTATGAAATATAGATGTTCCGCCTACATTGGAATGCACATTAAAAAGTAGGTTTTCGTCGGCAATAGCATTCATGCCCAATTGAAATCGTCGATTAGCCAATTACAGGCACGCATTCCGTCAAACCTTTCAGCGGTTAATATATTATGCGAATAACTTCGTAATAGACTTTAGAACTGAATGGTTTAGTATAAGAGATGTACATTTTATGAAGATGCCGGATAAAAATGTGCCGGATCTATTCGGCTTCTTTTCAAAACACCCGGCCAAGAGATCTAATGAAGAAAATGTAAAATATCTACTAATAACTAATTGGTGCCGTGGAGTTACCGGCTTTAGAATAGTGCTCCACCCTCTCTACCCGTGGGTGCCGTAAGAGCCGTCTGAGGGTTAACGGATCCAGAAGACGGGCAGCAGCGTCCTCTGCAAAAAATCATCGACCTGCGCTCGACAACCCGCCTGCCAAGCGTGTCGAGTATTGGCAAAATCCCCATTTATGGGGGAGGCCTATGTTCAGTAGTGGATTACCAACGGCTGAGATGATGATGATGAACTATTGGTTATCGGTTAAGGTGTCCATTATAAGATGTTTGAAGATATAAGGATGTTAATTTTAATTTCTTTTTAGAGGTTAAACGACGTACCACAATATTGCAAGCATAAACATTTTACTTGTATCAAATATATTGGATTGAGACCTCATTATTAAAAAAAAATATATAGTAGAACTCAAACTCAAACTTACTCGTCGAGCTCACTTTGAATACTCATGTATATCTTTGTGTACTCCTTTGTAAAATTAATGCGCTACATTGGTAAAGTTGAAATATTAACATAAATACATGGACTGACTATACATAGACTGTCATAGTCTTGACTTTCTCTCGGTTTTGCCGGACAAAAGTGGCCGGACATCCCATCCTTATTTCCGCAGAAAACGCGGAAAATTCGCGGTCGTCAGCAACCTCAATAACATTCAGGCTCTTCTCTTTTAAAGGGGAAAACTAAAAAAGTCAATTACATTAGCATGCCATAACACGGAGTCTAGGGCCGCCGCGGTTATTTGTGTTACTCTAATGATATTCTGCTATTTTTCATTACCAGTTAATTACGTTAAATGTTTCGGTGAACGGGTATTTTATTTGGTACACTAAATAGGTTGTACATTATGTTTTATTTATTTCTGGCAGGTTTTAAAACTTTTTACTTTTTAATTTAATACTTAAGTATAATAGAGATATTGTTTTGTTATGTCTAATTTAATAACATTTATAATTTGTTTTCGTATTGGTACGTTAGTAGTTAGTTAGTCATTATTTATTAAACTGGTCACACTGTTACTCATTTGATATTATTTTGTGATTTTAAATTGTGAAGAGAAGTTCTTTATTATAATATCTATGGTTTGATTGTAGTTTTTTCTTGGTGTTAATTTTTTTCTAGATAGATATATAGATAGATATAAACTCTTTATTGTTACATCATAAACATGAATTAACCTTCACATTAAGTATAACAAAATAAAAATCATAGTGTAACAATTGGCAGTCTTATCGCTAAAAGCGACCAGACAACCGTGCAGGGAGAGGAGAGTACCGTAAATCACATTTGGTCGGCGGTGTGACAGAAAACAAATAATTATTGTAGCACAAATAATTAAAATTGTTCCCATCATCATCTCAGCCATAGGACGTCCATTGCTGAACACAGACCGTCTGTCCACAAGGTGGATCCATCCTACGCTGCGCTTGCCGGTCCGTGGTCTCCATTCGAGAACTTTACAGCCCCATCGGCTATCAGTTCTACATGCTATGTGCCCTGCCCATTGCTACTTCAACTTGCTAATTCGCCGGGCTATGTGGGTAACTTTCGTTCGTCTCCATCATTTGTACCCATAGTGATTGTAAAAAACATTATTTATTAAGAAGAAAGCTTCTTTCTATTTATATACATATTTTTGTTAGGCTTCTCCAATATGATAAAAATATTTATTTAAATTTTTCGCCACTAGTCCCAAATAAGACGTAAGCACATGGAACGATTGAACGTATTGCTCCTCGCTTTAAATCTATACTTCTATACTAATATTATAAAGAGAGAAACTTTGTTTTTTTGTTTTTTTGTTTTTTTGTTTGTAACGAATAGGCTCCGAAACTACTGGACCGATTTTAAAAATTCTTTCACTTATGGATAGCTTAATTCAGTGTGAGTGCCATAGGCTATATGAGATTTTGAAAAAAAATGGGGATCCGTAAGAAAACTGCAATATTGTGAACCAAGGTGTTACATAATATAATTACCATATTCATAAATTTGCGTGCGCTGTGAAATGCATTGATGGTAGAATAATATAATGTACTAGGGGTTTGTAGTACTTATCAATACCTACAAAACAGTATACATAGATTATATCCATCTTTTTTGGTTTAGTCACAATACTCGAAAAAGTGATTATTTTCATGCGGTGTGAAAACTATTGGTGGTAGAGTAAAGTAATGTACTAGGGGTATGTAGTACTTATCAATACCTACAAAACAGTATACATAGATTATATCCATCTTTTTTGGTTTAGTCACAATAATCGAAAAAGTGATTATTTTTCATGCGGTGTGAAAACTATTGGTGGTAGAGTAAAGTAATGTACTAGGGGTTTGTAGTACTTATCAATACCTACAAAACAGTATACATAGATTTTATCCATCTTTTTTGGTTTAGTCACAATAATCGAAAAAGTGATTATTTTTCATGCGGTGTGAAAACTATCGGTGGTAGATTAAAGTAATGTACTAGGGGATTGTATTAATTATCAATACCTACAAAACAGTATACATAGATTATATCCATCTTTTTTGGTTTAGTCACAATAATCGAAAAAGTGATTATTTTTCATGCGGTGTGAAAACTATTGGTGGTAGAGTAAAGTAATGTACTAGGGGTTTGTAGTACTTATCAATACCTACAAAACAGTATACTCAAACTCAAACTCAAACTCAAACAGATTTATTCAAATAGGTCATAATCTGACACTTTTGTACGTCAATGAAGATACAGTACTGAGTCTACCGTGCGTTCGGAAAGATACCTCTACAAGAAGAACGCACAAGAAACTTGTAGGGCTTAATTTTTTCAACAGATAGTTTCACAATATTTGGTTTGGTTACATTCGTTTTCTTTGAAGGTGCCGCGAGGCGGCTATGCAGAAGTTTCCAGGCATCTTTGTCCTCTATGTACTGGTTGACTTTATAATAAGCCTTCTTAAGTAAAGTAGATTTTATATAGGTTTTGAATTTACCCTCTGAGAGCCCAGTTATCTCTTTTGGGATTTTATTATAGAAACGTACACTATTTCCTAAGAATGTCTTTTTATTTGTTTTAGATAATCTAAAGCTAGGTACAGCTATTTTGTCTTTATTCCTAGTATTAAAATTATGAAGGTCACTATTTAATTTTAATTTATGTAAATTTTTACGCACATACATGATGTTCTCATAAATGTATAAGGATGGTAGGGTCAGTATGTTTATTTCTTTAAATAATTCCCTCAGGGATTCGCGTGGACGCATCTCATAGATGGCACGAATCGCACGTTTTTGTAGTATAAAGATAGTTTCTATATCTGCAGCTGACCCCCACAACAGAATCCCATAAGACATCAAGCTATGGAAATATGCAAAGTACACTAATCTCGCCGTGGCTACATCTGTTAGTTGCCTAATTTTATAAACCGCGTAAGCTGCAGAGCTTAGTTTCCCTGAGAGCTCGGTGATATGAGTGCTCCATTGCAGTTTAGAGTCTATATTTATGCCAAGGAACAAAGTTGCATTGTCAATATTGAGTCTTTCACCGTCAAGAACTATGATTGGTTCTATACTTCTGACGTTAGGCAACGAAAATTTCAAACATTTAGTCTTTTTCGCATTCAATAACAGATTGTTTGCTGTGAACCATCTGGATATACTTGCTAAAGTATTATTAACATGTACTAGTGAAGTATCCTTCCTATCAACTTTAAAAATCAATGACGTATCATCGGCAAATAGAACTATATCTGCTAGACCGTGGACCATGTAAGGCAAATCGTTAATATATGCCAAAAACAGGAAAGGACCCAAAATTGATCCCTGTGGGACTCCCATCTTGACAGGAGAACTAGCAGATGTGATACCATTGACGCTAACCTTCTGCTGCCTACTAGACAAGTATGATTCCACCAGGTTCAGGGCATTCCCATGAATTCCATATACTTCTAACTTGCGCAGTAACGTGCAGTGTTCTACACAGTCGAATGCTTTGGAAAGGTCACAAAACACTCCAATGGCATCCTGTGAACTCTCCCAAGCCTCCAAGACAAGAGTCATGAGATGACAGCCTGCATCGGTTGTTGATCTGCATTTGGTGAAACCATACTGGTTTGAATGCAATATTCTATTTCTATTGAAATGTGACAGCAGTTGGTTTAGCATCAATTTCTCAAAGATTTTACTTAATACTGGCAAAACAGAGATTGGCCTATAGTTTGAGGGATCTGTCTTACTTCCCGATTTAAAGATAGGAGTGATTTTACTTATTTTCATTAGTTCTGGAAACGTGCCTTTATCTATGCATAGGTTATATAAGTCTGCTAAGTAAGGAGCAATTGTGTTTATTATAGAATCTAGCATTTTTACAGATAGACCCCATAGATCTTCAGTAGCTTTAACATTTAAACTCTTGTACGTCTTTTTGATATCAATTAATGAGATGTGTTCAAACGAAAATTCAGGTATGGTGCATTGGAAGTTTTCTTTAAGAAAAGCCTCCGCCAAGTCTGGGGATGAATCAAGTGACTTGGTCGCGTTCAGGGCTATGTTAGAGAAGAAATCGACAAAAATATTAGCGACTTCCTCAACATTTGTAATGTGTTCATTATTAATTAATAATTTATATTCAGAATCTCTACATTTATCTTTACCTGTTTCTACGTTTATTGTTTTCCAAACCGTCTTAATTTTATTACTTGATTTGCGAATTTTGTCTCTAATATTTATGGCTTTTGCTTGGATGCACACAGCTTTAAAAATTTTTGAATAACATTTAACATACTCATGAAATGATTCTGAATTGGAATGGGCTTTATCCCTATATAACTCATACATATTATCTCTACTTTTCCTGATACCCTTGGTAGCCCAATCACTAAATTCTAGTTTCCCATTCGAGTGTAATTTCTTTTTGGGACATATCTCATTGTACTCCTTACTTATTACAGAAAATATGTTTTCATAATTAAAATTAGGGTCTTCCTCAGAGACAGCGACATTTTCCAGTTTTGATTCTATATTATTCCTAAGCTTTTCGAGTTTATATGTTGTTAGGGGCCTATGTTCAATTGTTGGTTTTTCTTTTGATTTTTCACTTATAAATTCTAGTGAGAGACCCTTGTGGTCAGACCTAACTCCACCCGTTATTGATAACTTCCTACTTTCGAAATTGGTAAAGATATTATCAATACAGGTCGATGAGGTAACTGTAACTCTTGTGGGCTCAGAGAATAGGTAACTCAAACCGAAGGACTTAAATAAACTAGTCAAATTAGTTTTATCTGGAGAATCTGACAAAATATCAATGTTAAAGTCACCGCATACAAGTACATGTTTATTACTTTTACAAATTTTGTTTAGAATTATTTCCATAGAGGACACAAGAAGTGAGATTCGAGTTCGGCGGCCTATATACACATAAGATTATGTGCCTTTTTACTTCTACACAAGCCACCTCGCAAGTTCGTTCCACAGAACAGCTGACAATATCATTTCGCTCTTTATATTTAATTGATTTTCTTAAAAGTATAATCGAGCCACCTCCTTCAGCAGATGTTCTGTTGAACTTACTGGCCACCTGAAAATTATTAACATTAAATGACATTTTATCATTTTTTAACCAAGTTTCACAGAAACATAAAATATCATAATTATATTTATCTACAAGTAATTCAATGTCGTTAATTTTGCCAGAGAAGCGGGTTATATTTTGATAGAATAAAGATAATGTACAAGTACCACTCTCTGTTGTCTTAGAAATTAGTTTAAATTATTTTCCACAGTGTTATTTTTAGTACATATACTAATCACTGTGGAGTCATTATTTAACACCGTTATATTACCTATAACTGAATTAATATTATAAGCTACCAATGTAGCAAGCATCGAAATGCATTTCTTCGAACAGTACATAATATTGTCCGAGGTCAGTTGAAAGTTTTTAATAAACTTATTCATGTCAAAAAACATTAATTTGTCACTATGACGAGATGTCAGATTATGAAATAAATTGTTTATCATATGTGTGTGTTTATTTTGAGTTGAAGTTAACAATGAACAATATGGTAAGGCACACAGCATAATCTTAAAACAATTTATTTCAAGGAGAGAGGTTATGTTATTAATAACCTCCCTTTTGTCTATACCTATACTTTGTCCTATTAAGATGACAATAACTGTATTACTATCTATAGTATGAGCACTACTCCTAATCTTATCACATATTTGTGTGTAAGATGCACCGGGCATGCAATGATTATATATTATATGATTACTCTCATTGCACAACAGAGAACCAAAATCTACACCAATCCGGTCTGAGAAAACAAGTACCTTAGTCCTACTATGTCCAGCAATACATTGCTTCTCCCTCCAAGCCACTCGCACAGGAACAGCACATGGTGATTGTGAGGTCACCTGAGGCTCAGTTGATTTTGTTTGCAATTCTGAGTTAATGAAATCTACATTACTTGTAACCAACTGGGCCAGATCTATAGCAGTATTATAGTGTTCTGCTAACTGAGTTTGTAAGGCAGTATAACTGTTGAAAATATCCTGCAGTGTTTGTTCTCTGCGTAGAAGCTCAGAGCGTAGTTGCAGTATGTCATCATCATATAATTTTCTTGTTATTTCTAACTCCTCTATACAATTTTGGAGTTGTTGATCTAATAAAAGTCTACTTTTTATAAGTTGGACATTTTTTGTGAAGTACTTCTTATTACACTTGAGTTTTTTTTGACATTTCCGAACAAGTTTTTTGATTTTTATATATTTTTTAGGCTTTCTATGGAGAATGGGTTTTGAGGGAGTCTCACCAGTGAGGTCAATAATGTCTAGGGGCTGAGAACACTTCACTTTACTAACTACTAACTCATTGTATAGGCACTGAGTGTCGGCTACTTGTTGAGCGGTTAACTTTGATTGCAACTCTAATATTGTTGATTGAGCCGTGTCTAGTTCACGCTCGAGGTCTCCAATACGGCTTAAGGCCTTAACATAGGTCAAGCCACACTCATCAAATGACAATACAATGGTCTGTAGGTGATCACATTTATGTAAGACATCTTGGTATCTAATGTCCAGTTCAGCCAGTTCATTCTTGAGGTCGCTGTTTATGGAGATAATCCGCTGAACTTCAACCTCACTGTCATCCCTCTCTCTAAGGAGTTGTTCATTTAGATCCTTATAGGTCTTCAGTTCCTGTAGTGTGGTTCTCAGTTGCTGTTCCATCTCTTTAACAGTAGCTCTGCGAGTCATCATGGTGGAGTTTCTGAAAAATTATGTTGAAAAACTTAAGTAAATGGATAAGAAACAGGTGGGTACTAGTCACCTTTGTGCATTGACAAAGACAAGTCACCTCAAAGTATATATCTGTCCACAATTTACTAATTCTGCAGAAAACACAGAGACCAGCGAGAACGAGAGGTAAACAGCTTGAAAACTGGAAATTATTTGAAATATAAGTTTATAGTTAGGGGTTAGACAGTTAGACAGTGATAGAACAGTATAGACAGATGATAGTAAGTATTTCACTAAAATCCGTGCAAACTACACAATTGTTTTATGATGTTTATACTTATTCAATAAAATAACAATGATTTATATAACAGAATGGACAATAATACCTACTAGAACAATATTAATTGTAAGTGGGTAATGCTATTATGCACAAAATTGAATTAAATGTACTAAGTACTTATACTTTGAGAGTGATCTTGTCCTTTATATTAACAGTGTTTATGCACAGTGTTTATGTAGTAGGCGCCTGTCTGAAACTATGTTTTGTTATCAGTTCTGCTTCCACTTTTTGTCAAGCAAAGTGATAACAAACGGCGTCGGTGTGTGGGTTTTGACGTCGCTCACTGCAGTGAGCAGTGTTGTAATTGTTAACGGGATATGGTGACTAGTGGTTAGTTATTAGATAAACACAATCAATACTCCCCGGGATTATGTAGTAGCATCCAGTGTTTTTGAATATCCACCCGTTAGTCCTTTGACAACACCGCCAGTTTCAGTTTCCCAAAAGTGTACTTATATCACTTTTTGCACTGTGTTTTTGCATTTATTAGTTGATAACAGTATTTTTGAGTCACTTTTCACGATTTTTCTACTATATAAAGTTATTAACGCTAATTAAAACTAATAAAATTTATCCTAACACATATTTTAACAGCTGTTCTCAGTGTTGCCACACGGCAAAAAATACATAGATTCTATCCATCTTTTTTGGTTTAGTCACAATAATCGAAAAAGTGATTATTTTTCATGCGGTGTGAAAACTATCGGTGGTAGATTAAAGTAATGTACTAGGGGATTGTATTAATTATCAATACCTACAAAACAGTATACATAGATTATATCCATCTTTTTTGGTTTAGTCACAATAATCGAAAAATTGATTATTTTTCATGCGGTGTGAAAACTATTGGTGGTAGAGTAAAGTAATGTACTAGGGGTTTGTAGTACTTATCAATACCTACAAAACAGTATACATAGATTCTATCCATCTTTTTTGGTTTAGTCACAATAATCGAAAAAGTGATTATTTTTCATGCGGTGTGAAAACTATTGGTGGTAGAGTAAAGTAATGTACTAGGGTTTGTAGTACTTATCAATACCTACAAAACAGTATACATAGATTATATCCATCTATTTTGGTTTAGTCACAATAATTGAAGCAGTGATTATTTTTCATGCGGTGTGAAAACTATTGGTGGTAGAGTAAAATAATGTACTAGGGGTTTGTAGTACTTATTAATACCTACAAAACAATATACATAGATTATATCCATCTTTTTTGGTTTAGTCACAATAATCGAAGCAGTGATTATTTTTCATGCGGTGTGAAAACTATCGGTGGTAGATTAAAGTAATGTACTAGGGGATTGTATTAATTATCAATACCTACAAAACAGTATACATAGATTATATCCATCTTTTCTGGTTTAGTCACAATAATCGAAGCAGTGATTATTTTTCATGTGGTGTGAAAAGTATTGGTGGTAGAATAAAGTAATGTACTAGGGGTTTGTAGTACTCATCAATATCTTCAAAATAGCCCACGATAAATTATAACATGTGTTAAGGTTTGGTCATTGTAACAGAAATAGTCATTAATTTGCGTGCGCTGCGTAAACCATTAGGGTTATATTTATTAAAATACAATGTATCACGAATTTACTCCTGATAAACGTCCACTATACCTACTTCTGCTACCCGTGCGAAGCCGGGGCGGGTCGCTAGTGCTATATATTTTATTACGTTTAAGTAGGCTCAGTTTAAAGTACTCAGTTTAAAACCTTATTGCATAATGTTCCTGAATTAATGAAGTTTAATTCAATGTAGGTATATTATAAACATCATTATGACGTGCACGCGATCCGAAAACCTTTCCTCTCTCATTATTTTATAAAACTACAATCTAAGATATCTAGAAACTTTATGTTATTAGTAGACTCACTTCTAATTTAATTCGTTTCAACATACATACATACAGTCACGCCTTGTTCCCGGATGAGTGCTTCGGCGTGCCCGCAGCCCCGACACATGGCGTCCCGCAGGATAACCCCCAGGGTTTTAGTCAATCGTGAAGATCCCCTTCAGGGACTTTCCATCCTGACATAACCCGGTCCTGCCCCCCGGCATGGCCGGGTATCTGTATGCAGATTTCCCTAAGTCACAAAAAAAAAAGACCGAGACTATTTCTTTCTACTTAATATAATTATTTAATGTAAATAATTAATTTAATATTATTAATTTAGTTCGTTTCGAATATAAAAAAGTGTTAAAAAGGGTATAGTAATACTTTAGGGGAATGTACTACCCTAACTAGTCTGCTCCCCATTGATACTGGTGTCCCTCAGGGCAGTATTCTGGGTCTCTACACTCTTTATTCTATATATCAACGATATTATTAGTTGTCCACTGACCAATGCTGAAATTATCACATACGCAGACGATACCGCGATAGTCTTTCATGGTACCAACTGGGAACAGGTGCACCACATTGCTGAAGAGGGTCTGGCACGTATTTCAGCCTTACTGGACTCAAGTCTGCTGACGCTGAATGTAAAGAAAACTAAATATCTCGCTTTTTCAAAAACATGTGTCACAAATCCTCCCCCAGAGTTTAATTTAAAAATTCACTCTTGCTCCCTTTCCAAGCAAACCATTACGGGATGCTCGTGCGATACAATTGACCGATCCAAATCCATTAAGTACTTAGGCGTAGTAGTAGATGAGAACCTATCTTATAAAGATCACATAAGAGATCTGTCAGGTCGGCTCAGGAGGCTTATATTCATTATGAAAAAATTAAGAGACTGCACGCCACTATATGTAATTCGACAAGTGTATCTCGCACTCTGTCAGTCAATCCTTCAATTCGGCATTTCAATATGGGGATCGGCGGGGAAAAGTTACTTAATAAATATTGAACGGGCGCAAAGGGCAATAATAAAAGTAACATTAAAAAAGCCTTTCCGCTATTCTACCGACGCCTTGTACGAAGAATTTAAAGTGCTACGCGTTCGCCAGCTCTTCATTCTAGGTGCTACACTCATAGCCCATAAGGCTTTCCTGAATCGGAGCGACGCCAGTGATATTCTAATGAAGCGCGTTTTCCGTGTACCTCTCCCAAAAGTTACCTCTCTATTAGCTCGCAGAAGCCCTGCATTTTCCCACATACACACCTATAATAATGTCTGCAAAGAGTGCGATATTAAGGAATGTAATGTCTCGAAATGTAAAAAACTGGTTAAGGAATGGTTGCTAACAATCTCGTATGATAGAACAGAAAATTGTGTTTGATTCACACAATCACCCACCAACAAACGTACACACACACACACACCCCCCCACCCTCACTCTCACCCTCGCCCTCACATCCTCAACACATACATGCACAATACACACACACACACACACACACAACGCTCATGCGTATTTGCAACAAAGGGCAAATACGTGTGAAATGCATTTATTTGTTACTGTTGTTACTTTCACTGCATTTTATAATAATATTATTATTTAAATTTAATCAAATATTAAATTGCATGCTTTAGTTATTTAAAGTAGTCAACACATTGATGTAAAAGATTATTTCATTTACGTAGATAAACTTATAACTTGATACCACTAAACTTAGTTTGTACCACATCGTCCTAATTTGCATGATTAATCTGTTGCTTACAGTCTAGTTTAGTCACATCGTATCTCAGGGCCCCAAGACACAGGCTATAGCCTAGTTTGGGACTCGCTGTATAACGCTTTGGTATGCATAGTTTACAATATTAAGAAACCGATGTATTTGTAATTAGCATATAAGTTGTTTTGGTAAATAAATTTTATTCTATTCTATTCTAAACAACTTAATAAAGAAAGATTTGTGAAATCCCCAAAAAAATATTTTGACTTCCCATACAAAGCTCAATGTCCATCTCTGGCCACAAATGAGCTGCATGCTGGCAAAAAGACAATTATACCAAAGAATCTCTCCTTTCAACAAACTATTTTTCATTTAATATTTTTGTAGCCATGCTTAAGATAAAAAGCGATAAAATAAAAAAAAACAGTAATATCCGGTTTTGACTACGATAATATGAGCCACCATGACAGTTTTTATTTCTCAATAGCACCTATGGAGTTTGATGAAAAAAGGTTGGACATAAAAGTACTCAATTAAAAATTCACAAACGAATAGAAACTTTTTGGTTGAAGTATGTTGGAATGGCGGAACATTTTCGAATAGTAACTCTGACAATCGTTTTACATTTAATTTTAAGATTTTTCGGTTACTACTTTTGTAATATATTATTGGTTAAAAAGTGTTATTTTATTCAATTATTAATATTCATATTCGTCACAAGTCTGTTCATTCGTGGCCAAAGGATCATAGTAAGTTGACGGGAAATCAATTTTGCGCGAATTTTGCAATTATTCGTACTATATACAGAACTAGTGGGAAATCATAAATTGGTGAGTTATCATAAATGATGAAGAGGTATTGAGGTGTGAATTTCAAAATATATGAGACAAGCCATGCCCCCCGATTTCACCCGCGTAGTCTTCATTTCAGTGAAAATATCAGGACAAAAAGTACCCTATGTGTTAAAACAGGGTCTAAACTATCTACATACAAAATTTCAGCTAAATCGGTTCAGTAGTTTTAGCGTGAAAACGGACCTAACATACACACAAAAAAACAGCGCTACCGCTTTTTATTATGTGCAATCTAGATGGCGCTGGAGTCGAGTTAGAACACGCTAGAGTTTTGTTTACCTGTTACAAACGTTACTTATTTACATTGTGCTGAGATTTGAGATGTATAACATAAGTAGTATTATTCGGTTGACAACTTTCGTTCTGAATTCTCTACAGTATTCAAATAAATGAAACATTTTGTTATCATTGGCTGAAATAAATTACCTTTTACCGAAATGTTGGAACTAATAAACCTTAAGGGATACCTAAATGGTGAGGCTACCGTTATAATAGGAAAACTTTTGAAATAACAGTTTTGTTGAATTAGTACTTGGATTTGAATAAATTAAAATTTATAATATAAGTAAATAAATACACAGTGCTTATCTCAAATATTTCTGGCCCTTATTTTTCTGTATTCCTTTTTTATTTTAGTAATTATAATCTTTTACTTAATGTAAAAGTTACTGCACAGTTTATTTAAAATGTGAGGCTCTGTTTAATACTTCTAATGTTATTTTAATTTATAAACTTTTTAAAGTTAACGTTACTCCAGAATGAAAAACTCTTTCCTTTCGAAATGATACTAGGTATTAATTACTTCACATGTTTGTCAAACGGGTCAAAGCGGGTGAAATCGCGGGGCACAACTAGTAATATTATCACTGCGAAAGTTTGAGAGGATGGATTGATGTTTGTTACTCGTTTACGCAAAAACTACTGAACAGATTGGACTGTAATTTGGTATGTAGATAGTTTAAACCCTGGAATAACAAATTTGGTTTTTTTCCAATATTCCCACGGGAACGAACACTACGCGGATGAAACCGCGGGGCACAGCTAGTATTAATATAATCCTACTGTTTCAACTGTGCAAACTATTAAATACTTATATCACGCAATGTGCTTATTTCGGCTGGTCAGGGTTAGGTCAATATAACCACTTTAACCCTCTCTAGTGACCTCTCTCATTTAACAATATCTACCGACACCTGTGTCATTTTATACTGGTCATGTTGAAGTATTGCATTTAATAAAAATAAAGGAAAATGGCCTTTATTATGTAGTAATCAGGTTTAATTTAAAATAGGTGGGTTAAAATGTATGTATGGTCTCGTGAGCTATCAGATTCTGATGTTATTGTTTAATAATTTTTTTGTTTGTCAAAGTCTTTGTGTTATTACGTGTTTTGTGACTAATTTTATAATATTACTAGTTCCCGTGGGGATTTTGGGAATTTCTTATTTGTCAACATCATAATGGAGACTTCTGTGCAAAATTTCAGTTGTCTGGGTCCAGAGGTTGTGGCTGGGCGTTGATGTGTGAGTGTGTCAGTCAGTCAGTTAACTTAGACTTTTATATAGTATACTAGCTTTGCTCCGCGGTTTCGTCCGCGTAGTCTTCGTTCCCGTGAGAATATCAGGATAGAAAGTATTATATGTGTTTTTATATATGTTAGGGTCTAAACTATCTACATACTGAATTTCATCCCAATCGGATTAGTAGTTTTGGCGTGAAAGAGTAACAAACATACATCTATCCATCGTCACAAACTTTTGCATATATGTATATATAATATATGTATATATAAAGAAGATATAAATTATGCTTACAATTAATTTATATAACAGACTATTCCATAGTCTAACTTCATGATCTAAATTAATTTTAATGATCTCATGTTTTCTATTTTTATTTAATTTATAATTTCATTGAATAATTTAATCTAAGTTATATTTTAGTGAATAAATTTGACGGATTGACTGAATTGAAAACGATTTTATTTTATACTAGCGGCCCGCCCCGGCTCCGCACGGTAGCAGAAGTAGGTATAGTGAACGTTTAACAGGAGTAAATTCGTGATACTTTGTATTTTAATAGATATAACCCTAATGGTTTACGCAGCGCACGCAAATTAATGACTATTTCTGTTACAATGACCAAACCTTAACACATGTATAAATTTATCGTAGGCTATTTTGAAGATATTGATAAGTACTACAAACCCCTAGTACATTACTTTAATCTACCACCAATAGTTTTCACACCGCATGAAAAATAATCACTGCTTCCATTATTGTGACTAAACCAAAAAAGATGGATATAATCTATGTAGACTGTTTTGTAGGTATTGATAAGTACTACAAACCCCTAGTACACTACTTTACTCTACCACCAATAGTTTTCACACCGCATGAAAAATAATCACTGCTTCGATTACTGTGACTAAACCAAAAAAGATGGATATAATCTATGTATACTGTTTTGTAGGCATTGATAATTACTACAAACCCCTAGTACATTACTTTATTCTACCACCAATACTTTTCACAGCGCATGCATATAATATCTGTTTCGATTATTGTGACTAAACTAAAATAGATGGATAAAATTTCCGTGGACTATTTTGTAGATATTGATAAGTATTACAAACTCCTAGTACATTATATTATTCTACCATCAATGGATTTCACAGCGCACGCAAATTTATGAATATGGTAATTATATTATGTGACACCATGGTTCACAATATTGCAGTTTTCTTACGGATCCCTATTTTTATTCAAAATCTCATATAGCCTATGTCACTCACACTGAATTAAGCTATCCATAAGTGAAAGAATTTTTAAAATCGGTCCAGTAGTTTCGGAGCCTATTCGTTACTAACAAAAAAACAAAAAATCAAAAAAACAAAGTTTTTCTCTTTATAATATTAGTATAGATTTATTATAAGCTACCTTTCCACCCGTATTTCCTCCTAATCGGTTCAGTAGTTGGCATGATGATAATCATTAAAAAACATACATTCGAATAGAACCTCCTTTTTTAGAAGTCAGTTAAAAACAAATTGGAATCTAGAGTTCCTAGACCACTGACTATGCGCGGACATGCGATTGACCCATCAAAACAGACTGACATACATAAGTTCTATTTAAATACAGGGTTACTGGTGATCAGTTACTCGTAGATTCTTATAAAGAGTCATTGTACTCATTTGGAATAACTTTCACTATGGGAGCAATTAAAATATATATATACATTCACGCCTTTTTTCCCGAAGGGGTAGGCAGAGGTGTACCCAGGACTCAGTCCCATAGTAGATGCACCCACATTTCGCCGGTATGTTATTGGTCCCATGTAATAGGGGGGGGAGCCTATTGCCATCTACCGGAGTGTACCTCTGAATTTCGACAGTTCGTTCCTGACCTGGGGATCAAACCCGGGACCTCTTGATTGGCAGTCGAGCATGCGCCCTCTACGCCACCGAGGCAGTCACCCTAGCCTTAGAATAAGTACTATTACTACTACTATTATTATTAGTACTATTCTTTTTCGGCTTGTCGTTGTCGGGTCAAAAAGTCCTTTAAACGACCAAGATTTTACAACTACCAATATTTTAAAACAATTTCCCTAACAATTGTTCTTCAAAAGCCATAAAGAGTAAAGAGATAATCTCAAAGTCGCTACAAGGTGACATAATTCATAGTTGAGGCTCTACGGCGTAGCGGTGCTACGGCGTAGCACCTATTGTGTCGGCATCTTTGAGCCGAGGTGCAACGAAGTAGGTTTTTATTATGAAGAGGCTCTGTGGGATTTTGAAGTATTGTGTTATGGTCAATGTCTAAGTTCAACGTGTTGGTGGAATAGACATAAACATACAACCACGCCTTTTTCCCGAAGGGGCAGGCAGATGTACCCAGAACTCAGTCTCGAAGTAGGCACACCCACATTTCGCCAGTATGTTATTGGCAATCACGTTGAATTGCTTCTTACTACAGACGTACAATCCCTGAACAAGCTTCACAAAAAAGTGTCCATCACTGACAATTACGCGCTATGACATCTACTGACATCCACTGAATTTCTATTATTTGAATTTAAACTCTATTTCCCTGATTGTTTTAAAGCCTAATTTGGATTGAACGATTTTTCACCCTATGAGGTTTAATGTTAAAACAAAGTGTCACTTTTAAACGAGACACTTTTTTTGTCTTCAGTATAACTTAGTGATAATGTACCGCTTAAAATTAAACATAACATAACATACATTCACGCTTTTTTCCCGAAGGGGTAGGCAGAGGTGTACCCAGGACTCAGTCCCATAGTAGATACACCCACATTAAATAATAATAATTAAATTTATAAGTACATCAAAAAACTTTAAATTCGGTCGGTTCCGGTATTGGTATAATATAATAATTACTTAGTTATGAAAGTATGTATTTTTTAAATATAACATAGTCAACTGACTTGATTAACTTAAATAACCCTACAAGTTTCTTGTGTGTTCTTCTTGTAGAGGTATATTTCCGAACGCACGGTGAATCTACCGTGCGTTCGGTATATTTTTTTATATAATTTTACTGGTTATGGATGTTATTAATTGCCGTTAAAAATGTTTTTTTTATTTAAATAAATTTTCTTTGAAGTAGAGTAGTAGTTGAGTTTGAGTTTGATCTAGAAAAATATATGACATTCTTAAAAGAATGTCATATATTTTTGATATTTTTCTAAAATTTCAAAAATTTTAAATAATTTAATTTTAAATTAAAATTTAAGAAAACTCATGTTTTATAAATAACTGAAGAGTTTAACAATCTTATTGTCCACAACCTACGATAAAAATACATTTCTAAGAAATTTTTCGTTCTGTAAAAGGAATACACTTATAATATCTGGATGTTTGATCCCTTCTCTTTTATTACTCTTATTTGCAGATCAAACGATATATATTTTTTTATTTGATATTATTAACGCCGTTATATTAAAATAAGGGATCAATTTATATAAATCAGTTCTATGAGATCAAACTTTTTCGCACTTCGATTTTAGAGGAAAATCCTTAAAAAATGATAAGTCGGTTGTTATTAATAATTTTTAACAATGAAACTGAAATTTCTTTTCAGAACTCGTAATATATAGGAAAAACATCTAAAAATGCAATGCTTTATCTGTAATTCTTGTCTCTGAACGGTTATCTGGAAGAGATCGCTTTGAGCGATAAGATCTTCAATTGTTAGACGATTTTTAGTTTTAATTTTATTTTTGTTTTTTCTGTTTTGTAATTTTATGTATCTATCTTAATAGACAATATCAAAGAGGCACAACCGGGGACAGCAGCTAGACAAAACATCTATCTATTGCTTAAATTAACAAAATCATAGCCAAAGACTCGATATATCGCAACATCACATAAAACTGTTTGTTCCGTATGTCTAACCGGTTGGCTCGAGAAATATTTGCACAACTAAAAGACTCTAAAAGAGTTTTATTTGTTGTCATGATACTGAAGGCTTCCTTTAGTTTTCTTATGTGGATTCTAAACGTTTAAACATGAAATTATCTCAATATTATATTTGTGTATAATATAGTAAGGAATTTCATTCATTTTTATGTCAAACTACAAAAAGTAATCATTTCTAGTTTTACAAGTTATTAACTTAGACCAACATATTATTTTATTTATATATATTTTTATATTTATATTTTATTTAAATAAGGAATAAAAATCCATAATAATATAATCTATATGAATGCAAAAGTAACTCTTCTGACTCATTTAGGCCCAAGCTGCTGGAATGAGTTTCGGTATAGAGATCACAGAGTTTTAGCATAGAGATATAAAGTCAGTATCACAAAAATATAAATTCAAGATGCAGTTAGGTTATGTTGTAGGCCTTGTAAGAATCTTGGTGACCTGTAATGGTGTTAAAATGGTTTGTACACATAACCCATATGAATCGAATCGAGCAGTGTAATATAATTGAGGTAACCCGTTCTGTTAGAGTATAAATTCCAATCATTATTATTGTAATTGTCCCAACTTTAAAACATTAAATAACTCTCGGAATCTAAATCGCTTTTACAACTCTTCAAATTTACACAAACTTAGCGCACAAATACACTCGTTGCTTTTATCTGTGTACCGTTGTATCCTTCAACAAACCCGATACAAATCTCCAAGTTGAACGCAAACCATGAATTACTAATTTAATATATCCGTTTTATGACTTCAGTCCTATTCTCGTGCTTATTTGTATTGGAAAGCGAGCCGTCACGCTTGCAACCTCGACTTAACGGAATTATTTATCTACTGCCTGTGTAACGCGGATTCACTTGCTTAATTGTGCCCTGTGTGTTATTCAACTGTCTAAGCCGCTATATACCAAGTTTCAGAGCGATCGGTTCAGTACTTTTGACATAAAGAGATAACATAACTTTTGCATATTATAACCAAGAAAATGTTTCCCCAACAGCGACCTAAAAACAGTTTTCTAACTGACAGGCACTCGTTGCTCGCTCGCATTATTAAAGGAATTAGCTCGGAATTAGCCCGAATTCCTCGACCTACGTGTACCTAACACGTCATATTTGACACGTGACGGTGAAAAGTAAAGAGCGGGGTACTCACGGAGGATGTAGTTGAGGAATCAAGTGTCGGTGTCCGCCATTACCGAGGAGACACCACGTGAATGTGTAGCTGAGTGGTTGTAAACAAATAGTTGGTGTGTCGCGGTGGAGGCGCGCGTTCAAGGCGCGGCGCGAGTTGAGACTGAGGTTGTGTTTTCGGGCGCAGGCGTCGTCCGGTCGATCGCCACCACCCGCCACCCGGCTCCCGGCACCCGCCCGCCACTCGGTCACTGGGCCGCAGATCGCGCGAAAACAAACCTTTGTCTGCCTCTGACCAGACGGCAAGGCGCCTCTCACGTCTCCTCTAAACGTTTCACACCTGTAGATTTAATTAAACACTAACAGATGTAACACATATCCCTTCAACTTCATTTTGGATTGGCTTGGAATGTGACTTTAATGAAAACAGAAAGTCATACCTGTAGTATGTAATTAGTAAATTAGTTACCTACTTGACGTTGCTAAAATACTTGTAACTTAATACTATCAACTTTATCGCTTATGTTATTATAATAAATCTAGGAATTTTATTAACCTCTTCAAGCTAAAACTATTAAACCGAGGAAGGAGGAGGCAGAAAGGTCACTATCCATAGAAAAAATAAACTGCCTCAGTTTAAAAAAACAATGAGTGGTTCGACAGTACACACAAAACAAGAAGCTATTCATATAGGACAAAGATCCCTAGAAACTTCTGCTTCCCAGGACCTTACAAGAACACAAATTGTAACCAATTTTTTGCCAAAAAAATTGGTCTAAACATTCTTATGCGTTTTTCTTATAGGGATAATTGCTATTTTTACAAAATTTGTACTTTTTCATAGTATGTCTTGCATGATGCCGCTAAGAAAGGAGCATCCAACTCGATACTCTCCTCAGCCATCCGTTGCCACCAATTTCTTCCACCACCACCGAAATTTTCTTCAAAAGTAGTAAGTGCCATTAGTTAGCGCTTGACGTTACTTCCGAGGATGATCCTTACTAGCAACAAATAATGTTGCTAGTAAGGATCATCCTGTGGTGGAAAGGTGCAATAATGCAGTGTTTTGTTTTTGCAAAATCAACTCGTTCAATCGCCGGGGATAGTACATGATTTAAAGAAAAGGGGAGATAGGGTAAGTACGTTCTCCCAGAGCTTACTTAACAACTGGTGCGTACAATTTGAAACAACAAAGATAGAAAGATCTACCTACGTCGTACGTGGACCTAATGGGACCTAATTTGAGCTTTCCATTTTCGAGAAGCCAGTACCTCATCTCGCCTTTTCTTTATATCAATGGGATAGTAAGTATTTTTTCAAAGATGCTCTAATTTTTTTTATCGAAATCACACAAAATCGCAATGATTTCAGTACAATTTTTGCAATAGCAACTCAAAGCACCACAGTTATTACTATAGCATTATTTTTAAACTAATTTTAGTAGTTACCAAAATTTTAGTTTTAATTATAGTCAGCAAGTAAATAGTAGTTAACAGTCAGTTTTTAAATTCACTGTATTTTCTATGAATTTCGTTGGAAACAACACACCTTCTGCAAACCCACCTGACCATGCTACTTCTAATCTGAGCCAAGCAGAAAAACTGAGCTGAAATATTAAAATAGCCGACAATAGTGTCATACATATACCGGCACACAATAAGAACAGTTTTTCTAGATTTAAATTATTTTTCAGTAATCTTGTTCATAATGCGCCCCATTGCTGCGTACTACAGCGGTGCTAGAGTCAAACTCAAACTCGAAACAGATTTATTCAAATAGGTCATAATCTGACACTTTTGCACGTCAATGTAATGTGAGTAAATTTCTTTTTAATTTTGATTAACAAATTACCTACTTTAACTAATAAAAAACATAATTAAATAAAACAATTTAACTAATAACTTAACAGAAATTATAAATATAAAATATCATTTAGGTCGCCTCCTGCAAGTAAGGTGCCCAAAAACTAGCTACATTACCTCTCTGTATGGCCAAACTTATACGTTGGCCAAGGTAGTAACCAGCCTTTTGGTCACCTGAGGTTTCAACTAGGCGCCTCGATAACTCCCTGAAAAAGGTTTTAGTTTCTGAGTCTTATTTTGATTTATTTATTTGTTTATGGACTGTAACATTTATTACAGCTTTATTGTAAGAATGCATAGGTCCCCGAACTAGTTAAAAACTGTATTTCAGGGTCCAGTGTCTTCTCCCATAATGTGGTTTTTTACATAGTTTTTTATATATAGGCTAATACTAACGAGAACATTACTTCATATACAGTTCAATTTACCTACTTTAAGCATACTTTTGCAAAACAAACTTTTGTTATTAGAATCTGTTTTCATCTGTTACTATCGAGATTTTTTTTAGTGGTGCGGTCCTTTGAATCAGATCAATTTCCTCAGTAGTTTTAGTAGTTAATAGGTAACAAACATATCATACCTACTCGAGTACTCGTATAGTCAAAATCTTGCCTAAGCTGCACAACTTTAACATCAAAGTTGTCACGTTCTAGGTCTTTAAACCAGATCCTAGATAATGAAACCTAGGTACAAAAGGTTAACACAAAGAGATGAATATTGTTTTGTCTGTGCATGCACTTCTAGTAGTCTAGTAGTAAACAGGTAAACTTTCACAAAAACTGCTGAAGTAAGTGAAACACGGCATGATAAGTCGTAATCACTGATGGTATCTCGTTCGACTACAAACGTGCGTTTACACTCTTCCAGTTGCTTGATTTAGATTGAAGTTTTCGTTAAGGCGTAAACTAAGGGAAGAGATTGCTAGATACTGTAAAATACAGAACAATGCGAATGGAGCATGGAAATTTGGATTTTTATTATTTTGGACATTGATATTTTCATCTCATTAATCTAGTTGAATTTTATTTTTAATCGTAATTTGACCGCCTCTATTAGGTAGAATGTATTGGACTAATTAAACTGCGCTCGGCTAACCGTGCACAGCGCTGTTTTTTAGTACGTAGGTACCGCTTTATTCATATCTTATTGTATTGTCCGTCTGTCTGTCTGTCTGTCTGTCTATCAAGACACTTTTTAACAGGAACGCGTGGAGGTATAAAGATAAAATTTATATTAATTACTCAGATCTGCTGTTCGTTGTGGCTGTAAAAAAATATATTACTAAGTTAACGCAATCAAAAGTTATGGTCTTTTACTGCATATTTCCATACTTTTGCATAAGGAATGTTCTTAGTAGGCGGATTGTTTTTCGGGATTGGAAACGTTTTGTTCAGATATATAGGTATGGAACCTTACACTATGCATACAAACGTCTTAATAATGCCTTAATAATCTTAATGCCTTAACAATTTATTGCTAATAAAAATGTAAACTAAGAATTAAATCACGAGTATAGCTTTTATTTATACAATTTACTTCATTGACTTGATATTTATTAATTATTACATATTATAACTATATTTAGGTAAAATAAACTTAACGTATCACTAAAATATTATTCGATTAATTAGCTCCCTGCAGTTACCCTAAACGCTAATATAAAAACAGACCCTATAAATTCATCTACAATTTTACAGATGATTTTATAAACATTTAAGTAAAGACAATAAATAAACATCAAAATAATTATCTTAATGATATTTAATCAAATAGTCCTACTTTCCAGTAGGTACTAATCATTCAAGTAACTGGATTGATTTAATCGAGCCATCTCTCGTTTCAAGTCCCTGCAGTTTCATTAATGAAATTCAGAATTCTGAAACGTAGCAAGCTTTGTGAATAAGTGATCAAACCTGCTCTCTTAGGTATTAGGTATCCTAGTACTTATCTAGCTGTACTATAGTAAAATTGAACTTAGATCCGCAAATCTGTGATCTGACTATGAGTATATTTAGAAAATTAATTAATCCTATTTTTATAATATCAAAAAAGCAAAAGTTTGTGAGAATGGATGGATGGATGTTTGTTACGCTTTTACGCTTAAACTACTGAACTGATTGGTCTGAAATTCCGCATGTAGATAGTTTAGATCCTGGAATAACACATATGGTACTTTTTATACCTATAAGTATTCCCACGGGAACGAAGACATCGCGAGTGAAACCCGGGGCACAGCTAATCACTATATATTATAAAATCCTAAATGAATCACTGACTGACATGCAACGCAGAGCCCAAACTACTGATCCTAGAGACTTGAAACTTAGAATTTAGGTTCTTTTCGTTGTCTAGACGTGTGCTATGAAAGAATTTTTGAAAATTCACATTCGAAAGGGTCCAAAATGAGCGTCAAAGTTTTGGTATAAAACTCCCATGTTAAATAATTTGTTTACTTTCATATAATAAACTCGTCGTTTGTACTTTTGACGTATCCTTTCCTTAACTTTATAACATTTTACATTGTATTACATTGTGTGTAGTGGTAGCCTCTTTAGCAGGGGGCCGCCTGGGGAAGTACCACACCTTTGCCAGTTATTCATCCGCCAAGCAGTAATGTGCAAACATTACTGTGTTCCGGTATGAAGGGCAATGTTTCCAGCGAAATTACTGGGCATGACGAGATTTAACATTTAATATCTCAGGGTGACAGGCGCAGTGCATCTGCATCATATCAGTCATCTGGTTACCATAGTACAGGCTTCTAAACTAGTTTGGGACCGGATGACCGTGTGTGGAAGTTGTCCCATATTATTATTATTATATTAATGTCAGGGTGACAGGCTCAGGAAGGGCAGTGCCGCGCAGAATTTAGAATTTTAAAACACTGGGTGGCACTGTGTCTGTTATAGGCAATCATGATGCTTACCATCAGGCACCTGATTTGCTCGTCTTGTCATTCTCTATAATAAAAAAAATTGATATTGAAAAGTACGCTGTCGATCTAGTGTACGTTTCAATATCTAATTTATATTAATATAAAGAATAGAATAGAATAATACTTTATTGCAAACCAAAATAAAATAAAAAACAAAAATCCAATATTTAACACTTTGCCTGACCTGGGGATCGAACCCGGGACCTCTTGATTGGCAGTCGAGCATGCGCCCACTACGCCACCGAGGCAGTCATAATAATAATATCTATTATAAAATATAATATCAAACTCAAACAGATTTATTCAAATAGGTCATAATCTGACACTTTTGCACGTCAATGAAGATAAACAGTACTGAGTCTACCGTGCGTTCGGAAAGATACCTCTACAAGAAGAACGCACAAGAAACTTGTAGGGCTTAATTTTTTCAACAGATAGTTTCACAATATTTGGTTTGGTTACATTCGTTTTCTTTGAAGGTGCCGCGAGGCGGCTATATTTATATATTTTTTTTTTAATTATTTTTGGACTTACTCACTCCTGTTCTGAATGTTTTAATATCTGAGTGTATAATTTATATCTCTATCTTAAAATCCCACGAAATGCAACCATTCCTGTGATTACAGAATCCCATAAAGATTGGTTGGAGCGTTGGAATCGACGGGAAGTGCAAATAAGTGGAGTCGAGTCGACACCGGCGGAGCACTTAACAGGTGTTCGATCATCGATTACGATTGTGTTATCGACTTTCAGAGAGGAACTTTATCGATACTTTACATTTTTTCAGAAATTAATTAGTGTATTCTTTCTCTTAACATATAAATTAATTTGTAATGCCAATCTAATTATTAATTATTCTACCTATATAATAGGTAATATTAATTGCACTAAGACATTGAATCCTATCCTACTTCCAACTATATATTATAAATGCGAAAGTTCGTGAGGATGGATGGATGTTTGTTTCTCCTTCACGCCAAAACTACTAAACTGATTGGGCTGAAATTTGGTATACAGGTAGCTTAGACTTTGACATAACACATAAGTTACTTTTTCCTGATATTCCCACGGGAACGACGTCTACGCGGGTGAAACTGCGGGGTACAGCTAGTATTTAATAAACTTGCTATATTTTTTGATGTTCTTGTAATAACAAATCATTTACGTGACCAGGTGGTTGTACCTACTTAAATTTTATTTGTTTCACGATGAAATTGGTTTTATACCAAATCTGCAAAATTATACAACTATGAAACTGGCGTAGAGGATGCTACACAACATCCGTAGAGTCTCTACGTAGACAATGCTACGCTATTACAATAAATAAAAATATTTACATATTTCTCAACCCAACATCAACTTTACTACAACATTTCCACATTCAAATACTTACATAAAATTTTTGCACACAAATACCTACACAGTTTATACAATACTACGAATATACAAGTAGTAAATATTTGAAATCACATTGCCCTAATAAAAATCATGAATTAGTACATATATAATAGCGAAAGGCTTTTTACCTCTTGAAAATATTGCTGTCGAATTGGTAATTTTTTTTTTCATACTATTTTCTTTTCACTGGATTATAAATAAATCTATCAACTAATAGTTATTGTTACTCACGTTTTAGTGTTTTTAAGTTTCATTTTGTTAATTTTCTGTATTGTGGTGATACCACAAAAATGGTGATATCACAAATAAAAGTGTTATCTAATCTAATCTAATCTAATCTTATCTAATAACTTGTACAAACTTTGTGAGCTTACGTTAGCAGTTCGCATTTACTAACTTCAAAGTGCTCATGAAGTTTTTTCACTTATCGACGAAAATATCGATATTTCCCATCACTACAGCTGAAGTGGAAGACGTCGGTGCGCCGCTAGCGGAGGAATAGGGAGGAGCTATCGCAGACCGAAGATTAAAACCGATCCCATTATTGTGGAGATTGCAACATGATGGAATGTCGAATTGCATATTCTTTTAGGGTTCCGTGGGGTATGAGGGATTTTATTATTCATCCTAATATAATTAACGCGAAAGTTTGTCGGTAGGTATGTGTGTATGTTTGTTACCTCGTCACGCCAAAACTGCTAAACTGATTGGGCTGGAATTTGGCAAGTAAAATAGCTTAGACCCTGGGTATCTATTTTTTCGGATTGACATTTTTTAAGTTTAAATAAATCAAGCATAATATCTCAACAGATCATTTATTCATCGAAATTGTTTAAGCTTCCGAAATTCCGCAATAAGTTTATCAATTAATATTATAATATATAGGTACCCTACATGAATTGCTCGTTAAAATTCAAATTAAGAGATACTAGGTGATTGATCATAAATGTACATATTTTATATATTATTGCGGTTTAAATAATTATAATCTATAGTAAAAATAGTTAATAAATACTCATGAACACTCGGTAAAGTCTGCGGAAACCATACATAATATCAATGCAATACAATGTGCGCAAATAGCGACACATTTTTAAAATAAAAATAATATATAAATAATATAATATAGAACCCTCATCTTTATCCCGATTTCGCACTTAACGTCGTCTTAAGATCTCCTATAAGTTTTTTGTCTTTATTCACCCGAGAATCTCCGTTTGGATTTATTGTTCGTTTGCAAAAACGGAATTGAGTACTAACGTCATTATGAAATTGCTATTTTTGTGGACGCGGCTTAACTTCAACAGAATTGCATTGCTATGTTTGAAACGGGAAACGTTTTTTAGTTTGTAAAGAATGATTGTTATGTCAGAAACTAGCTGTGCCCCGCGGTTTCACCCGTGTAGTCTTGGATCCGTGGGAATATCGGGATAATAAGTACCCTATGTGTTATTCCGAGGTCTAACTAATTACCAAACTTATGCTTAATCGGTAAAGTAGTTTTAGCGTGAAAACTGGACAAACACTCACACACACAAAAATAGATCGAGTTAGAAAACGCTAGCGTTTTTTTTTCTTCTTTTCTTCTTTTATAGACCCACACGAATGTATTGCCAGTGTCAAGTTTTGTATTTATAGCCTGCTCACACGGGACATTCATGGACTCACACGTTAGTGTATTGCCAGTGTCAAGTTATATAATGTTTCAAGTTAATATGGTCAATTAGTCAATTCAGAGTCAGGGCAAGCCCGGTCAAGTCACAGCTCTAGTAAAGTGGTGGTCTTTACATGAAGCTGCCGGAATTTTGGTGGAAACACGAAAAATCACATTTCAACTCTCGCATCACTTGCCAAGAGACTTGTGTATCTTCGAAAACACTCAACACGTAATATTCCGCCATTATTACACATTAAACACTCGAAAATGCACCGATAATTGATAAAGATATGGGAGCCAAACTGTACTCTTCGGCTTCCCGCTAAAATTCCCAACACAGTGACTTGGTGCAAGACTTGCCTGTAAGCGCAAAATGTTTTAGCCAATAATAGAAGCCAAAAAAAGAAGATTGTGTTATAACAGCCAATCACGAAAGCCCCTGTTACATCCATCTGCTATAACGATAGTGCCTTTTTGCCAAAGGGTCAGGCAGAGGTCCACTCAAGACTGTCTCATAGTAGATACACCCACATTTCGTCAGTATGTTATTGGTCCCATGTAATAGGGGGCGAGCCTATTGCCATCTACCTAATAGGGCTCCAATAATAGCCATTTACTTGGCACAGACTCTTCCAGACACTAGGCAGTTATTAAAATAATTTCTAATGGAATAATCCAATATTTAACACTTTGCCTGACCTGGGGATCGAACCCGGGACCTCTTGATTGGCAACAACAACAACTTAATATTACTATATACTTAAGTTCAAGATTAAACATTATTTATATAATACGTTTTATGTATATAATATCTTTTCTAATACATAAAATTCTCGTGTCACAGTATTTGTAACCAAACTCTTCCGAAACGGCTTGACTGATTTTTATGAAATTTGTGTATATTTGGTAGGTATGAGAATAGTTCGTAATAGTATAATTCATACCGCTCTAAGGAGTCCCTAAAAAGTTTATGATAAAATTTATACGGCAACGTTTGCCGGGTCAGAGTAATATCATATAAACAATAATTTTCATCTACAATAAGTATTATAGATGAAAATCAATTAGGTATGTACTCATTGCTGGAAAGGATATCTTATATTACTAAAAATATAATTCTCATATTTCAGTACAATGTAAAAAAGTTACGTTTTATTGAGAACAAAACGCTACCGAGTTCTATTAACTCCAGCGCCATCTAGATAACACAAAAAAACAGCGCTAGCACTGTTTTTTTGTGTGTGTGTGTGTTTGTTCCGTTTTCACGCTAAAAGTATTGAACCGATTGGGCTGAAATTAGGTGTATAGATAGTTTAGACCCTGGAATAACATAAAAAGTACTGTTTATTCCGATATTCCCACGGGAACGAAGACTACGTGGGTGAAACCGCGGGGCACAGCTAGTTTCTATAAATGGTTATAAATGCGTCTTCCTTATAAAGGGTTAAAGCTCTTGGGCGTAGAGCAATGCACTTTACTGCAGAAATACTTGAGAAACACACACGAGTAAGTTTCCGATATAATTCGGTGACACACACAAATGTTTGTCTATGAAGATTTAGTTTAGTACGCGAGTCGGTGGTGCACCTTAACATCTATTATGCACCTTCATTCATACAGGGTTCGTGGCGAGGTAGTAAGTTAGCACTACTCATAGAACGTTTGGTATAGAATAATCTTTAATATGACCAAGGTTCAGTTTTTTTTTATGTTATTGAGTAACAAGACGAGCAAATCAGGTGCCTGATGGTAAGCATCATGATTGCCCATATCAGACACAGTACCACCCAGTGTTTTAAAATTCAAAATTCTGCGCGGCACTGCCCTTCCTGAGCCTGTCACCCTGACATTACTTGTTATATCCCTTCAGACCGGAACACAGTAATGTTTGCACATTACTGCTTGGCGGATGAATAACTGGCAAAGGTGTGGTACTTCCCCAGGCCCCCCAGGCTTTCACAGGCGGCCCCCTGTAAAAGAGTACAAATTAAATTATTACCTTACAAATTAAATTATTCTTATTGGTCGACAAAGGGTGGCCTTATCGCTTTAAGCTATCTCTTCCAGGCAACCAGCCTTTGGACGGATATAGGGCATGATAGGAGTAAGGGGTGAGAAAGGGTACATTATAATAATAATAATATAATTCATTTATTCAGATAACTTAGATCCAACATTGCATAATATTAAAATTAAAAGTTGAATTAAAATTAAAGTAAGATTAAAATTAAAATTAAGACAAAACATACAATTCATTGAAATAATAACAATTTCGAACACTGTTTCAAAAAATCAAAACAGTTTCGTAGCAATATCTTGATTAAAATGTTGCCAGATTTAAGAGAGATTCTTCTCTAAACCTGGCAACGCAGTTATATTACTAATAATAATTATATTACTCTACATATAATGATATCTCTCATTTCGTTTCTTTCAGTTTCTTTCAGTCAGACTTAACAATTACTTATAGCCATTGTGTTCGATAGGACGGAACTTCGGTCGTTCTGACTAATAGTTCCAATATCCTGGTCTTAGGAGATGGTGGTTCGATTTCTATACATGAAATTACAATAATATGAAGAGAGAACAATTTTCCACTCAATTATTTGTGTTGTTTGACTGCCTTGGTGGCGTAGAGTTCGCATGCTCCTGCCAATCAAGAGGTCCCGGTTTCGATCCCCAGGTCAGGCAAAGTGTTAAATATTGGATTTTTCCATTAGGAATTATCTCAATAGCTGCCTGGAGTCTGGAACTGTGCCCGGTTCGCCCCCTATTACATGGGACCAATAACATACTGGCGAAATGTGGGTGTATCTACTATGGGACGGAGTCCTGGGTACACCTCTGCCTACCCCCTCGGGAAAAAAGGCGTGAATGTATGTTATGTTATTTGTGCTTGGCTCTTAATCTGGCCTTTATTTGCGGAAAAACATATTATAGAAAAAAAAAAAGTTAAAATTAACCCGTAAAGTTTTTTTAAATAAAAAACATTAAATAATATATAATAATAAGTCCTTTATTTCAGGCATAAGAATCCCATATGGTTTTACAAAAATCAAATTAGACTAATTAAAACTAATACTAATACTAAATATATATAACATAATTGTTATTTGGTCGCCTTAGTGCTATTCCCTTTAAGGTGAACAGCAGTCCAGTGTTTGAATAAAGGACTCTGTACGTTGTCAGAGACAGCCCTCAGTATTTTGTTGTCGGAACGTCTCATCCGATGCCAGAAAGTTGCGATCCGCGTCCTGACTATGGCATAGAAATCAGGAACCCTCGCCTCTGCGAACATTGTTGATGCACTACAGAACCTCGGTAGCTTCATAAGGATCCTATACCCATTATTATATTGTACTCTTATGGTCTCCATGGTCTTTTTTGTGAAGTTGAACCAAAGTTGGCAGGTGTACATGCACAAACAATAAGTTTTAAACAAGGTTCTCTTAACTTCTTCGGTACACTTCACAAAACGTCTGGCTATCATATTGCTACGCACGGCGAGGGCCCTGCGTTCACGTTCTATGTCACAGTCGTCACGCAAGTATTCCGTTAACACGTGACCTAAGTATTTGAACTGCTTTACCACACGTAAAACTGAGCCGTTCAAATACACTCCCGGGATTGTCTCCGAACCTTTGTTCGATCTAAATACCATAACCTCAGTTTTTTGTACGTTATATTTCAGTCCGTGGGCATTAGCATAATGCTCACAGACTGATAACAGCTTCCTGAGTCCTTTTATTGAGGGGCTCAGGAGCACCATGTCATCTGCGTAACTTAAGTTATTAACACAAGTGTTACCCAAGTAACAACCGACTCCGGCGCTCCTGAGCTCCCCAATAAGCCCATTTACGTACAGATTGAACAGGTCCGGAGATGTCAATCCTCCTTGGCGCACCCCACAATCTAACCTATATCCGCTAGATAAGGCGTCACCCCACTTCACATTGTTGATTTGGCCCCCGTGCCAGTACCTCAACAGATTCACAATCGGAATTGGAACCCCAGCAGAGAGCATCTTTACCCAGAGAATTTCATAATTCACCAGATCAAACGCCCTACTGAGGTCCAGGAAGCATGCATAAACGCTGGTCTTTCTTTCATTATAGTAATTTACCACACTTTTCAAGCTCACGATTGCTGAATCCGTTGAGAGACCGGGACGGAAGCCAAACTGAGCATCCTCTATCGCAATATTCCGTTTCAGTTCTGGATGGATAAGACATTCCAACACTTTCCCTATTATAGTGCCAAGTGATATTGGGCGATAATTTGCAGAGTCACTCAAATTACCTGTTCTGTTCTTGACCACAGGAATCACGGTAGTTTTCATAAGTGCTAGCGGTTTAGTGTTAAAATAAATAGTATAAAATAGTAGTTAAAATAAACTTTAGTTTTGGCGTGAAAGAGTAACAAACATCCATCCATCCATCATCAAACTTTCGCATTTATAATATTAATTAATAAGACAGGAAATAGGATAAGATTGTTATTTATAGGGAAATTAAAGACAATTAATATTTTAACTATTTATTGTACATATTAGTATGTAACACGATTACAATAAGCATTTAACTTCATGCATACACTTCAGTGCAAAAAATCTACACATCGGCTAATTAAGAGGCCGGTGACCGACGAATTCCCAATACAAACGTAATCTCTAAGTCATTTCAATCAAAGAATATTTCCACACATTTTACATTCAATGATGTTATTTGAAACAAGACGCTAGTTATCTAAGTTCCTAATTATATTTTAGTCCTAAGTACTTACATATATGTCGTATTGTAACAGTACAAAATAAATATAATAAAATATAGTACGTTGTTTGGTACGTGTACTTGTGTTAACCCCTTCAGGTGCCGACGACTCATTTTCTAAGCTAAAATCCTTTGTTAATCTTCAAGCTGTAAGACGATTTTTGGTAACGTTACTTCGCTGCAGACCAGATGTTGTTCTATTGTTCTGTTATCACGTAATACCCGGCACCCGGTCAGGGGCCAGTCGCTCCGGTGCATCAATATAGGCAACATCTACCTAACCGAGACGCGCGCGTAACGTCGTATCACTTTAAGATTGTGATTTAGTATGTTACTTAGACATCAGAAGTGATTACCGTGTCAGACGTTATGTAAAGTATATGTGTCAAGTGAAGGAATAAGTGTACTGTCGGTTTCTCGTAACCCATATAAATTTGTTCTGAATAATAAAAAGTTGTACTGAATAAACGTGTGGAGCTTGAGAAAACTACCGTTTAACTTTAGCTCTCCCCTTACAACTGGCGCCCAACGTGGGGCAAGAAGCGACATACACGAAAAATACCTACACACGCACAGCGTGCGCACACAGAGAGTAGCGACTCAACAACCGGCATGAAAAATGCCGCCGAAGAAATATAACACTCGGCAGAACAGCGAGGGAGAAGACAGCGACGCGGACACCGACACCGTCGCCGGCACGCCGTTACAGGTGCCAGCCGCGACGAGCTTGATTATGTCGGAAGAGCAGTTATCGTCCATCTTCGCCAACATCGCGAGGACGCAAGCCGAAGCAAACAGAGCTCTTATAGAGAGCTTAAGGTCTACATACCCCACATCGTCACCAGTCGGACGTGCGTCGAACGCGGGCAGCGCCGACGACGGCACAGCTGCCGCGTCCGCTCCATTCCAAGCGCAACCCGCGGGCTCCTTAGCGAAGTGCACGGCCCGATTTAGCGGCGCCGTCGACGAGAAGGACAGCTCCGAGACTCTGGAAGCATTCTTAGACGCCGTAGAGACGTTTAAGGAATGTACCAACGTGTCCGACCATCACGCGCTGAAAGGATTACCGATGCTGTTAATCGGTAACGCCGCGCTGTGGTGGCGGCGCATCAAAGCGACAACGGCGACATGGACGGAGGCAGTAGCAGCGTTACGGGGCATGTACGGCGCCCCGCGCCCCGCTTACAAGATTTTCAAAGAAATCTTCGAAACAGAACAGTCAAGTAGTGAACGCGCGGAAGTGATAATTACGCGAGTGCGAAGCTACCTAGCCTTACTGAGTGTGTGCAACTAGATATAATGTACGGTCTATTGCATAGACGTATTCGAAAACGTCTACCGCCCGACTCGGTTACGAGTGTGAAGAGCCTTATACTTAAGGGGAGGTCTGTAGAGGAGGCAATCGCGGAGATCGAGGTAAGCGAATCATCTTCACGTAGTGATAATCCGTTAATAACTAAAACAGTCGATCGCTCTAACCTAACTTCTAATCCGAATGTGTCGCACCGTAATACGTGTACCCCTACTACTAACTTAAGCTCTCCGCCCTACAGTATTCAAATATAATTAGGAACCTTAATTACTAGTGTCTCATTCCGAACTTTATCATTGTTTATTGGAAACATGCTCTGATCGTAAATAATTTCGATATTACGTTTGTAAGGGGAATTCATAGGTCACCGGCCTCTTAAATTAAAAAAAAAGAACATAAAAGTTTTTATTAATGTTGTATTTAATGTACTCGTAATAAAACTTTGATATTTAAACTGTCTATTCTTTAACTTCTATTTATTAAAAATGTTTACTGACGTATTTTATGCACACAAGCCTTATAATACAATATTCCAATCTAGACCAGATTAACACCAATCGTAGAGAAGGGTCCAAAAACCTATGCAATTTTATATTTAGTAAATGCACATGATGACCATCGTGTGCTAGAATTCTTAAATAATAACATTTTCATAAAAAAAAATATGGTCGACAATTTTATATTATATTTAGATTATTTTTTTGGGTAAAATAATTATGAGGGTAACTCTGAAAGTTTTTAGAATAGGCCAGTAAGAAAAGCAGTAAAAAATGTATTTAATTTCGACTTAGGAACTTTTTGAGTATCTGTATTAAATTCATTATGTCATTACTTCAATAATTCATTTCGACGCTCGACACATACTTTTTTTATTGCTGCCAGTTAGTAACGACAAATGACATAAAATGAATTTAATACACAACAGATTCCCAAAGAGTTCCTAATTCGAAATATAAATACATTTTTCATCGGCTGCTTTTCTTACCGGCCTATTCTAAAAACGTTCAGGTTTATCCTTGTTTGTGAGCATTATTAATTATTAATTCATTATTAATTTTTCGGACCCCCAAAAAGGCTATATAAATACTTAAAACATTACCTAGGCATCTAATTATTACGTAAAATAGATATTACATAACATCGCGTAACTAATATACATAGATTATGTGTAATATATTATGTTATTTAAAACTCTAAAGGAATGGTTAGCATTAATATTAAGGGTTTAGGAGAACATCAATCTATTTTTAATACAGTTTTCATAACAAAACAAAATGTTACTATAAACTGGAATTATTCTCATAATATTGCATGAAGGTGACCTCAGAACAGACTCTTGACACAATACTATGGAAAATTTAGCATATCATATTTTGTATTTCCCTGTTTCCTCCAAATACAGTAAATATATTTGATATATTTATATCCTGATATTTTGAACATGAAGTAAAGTATGTCCCTATCATTTTATTTCTTCTTACAAACTCTTAATCTTTTTGTAGTGAACGTGAACGACGCGGGTAAAACTGGGATCTTTAGGAGTTCACTATGAACAAAACAGAAAGTTTATAAGAGAAACTCAAATAACAGAGACATAGAGATATAGTATTTCACTATAAAAACATCAGGACTCAAATTTATATAAAAGGTTAAGTATATTCGGAGGAAACACGTGAATACAAAACAGCGATTCAACATTTATTGACGTGACAACGTCTTATAATTCGATAGAGCCGGCTGCACGCACGAAAAAACATGACTCATGCGGCGTTACCTCGCTCTGAGGCGTTCCATGAAAGGCTTGAAGTGCAAGCGAGAGCGCGGAACGAGCGACATCCGTCTCTCTCCTACTTGAGTGAGCGATGCGTCTGCGTGGACAGCTGCTATACTATAGTACATTTACATGTTTTGATCGAGTATCAAGTGCAGTGAAAAGTGAAACAAATGAAATTAAAATTTTCTTTTGAAAAATGCTACCATTCCATCAGTATTTTCTTAAGACGTTGTCACGTTCAACTATCGTCAGTAAACCGACTTTACAGACAACCAATTTTTTTTCATAGTTTTGTGTCAAATTCCTAGAAGGCCGCGTACGCTCTTAACAATATGTATTTTATATATAATATACATAACATAAAATGATTGAGATTCGATGCATATATAATTATAATAATATTTTTGTAACAGCGCTCTAAAAGCTTGAAAACATAAATTGATATTGTTGAGAAATTCCTTACAAAAAAATTAAATAATTCATGTGCCTTTTTTTTCTGCAGCGCATTTTTCTCAATATAGATATAATTACGTACACTTACTACTCATACCATGAACAACTACATACATATTCAAGTAATGATTAAAAACATACTTGAGACCGTTTTTAAATAAACATTTGAAATTAAAAAAAGTTCGTTTTATCTCGGCGAGTCTGAACATAAACTCAAACTCAAACAGATTTATTCAAATAGGTCATAATCTGACACTTTTGCACGTCAATGAAGATAAACAGTACTGAGTCTACCGTGCGTTCGGAAAGATACCTCTACAAGAAGAACACACAAGAAACTTGTAGGCTCTGCGAACTTTGACGCATGTGAACTTGTGAACAAAACTGTTATTATAATTGTTATGATTGAACTGAACTGAACATTATTATTATAATAAACATTTGTTCGTATATTAATAAAAGTTTTCTTCACGAGTGCTCTAAAGTTCGCAGAGCCTATGATCAGACTCGTCGAGATAAAACGAATCTACTATATCTGTAAAATAAAAAAATAAAATCCAGAATCTCGTGTCGATTACAAATCATGGAAATGATAATACAAAATATTACCGGCCATAACGTTCCACTGTTCCTTACACGGTGCCAATCGTCGCTGGAAACTGAAAACAATAGGTGAAATTAATTATAATCCGAATGCAAGCCGCTTACAACCGGACTAGATGGAAATCTATGCTGTAACAGCCGTATGATTTTTTTTTATGATAGTGAGTGACAAGACGAGCAAATCAGGTGCCTGATGGTAAGCATCATGATTGCCCATATCAGACACGCGGCACTGCATTGCGCCTGTCACCCTGAGATATTAGCTGTTGATACTCGTCGATAATTTTCAGTGCCTTTTTATTTATTTATTTTTTCTTTGTGCAGGTTTTTATAAATGAAAACTCGTTTGGACCAAATTGGCCTTTTTACTGAATCTTTGTATTGTTATTTTCTAGAACCTAGTTGTCTTTATTTTACGTAATTACACGTAGTATTTTTTTATATCTTCAAAAATGTGGGTACGTGTGAGCGAGAGGTCGTATTAGCTTAGCACCGCGCCTTAAAAAATACATATAACACTCAACTTTCACCCTTTGTACATTCATAAGAAATAATTTATATGGCAAAACAAACTTTTGCCGGATCAGCTAGTTTAACTATAGAAGTTAGGCTTGACATAGAATACAACAAACTGAGGTTTATACCTAACAATTTCATAAGATAATCTTTGTCAAAAAAACCATCGAGGTAGGTATAAATAATAATATGGGACAACTTCCACACACAGTCATCTGGTCCCAAACTAGGCTAGCAGCCTGTACTATGGTAACCAGATGACTGATATACATACTTATATAAGCTTATAACACCCAGACATATATCAAACAGACATGTTTATGCACACAAATGTTAATCTGGCCGGGGATCAAACTAGGCTCTGCGGCACTGAAAGCAGTTACTATCATCTGTATCTATCTGTATTACTGGGCATGATGAGATTCAACAACTCATATCTCAGGGTGACAGGCGCAGTGCAGTGCCGCGCAGAATTTTGAATTTTAAAACACTGGGTGGCACTGTGTCTGATATGGGCAATCATGATGCTTACCATCAGGCACCTGATTTGCTCGTCTTGCCACTCACTATCATAAAAAAAAAAAAAAAAAAAAAAACAAGAGTTACTATCATCGGGGGTGTGTCTGTGTGTGTGAGGAATAATAATGATTATATACATACAGCATTAAACATTTAGCATCTGGTTTCGTAGAGTCCGGAGCGTCCGATGTATCGCACCCATTTGATCACGTCATGGTCGGAGTAGTTCAGTTTGGGCTCGAACACTTTCAAGTAGCGGACCTGACCAGATAAATTATAATCACATTATATCATTATCCATACTATCCATACTAATATCATCCAGGTAATTTTATAAATGCGAAAGGACGTCTCACATAATAAACCAAATAATAATGTAAAATAACGAACGGTCTCGTTTGCAGATGATTATTGTACAAATAAAAAAAATAAGCAATTTGGTAAAGTAAGTTAATCAATATCAAAAAATAAGCATATATTTATAAATAGATTCTTTTCGTTTGTAGGTCCTTTCCTTAATAATAAAATAAATAGAACTTTAAATATATATGAACTAAATAATTTTTGTTGTAAGAAAAATGTATATAGATATTTACAGACCCTGTCTTACAAACAGACAGAGAACTTACTTTCAGTGTGTAAATAAGTAATTTGTTTTAAGTATCATTTTTTATGTTTACCTAAAATAATTTGTCTCAGTACTTAAGCAATACGTAGGTTATCGTTAATTTATTTGTATCCCATTGTACTTATAAGCCAATTTTTGCCTGAAATACAGGTTTGTTGAACCTAGTTCAGGCTATCTTCATATTAGGTCTAAGTTTTTACAATTTATGATTTAATTATCAAAAATGTATGGCACTTATGAAGAAATAAACGAAATTATTATTAACGAAACGATATCATTATTATAATCAGTACCTAATCTTTACGTTTCACTTGCTGCGATCCTGACATACAACTATCTCTCCTTCCAATTTCTATTCTGAGAATATAAATAACATTTATTATTGTACCTTGAATCCGGATGGTGCGAAGGGCACCTCGAAGCCCATGGAGATGGGTGGCCGGGTCCACTTCTTCTTGGTGTCAGTTTCCAAGAGTTCTATCTCAGCTGATAGCTGGGTTTCCTTCATGCCAGCCATGCGCTTGATCCTAACAAATATTAAATTTGTTAATTTTACAACCTTTTCACCGTCATAAGTTGTTAAACTTCTACTTCTACTACTTACTTTTTCTACTACTTCTATTCTCCTACTTAAGTGTGTGAGGATGGATGCATGTTCGTTACTCTTTCACGCCGAAACTACTGAACCGATTGGGTTGAAATACGGTATGTAGATGGCTTAGACCCTGGAATACACATAGTGTACTTTTTATCCCGATATTCCGACGGGAACGAGGACTACGCGAGTGCATATAACTTTGTAATTATTGCGAATAAAAAATAACTAAAAATAGTTTTCTTACGAATCTTAAACATTATCTTTCCATTTATGCAAAAAAAAATAATTGGTTGTCTGTAAAGTCGGTTTACTGACGATAGTTGAACGTGACAAAGCGCTCACTCAAGTAGGAGAGAGACGGATGTCGAACGCTGCCGAACGCAAAGGCCGATTGTGCTTCTTTGTCGCTCGTTCCGCGCTCTCGCTTGCACTTCAAGCCTTACATGGAACGCCTCAGAGCGAGGTAACGCCGCATGAGTCATGTTTTTCGTGCGTGCAGCCGGCTCTATCGAATTATAAGACGTTGTCACGTCCAAAAATTAAAATACTCAATTCCACACCCTGATCCATCAGAAAAACATCAGCAGTGGACTTCCAAAGTTGAAAAGATGATGATTATTATTAAAAAAATACTCACTTCCAAACGATAGCATTCTCAGACGCCTTATATTTAGCCTTCCCCTTCAAGCAGATCAGCTGCACTCCACTAGTGTTCAACGGAGTGGGTATCTTAACTTCTATCTTCTGGCCCAACAGGGAGGGCTTGAAGTTGCTCTTGAGAACCACTTTCACTTCCATCTTGGTGCGGCCCACCTCGCGGACGAGCGGGATCACTCGGAACGGTAGGGATATGTCTTTTGTTGTGCGGTATCTGGGAAAATTAAGAAATCTGTATTAATTATTTTTTTTATGATATTGAGTGACGAAACGAGCAAATCAGATGCCTGATGCATTAAAATTTAAAATTCTACGCGGCACTGCACTGCGCCTGTCTCCCTGGTCTCGCTGGTAACATTGCCCTTCAGACCGGGACACAGTAATGTTTGCACATTACTGCTTGGCGGATGAATAACTGGCAAAGGTGTGGTACTTCCCCAGGCGGCCCCCTGCTAAAGAGGCCTACCACTACAAAAAATAATTTTGAATCTTCTTCTCATTAGCAATTTTCCCGGCTATAGCCAGTCAGACTATTTCTCCTCCACTTTGCTCGGTCTTGTGCATCCTCTTCGGAGACTTCATTGGCACTCATGTCGTCCCTTACAATGTCAACATACTCGCTACCGGCTAAGCCAACAAACCGGTCAATAATGATACCTGGATAACTATATTATATAATGTAAAATTAGATTATATAATTAAGTCTTAAGTCAAAATAATATATTATTTTGTTTGCTCGATACTCTACCTAATTGTTTTTCTGAGTGTACATCGTTTTTTTGAGTTGCAATCTAGAACATATTATTGTAATTAAATTTATTTTTGATGTGATTGTAATTTGTTATGTACGCCTAATAAATAAATAAATCACTTATAACACCCGTTATGTTTGGGAGACCAACACATTCAAAGTATAAAATATCAACCTCGTTGCAAATGTCTTTGGTAGAGTTTAGGGCTTTGTAAATAACACTGTTCTACAGTGGTTTTGTTGCCATGAAATTGATTTTGGGTCTATTTATGCACACAATTCATGAAACTATCGACGATATTGTAAGATTTACTCTGATATTTGTTTAATTCTTTATTTTTATTTCACATTACGAAAATCAAAAAACGAGAAACAAAATAACAGATATATTTATAATGCCAGTTATGTTTTGAGAAATTAGGATACATCGAAGTAAATAAAGAGGAAAATGTCGAAAAAAATATTTTATATTTCCATAAAACGCCGTTTATGAGCTTTTCTTTTATATTATTTCAGGGGACAATCTCTTTTCAAAGACCTTATTGTTCAAAATATAAGATATGCAAAAATCATAAAAACACGAGCACATTGAGATCTTTCATGAATATATTCGTAATCTGGGCACTTGACGTAAAAAATTGCAATGATATCCAGGGCAACAAAAAAATGTTTTTTTTTTTTGTAGAGCTGTGTAATTTGAACTTAGATACTTTGGCGGACAAAACGTTGGAACAACAAGTTTTAAAAGTACAGTGTTACCTCATAAGTTCAAACTCTCCATCGGGCGGTATGAACGATATAGAGTGCTCGGTCTCGAACTTGCTCAGTTTGACGCACTGATGGAACTGACAGTCGTCTATGACGACCACGGGCTTGCCGGAGCGCGCCGGGTCGCTGTCCGTGTTGCCCGATATACCACCTACTGCAATACCAATTTCAATTAATTTCATTATCTATACAAGAGCATTGTTCATATGATAGTGAGAGACAAGACGAGCAAATCAGGTGCCTGATGGTAAGCATCATGATTGCCCATATCAGACCCAGTGCCAGCCGGTGTTTTAAATTTCAAAATTCTGCGCGGCGCTGCACTGCGCCTGTCACCCTGAGATATTAGTTGATGAAACTCGTCATGCGAAGTAATTTCGCTGGTAACATTGCCCTTCAACGTAACATTGACTGGAACACAGCAATGTTTGCACATTACTGCTTGGCGGATAAATAACTGGCAAAGGTGTGGCACTTCCTCAGGCGGCCCCCTGCAAGAGAGGCCTACCACTACAAAAAAAACACTACAAAAACTCAAACAATACAAAAAGGTACCTTTATGGACAAGCAGGAAATTTACTTTTTTATTTTAGATAAAAATTATCATAGTTCCGCTCTGGAACGCAACAATAAACATAACATACATTCACGCCTTTTTCCCGAAGGGGTAGGCAGAGGTGTACCCAGGACTCAGTCCCATAGTAGATACACCCACATTTCGCCAGTATGTTATTGGTCCCATGTAATAGGGGGCGAGCCTATTGCCATCTACCGGGCACAGTACCAGACTCCAGGCAGTTATTGAGATAATTCCCAATGGAAAAATCCAATATTTAACACTATGCCTGACCTGAGGATCGAACCCGGGACCTCTTGATTGGCAGTCGAGCATGCGCCCACTACGCCACCGAGACAAACGCAACAATGATGGACTTTTTTAGCAAGGGGATTGAAAACAAAAATTTAATAGTTACAATTCCCCTTCCCCTTGGCCTCCATGACGATCTTGTCGTTGATGCCGAACTTGCACTCCGGCATCCCGGAGAGGTACGACTTCATCACCACCTTGCCGGCAACGTGCGCCGACAGCACCTGACCTGTTTACATAGAATTACTTTCAAAACCTGTATTGAATCGACTTTAAGAAAGGCTTATCATCATCAGCAGCCGGAAGACGTCCACTGCTGAACATAGGCCTCCCCATAGAACGCCATAAACTATTCATATGGACTATTCATATTTAGTCTAGATCAGCACGCTTGTTATGCGGCTTGGTGATCGCAGTAGTTGAAATACTTGGCAACAGAGAGCGCTGCAGCCCACTGTCCAAATATGTCCCTCTATCTTTGTGAACATGTAGGTATATAAATATTATTATAAAGTTAACAACACATAGAGGCCAAAGATAGCTGGGAACTTCTACATAGTCACCACCCAGCACCTTACAAACAAATGTTACCAAACCAAATATTGTATAATTCGCTGTTGAATAAAATAAAACACTACATTTTCCTGTGCGTTCTTCTTATAGAGGTATATTTCGGAACGCACAGTAAATTCATTACTAGTTATTATTTATTATTGAAGTTTAAAGATCTTTTTAATTATTTTTTTTAGTTTGAAAAGCTAAACTTGAATTATAATAATGTCATAAGGTGGACAGAAAGTCTAATCAAGACGACAAGAACACGCTGGATGCAAGCTGACAACAAGACTAGAAGAAAATCTATGAGGGAGTTCTATTTCCAGTAATGGAGGATGATAATGATGACGTCTCCCAGAAAATCAAAGAAAATTTCTTTAAATAGGTCTTAAAAGACATTTTTACGGCCTTCGCGTCTTCCACTTTCATTAAGCTCTTTATTTATCTAAATTGAGTATTTGATTTCTTTTGCATAAATGGAAAGATCATATATAAGATTCGTAAGAAAACTATTTTTAGTTTTTTTTATTCGCTATAATATATTTTGATATTTATATATCAAATTAAAAAATCATATTTATTCCAATACGGAAAACACGCCGATAATACCCGAACGAGCTCGTGACCTGTAGTGACGTCTCAAAGTGATAAAGTACCATACATAACTATAGCAGAATGACGTCACAAAAATGGCGATCACTCGTGGCGCGTTCGTAACCATGAGACTCATAATGGAATTTTATCAATTTTGAATCGCTTAAAATTAATTAAAAAATATATCAAAATAAATCCGATTTTTTTTTTCAAAAATCAATTCTTAATATTATCATTATGTCGCTCGAAAACACGGGCTTTACCCGGTCTTTTAATAGGCACGGATAAACCATTTGTATAAATTATTAATAGTACTTTTTATATTAATTATTTTTGTGTTTGAACACATATGCTGACATTAACTTACCTTGAGGCGACATAAGTAAGTTGACATATTCAAGTACATCTAGGAAGAGTTCATTCCGACGGTACTTGATGCCCTCGCGACGCCACCCGATCTGACCTGTCACCTATAAATAATTGATTTTCATTTATAGGTATATCTATTCTAAACTTTGAATAACACGAGAGCGGTTATTACGCACTAAATCCGTGAAATACCGTTCGAAGTAGTCGTAGATCAATTTGTGTAGGTTAACGCACTAGATACGATTTCCGTCATCCGTGACTCTCTATTTCTGAGACGATATTGACGGACTGAAGTAGCCAGTTGTATTGGTATGAACACTCGCGCATATCATCCGGAACGAGTCCGAAGGTAGTGCGAAAAGCAATATCCGAATTCTGACAGTCTTCTAAAACGGATTCGGATCGGATTCGTTTCGGACGTAGTGCGTAACCGCTTTGAAGGAATGGCCAGAATGAATAGCCGGCTATAGAATAATAATAATATGGGACAACTTCCACACATGGGCATCTGGTCCCAAACTAGGCTTACAGAAGGCTGTATTATGGTAACCAGATGACTGATATACATACTTATATAAGCTTATAACACCCAGACACAGATCAAACAGACATGTTCATGCACACAAATGTTTGACCTGGCCGGGGATCGAACCCGGGGCCTGCGGCACAGAAAGCAGAGTTACTACCATCTGAGCCAACAAGAATAAGTACCTTTACCTGTGGTTCTAGAGGCGGCCGACTAAGGGACTAACCACACTTATTCAGCTCTGTTCAGCTTTTGTCTATAGACAACCACAAATTTGTATGAAGATGCGTACTGTTATGATATATATTTTTCATTAATAAGTTTGCAAGATCAGCTATTACCCGCGTCGCATCAAAGGTTATAAAAGGGCTCCGCCACGCAGTTTTATCAGACAGAGTCCATCCTTGAGTCCTTAGTACTCAGTCCATTGTCCATCAACATAGTCCAATTAATTAATGCAAGTGATTTGGTGTTTGTGAGTTTTCAAAATATTTTTTCAACGATTAGGCAAAACAGTACCACCATTCCATTTAATTCATTTGAAAGTATAATATATAAAATGACCTGTGAAGTGATTTGAGCTTGTTCTTCCTTAGACGCCGACTTGATACCTTGCTGGGTGATGAATGTCTTCAGTACTCCCGTGTCTGAGTTCTGAGGATAGCCGAAATCTAGGATCTCTGCAATGTGAAACGAGTGACAAGCATTTAGTAGAATTTAGTTTAGAAGGATCTCATTAATCAAAAAGTTGAAGAGTTTGTATATTACTATTATTATTTATTTATCTATTTATTTACGCTAAGACTAACTTAATTCTAAAATATGCAGAAAATGCTTCTGCCAGTAATCCTGGAAACTGGAGAACAAAACATACATTCACGCCTTTTTCCCGAAGGGGTAGGCAGAGACGTACCCAGGACTCAGTCCCATAGTAGATACACCCACATTTCGCCAGTATGTTATTAGTCCCATGTAATAGGGGGCGAGCCTATTGCCATCTACCGGGCACAGTTCCAGACTCCAGGCAGTTATTGAGATAATTCCTAATGGAAAAATCCAATATTTAATACTGCCTGACCTGGGGATCGAACCCGGGACCTCTTGATTGGCGGTCGAGCATGCGCCCTCTACGCCACCGAGGCAGTCTGCAAACTGGAGTTGTTACATAAATCGGGTGGGTTACAGACAAGGGAAAATGTTTGAAGAGAATTTTGTATAAAATTTAAGTATAACATGGTTTCAAAGGGGTTTTCATGGTTTCTGGGTTCAAAGTTTACGACTAGGGATTTTTTATGCCACAGGTGGCAAACAAGCAGGATACCTGCAACACCAGGGGTAATGCCAGTATTTCTAGGCGGGTGTAAGCCGCGGGTCACAGCCATGCTAGCTACTAATAATATATCTCATAATGCCTCGTGATCTGACCTGCTTAATGGGGTTCTCTACATGCCAAATAGCCTATTCGATTCAGTACTTGCATGTGAAAGAGTAACAAACTCAAACAACAAAGTAAGAGGGATGTGGATGGGAGGGCATGTTTTGATTGAGGATGTGAATGTAATGTGGGAATCTCTATGATGCCCATTACCATACCCCGGACACTCGACTCGATACCAATACAAAAGCCGCGTTATAACTACCTACTACACAGACACTGCAGAGTTGTGTACACGTGTAAGAGTGTGTGTGAGATGCGTTCTGAGCTCTCATCGGAGCTCAACCTCGCTCGCGAGGTGAGGAAAGCCCGATTGGTGGGCGGATCACAGTGTCCATTCTATACATAGTATTATTATCTGTTCTGTGCCATTACACAAAAAATTTTGTTGTCAGTTTAGGCACAGTTACGACTATGACTTATGGTGAACCAATCATCTAATGTGATGATGTCATTAAGACAGGAAATAGTCAGTGTCACTGCTGAACATAGGCTTCCCCATAGAACGCCACAAATGAGTCATATGGGAGGATTTTGCCATAATCACCACGCTTGGCAGGCGGTAGATGGAATACTTGTTGCCGGAAAGCGCTGCTGGCCACTCTCCGAATATGTCCCTCTGCCGGGTCTCACGGCTCCCACGGGATGAGAATGTCAGGCCCTGTTAATTCGCGGGGAACCACACGGCATAAATTGTGTAATGGATGCCTATAATTCTGCCTGATACCTTACAAAGCAGCTGTGCTTACCATCAAGCAGCTCATAGATCAACACGAAGTTATTCTTGATGTTCTCCTCAGATATCTTCCCAAAGTATGACTGCATCACATCTATGATCTTGAGTAGGAACTCAAACACCATAGCTGCGTTCACATTCTGCTTTGTCACTGCTGCTAGCCAGATGTTGGCTCGCTATAACAGATTATTATGATTTTGAATACCAAGACCAGGGTTCAACTTAAAGAATGTTAATTAACACTTAACATTAAGTAAAACTCATATCCTAATCACTATGTAGAAAATCCTAATTGACTCACTGACTGACACGCAACGCAGAGCCCAAACCACTGAACCTAGAGACTTGAAACATGGAATGTAGGTTTTTTTAGTTATCTGGACTCACGTCCAATTGTATCAATTGTAAATCCATTCATAGTGCACGCTAAGAAAGGATTTTTGATAATTCACATTCTAACGGGTCCAATAAGGGCGTCAAAGTTTTGATATAAAATTTCCATATTTCATAATTGATTATAGACTTCATAAAAATGTAATTGAAATTGGTTTATACATATCAACACACAGATATACATACAGACATGTCAAACTTATAAAACCCCTCCTTTTTCGGTTGGAAGTTAAACAGGAAGGTTTAGTAGTATAATAATATTATATCACTATATACCTTGATATGAAAAAATGAAGTCCTAGCGATATTAGTGACAGGCGAGCGGACTTGCTGCCTCGCATGTATCACGTTAACTCGGAAGGCGTCCACTGCATTCCGACCAATGTCATCTCGGTAGACGCGGGAGATCAACACCTCGCCCTTGTGGTTGTACACAAATAGACCCCCGATCATTGTGACTTAGGCCTGTGAAATAAAATCCTTGGATAGAATAAAACAAAGTTGATTTCTTCATCTGGCTGTCTATCCACTAACTTTTACTAAATCATTGGTTCTTAAGAGTCTATCCTAGCTATGAAAAATTTGACATAATCCTATGAAAAATTAACCAAATAGATAAATAAATAAATAATTTTAATTTATACTCTAACAGAACAGGTTACCCCAATTACACTGCTCGAGTCAATTCATATAGGTTATGTGGACAACCCATATTGTCAGTTTCAGGTCACCAAGATTCCTACAAGGCCTCCGACATGAGTTAACAACTGCCCCCCACATATCTTATAGGAATCAGCCGGGACCTACAGTTTAATTTGCCATCCAAAACATGGTTGCGCCCTGGCGAAAAGTTCACATGGTGCGATTCTATCCAGGGCCTCCAGATTTAAAGTGGGGCATATTTCCGCCGGACCACGGACTCTATAGATGTTCTGTATTCCCCTGTTTCCTCTGAATATAATTATTATCCAAACCTTTATATTGATATCCCAATATTTTTACAGGGAAGTAAACTATGTCTCTGTCATTTTAGATAGATAGATAGATAGATAATACTTTATTGTACACCACACTTAAAGAACCAATACAAAGGATACAGAGAAACTATACTTAAATGTACAAGCGGCGGTCTTATCGCTAATAAGCGATTTCTTCCAGACAACCGATGGATGGAGAGGATTCATTTGCAGCAAAAAGACGGTGGCGTATCTTTAAAAATTGAATATATCAAGTGTAAATAATATAATATTGTTTAATATAATATATAATAAACTAAATATTAATAAATATAATATAATATATAAAATAATATACAAAATACCTTTACTACGTAATAATATATACCTACATAGATATAAAATCAATATCATAACATATAATATATATACTAGTATTATATACATAACTATTACCTATAATCTTTCATACATGGATAGATAGATATGAGTAAATACTACAATCAATAATCAAAATATTATGGTAGTGACAGACCGACAGACTGTTGAGTTAGATAATGATTCTTTACGCAAGACTTGAATACGGATAATGAGGGAGCACGTCTAATAGAAACTGGGAGACCGTTCCATAAGCGTACAGCTTGTACTGCGAAAGAACGATCAAAGAAGGAAGTCCTATGTGGAGGCATCTTTAAAGAGAGATCCTCCGAAGACCTGAGTAAGTAAAGGTTGGAGCTGTGCATGTGCAGGAACTGAAACTTGTTCTTTAGATAGCGCGGAGCAGTGGGGTTAAAAAGAGTAGAATAAAGTAAAGAAAGGATATGAGTATTCCGGCGAAAGCGAATATTTAGCCACTTGAGTTTATTGCGATACTGAGAAATGCGATCATACTTGCGTAAACCAAATATGAATCGTATGCAGAGATTCTGAAGTCGCTCAAGCTTGTTTAGCTGGTCCTCCGTGACGTCAAGATAGCAGGCATCGGCATAGTCAAGAACTGGGAGCAGTAGGGACTCCGCTAGCGCAATCTTAGTAGCAATAGGCAGGAAGTTCCTGAGTCTTCTGAGGGAACCAGCAGACGCGAATAGTTTACGACTCACGGTTTCCATCTGAGGACCCCAGGTGAGACACTGATCCATGATAATTCCGAGATTCTTCACAGTTTTACTGTAAGGGATGGTGACACCATCAAATTCAACATATGGCAGCGCTGACCAATCTACCTTTGCGATCATCCGGGAACTGCCAACAACCATAACGTTGGTTTTCGCTGGATTTACCATAAGTCCGTATGATTTACTCCATCCCGCGATGCTACGTAAATCAGCATTAGTTGTAATAATAGCACTTGCTAAATCACTATACAGTGCTTGACAGTAAATTTGGAGATCGTCTGCATACAAGTGGTAGGAAGAAGTAATATGTTGCGAAATAGAATTAATGAAAATTGAGAAGAGAAGAGGTGATAGAACGCCGCCCTGAGGTACTCCGGCAGAAGTATCACACCAGGAAGAATAGGTGTCATCCAAGCGCACTCGCTGCCGGCGACCATACAGGTAACTATGAAACAAATCAATTACTGTTGGAGATACGTTAATCGAGCGTAGTACTGCAAGTAAAATGTCATGGTCAACGGTGTTGAAGGCATTACTAAAGTCTAGTAAGGTCAGTACAGTCAACCGTCCCTCATCCATACCAGAACGTATATCATCACTGATTTTAACGAGCGCAGTAGCTGTACTATGACCAGTTCGAAAACCAGACTGCATGGGGTTGAAAAGACTGTGCTTAGATAAAAAGGAACAGAGCTGGTTGTGAAGGAGTCGTTCAAAGACCTTTGATAGAAAAGGAAGTATTGAAATTGGACGGTATTCGGAGAAAGATACAGGATTAGATTTTTTGGGTAAAGGGATAATTTGTGCCTCTTTCCAAAGAGAAGGAAACTTACAGGTGACTACACAAGTGTTCAGAATATGACTAAGAATAGGAAGGACTGAATTCAGGATCGGGATAATCATATTGCGGCTGATGCCATCACCTCCAACAGCAGTTGACGTAATTGACATTATACTCTTCTTAACGTCACAGACAGAAAACTGATTAAGAACAAAAGGTTCATGCTCAGGAGATGGTAAGGAAGAGAGATGTTGTAGAGTCAAAAGTTTCATCGTATCGTCAATGTTAGATGAAGAAGAGAAGTGGTTATTAAGAGAATCAATGTTCAAGTTCTGAGGGATAGAGTCTTGCCGAGATTTACCAACTCCTAGTGAGCGAAGAAATTTCCAAACTTTTGCAGGATCTTCATTTTGTACAGATTTGTGAATATGTCGGCGTTGAGCGTCCCTACACACTGTATTACAGCGATTCCGGGCTCGAGCATACCTCTCCTTATTTGTCTGATTGGGTCTACTTTTGTACCTGGCTTTTGCAATATTTTTCTTATGCTGCATTGCCTTTATATCGTCACTAAGCCAAGGAGCAGGGAGATGTTTAATTTTTACCGCTCTAAATGGGGCATGTACATCGTAAAGCTGTGTGATCAAGGAGTTAAAAATAGCAATTTGATCATCTACAGATGCACAATCAGTAACAGGAGACCAATCAATATTCTCCGCATCATATAAAAATTCTTCCTGCCTAATGCCGCTAAAGTTGCGCTGAAGAATAATTTTGGGTTTGGCTTTTGGAGGACGAATTTTATAAGACAGAAAAAGTAGATCATGATACGAAAAGGCAACAGCAGGATACTGGCCATGCTTAGCAACATGCTGCACAGAAGAGACTACAATGAGGTCAAGAAGAGAGGGTAATGAATTAGGAAAATGATGAGTAGCATTTAGTGGAAGAATATACATGTTAGTTGATGAAGTTATGGATTGTAGTAATGAAGATCTATAGTCATTTTTAAGGAGACAAGTGTTAAAATCACCCATTATGATGGAATGACTGTAAGAAGGAGTAAGGTTCTCTAATAAATTTTCGAAGGAAGAGAAGAAGTTAATGCGAAGAGAAGGGCAGTAATAGACTCCGAGTAGAACTTTTGTTTGAGATAGAGTTATTTCAATGAAGATATGTTCGCCAGCATTTGCAGGTGGAGGCTGTGACGACTTACTAACAACGGTGAAGGGAATGTGTGAACGTAAGTAAATTGCCACACCACCACCACTACTACCTGTGCGATCATTACGAATAAGACGAAAACCAGGCAAAGAATAGGAAGAAGAAAGGAGACATGGTTTAAGCCAAGACTCGGAGACTAAAACAGCATGAAGATTTTTCGTATTAAATGATGCCAACATATCAGGGAAATGTGCCGGAATACTTTGCGCATTTATATGAACTATATTTAAATTTTTCAGTACATCTGAAAATTCATTATCAATGGTATCAGAAAGACAAGGAAGGCTAGAAAAACTGTCAAGGCTGCAACTGCTGCCTGAAGAAGAGAGAGACAAGTATTCATCACTATCATCATTATCCGGTACATTGAACATAATACTATAATATAGGTATAATAAATAAATATTAAAAAATATATATAATATATAATTAATAAATATAAATACAAAAAGTATTTATAAAAATATATACATAATAAACTTTGCTAAATTAATAAAAACTATTCTCTCCCTACCCACCGGCAGTGTACAAAAAAAAAAAAAACAATATACCAATATATTATTATAAACCTTGCAGAGTACAAATGCGCAAACTTATGAATCGTGTGAATCCAAAATGAAAACAAAAAATAATAATAATCGACTGACTTTGACAACTTGTTTCATACTTCTCAAAAATGTTATATGTCACTGTCAATTTACATTGTTATTTGTTTTGACAACAAAATGTTTTAATACATTTAAACTGGACACTGGAACAAAATTAAATTTTATAAACGCCCAACTCTGCAATAATAATTATTAATTAGACAATAAAAATAAGTAAAAAAATACACAGAGATTTGCGCAGATTTTAAAGTTACTATTATATAAACATACAACTGAAAGAAGGTGACAAGTGACAGATTAGGTTCTATACAATAATAATCACATACCTCCTTTATAAATAAAGAATAACAAAACTATTGGGTGATAAATATACGTGCAGTAAAACATAACAATTTATAAGTACCCTGCGACTCCTACTTTTTGTTAGCCCGTCTGGATCTCCCTGGTGCTGCGTCTTTCGACGCCGACACTTGCGCTTTTGGACTATTATCCGTAGAGGCTGACGCGGGCGGCCCTCTGATTTTGTCCAACTCCGACAGAATATGCACACGATGTCGCGTACCGTCGGACCCCAAGACAAATACAGCGCCTTCCCTGGTCCAGCATTTCGTTACACCAAACTTCTGACGAGCTGCCATGAACACTTCATGCCGACTCTTTGTTAGGAACTCGGACATAGTGACGCCTGTTCCCTTCAGGCCAGATTTAGCCTGCCAGATTTTATTGCGCATAGCCATATCACGAATCTTAACTAAAACTGGTCTAGGCTTATCAAGAACAGTGGCACGACCCATCCTGTGACATCGGTTTACATAGCTTGCAGAGAAATCTTTGAACTTCAGCTTCTCGGAGATAGTTTTGACAACTACATTGACAATATCTTCACCACTAGTCTCTGGCAAACCATGGAGAAGCAGTATTTTCCTCCGTGTATGCATCTCCATGTTGTCCTGATTACGGGCCAGGGCATGTACCTGGCTCTGGAGAGCTTGAAGAGCCTTTATTGTGAAAGACTTGAAGGAATTAAAGTCTGCAACCAAGTCTGGTGATGACGAGTTTTTCTCTAGTTCAGCTTCAAATTTATCCATCTGATGTTGAAATAGCTGCTGCATCTGGTACATGGACTCTTTAACTTCCTCCATAGTGAAATAAGTGCAGCAGATGTATGAAAAGTGATGATGTGTACTGTGAAGTGCTGGTGCCAAAAGTAGGGTGTGCAGAGAGGAGAAAACACTCACCGGCAGGTAGAATAAGTTGGACTTTAAGATAGCATGTGAGTTTTCATAAAATATTGTACTTTTATATATTTAATAATTAAATTACACAAACGATTTTTATATGATGCTTTTCTTTTTACGCCTACCGCCGAAAAAAAAAAAAAAAAAAAAAAAAAAAAAAAAAAATAGATTATTAAAAATAAATAAATTTTAGTTTCTCATATAACTCAGCTTTTCATAGTAAACTTTAAAAAATCCAGTTTTACTCATGAAATTAGATATACACTACAAAAAATAACTTTATAAAAACAAATAAAATGATAGGGGCATAGTTTTACTTAATCTTCAAAACAGGGGAATACAAAACTGATTTGGTAAATTTTCCATAGGATTCTGAAAAACTACTTAGAGGTCACATTTCCTGGTATCCTTTTAGTGATAAGTAACCATTGTAATTTGCTGTGATTTAATGCATTATTTTCTATGATGTGAAAATACAGCCAATGATCACAATATTATCTGTTGTCTGTAAGACCCATGATAATTGAATTCCGTAGGACACCAACCCGAAAAATCCCGCTCCACTTAGTGATAGGCCAAGGGAGGTAGGCAATCGGTTGCCTACCCCCTTTAGTTTTTCGCCATGTAAAATATTGGCGTAGCACTTAGCACGAATAATTATTAATGTTGACTAAATGAGCCAATATTTTCCACTGGTATTCATTTTCGGTTGTATTATTATGAGCTAATCATTAACAGGATATAGGCACAATAGGCAGATTAATTTGGGAGGATAGGTGGCTGCCAATAGTATGTCTCTGTCGTTAAATTTCGATAATAAAATGTATAATTTTTGCTTACCTTTTTTTCCTAACTATACCATTTGGTGAAACAGATTAAAAGATACTTGATTCTTAACGTAATAAATGAAATGATCTCATTTTCTTATATAAATTTTGAGAAATAGTGACGAATACAGGAATCGAAAACCGCCCCCAAAATGAAGGCAAATGAAGGCCCGAAGACCGAAGACAAACGGCAAATGTCAAATGCAAGGGAAACGTCAATAAAAATTTGAATACATCAAACGTCTCGGAGTCAAACGTCAATTACTCTATAATCTATGGTTGTAATAATAGTGATGTTTGAAAATCCGGTAATTTCCATTGAGCAAATCATGTAAATATCGGTGAAAACAAAATTAAGTACAATAAATATTGAGCAGTACATACATAACTAAATTAATATTCAAATTATTCGTTTGGCTTTTATTAAATTTCAATTTTGAATTAAAGTTGAAATAGTGTGTTATGCCAATAATTAAATCAAAATCAATGGAACTCTCAATGTCAATAAACCCAGGATATGAAAAAAAATCAATAAATAATGTCGGACCATACGTGTATACATATTATACAAAGTATTATAAAAATCTACCTACCTACTTTGCCCTTTTTTATTAATAAATGATCGTTTCGCGGAGTATGTAACAAAATTATTGTATTATTATTTTATCTATAGCCAATAGAGTTTACAATTTCATTTTTCATGTATTATTGTGGTATTATTGGTCTGACCGCGAAATGATACGGTGCTTTGTATTATTTGCTGCGTTTGGCGCGGCTTTTGTTAGGAGTGACGAAATTTTTGGCCCAAAATATCCTCCAACTCAAGGAGCAATATGGCCAAAACCACAACAGCAACTTTCAGAAGCTAGTTATTACACGTTTAATCCAGAGCATTTCAATGTTTCGGTAAGTTAATTATTAAGACTATTGATTTTTTTTTAATTATTAGATACATTTATATAGTTTAATTTTATATAATCAAAATATTTTAAATTAATAATGAGTTCAAACGCTCAATTTAATAATATATAAGAAAGGTAAGTAATAAAAAATAATATAATATCTAACAAAATCTATAAACAAATAATAATTTATATTATTATATACAATCTATCAAATCTAAGATGACCATTTGACAGTTTATATTTTGCCTTATCTGAAGGATTTGAATTCAAATTTAGTGATTTTAAATTGTGATTGTGTAAAATTATAATTACATGGTTTTTCGGTGTGAGGTACGCCTATGCAAAATTGTTTCGGCTTGAAAAGATATTAAACTTCAAACGGTGATTCTTTGATGGACTGTTGTTATTATTTAATTATTGTTTAGGATAATGACGTAGCCAGATCTTAGAATCTGCCACTTTATAATGCGTTTCTCGGAGCAATTATATGCGTTTCGTTTACACATAGAATATTTGGTTTACTCAAATATATTATTTTATAGTGAAACAAATAAAAAATTAATAAAATAAATGATTTCGGATATGTAAACAGTCTACAAATATAAAGCATTATAATATTAACTTATTACATTTCTGTTTACATAAAATATTCAAAAGCAAATTATCGATCATAATTATTATATATATAATAGTATTTTTTAATATTAATAGGTATATAATGTGTAAAAAAAATGTGTAGTACTAATAAGGGGGTACATCTCCCCATCGCACTGAACAACTTCTAAAAGAAGGGATTAAGAAATCAGCAAAAAAAGATTTCTATTTCTCATAAGCTTTGTATGGGAAATTGTTTTATTTTTTGCGAATTTCGCAATTCTTTCTTTTGCAAGTTGTTTAGATTGACGGATATGCACCCTCTTGAATATTACTGCACGTTTGTAACACGTATTAAAATTTGTTATGAATAAACTATAAAATTAATTATTATTAAGCATATTATGTTCTTCATCTCGTTCATCTAGTTTGGGAAAAAAAATCTCTTTAAAATCGTAGGTAACAATATTGTATTTATTATAATATATTTTAACCATTAATTGTAAATCTAGGTGCCAAGTGAAACATGTGCTATTCTAGTCAAAGCAGTAGAGAGATACTCCTTCATATTGAGAGATTTTCATCGAATTGCTCGACGTTTCGGCAAAAAGCAATTGAGGTACCGCACACTAAGGTCAGTTGATGAAGGGAATCATAAGGGTAACCTTCGCCAATTACAAATCTATTTGACCAACCCATGTGAGGAATACCCGTATTATGGTATGATCGAGAAATGTAAGTATGACTTAATATAAAACATAATTATAGGTACTTAATCAATAAATAATACACAGCAAACCTAATCCATGAGTGACTTAAAAATATCACTTTGATTGATAAAACCATTGACTGACATTTAAAATATTTCAATTTATTTTAATTCATAGCTAAACAAGCACATACAACCTAATTAAAAATACATATTATATAACTTAATATATTTACAAAATATGTTCCTCTTAATACTTTTAACTATACAAAATAAAATTATTAGTAGATAAGTGGGTAGTTACTTTATAAGTAATCCACAAAACAAGTAGCGTCCGTAGTCCAGTGGAAATATTGTGTTTGGCTTCAAATCTGGAGCCTCGTTTCAAATCTCATAAAATGCGGTACTACATCTGGACGTTACCGTTCTTCGGCGCGGCACGTAAAGCCGTTGGTATCGAGTGCGGTCATAGACGATAGTCATTTGATCATGTCAGAGGTCTTTAGGCGACCCAAAAACTCCACGATTGACCACAGAAAAGATAGAATCTCAAACTCATTAAGAGTGTGTGTATCAAATAAAAATATACTATACTACACAATGTGATGTGATGTATCCCTCAGGTAGTTTACCTTAATAAATGAGGCGTTACAAAAAGTGTTGTAACAAGAGGGTGCATCTACCCGTCAAAATGAACACATTCCTAAGAAAAAATTGCTAAGTTCACAAATACAATTTCAGCTTCTCATAGAAAATAGATCAGCTAATCGTTAAATTTGTATGGGAAGTTGTAATGCTTTTTTTTCTAATTACGCAATTCATTCTTTTAAAATTCATTAAATTTGACGAGACACACCCTTAGGTATTATTACCACACTTTTTGCGACTAATTGTATAGTAATGATATTTTTTATACCAGCGTAGGTGCCAGTTACCAAGTACATAACATTATGTACATTATTAATTGAAATCACAATTAACAATGCACCCGATTAACGAATACAATTGCAATCAATGATGATATCACCAGCCGTTACTTGACACAGGTGGCTGTTTAAACTTGATCATTAATATCTTGATAATTGTTTTAATATAATATGATTGCTCTTTTATTAAAAATTTTCGGTTTCAGTCATATAAAATATATCAGCAATACAGACGAAAATGTGCCTAATATGAAATATTATTACCTAACTTGTAGACAGATACAACTCTTAATATTTAATTAATATAATTTTAATGAATAAAGTAAGAGGGTGCAGCTTTTTCAAGCATAAGAAAATTTTTAGTTGTTTGGATTTGTAAATATAATAATAACATACCTACTTATTAATTAATATGTTACATGAGTCAGCTTAATATCGTATTTACTTGGTACAGTAAATATATTATTAGTTTATGACTGTTATGATAACATTATTTTTTTCCTTATAAGAAAACGTTTTCGCAATAATAGTTATCAATTTAACCAGAAAGCAATTAATGATCGTCTCATTCAATGATCAGTAAACAACTTTCAATAGAACCTATTGTACACACATAGTAATATCTGTTGTGATAAAGTTGTTGATAGCGATGACTTCTCGACCTCGTAATGCGAATCGAGATGTCTCAAGTATCTTAGTAAATAAAATACTTATAACTATATATAGAGAGTTTTGATACAGAAATATAATATTAAAAGATTAATTTATTGGTCTCTAGTTACCAACTATCAAGAAATCACACCCATAGCGCCCAATCAAGTAGTTTCCATCCATTCACAATAGCCCTTTCACCTAGCAATAACAAAATCTACTGAAATAGATGATTTCAGCGATGGACTCCGATGGGTAACTTATAAATTAAAATAAAAAAATTGTATCCATGTATACGTCTATCAAAAGACCTGGTACATCCCGTGTTTTCAAGACATATTATTATTATTACAACCGATATAATATGCCTAATTATCCTCCGAAAATATTTTACAAACAGTCAAACTTTCGAATATTATTATATTATTTGCATAAACCACCTAATCGATTTATGGATGTATGGATCATGGATTCGTATTTACGTCCAATATTAACATATTAGGTGTTGTGTAAAAATATACATCATAAAAACATACATCTACCTACTTAGTACATAAAAGTTATAGGTACTAAATTTATTAAGCACATTTATATTAAAGTCATTATTTAAGTTTAGGTTTTATAGGAATAATAAATAGATATTACATAAAAATGATGATATTTATTAAAATTATGTTGCTGTTTTCAGATAATCTCACCGTAGATACGACTGTACAGTTAACGAGCCCTTCTATATGGGGTATATTAAGAGGATTGGAGTCATTATCACAATTATTTTATCTGCCAGCAGACGAAGGCGTAAGATTTCATATTCTATTATTATATACCTATATACTTTCAAAATAGTTTACTGTTAATGGCTTAGTAAAATCGAAACGCTTGTCATTATCAATCTATTGAATTTTGATGTCAGAATCAGGTTAATTGTGATGATCTGACACCAATATCACAAATAGCCGTGGCAACCAGATAATCATAATTACATTAGTAATATTACTGAAAATTAAATTTGGATGTTGTTTAAATGGAAATTATTTTTTGAAAACACTGGATTTTGGAGGGAAATAAGTTAATTGAATGATTTTTTATTATTCCTGTTCTAGGAACTCCGTATAAACCGAACGGTTATCCACGATGCACCGAGATATATCCACCGTGGATTGTTAATAGATACATCAAGACATTATATATCATTGTCTAAGATCATTAAGACGCTGGATGCTATGTCGATGAATAAAATGAACGTATTACATTGGCATATCGTTGACGATCAAAGTTTCCCATATGTCTCTAATGCTTTTCCTGATTTGAGGTAAATTTAATCAATTCCTTTAAAAATTGTTTTCTACAGCTCCTTGCCAAACATTCTCCTAACCAAAGAGTCTGACTTTTGATAACATGTTCAACTATATGATTTAAGTTTACCTATTAGCGAAAATCTGCCTTGGCTTGGAATTCCATCTGTCTTAGAGTTTTCACAATGATTAGATTTTCCCGAGTATCCTGCGACATTTTGTAAGTATAGGTTGTGATCTTTCACTGCTTAGGTGACGCACAACTATCCGAGCCGAACGTGCCGAACGAAACGAATTTGAATTTTAGAAATCTTATGAAACCTCGCACACCTGTCCGCGTCAAAATTCGTTTCGTTTGACACGTTGGGCTCGGATAGATGCGCGTTCACCTTAATTATAATAAAGAAGTGCACTTGCATTTAGTGGAAACTAAACGTTATTATTAAAATGTGTTAAAAAAATATACACTGCAATGATTGCCTACTAGTGTGTTTAGCCCACTGGTATCTACTACCTAACTTCATCACTCACAGTTTGTTGTGTATGTACGCAGTACACGCAACCTCGTCAATGTCATTGAGTTCCAATGACATTAACGAGGTTGCGTGTACTGCGTTTTTTAACGCAACCTCGTCAATGTCATTGGAACTCAATGACATTGACGAGGTTGCGTGTACTGCGTACGTACATAAACATGGTATAGGGGTAAATACATTTGAAATCGGGTGCAATGTTAAGATGAAATACCTAAAATTTATTATTATTGTCAACAGTCGCTTGGGAGCATATCATAGTAGCATGGTGTACACGCCTAATGACATACGAATGATAATAAACTACGCAAGAGATAGAGGGATAAGAGTTCTCCCGGAGTTTGATGTTCCAGGTATGTTTTTAATATCTTATTAATACGAGATAACAAATTATTATATTTATATAATTAGTTTTCACCATGTACTTAAACCTCGGAAACAGCTCGTCCAATTTTAAAGAAAATTTGGTTTTAGACGTATCTAAGTAGATAGAGTTAGAAAACAAAACCAAGGTTCATCTACCGTTTATATAATTAAGGTTTACTGGTTTTTAAATTTTTAATTATATCTCTAAAAAGTTTTTTGAACAAGGAATATTTCAATATAATTGAATTATGTAACATAATTCAACATATTATGTAAGATAATTCAAAATATTTAAATTAATTTAAAAAAAAGTTTTGTATATTTTTATATAAATATAATCATGGCAGAGCATTGTGCAAAGTAGACCTTAACCAGACAGATCTCGTGAATCGGGAAACCCTCCCGCAGTTAGATCTTTCAAAATAAACTATGAACAGTAAACCGAAGTATATATTATATTATTTTCATGTATATTCAATTGAATAGCGTGAGTGCTACATGTATTTCTTTATTTCACATTTTTACACATAATTTCTGACCGCGCATTGAAGCACAGCAGTTATCAGTCTGTCTACTATCTGAGAATGCGAACGAGGGCGCTATATGTCTAGAAGCTGGGGTATTTACATAGAATTTTACCAGCGAAAACTGTTAATTCTATTTTTGCCCACGTTAAATTAATCATAGACAGAATATTGGCTGAAATATTTAAGTTAGTTTTTATGGGTTTAAGGAAAATGCTAGACTTATTTAATGGGTATAATTTGTGCTACATACAAAACAACATAATTTTTATAAAGTTTGTATCTATGTGGGTTTACTGCCTAAAGTTATGGTTGTTATCAACTTATTAAACCAGAATTGCTGTTTTCCCAGTAAAAAACCTTGATAAGCCATAACATTAACTACCAATGTTTACAATTAATACGTACGCAAATAATAATATTTTGGGCTAGCTATCAAACAAATACTTCTGCTGAAATTAAACAAAGCATCTAGGTAAGCCTCTTATTTGGTGACTAAAAGATTAGATTATATTATTAACATAATAATTGCGAACATGGAAAAGACGAAGGTAATGATCTAATGCCCATGTTGTGTCGGCCCCAGTATCATTTGGGAACTCGGTTGTACAAGTTGTAGACTCGTACCTAGGAAAAGTAGTCCAACTCGGTAGGTCCAACTTAGAGAAAGAGATTAATCCTAGTTTGATACGAATCCAACTAGGCTGGGCAGCGTTCGGAAACCTACGCAATGTCTTCTCGTCCAAAATTTCCTTAATGCTTTTAGTGTTAGGTCTTCAACCAGTGTGTGTTACCATAGTGACTTACATGGCTCTGAAACCTGGTTTCATAATGTGGACCTTATCGGTAAGCTCAATATAGCGCAACGAGCTATTGAGAGGGCTATGCTCGGGATTTCTCTGCGACTAATTAAATCAATTAATATAATTTTGATGTATATTACTATCACTATGTTACTACCTTCTAAACCAACCAGTCCATACATGATAGGTATATAGGTACGTAAAATTATACTGGTATATATTTTTTATACTCCAGGTCACACCAGATCATGGGGTCAAGCATACCCAGACCTCTTGACCCCTTGTTACTCCAACGCCAAGGTCACCCACTTGGGGCCTATGAACCCAATCAACAATGGGACGTACACCTTCCTACAGGAACTCATCACTGAGATCCAGGCACTATTCCCGGATAAATACTTCCATGTTGGTGGTGATGAAGTTGATTTGGAATGTTGGTTGGTATTTCTTGGTATAAATTATAAAATAAACTTGGCAATAAATAGATTGCTTACAACTTCATCGTATCGTACCACTTATTTGTAATATTCCTCGTGTCTTTAGTGTTCGCTTAGTTACCGATATAATTCCTCAAATTCAAATTAAATGTGCGAAAAAAATCCTTGCGCTTGATTTGATGTTCGATTTATTTTTTGCTTTGGTTATGTTTCTTACTATTTTTACCTTTATCTTTTGTATGGATCTTTTCTGTGACAGAGATAACATTATTAGTTCGACCACGGGAACAGATTAGCGGTGGATTTTGTATAGAACTTACTGTTTAATTGTTAAATTTGTTTTTATTTTCCACAGGTATTCTAATCCGGACATAGTAGCGTATATGCTGGAACATAATATAAATTCAGTTGCTAAAATGCATGCACTGTTTATGGAGAGAGTAATTCCGCTGCTCGGACAGAAATCTAAACCGATAGTTTGGCAAGTAAGTTAGCAAAATATATGTATAGTATACATATAATTAATGACCACAGTACAGCAGTCATCATCATCATCATCATCATCATCCCAACCGTAGGGAGTCCAAAAGTAGAAAGTTGGACATAGGCCTGCCCCATTTGGGGGGTTTGTGCCAATAATCGCCACTCTTGGCAGGCAGTTTGGCGCAGAGTTAGCAGTATTATATTATATTCCCAACGGGGGAATACACAATACACTTATTATGTCCAGGGAAACATGTCCAAGTATTTCCGCATTTACAGGGAGCCACAGCGTACTTAATATTATAGTAATAATAACGTTTTATATACATATTTTGTAGCACTATATTATAATCAGTGATGTATAGCGGTAACATAAATTAATAATTACAATTTGCAATTAATTTGTTTATAGGAAGTATTTGATGAGCAAGTGCCGTTGTCGAACGATACTCTTATTCATGTATGGAAAGGGGGGGAGATCACGGAAATGATGCAAGTAAGTATTAAGAATAAAATTATGTTAATGTGATTTTTTAATTAAAACAATTTAAAACAGCTGCTTAACAACTATGTTTTCATTAGGTATTTGAAAGGGTTCACAGTTACAAGTTACGTCGTTTCTGCAACCCTAAAAAAAGGTTATTTAACTTTGTACCAAGTAAACTTTTTCTTTTTTTCTAGATCCTTCAATCCGGCCACAAGCTTCTATTCTCCAGTGCTTGGTACCTAGATAGCCTAAGTTCCACCTGGGTTGCCTATTATAAAGCTGATCCAAGACAACTTCTTGGTGCATACTCTAATAAGTACAACTTGGACAATATTGTGGGGGGCGAGGCTTGTATGTGGGGAGAGGTTGTCAATGATAACAATATTATTAGCAGGTTTGTGATAGTCTTTTAATATTATTGTTTTATTTTAATATTAGCGAGTTTAATATAATGGTAAGTAATGTTCAATAATAAGAGAATTGAATATAAAAAACAGAACATACATTCACGCCTTTTTCCCGAAGGGGTAGGCAGAGGTGTATCCAGGACTCAGTCCCATAGTAGATACACCCACATTTCGCCAGTATGTTATTGGTCCAATGTAATAGGGGGCATGTAATACTAATTGAATATAATTGATAAATATTTATAAGAAACAGTCTCTGCCTACCCCAACGGGAACAGAGACATGACTGTATGTTTGTATGCATAAATATTATTGTAGTATTTGAATAGAGAGGGTATCGAATTCAGTGTGGTAATAGTAATTGAATTAGAGAGTTCGATGTTTTTGTTTCAATCATTGAATATTAGAGTTTAATATTAAGTGGGTAGGTATTGTAGTATTTGAATATCAAAGAGTTGAATATTATTGTGAAGATTTGAATATAAGCGACATACATACATACATACAGTCACGCCTTGTTCCCGGTGGGGTAGGCAGAGACTATTTTCCTCCACTTGCTACGATCCTGACATACAACTTTCGCTTCGTTCACTTTCATGACATTTTTCATACATGCTCGTGAGTTGTAGGTACTTTTCACTTGGCCTTTCCTAAGAACAACGTCAACTTGTTCATTTAAAGTACGCCTAGGTCGACCGCTACCGACTTGACCATTCACACTAGCTTTATAAATCTCTTTTGTTAATCTCCTTTCATCCATCCTCTCCACATGCCAGAACCACCTCAGCATTCCTTTCCCTATCTTTGTCACTACATCTTCTATCACGCCACAGCGTTCCCTTATCGCACTATTCCTCATTTTGTCCATCAAGGTCACTCCAGTCATGCTTCGCAGGCTTCTCATCTCCACAACATTAATCTTACTTTCATGCTTCTTCTGCCAGACCCAAAATAAGCGAGTTGAATATTTTTGTGTAGATTTGAATATAAGCGAGTATAATATTATTGTAATATTTGAATATCCTTTATATTATTAAGATATTCGAATATGTTAACATTATATGTTTATTATCGTAGTATTATATTTTTTATTATTGACTTCATTATTATCGTTTATATGATCGAAATAGTAAACAGTCAATTTCAACAAGCAATTTCACAGACTGCATAATGGATAGTTGTAATTTTTCAGGGTATGGCCTCGTGCTAGCGCGGTAGCAGAAAAACTATGGAGTACAGAAACAGTTTGTGAACGATATTCTTTAGACTTCGTAAGTTATCGTTACTGCGATGTACCAAGCGAAGTTTACAATAGATTAGAAGAACACGTGTGTCGTATGAACCGACGTGGTATTGCAGCTCAACCTCCGAGTGGTCCAGGGTTTTGTTTAGGGGCAGTGTAATTTTTTTCCGATATTTGTGGGGGCAGTGTTGTATAATATGCTACGGCGTATAACTACTAAATGATTTATTATTATGACCAAAAATGGAACTAACGTTTTACGTTAGTTCCATTTTTGGTCACTTTTATAAGGACGTCCTTTTGCAAACAGGAAAGGAAACAGATATTTTTTTCACAGCTTTTGAAATAGTTATATAATAATATTATGTTATATATAGACCCTAAAAAAAGTATGTGATTTACGATTTCTAGAATAGTATATAGTTGTATTACAAGATGTTACAAAAAGGTGTAGTACCTAAATAAGAAATATAAGATTCGTAAAAAAATACAACTTTTTATACTTACCAATTAGTTGATCCATTTTGTATGGGAAGTTGTTTATTTTTTTCTAACTTTCTTTTGAAAGTGGTTCAGTTGACAGGTAGATGCAACTTCATAATATCTCTACACTTTTTGTAACACCAAAGGACCCTACCGATTAAAATTCTAATGTGATTCAAAATGTGACTACAGTTTCTGCAAACTCAGTGGGTGTCAAATATTTTAGTCGATAGATACTAGCACCAAGTTTGTTATGATTGCTGTTAATCATAACAGTGCAGTTTATATATTTCATCAAATTCTGCATATTGTCTAATTTTCTGCAAAGTTTATTCCATTATTATAATAATAATATAGATTAATATTGTATAATTATTAAGTTCAATAGCTTGTTAAATTTATCATTCCTCTTACCTCTACTTCGCTCTTCTACATATTTAACATTTTTTATAATAAATATCATGTTTACATAGATTTAAGAAAATATTTTAATTTGTAATTTTACGTTTAATTTTGAATAAAGTTTTATAATATTATAAAATGTTTGCATTTTTGTTTTAAACATAAGCAGCAGTTGATTTCAATGTGTGAAATCATGATGGAATGAATTGAAATTTAGATAATACCCCGATATTATTTTATGGAAAAGTAAAGAGTCCTCGTAGTTTGATCAGCCATTGTATCATAGAACAGATGAGCCAATACAAAAATCTAGCGCATGCGTAACACACCCGAACACTTAGTGTACGTGTACAGTACGCTTTATTCACGCTGTATACATTTTTAACCACCTTGGGTCACGAGCGTAAATGTCGTGGCCCACGTTAGCGCTGCTTAAATCATCTGTCATAGATGTATAAGGCCAATGGATGGATGGATGGATACATTTTTAGAAATTTTACTGGTTTTTATTATTTCACATCACTATTTCATCGACAATGAGATTTAATAGACTACAGAGATGTAGACGTCGTAACTTGTCTGTGGTTGATGAATTGGGTCGATTATGTCATGGCGGGTTAGATGTTTTCGGCAGTTGATGTTCACTGAATTTTTATCGAATTACGCTGTAAATGATCTCGTTTCAAACAACCCTGTTTAATACTAAGCCTATTTGTGTGTCGGCGATCTTTTCTTAATCTATTCAAATGCTGAAACGTTTGCAAATGGGACTACGCACGTTCATGCTAATCGCATCAAAAGTATGGAGTTGTGTTTGTTATATGTTTAAGAAGCAATATCGAGCGGTAAATATAGTTAGCGATGGATTTAATAGTGTATATTGATGTGCTGGTAAATAAATATTTGACGTGGTGTTCAATTTTCAGTTGGCTCAGTATCAGTCCGTCAAATATGAGATGTACCCACTTTCCCCCGTATCTAGACACAGGCTGAGTGAGTATTTATCTGTTTTGTTTATCGCGGATTGATTCAATCTGCTCTATCTATGTGTATGAGTTGTATGTGTTATCATCAGAAAATGTTTATGTCATGTCCTGCCAGATAACCTAATCCCATCGAATACCTACTTCAAATCTTAATTTATAAGAAATGCTTTATGATTAAAAATATGTTACCCCTTTTTCTAACGCCACTTTTCGGTATGAGGTCAGTATTGATGTTGGCAACATAGGAACATATAACAAACTTTACATACCAACACATTATCTTCTTGATACAAGGAGACACAGCCTTGGGTATGTTTCCTGTGGACACTGTTCCTATCTATTTCCTATGCGGTTTCTGTGAACAAGTCTTCAGACCTTTCTTAGATACTTGTTATTTGAGCCTAGATCTCTTTTATGTTACCTACTACAAATAATTAAAGGAAAAGGTCGGGTGTTAGACAGGGAGGTGATATTGTGATGAATTCCTTACAGGGAATATAACTTGACCCATTATTATTGCCTTTCCATCTATAGGAGCCTTTAAACCGCCTTGACCATTGCTGATCTATTCATTGTGTTGTATCTATAGAATGCAATCTCGAGGCGAGATCGCAAACTCGGGATCTTATGAGTTTAGAAATTTCAATCTTGCAAGATCTTGGCATTTTCGAGATCTGGTGAAATAAAAAAAAAAATTGTTTTACATGAGTAACTAAAATGAACACAATCACAACTACCCATATTTTCAATGTTTTATTTTTAACAGACTTTGTTTTATAAAAGGTGTATGTAGTGTAGTAGTAGTGAGTGAAAAAAAATTAACAAAAGAATCTATTATATATCAGTAATTTAACAATAATAGAACATACTTTATACAGCACAGTAATGACTTCTTTTTCTTTCATTTAAGAGCATGTATCTTATTGGTCTTGTAGTAAACAAGGTAATCACAAGGCGTATGTTAAAGTACAAAAATTATAACAGAAACAAATGTTCATCGCGACTACTCAGGAATAGTTGGCTCAGGATAGTTCACATTTGCGGTCCGACATTCCCAATTCGTCAGTCAGCATGTCGCCACGCGAGCGAACACTTGCGTAAATTGCGTGATGCGTCCCTGACGCCTCACTACTGCCAATCCGATCTCGCCTCGAGGGAGACTGCATCCCCTAGTTGTATCTCATCTGGGCGAATTATTTGTCATCTCAGGGGTATACTTCTATTAAACATGAGTGACTGCTTCCTCATGACAGAATCTGCACTCGGCTTCCTGGCCTAGCCTCATATAACTGGACCTAACCCACTCCTGCCTTCGATTTTAAGCCTTTATTGTACAAAAATATCATATACATACACCTTGTTCCCCTTGGGGTAGACATTATTTTCACTTCTTCCACTTTCATCACATTTTTTATAAATGCTTGTAGGTTTAGGGATACTTTTTACCAGGTACCAATAGGAGACCAGTACAGGTTGCTCTGCAACATGCTTATGCTGAGTTGATACTGTTTCGTGGCACGCTCAATCTTCATAATTAAGACTAATATTTTTGTGTCTTGAGAGTAAAAAATGAAAAAAATTAAAATTGAATATATATTTATTACTGCCAAAAATTTACAAAAGGAGAAACTAATTAGAGTAACTAAACTAAAAGTATTAACTAAACACTTTTGCAGAAGTTATTTTAAGTTCTTTTATTGTTGTATGTTGTTCTTTCTTTCTTTTTGACCTGGCCTTTTAAATGTCAACTTCATGAAATGTACGCCTAAAACCTTTAAAAAACCAAAATGCTCAATTTCCAGGTCTAGTGAAAAGAAAAATGCTGGTTTTAGATCTAGATGAGACACTAATCCATTCACATCACGACGCGATGCTCAGGCCGACGGTGAAGCCGGGCACGCCGCCTGACTTCGTCCTGAAAGTTACCATAGACAAGCATCCTGTCAGATTTTTTGTGCATAAAAGGCCACATGTGGACTACTTTTTGGATATAGTAAGTAACTAATGGTTGTGAAGCTCAGAGGGAAAGCAGGAAATCTGCCGTGGGGTGCCAGCTATAGAATAGTAAGGGTTGTCATAGGATGGCGAGTATTCGCAACCCCCCCATACTCGTAAATAAACTAAAAATGTAATTGGTCAAGTGTGGGACTGGGTCCTGAGTACACCTCTGCTTACCCCTTTGGTTAAAAGCCGTGATGATAAGATACTTAATGGGACAAAAGAGACAATTGTAACATTAGACTTGTCGGAAGGTAGACTGCGAAAAGCATCACCTTTTTTTTATGATAGTAAGTGACAAGACGAGCAAATCAGGTGCCTGATGGTGAGCATCATGATTGCCCATATCAGACACAGTGTCGCCCAGTGTTTTAAAATTCAAAACTCTGCGTGGCACTGCACTGCGCCTGTCATCCTGAGATATAAGTTGTTGAATCTCTTCATGCCCAGTAATTTCGCTGGTAACATTGCCCTTCATACCGTAACACAGTAATGTTTGCACATTACTGCTTGGTGGATGAATAACTGGCAAAGGTGTGGTACTTCCCTAGGTGGCCCTCTGCAAAAGAGGCCTACCACTACAAATTAATTATTTATATACCTACAAGCTGCCTCTCTTTCTATCGCGTATCTCTCTATCTGTTCTCTCTTGCTTGCTCATAGAAATAGTACCGTCAAGACGGACGCCCCAGCTACTTGTAGCTTCATACCTCTAATGCGGAGAGTCCCAGGCCTGCTAATGGTGATTGTTGTCAGGTGTCACAATGGTACGAGTTGGTAGTTTTCACGGCGTCAATGGAGATATACGGTGCTGCGGTAGCAGACAAACTAGATAATGGACGGGGCATACTGCGCCGACGGTTTTACAGGTATATACGCTTAATGATATATTGACCTACTACCACAGAACAGATAATAATAGTACGTATAGAATGGACACTGTCATCCGCCCACCAATCGGGATTTCCTCACCCCGAACCCGCGAATGAGATTGAGCCCTCCACGAGCCCTGCTTGTATGGGAAATCACCTCACGCACATTCTTGCGCGTGTACAAAACTCCATGTGTGTGCTGTCTGTGTAGTAGGGAGTTATAGAGCGCCTTTTATATGGGAATTGAGTTGAGTGTTCTGGGGTGTGCTACTTACTAATAATAAAGCCAAAAGTTTGTTGGTGTATGTTAGAATGAATGAATGAATGAATGAATGATAACTCTATTGGTACCATAATATAACAGAAAATAACAAAGAAGAAAATTTAAAACTATAAAGAAGTAACAAAAGAGGCCTACCACTACAATTTTTTTTTAATATGTGACTATGCCAGGTGTTCATATGACTTCCTCTATGCCGGTGACAAGGTCGACAATAGTTACAAGCTTTAAAGATTTGTAGATTTGGATCTCATAATATTGACAGCTTTGTTGGCTCAGATGTTAGTAACACTGCTTTCTGTGCCGCAGGTCCCGGGTTCGATCCCCAGCCAGGTCAAACATTTGGGTGCATTAACATGTCTGTTTGATGTGTCTGGGTGTTATAAGCTTATATAAGTATGTATATCAGTTATCTGGTTACTATAGTACAGGCTTCTAGCCTAGTTTGGGACCAGATGATCATGTGTGGAAGTCGTCCCATATTATTATAATATATGTTTAAAACAGGGGGCATTTCACGTGAAGCGGACAACGAAAATAAAGTGAAGTTCTGAAATTCGTTTATATTATGCATATTGGTACTTCTAGGGGATGTAAACATGTACACGAAAATAAAAAGTTTTTTGAGCTCTGGTTCTCAAACTGTGGGGTTCTAAAAATTGAGCTGATTGATGGAAGGCTTCTTTTGAAATTATTTTTTCATATTAAAGTTATTGGTAATAAAATACCTTGTGTAGTGATTTGCCTAGAAAAAATGATGTTATTTTTGATTTTTAATTTAGATTCCAAATTTGAAAATTTTTTTGAGTGTTAAACCGGAAGTAAACATTTCAAATGTTTTTTTTAATGACTTCGACCATTTTAATTTTGATTTTTTTTTCTACAAAATAGAGTTTATTCTACGTAGATTCTACCATAACAATGGCATAATGGGATTGAAATAACTTTAGGAGTTATATCAAGTAGAGTACGTACATGTCGCACAGAGCGCCGTACATGGCGCTTGCTAAAGTTGGTTAGTTGATAATTTGGCAATATGTGAACCTTTATTATATATAAATAACTAGTTTAAATGATATACATAGTGATTATTTTTCGTTTTTCAATTAATAAGATATATATTAAGTATTTGTTTAAGCAAAATTATACACGGAAATATAGCGATACAGAAATATGTATAAAACGCTATCTATCTCTTACAACTCTTACTTGTAAATGGCGATAATTAATCAAACGTTTATTTGAATATTACCTATAGAATGATATTATATTATTATGTAAGTACGGTGCCAAACTACGCTTGTTTTCGCGGTTATTTTTGTCTGCTTTCACTTGGACCCTCGGCTGCACATGTGGGGCCATGAACGCCTTTATCTCTCTCCTCTTGAGTCCACAGTGGATCCAAGGATACTTTTTTTCGCTTCGCTCCACAAGCGTCTCAATGGAGACTTATTTTTTCTCTTCGCCACGTATGAAATAAGGACATTTTTATTCCACTTTGATATCAGCAACCTGATCACTTGAGAAAATAATGTTTGTATTTTTATCGATTGTTAATAGTTACATCGCCATATTCAACACCAATTCGTACGAGTCATACCAGTGTGGACAATTAATTTTCAAAAAAATTACGGGGTATCATAAATTATGAAGAAGTAAACTCGTGTAATAATGCTACACACATTCATAATTATTCTTGTCAATTTATATTAATTTTTCGTAACCCTACTAGAGAATCTAAGGAATTTATATATTCCCTAGCGTAGTAAGCTATCATAAAATATGAAAAGTATAATTTTTTGAAACATTTGTGTAACAGTTGTGTTGAAACAGTTGTGGAGCCGAGGGCCCAAGTGGATATATAGTGGATATAATATAACATCATTCTATAAGTAATATTCAAATAAACGTTTAATTAATTAACGCCATTTACAAGTAATAGCTGTAAGAGATAGATAGCGTTTTATACATATTTCGGTATCGCTATATTTCCGTTGTATAATTTTGCTTAAACAAATACTTATTATATTTCTTATTAATTATAAAAATGAAAAATAATCACTATGTATATCATTTAAACTAGTTATTTATATATAATAAAGGTTCACATATTGCCAAATTATCAACTAACCAACTTTAGCAAGCGCCATGTACGGCGCTCTGTGCGACATGTACGTACTCTACTTGATATAACTCCTAAAGTTATTTCAATCGCATTATGCCATTGTTATGGTAGAATCTACGTAGAATAAACTCTATTTTGTAGAAAAAAAAATCAAAATTAAAATGGTCGAAGTCATTAAAAAAAACATTTGAAATGTTTACTTCCGGTTTAACACTCAAAAAAATTTTCAAATTTGGAATCTAAATTAAAAATCAAAAATAACATGATTTTTTCTAGGCAAATCACTACACATGTTACTTTATTACCAATTACTTTAATATGAAAAAATTATTCCAAAAGAAGCCTTCCATCAATCAGCTCAATTTTTAGAACCCCACAGTTTGAGAACCAGAGCTCAAAAAACTTTTTTTTTTCGTGTACGTGTTTATATCCCCTAGAAGTACCAATATGCATAATATGAACGAATTTCAGAACTTCACTTTATTTTCGTTGTCCGCTTCACGTGAAATGCCCCACAGTATATATATATAAAACAATGTATTGTTTTCCAGACAACACTGTACCGCGGAGCACGGCTCGTATACAAAGAACTTGTCGTCGATATGTGACGACCTCAACAGGGTGTTTATATTAGACAACTCGCCCGGAGCTTACCGGGACTTTCCAGGTACGTTTTCTATCAGTCCTTCTATCTTCATTAATAAAAGGCTTTGACGTTACTGATTGATGACAACGCACAGCCTAAACCGCTTGATGTATAGGTACATAAAGACTTGAAATTTGGTGGGTGTGTTTCCCTTACTGCGTCACGCACAATGCACCAAATAAGAGTCGTAAATGCGAAAAAGAATTTTCGAAAATTCACATCCAAAAAAGGTGTCAAAGTTGAGGGAGCTAACCGTTCCTTTAAGTTCTCAGTGTGAGTAATGTTGACTGTAATAATGTTGAGTAAAACATAACATACAATGACGACTTTTTCCCGAAGGGGTAGGCAGAGGTGTACCCAGGACTCAGTCCCATAGTAGGTTCACCCACATTTCGCCAGTATGTTAATATTGATCCCAAGTAATAGGGGGCCAGTCTATTGCCATCTACCGGACACAGTTCCAGACTCCAGGCTGTCACTAAATTAAATAATTCCTAATGGAAAAATACAAATAACACTGCCTGGCAATGGGATTGAACCCGGGACCTCATGATCGGCGGTCGAGCTTGCGCCTTCTACGCCACCGAGGCAATCACGTCAACGTTGAGTAAATTGTGATAATTATTATATTATCATTAATATATTTTTTTATACTTATGCCAAAAATATTAACAATGCTTTTATTATTAATTATTATACTTACCTATGGAAATTGACGTGTAACTGAAATTTATGAATAAATGTTTGTATTGTTTTTATCAGTACAAAGTTAAAAGTTACCTTTTTTTCATGTAAACAAAACGCTAGCGAGTTCTCGATCCGAGCGCCATCTAACACGTTTGTGTGTATGTTTGTTCCGTTTTAACGCTAAAACTACTGATCTGATTAAGTCGAAATTTGGTATGTAGACAGCTTAGACCTTGGAATAGCACGTAGGGTTCTTTTTATCTCGATATTCCGACGAGAACGGAGACTGCGCGGGTGAAACCGCGCGACACAGCTAGCATCGTATGAATGCCAACGTCGATGAGTTGGTTCCAGACAACGCGATCCCAATAAAGTCGTGGTTCTCGGACCCCCTGGACGTGTCCCTCCTGAACCTGCTGCCGGTGCTGGACGCGCTGCGGTTCACTCACGACGTGCGCTCCGTGCTCTCGCGGAACCTACATCTGCATCGCTTGTGGTAGCGAGGTCAGTTTCACTACAATGATATGGGACAACTTCCACACACGGTCATCTGGTCACAATCTAGGCTAGAAGCCTGTACTATGGTAACCAGATGACTGATATAAACATAACATAACATACATTCACGCCTTTTTCCCGAAGGGGTAGGCAGAGGTGTACCCAGGACTCAGTCTCATAGTAGATACACGCACATTTCGCCAGTATGTTATTGGTCCCATGTAATAGGGGGCGAGCCTATTGCCATCTACCGGGCACAGTTCCAGACTCCAGGCAGTTATTGAGATAATTCCTAATGGAAAAATCCAATATTTAACACTTCCTGACCTGGGGATCGAACCCGGGACCTCTTGATTGGCAGTCGAGCATGCGCCCTCTACGCCACCGAGGCAGTCATGACTGATATACATACTTTTATAAGCTTTGTATTTGGTGCTTTTATAACACCCAGATACAGATCGAACAGACATGTGAGTGCACACAAATGTTTGACCTGGCCGTGAATTGAGCCCCGGGCCTGCGGCACAGAAAGCAGAGTTACTACCATCAGAGCCAACGAGGCTGTCGAAATTTTAAATCTCAATACAATGTAAAAAAGGTACATTTTTATAAGGTGAACAAGCTTGCGAGTTCTAACTTTACTCCAGCGCCATCTAGATAACACAAAAAAACAGCGCTAGCACGGTTTTTTGTGTGTATTTATGTTCCGTTTTCACGCTAAAACTACTGAACCGATTGGGCTGAAATTAGGTGTATAGATAGTTTAGACCCTGGAATAACATTAAAAAGTACTGTTTATTCCGATATTCCCACGGGAACGAAGACTAAACATAATGTATGCAAAAAATTCATCGCAATCGGTTGAATCGCTTTAAAATTCATCACAAGCCACAAAATAACAATCATCAGATATCTTTCCAACAATGAAACACATTAAGAAATATTTTATATGTTATTTTTTGTCCTTACAGATACCAGCTTTTTGTACAAAAATGGGACGCCACCGGCCTCCTGAATTTATTTATTGTAATGTTTTTTTTTTCACTTGTTAAGCCATTCAGCGCTTGTATTCTAAATATACATAATAGTTTAATTAGAGTAATGTTTTTTTAAGTTTTGTTTTTACGTAATTATAGCGAATAACAGTTTGGGCGATTTTGATGTGATTATATAATATTAATTTAAATAATATTTTAATTAATATTATATAATTTTGTATTTAAATAATTTTATATGATAGATAGTAGAAAACTCTTTAATGCATTAAAAACCATGTACAAAGACAATCTTGATTTTTTTTTTTCAGTTAAACTTGTTTTGTACTTACCTATGGCTAAGAGATTAAAATTTCTATCATACAATATAGTAACTTTAGGTAGATTTTTTTTATTTAATGCTAAATAGAACCAAAATAGTTTATTCTTTATCTGTGGATTTTATGGCAATATTTTTTTTTGCAATGTTCATAAGTAATTAAAAGCAAGATATCGTTTTTAGTTCTTTTCGAGACTAAATATGGCAATACCATAGTTTCTGGTAATATTTTTTAGGATTTTACCAATTAATATAGTTAGTTTTAATAGTTAAAGGATTTCACATCAAATTCGCCTAATTTTAGACTATGTGTATAGATATTATGTTAAACCTACTTATGTAGGAACGGAGCGTTTTTGAAACGCTTAACTTTTCTTGTGAAATATGAGCTAATGAACTGATAAGGGTGTGGCCCCACTGCGAGCGATTTATACTCTTATAATCAAAGTAATGTGGGCATTTTCCTTAGAAGTTTTGGATCTATATCACCATTAGAAATGGGCCCAAAGTGCTAATAATTCTGTTTGTGTTTTCATCTTTCCTTTAGAACAATGAGTGTTTCCATGACAAAAAATATTGCGTTTTTGACTCTTATTGTTTATCACAAATAGTTCTCAAAAAATAATGCGATCGCTATCAGTGCGGCCAAACCCTGTGATAGTGTAAACCTGTCATTACCAGGTCTGTCCGATGCCTAAATGGTATATTATTTTTAGGGCTGCCACTGATATAATTATGTTATATATTATTTTTATTTAAAATTTGTCATTTTATAGTCTAGAGTCTAGGCAGTCTTAATATTAAAAAATCGCAGACAAATCAAAGACAATATCATGGAATTTTAGAAAATTACTGAAATAGTTGAATTAAAATTAAACGTGAACGACCCACCAGCGTCTAAAACAACATTAATTTATTAAAAAAAAATTCATTCAAAAATCTTTTATTACTTGAGTCTTTTCCAAAAGCAGAGACAAAGACGGCCATTGACCCCAGGTATTATATTCACACCTAAGCTAAACGATAGTATTGCTTACCTCCATGATAAGATTATTTCTGTGACATTATTTTGTTTTTTCGTTTATTTGTCATCTAAATATAAAATCGATTAGTGGTTCCTTATATTTCTAAATTTTATAAGCGAAAGGCATCGGAGAAGTAAATGAAAGCTTGTTTAAAACCTATAGGAACTCAAAACAAAATTAAGGCTGCTATGATCATTGATATAAAGAAAAGGGGAGATTGGGTATGTTCTCCCAGCGCTTACTCAACAAATGGCACGTGACATATAATGATCAACAAAGATAGAAAGACGTACCTAGACCGAAGTGCGACCGAGACAACAATATTATTCGCCCGTACGACCTTACTTTACTGACGTACGTGGATCTAATGGGACCTAATTTGAGGTTTTTCGAGAAGCCAGTACCTCATCTTCCCATTTCTTTATATCAATGGCTATGATATTTTCTTTATATTTCCATGGCACTGGACAGGTTCAAGTGGCATGAAATTCCAAAACAGAATTGTTTTTCTTGATTGGAAACCGGCCCCCTTATTACGGACGCAACAGAAGTATGGAAAGCGTTTAAATTGCTAAATGTCTGCTGTCACACGGCATACAAAAAATGACGTTTGACAGCAAAATTTACTGCTGTTGTTACGCGATTGCATGTTCGTAATACCACCCCCGGTTTCGATAAAAGAAGAATAATAATTATTTTGTTTTGGAAACTAGTTTCGAAAAGTTAGTTTCCAAAGTGGCCGAAGGGGATATGACACCTATGCCACTGATGATCAATGGCCATCATCAACGACTAAACTAAATCGATCGATTTATAATGAGTTTAGTGGTTACATTAACAGGATACGGGACCTCCTAACAGTTTGACACAATCCTATGGAAAATTTACGAAATCGACGTTTTGTCTGTCACCCTGTTTCCTCCGAATACAGTAAACCTATTTGATATATTTATATCCTGATATATTAATGATGAAGTAAAGTATGTCCCTATCATTTTATTTTTGTTATAAAACTCTAAATTATTTTTGTAGTGAACGTAAAATCACGCGAGTAGAACTGCGATTTTTGGAAGTTCACTATGAAAAAACCAAGGGTTTATAAGAAAAATTAAAATGACAGGGACATAGGTTACTTCACTATAAAAATATCAGGATATGAATTTATAGAATGGGTTAATTATATTCGGAGGAAACAGGGGAATACAAAACATCGATTTGGTAAATTTTCATAGGATTGTGTCAAATTCTTAGAAGGCCATGTACGCTCAATAAAATCTTCAACACTTTGTCAACTCTCAAAGCAAACATTTATGAATAAAGCCAAAACTCATAGTAGCCCCCCTTAGTTTGTGTATGTAGACTTATAATTATGTTCCTTTAACACCTCATTTTTTGAGATTGTCAGTACGAATAATGTATAAATATGAGGTGCAGTGCTCAAACTCAAATTATTTTGAAAACTAGATCATCAGTTTTTAGTCATAAATAATAACATTTAAAAAGTATGAGTGATTTGCCCATTTTGAAACACGCTAAGTTTGATCTCTTAGTTTAGTTCACTTTGCTCCGAAGAAGACACTAGCGCCACTTAATAATAATTTTTATTAATACTCGACCAAAAGTGAACGATTGACACACCATTAATCAAAATCGGATCAGTCATTTTGGTGTAAAATGTAAAAGTACATACAAACACTTTTAAAAATATAACATTCATCGTTACCGTACTTGGTTAAACAGCCAATTCTCGTATAAAGTATTTAGAAATCGTCAAAGCACTGAAGGTGCATTTACACTAGCATCTAAAGTCGCGCGAACGTAACGTGCTGTGAATTTGTTATGACAATAGATTAAAGACGTGTTACACTATAATATGTACAAAAATATTCGCAATGCAGTTAGATATTTATCTAATAGTGTTTATAATGTTGATTTTAAAGGATGTATTCGATCAAACTTTAAACAGTCCTTTTCTGAGTAGCAAATCAGCTGAGCTATGCATTTTATCAAACCTTAACCCAAATACAATACTCACTCAGGTTATGCTGAAAGAGTAAAATAAATTATAATTTAAAGTAGGAAACAAACTATCGGATGCGACTTGTAATTGGTAATCTGGATAATGAATGATAGATAGATAGATAAACACTTTGTACACCTTACAGAGAACATAATATTATTGTGAAAATAGACTTACAGGTAGTCTTAGGCTAGTACAAGTGGCGGTCTTATCCCTTAAAGCGATTTCTTCCACACAACCTAACGGAAAGGAGTAGAAATATGAATATTTCTGGTCGGCAGTGTCACACCACGGACACTCGACTCAATATACAAAAGTCACGATATAACTACCTACTACACAGACACTGCATTCATAGGAGTTTTGTACACGTGCAACAGTGTGCGTGAGGTTATTTCCTATAGAAGCGGGGCTCGTGGAGAGCTCAATCTCGCTGGCGGGGTGAGGTAGGCCCGATTGGTGGGCGGATGACAGTGTCCAATCTATACGTAGTATCATTGTGTTCTGTGACATTGGGCGCTTAGTGTTCTTACAGATATCTAGCTGGAGGTTTTTGTAAGCCAAAAGTCGCGATCCAAAGACTGACGCTGACACTTATCGGACGCGACCGTTAGCCATGTCTGATAGTTTGTTGCCAGCTTTACCCACCAGGCCTAGCAAGCCACTCGTCTCGTTCTAAAACTTAAGATTTGTAACGCTGGACTCTGAGTATCGTTAAATTTGCTCGAATCAACCCTAAACTAAATAAAACTGAACACCAAATAGTTGATATAATTTTAGTGTTTTAATTCTGCGATCTGTTGAATTGTTTACTATTGTATTTTATAAAAATAAATTAGGAAGAGGAAAACCATTCAATACGCCCGATATACAATCACGCATATATTAGGTAAACCTATATAATTCACCATAATTTAAAAATAAGGACAGAGCGGATGCTCGAATACATTATTGTGCAAAAACCTATGGTCGATAAGACCAACGGTTTTAATACTAGGTTTGTGATAACAATGCGACAACAGTAATAGGATAAATGCGTTTTTAATAACTCCGCCGCGTTTACAATATTACAAGCCACGAATGATCCCTTCGAACTAAATACGACATGTAGTTTTAATAATGTGTGCAGGTTGCGTTTATTGAAAGAATATTAAACAATAGAGCTACCTACTTACTATCTACCCTAACTAAATAATACTATACCATAGAATACTTCGAAAATCCACAGGCCGACATGTCGGCAGTATAGAAAAGCCAACCGAACCACTGTCAGATGCCAGCGTTCCCAAGATGCTGGTGGCATTGCCACGTTGAATAGCAATGCTTATAATTAATTGGGCCCATTATTATTTTAAACGCCAGCATTTTGATCACGCGTCACGCGCGCATCGACCAAGCGCTCAGTTAGATTTTTAAAGATGCGGTGAGCTCACGGTCCCAGTCTCGACTCCAAGCGGTTTAAATATGTAACCGTTACCTAGGTTTGCATATTAGCTCCGCTGGCGTTGCTCGGCAGAACCGCTGCCACACCAGCCGTAGTGTTACAGTAAATAGTTGCAGTTATATTAAGGTGATTCCACCCGTTAAACTGAACAGTTGTAAAAGAAACAATTGCAACATTCGCGAAGTATTTTTGACGTCCCATACCATCAGCTGGTCAGTTTTGAATAATCATCATCTCAGCCATTGGACGTCCACTGCTGAACATGGCACCCGCATATAGATTTCCACCTAATCCGATTGTAAGCGACCACCTTGCGTGGACGTCCTACACTGCGCTTGCCGGTCCGTGGTCTCCATTCGAGAAGTTACAGCCCCATCGGCTATCAGTTCTTCGTGCTATGTGCCCTGCCCATTGCCACTTCATCTTGCTAATTCGCTGGGCTATGTCGGTAACTTTCGTTCGTCTACGGATCTCTTCATTTCTGGTTCAATCTCGCAGAGAAAACCCGAGCATAGCTCTATAGTTCGTTGTGCTATTTTTAGCTTACTGATAAGGCCCACAGTCAGAGACCACGTTTCAGATCCGTAAGTCATCACTGGTATCACACACTGGTCGAAGACTTTCGACTTGAGGCACAGGTATTTTGGACGAGAAGTCATTGCGTTGGTTTCCGAACCAATTTTGAATGGGAGGTCGCAATTGTTTTTTGCAATCTTAAGTATAACTATACCTTTTTATAACACTTTATTATTATTTTTATACTCTTATTTCAACTTAAATAATGTGAACGGTTCCTAAGATATTTCGAAACGTTTGTGAATTTGCTGCGAAATTATTGAGAGTGAATTATGTTACGAATATTACGAATGCATAATATAAGTTTGTTTCATGAAGTCTTAAGGTGGGTATACAATAGAGTATATTTATTACAACTTGTCAAATTGAGACGCTCGTTCACAAAATGTAAGTTCGTTTTGTGAACGAAAGTCACACGAAGTTATTTTTTACAGATATCTACATAAAGTTATGCTCTACTGTGTACTCGCCTTAGGTGGTTTCGTAGAAAGCGAGAATAAATTTCCTCTGAATAGCTTGTATTTGGGTCCTAATGTGGCCTTTATTTGCGCTAAACCAGGCCTGGGACACTCCGCTTAAGCTAGCAAATCGCCGGAGCGCCCGTCTTGACGGTACAATTACTATGGGCTAGACAGAGAGAACAAATAGAGAGATACGCGGTAGAAAGAGAAGCAGCTTGTATGTTAAATGTTAATATAACGATAATTAGTTTGGCGCTGTGCGACCTGAATTGCATTTTATAGCGTCGGAGCTAGAGTCGCTATTTATTTAAATGATTTTGTGGAGTGTCCCTTCTGTTCTTTTAGCATTCTGTGGTTAAACATAATATTTTGTTAAAGAAAACCGTATTGTTTTTTTTATATATTTTTCATAAATATGTTTTAAGGCCTTGCTTGTAGGCCAGTAGAAAATTATTCCCTCTCTTTGAAATCGAACCACCTTAATGACAATGGATTGTTATAATACAGAAGGAAATGTTCTCTAGTACTTATGGAAACGTCTAGAAAATCTAATTTGAAGTGTATTCCCATGTACCTAGCCTAATTTTTCACTGGAATCATTAAATCCACCAAAAAACATGAATGATTTAAACGTTATTGCAATAAGAACTTTATGTGTATGGAAATAAGTTTCATATTCTAAACGCCACGAAGATTGGTTTAATTTAAGCGTGTAAAGAGCTCATATCAAAGCCTATTCACAGGGTGATTACTTTACATTTATTGCAGAAATCTATGAATTTTTTTTGGACATGTCCTATTTCATAGAAACTCACATAAAACTGGGGCTTTATTCTGTAACTTAATTGAGTTTAGTGTTACAATTGAGTGTCATTTGTTTCTGTATTTCAGTGATAAGTCATTGAATGACCAGTCAAAGTAAATTATAATTCTAAAGCAAAGTGTGCTAAAATTCGTTGTTTTCGACGAGCTCTGCTCGGATAAGTGTGCGTTCACCCTAATACTATTCGCCATTGACACACCACTGACATTCAAACTTCACTCAATAAATGACTTATATTGGACTTAGTTAAAGTTACAAAATGCAGCTCCTGAATGGAAGGAACCAAACTTTGTAAATATGATTCGTTTTCAGTGTATCTATTATAACCAGTTTAATTTTCCGTTTAAATCTTGTTTACTCATAAGAACCTCCGCACACGACTGGTAGCGTAATCGATCGACAGGATTATTGGGAAAAGAACGCACGACACCTAGTGACGATGAGTAAGAACACAATTATTATTATACGTTACGCCTTATGTGCGGCTGGTCTTAAGGGCTGATATGATTTAAAATATATACCTACCCAGCTAGTCAGATAACTATATCTACAACCATGGCCGATTTAACCACTTGTCCATCCATATTGGAATCTCTTTTGACAACTAAAAGGGCATTTTACCTATCCTCATAATTTTGAATAACTTTCAAACTGTGGGGCCAACACTAACATTGCGAAAATGACTAAATTTTCTGACAATTTGTTTAATATCTATGAAAAAAATAATTTAACTTTCTCAAAAAATTCGTCATTGTTGCGTACCAGAGCTGGGCTAAAATAAGGATTTTCAACCTCTAAGGGATAAAGTGAACTTCTTTTTAATTTTTGACTGTTACCAACGAGATTATATTTTTTTGTTGGCGCACGTAAATTAAATATAGGTTATTAACCAAAATGTTTTGATATAATAAATAATTTTGTTTTCTCGCAATCGTAATGAAAAGTAGTGTAACACACGGCGCTAAAACCCATTATAACTTTTTCTATTTACTCCCTCGCTAAATCTCGGTAAAACTATCTCGTATACAATGGGTCTCTTTAGCCCCTCGTCAATCTACATTTTCCAGATTTCAAGTTGATTCCATAGTGAAAGTTATTCATAATGATAAAAGTACATTGACCTCTCAGATGATTCCAAACCTGTTAGGCATCAATTACACGATAGGTTAGGCGTCAATCATGGCCGTCAATCACGGCTGAGTGACGGACGACTAATGTCTAATATTGACGTCATTCAACGTTAATATTTACATTAGACTTAATCGTATTTACATTAATCGTAGCCGTGACTGTGCAAAACTAACTATAAAACCTATCGTGTAAGAGACACCTTAGGCACTGGCCCTTACATTTGCCTTCTTAATATAGATTAATTTGTTCCTACGGAATACTGAACGCATAGCACAATATCAAGCTGAAATATGTTTGTTTTAACATTTTCCCATATGTTTTTGTAAATATCTAGTGATTTAATAACGATGTGGTGAAAATAAAACATTGTGATGTGAAACAAGTATTACGCCTGAACGTACATGTAATTTGGAATTTGGCAAATGCATTTTGAATATTTTTACATGATAATGTTTAAAGTACCTAAGCAGGTACCTTGATTAAATTTCTCACAGATAGGAGATTAATTTTGTTATACAACTCTTTAGAATTACACCTAACCCTTAGGGCTCTTGAGTGTAGATTGCATGCTTGAAAAGGACAGTTATTGTAGAGCCCAAACTCATAAGCATTCGCCCGCACTTAGATTTTTATGACACCGTATTGTATCGTACGCTTTGACTTGCGGCTATCCTTCAACCTCTGAGTTTGTCTTAGACGTTCTTTACACGATAGGTTAACCATCAATCATCACAGTGGCTGACAGTAAAACCTATCGTGTATTGGATGCCTTTGGTCAATAAAGATTTTTGTTCAACTGTCTTTTACAAGCTATTGTGCGCTCGCCAAATCAAACTCGTTTATTTAAATTATATGTCTACGTATACACGATCGTACATGGAACATGGTATGGCCGAACCACTGTACTACTTAATCTGTGACCCGTACCGTTCGGTACGGTGTTCACGTCACACGATCGAACTGCTTTGATGTGCAAGCGACCGTAACACCTTACCAATAAAATAATGTTCATCGGATAGTGCGCCAGACGATCGAACGTGGTATTTAGGCTAACCAAGTTTGGGTCACAGATTTAGTAGTACAATGGTACCTACGGCCGAACAAAGTTCGATCGTCTATTCTTACTTTATATAAACATAACATACATTCACGCCTTTTTCCCGAAGGGCAGAGGTGTACCCAGGACTCAGTCCCATAGTAGATACACCCACATTTCGCCAGTATGTTATTGGCCCCATGTAATAGGTGGCGAGCTTATTGCCATCTACCGGGCACAGTTCCAGACTCCAGGCAGTTATTGAGATAATACGTACGTACGTACTTTATATGCCTTAAAAATAATCTTGTAACATTTCGCTTTTCAATGTATAATATTCAAAGTGCATCAAAACTTTTGTAAACATTTACTGTTATTTAGAATGAATTGTAACAATAGATACACGAACTGGGGGCCTACCATGACCGGCTTAGAGCAGGGCAATTTCAGCCGAAATCTGAGCTGCCTTGCAATTTCGTAGCATAAACTCTGTAGCAGGCGAGTCAGTCGATGTCACGTGGTCATCGCAGGGCAGCGGTCACGTGACCACGCTTACACGACAATTGGCCTGCGCTAACGGTAGTATGACGCGTATAGTGACATTTCAAATCCGATTTATAACGTGCTCTACTGTCAAACTTAGCAGGCGATCGTAATAGTCTTTTTCTGACCTATTTTCCACTTTTTCAACTTTATAAAATTTTGGTATCGACATGGACGGCTCGGACCTCTTGGATTTTATTGAAGAAGAATTTGACGAGTTAGAGAGAAACGCTCGAATTCAAAGAAGAGTGGTTAGAGATTCCAATAATCCCTTCGAGACTCTGAACGAGAGTCAGTTTATCAGAAGATATCGTCTTCATAAGGATTTAGTTCGGCTGCTTTGTGAAGAAATGAAGCCATTCATGAAGCAGGCGAATAAATCTTGTGATTTGGCAACTGAGACTAAGGTATGTAAATATTTTAATTCCGCTTTTTAAAGCAGTACCCTAATATTTCACCTTCTTCCCTAACTTAGGTACTTATTATTTCAGCTTAATAATAGTTGATTAATTACCTAAAAAACTATAATTTTATTACAATACTTCCTAGAGTAACCACACACCAAAGATGGGAAACAACCCCCAAACTCTTGTGTTTGAATTGTTTGAGTTTATGCTTCGAATTTTGTCTCTATGTCAATACTATGCCATTTATAATTGTAGATTGTTTATAAATAAAATATTTGATATGTATCTCTTGTAGGTCCTTATAGCACTGTCATTCTATGGCACTGGCTCATATCAGAGGGTCATAGGGGATATTGCTGGACACTCGGTGTCCCAAGAGACAGTGTCGTTGGCTTTAAGCCAAGTAACCAAGTGTCTTAACTTGCCACACTTCCGAAATAAATATATTGTATTTCCAAAGGACATCACACAGCGAAGGAAAAATATAATAGAGTAAGAAATACTTCTTTATTAGTTAGAAATATATTTTTAATAATAACTACCAATTTTTTGCATTATTAATTTTATTTCAGTTTTAACAATAAATTTGGAATGCCTGGAGTGTTAGGCTGCATTGATTGCACACATGTTGCAATTATACGACCTAAGCTCCATGAAGAAAGGTATTATTGTCGGAAGCAGTACCATTCTTTGAATGTGCAATTGGTAAAGTTATGTTTTATTAATATTTTAAAAATTGTAATTAAAACATTAACATACATTCACGCCTTTTTCCCGAAGGGGTAGGCAGAGGTGTACCCAGGACTCAGTCCCATAGTAGATACACCCACATTTCAGCCAGTATGTTATTGGTCCCATGTAATAGGGGGCGAGCCTATTGCCATCTACCGGGCACAGTTCCAGACTCCAGGCAGTTATTGAGATAATTCCTAATGGAAAAATCCAATATTTAACACTTTGCCTGACCTGGGGATTGAACCCGGGACCTCTTGATTGGCAGTCAAACATGCGCCCTATACGCCACCGAGGCAGTCATTAAAATTATATTAAATATTAAAATAAAGATAGGTACAATAGAAAAAATACTTAACACTAGATAAACTATTGGCAGTCTTAGTACTTATATTAATAGTAACATATTACAAATATTTATTTTTATTACTATAAAACAGCTGCATTAATTAACAAATTGTATAGATAATGTCCCTGGATGGTGATGCCAGTGAATCTGAAATGAAAAAAATTATATTTTTAGATATGCAACAGCAACATGGACATAATAAGTGTAGATGCCAGCTTCGGAGGGGCAAATCATGACTCCTTCATATGGAGCAACCACCCTCTGAAGCCACACATGGAGCAATTGAGTAACAATGAAGCTGTGTGGTTACTAGGTATGTACTTATTACTAAACTTCAAATTGCATTCATTATAATAACTCAAAATATGTTTACTTATTGAAATGGGTTACAATAGAGCACATTTTGCAAGTTAATTTTTACAGATAAATAATCTATCACAGAAAATATAAAAACAAAAGTTATTTATAATTTAAAATTTTTATTTGGTCTACTTTATTAGTATTCAAGTTGATTCATAAAAAAAATGTAATATTTCAATATAATATCAAATACTTCATAACTATAATCTTTTGTTATTTTCAGGTGATTCAGGCTACCCTTTAAGGAAGAGCATGATGACTCCAATAGTAGATGCTCCACCTGGGTCACCTGAAGCTCACTACACGGACATCCACATGAGAACTCGGAACATCATTGAACGCACAATTGGGCTTCTTAAAGCACGATTCCGATGTCTACTTGCACACAGGACATTACATTATCAGCCTGAAGTTGCAGCATCTATGGTAAATGCTTGTGTTATATTACACAATATTTGCAATACAGCTAAAATGCCTGTGCAAGATCTGACACCGGAAGAAGCATTACATGAATCCCAATTGCAGCCTTCTTTGACTCACCATCCAGCCGGGCTCCCAGTTGAGGCACACACTTCCAGACGTTCACAGAATGCTGAACTGCAGGAAGGTATTGCAGTGAGGCAGGACCTTATTGATCAGTTGTGGCGGAGGCGCCACTCAACCTGAGAACCATAACATTCATTTTATTTTTGTTCATTTCTTTAGTTTTAAATTTATTATTAATAATTATTTTTAAAAATATATAATAGCACCTAAAAATATTTTAAGGATATTGTATATCTAAATATTAAAAAGAAAACCTGTGTGATTGATTGAATAATCATCAGCTAAGAAAGGATTTCTTAATGTGGGCAAAGCAACTAGTAACTAATATTTGGTGTAACTAATAAATAATATATTTTAAGTGTATGTATATATTTTGCTTTCTTTCAATGCATAATAATTTTTTTTTTATAATAAAGACAATGTGTGTTTGTCCTACTTCCTTCCTACTAATATAATAAATGTAAATATATGTGATATGTGTAAATGTGTATGTTACTTCTTCACACCTAAAAAGGGAACAATGAAATTTGGTATGTGGTTTAAACCCTGGAATAACACAGGCTAGTGTTTAGCAGATAAAACTGATGGGTATAATATATATTATATTATTTAATGTGTGCATGTACTCATTTACTTTTCCACACCTTAGTCTAACTTAATCTTATCCTGCTGAAATTTGGTATATACAAAAGTTAAAAAATTAATTAAATTTATTTACCATGTCTCCATATGCTCTAATGCTGCAGCAATCCGAGTGAGTTCCCTAAGAATGCTTTCCAAGGTTCTACTATTGTGCTGCTCAGCCTCGGCTCTTAATTGGTTGGATATTATCAATGTAGCCCGAGCTCCTTCTCTTGTTTGGGGTTGTTGCCTGTGACGTCTCCTTCTTATTGGTTGGCTCACAACAGCAGCTTGAGGCTCACTCGGGCTTGGGGGCTCCACGGCTGGGGCAGGAATAATTTCCACCCTAGCCTGTTGGTTTTCCAACAAGATAGAGGGGGAATTTGGTGATGGTGCCTGGATCAAGATTTATTAAATTAAAGTTAGTGCTATAACTAAATAGTGTTATCGTTTATGTATTCTTTAAAATAGTATTTTCTAATATGATAATAATATTCTAAAAGTAAAAAACAAATTCTAACTTAGTTCCGACAGTTAAAATAATTAAATAAATGTGAAAGTTTGCATGTATGTGTTTAAACCTAAACAACTGAATTTGGCTAAACTTTGGTGTGTGTGTAAACTAATTGGTGAGATGCTTTAAACACAGGGTTCTCTAAAGTAAAGATACTGCTAGATGCAACTAGTTAAAAAATAGCACAATACTTACATGAGGTTCCTCTATAATAGGTTCCACTACGATTCCTGGCAAGCCAGCTCCATAGTCCTCACCCAATATAGATAGAAATTTTTTTTCTATATCTGTCATTATAGGGGCTGTTGAGGGCCCTCCACCAGTGCCAGTTCTTGATCTACTTATGGCTGAACATTTTCTCTTTATCTTCCCTTTGAAATCAACCCAATACTGAAACATAAAAGATTTTAATGAAACACTTACATAATATGTACCTATATATCTAAATAATTACCAATATTATTTTACAGAATTTTTCATATATGTTGTATATGAATGTCCTATAACTTGTATGTAGGTATTCAATTAATAAGTAGGTGAGGTACAACACAATTTTATCACGCACTAGCATTGTGTTATGCACACTACAAAAGCGAATCAACGTCATTGACACTACAATATAAAATTGCCATCTAGTCAGAGCGTACGGGCGGAGACCTATTAATAATCTAAGGTTTGTGAAAATTTAGTAGGCTACATTTTATAACGCAATTCAGCACATTGCGTAGGCGTATATAGGCATAGGCCTTTGGATAGTAGGCCTCGATTCTGTAATTTTAAACAACTGCAATCGAGTTTCAAATGGGTGCCGCTGGAATGTTAATACATTGGGATTTTATAACAAAATTAATAGGTCAATACTATTGTCATTGACTTGTCATTCCATTGACACACCACCCGCACACAGCACAATAAGAAATAGTAACTTAGGTAAAGTTCATCATCATCTCAGCCATAGGACGTCCACTGCTGAACATAGGGCCTCCACCATGGATTTCCATCCAATCCGGTTGTAAGCGGCCTACATCCAACGTAATCCTGCTATCAGATCGTCTGTCCACCTTGTGGGTGGACATCCTACGCTGAGCTTGCCGATGGTCTTCATTCTCCAACTTTACAGTCCCATTGGCCATCAGTTCTAGGTGCTATGTGCTCTGCCCATTGCCACTTCCTTGCTAATCCGCTGGGCTATGTCGGTAGCTCTCGTTCGTCTTTCTCTTATTTTTTCCTCATTTCTGATTCGATCTCGCAGAGAATCTTAGGTAAAGTGAAACAAAGAAAAATCGAGTCCCACAACAAAGTTGAAAACTAATTTTATTAGACTCCGCTCTAAGTCATGTATCTGATGGTCTAATATTACATAACATCACGCCAACAAAGGTTAGCCAGAGGTGTACCCAGGACTCGGTCCCATAGTAGATACACCCACATTTCGCCAGTATGTTATTGGTCCCATGTAATAGTGAGCGAGCCTATTGCCAATAACACTGCCTGACCTGGACATTGAACCCGGGACCTCGTGATCGGCAGTCGAGCTTGCGCCCACTACGCCACCGAGGATAATAATATCATTATATATACATAGATTCTTGCAAAAACTGCGCAATATCTAATCAATAACATTTAAAGTTAAAATCTTATCAGAACCAAACAAAACATGTGCTATATTTAGTTGAGTTTTTAAAGTGTAAATAAAATACAGAAAATCTTCAATGAACCTTTAATTTGAGACTATTTTGATGTTATAATATATAATGTCAAATGATTCGCCGGAATTCAATCACAAAAACTTGTATGGGAGCACACAGAAGAGAAAATATGGTCAAGAATGTAAGAGGAATCCTTTTTTATGCGACGTACAATGGAGATTTTACGTAGAGAAAAGTCATTACAATAAAAATAGTTACTAAAGTGTTATTGAAATGAATGAAAATGGCGCGCCTCTTAAATCCCGCATATTACGTTTAGGGCAAATAACCTAAGATAGTGTTGCCAAAATTAAGAGCGGTAAAACATTATAAAATCTTATCATTTAAAATCTTGTTGTTTATTATATTTGTAAAGGCCAGATAACAAAACAAATTAATAGTGCCAAGTGCTCCCAATTCTACAATGAATGATACTATTTATGCAAAGATTAATTCAAATATTGTTTTGTCAAGTCTTTAGAATTTCCCTACCAATAGAACAATTACAATTTGCGGTCCAAGTTAAGACCATCTTCACAACAATAATAAGGATTCAGGTCGATGTTAATCCCCGTTAATTTCACCCAGTTTCATATGGAAATTCCACTGGTAATAGATAAAAAGTTGATTCTTAACAGAAATGTACGTAAAACCACAGGTAAAACTTAAGAAATTATGACTTCTCGATACACAAATGACTAAGAGCCTCTGCACACAAGGCGTGACGTAAGCGTCATTTTATAATGTCAGTCCAGTCCGCTTAGGACCGGTTTTTTGATCGTTAGTTACGGTTAAGTTAACCAATTGTCAAACTAACTAAAAATAGTTAACCAAGGATGAACAAAACGAATTTTGTCGAATTTTAACTATTTGTCAAAAAATTTAACTATTGGTCGACTTAACCAGTGATAAAAAAACCCAGCCTAGTGTCAGTTCTTAAGTGACGTCAGTTACATCCTAAGCCAATAACGTCTACAATACGATTACGTTACGCGTTGTATGCGAAGTCTATAAATAATAATAAATATTTTAAGATGTTAAAGGTTTATAACCAAGTCATTTGATGTCCCCTGTACACATTTAACTTAAGTCTTAAGGGCGTAGGACTACGAATTTAATCAAAAATCTTAATTTCAAGTCAGACTGAAAAAATTTAAAGTTATTACAAACATTTACAATATAAACTAAAAAAAACTGATGCCTACATTGTAAGATAACAAACTAGAATTGTAAAGAAATAGCAAAATTTTGCAGTCCTTAAAATATTACAAACAAATGTCGTATTTTTTTTTTATTTCTTATTTAATTTGACAGTTCATTGCAACAAATCGGTATATCTCTAAAATATACATACTCTGCGAGACAAAAGCGTATAGAAAACCATTAAGTATTGTCACTGAAATCTCGATTTGCAATAAATAATATTGCAATGAACTTAATTAATGTTTATTGATACATTTTACGGACATATTTGCCATTGAAACCTTAAACACAAGCCAATATATAAATATAAATATCACATATTGCTTAAGGGAAATTGGCCCAAATCAAAGTAGCATATTAAAAATTCATTCTCTACACATAAAATGATACAGTCAAGGGTTTAAAACTTAGTTTAAAACACTGTCAAAACAATAAGTCGCTATAAAACTATAGGAGCTAGTCTACACAATATTCTTTAAGAGATTTTATACTTCAAATTATAACTGTACATGATTAACACTTTAACTGCAAAAAAACACATGTTTCTTATACAAATGCAATCGTGTCGAATTCGTGTCGTCGTTATATCAAATCCCATACATTTTTGACAGTTAACGCTCAAATTCGATACAATTGCAACTGTCAAAAATATACGTGCTATTCATTTTTTTAAATGCGACGGACGTGACACGCTAAGCGTGTATCGGGACGGTGTTGACGCCGAGCGCGTAAACTCCAACTGGTGCAGCTAAAGTGTTAATAGCTCGGAAAGTCTTAAAGAATGAATTTTTATGAGACCGAATATGCTTTTTCTGAAAATGATTTTACGTATGCCTCATGTAGTTTGTTGACGAACTCTGCATCGTGTTTGAGTAAGTAGTTGAATGCTTGGAGCAGTTGGTTCCTAGTGAGAGGCTCTGGGTTCTGCTGGAAGTCACTTCCTGATGTGGTTGTGAACATTGTTGGAGGCATCAATGCTGGTTTCTGTGGAAATGATTTGGACTAAGTACATTACAGTCTAAAGGCAGCCAGGTAAATATACTCTAAACATAAAAAAACATACAATCGCGCCTTTTTCCCAAAGAGGTAGGCAGAGGTGTACCCAGGACTCAGTCTCATAGAAGGCACACCCACATTTCGCCAGTATATCATTGGTCCCATGTAATAGGGGTCCCATATAATTCCTAATGAAAAATCCAATATTTAACACTTTGCCTGACCTGGGGATGGAACCCGGGACCTCCTGATCGGCAGTAGAGCTTGCGCCCATGATTTATACATTAGCAGGCACAATGGGGCGCGAGACGGGTTGGCTTTCTTTTTTTATTTTATGTGATGTGATAATAAAGTTGTATGTTGTTGGCTCTTAACCAGATCTTTTTGCGACAAATTGCGCCAAGATTATATTTAATTTTAAAAAACCGTATTTTTAAAGCATAAAATTTAAAGGCATAACAATGTTAAGCATAACCTTATGAAAGGTTTACGATTAGGCATAACCTTAAGGCTTCTTAAGGCATAACGTCATTAAGCATAACATTATAAAGACATAATGATTAATGATCACTATCCATAACTTTACATTTTAAAGAGCATAAAATTATGCGAAGTCATAATTTAGTCCTAAAATCTTAAAACTGCCTATAATTTTTAAGTCCATGCACAACAGTAAAATTAGTTGTCTCATTTGCACTTCAGTCTTAGGCACCTCTTTCTATCTTTGTTGTTTCAAATTGCACATGTCAGTTGTTGAGTAAGCGCTGAGAGAATGTATCATTAATATCTCTCCTTTTCTTTATATCAATGCTTAACATATGTTATTCGAAAAAAGTTATGCCACATAAAATTATTTGAAACACAATTATTCCAAATGACCATAATGCCAAAACCTGTTATGCGTAATTATCATTATGCCAAAAATTATTATGCCTTAATCATTATGCCACAAAAAATTATGCTTATCCTCAGTTTTTTCATATTTATAAAAAAAATTAAAAAAACCAAATTTAGGTTGTTTTATCCTGTTAATATTATAAATCTAAAATCTATGTAAAAAATTTACCTCTGTTATAGACAACAAAATGCTAGCATGTTACAACTAGGCTCCCAGTGCCATCTAACACTATTTTGTGTGTGTAACACGTCCTCTGCTAAAAACACATACCTTGTGTTTTTTTTGTGCAATGCCAGTGCAGCCACACATGCCAGATGCGTTAAGCCTTCTTTCAAACACACCTAGTGTGTTTTTAGTTTTTAGAACAATTTGAAAATAAAACACAACAGCAGTAATTGTGTTAACCAATTAATATTTATAATTATTCTCTTTTTCCATGTTTGAGAAATTTCTTTTTGTATGGAAGATGACATATTGGACGGCGGAAACACATCATACATACATAAACACACACTGTAATTCCCAAAAACTGTAGCTTATGTACCAGCACCATAACATAATAACAAATCGATTGGCAATTTTAATAGCATCAAGATGCAACTGACCTGATGAAAACTGACTTTCACAATGTTAAAACTTCACTGACTAATTGATACCTTATTTGTCAATGAGTAGTAGGTAGCTTAGGTGCTATGGTACTGTAAATATGTTTTATGGTTTGATATATCTAATTGAGTTATAAAATAGACAGATTGTAATTTGATTGTGCATGTTTCTAAATAATATTATGTTTCTAAAAGTTTGCAGCAGTGCTATTGAACGGAAAACAATAAAATGTAATTCAGGAATTTTGACTGAAGTTCTTACAGAAAATAATGCAACTTACAATGTGATTGACATCCTGTGATTGATTCAGATACGTAGCCAATGGGGAGGTGGGCTTCGGCGACGATATATGCATCATATTCAAGTCCCCTTCCAAATGAGACAGGCCATTCGTCTCACATGAATCCAACGACTTCAACTTCAAGCCTGTCACCCTATTCTGCTTTTCAATAGGTGTAGACTTCAATTGGAAACTACAATTTTGTCTCATCATACTGTCTAATGAGATATTGCCATTATTCTGTGTCTCCTGTGGTGTGACGGAACGTTGCTGCTTTTCTATATGTTCGACAGAGTGTGCAGGATTGCTCATCAGCCTTTGTAGTAATTGCGGTACATCGCGAGCGTCAGGTCGCGGGGTAAATATACCCGGCGACGGGAGTGAAGACACCGCCGGCATTTGTACCGACGCGCCTCCACCAGCCTTGGCAAAGAAATCCATCACGCTCTGAGATGCCATATCGGGCGCGCGGGAAGCAGTCGATTCACACTTACCCGCTCCTCCTTTGTTAGAGTTAAAGTCGTCCTGCGCCTTACTCAACATGCTAAATATATCGACTGGTGCTGCCGATGTCTGCGGCATGCTCTCCGACGTCTGTTTGTTACAATCCTTGATGAGCACACTCAATTTTGCTGCCACTCTCGCGCATTCGTCCTTATCGTAGAACCAAATACCGTAGATGCGACACTTGGCGTTCCGATACAAAAGAAAAGGCTCCTTCAATTGCAATTCTATCCCTTTCGAAACTGGCTCGATGAGGTTGTTCGTATTCAATCTGTTCATAATCACTAAACTATGATACGGTTCCCCATTTCTACTGTACACAAACAGAGCGCCTTCGACGTTGGTTTTCTCCCATTCGTTCTCTTCGAAAGTATAAAGTGCGACGTGGGTAGCACTGTCGATTATTTCCTTCGCGTATGGGTCTGCCCTCTTTAATGCAGCGATATTCATACGTAAACCAGTGTCAGCCATTTTAAAAGCAACTAAATTCGAGTTTTAACAACGATCAAGCATCACAGCAAAATGACATGAATGAACGAAAATTCGCCATTTTATTTTGTATTACGTTCGGTTATCTTCGAAATCATTGAGACATTTTGTTTTTATGTAACAATTAGGAAAAGAGTACACAATTTAGCTTTCAATTTTTACGTTTAATTTAAGTAATAATATAATTATAACAACAAAATATTGATTTCCATTATAATATAATACTGAATTAATTCAGATGTTATAGATTTTATTTTGGGTTGGTGTGTTTGCGTGAATCGGAACGTAGGTAATATATCCACACCACAGATAACGTTTGACACTGACATAATATGAATGCTTTTTTAATCTTCGCATTCGCGGGAGGCACAATGGGCACTCACACGTTAGAATATTTGCCAGTGTTAAGTAATATTAATGTTCAAGAATATCGTAAAAGCTAAAGAAAACCTATGGATATGTGTTCTCGCACACTGCGTCCGTATCTTCGATCTACATCCGTGATTACGAATGTAGTGCGAAAAGCAATATCCGAATTCAGTCAGTCTTCCGAATAACGGATTTGGATCGGAAATACAGTCATAAGTAAAATTTTCAAAAGTCAAAAGATAAAAAAAGTTCATATACTAACTACAAATGTCAAAAGTCTGCCGTTTGACTTTTGACCGGCAAACGTCAACATTTACATTTGTCACCAGTGTTACCATCTTAGTGGATTTTCCACTAGAACTGGTGGTATGGACCCCGTTGTTAGTGGTGAAATATTGCGTCTAGTGGCTATTGGATTTTTTAGTGTTTTTTTGAATACAGTGGAAATACAATAATTAAACCACTAAATGTCGTTACAAGTTTCATAACGTGTATAATTTTGATATTCCTTGGTGGAGAACAATTATTTGTAAAATTACAATGACAAGTGAAATTAAGTAGTTCAATCAAGGACAGTTGATGTCAAGGGGTCAACAACTACCCGATTACCACATGAAATTACATCCTTTCCATTAGACCATTTATTCCTTATCAAATCAGATTGGAATCTTGCTATCATCATATCTACCGTCTATGTTGTGCCCACCCCAGTGGTCTTTATCTTTGCCGTTGAAAGCCCACTGTTGGACAAAGACTTTCTTCATACGGACGGGGTTTCGGCAATTTTCGTCACGCTTGGCAGGCGGGTTGGCGAGCGCAGTTCGATGGTTTTACATAGGGGACGCTGCTGACGTCCTCTGGATCTAATAAACCTTAGCCGGCTCCCACCGAATCCACTGGTAGAGAGGGTGGGGAACATCCCTGTACCAGTTTCTAACTTGGTTTAAGAAGTTGTTGAATCGTACGTCTACAATCTAAACTTATAAGCAGTCCAAATCAGTAGGTCTAACTTCGAGAGAGTCTAACTTGGCTGGGCAGCGTTCGGAAATCTATACAACGTTTTTTCGATTAAAATAAAAAAAAAATACTCAGAGCCTCAAGTCAAAGTTCTTTGACTAATATGAGATGATTTATGGCTCTGAAACGTGGTCTCTTACTAGATCTTATTAGCAAGCTCAACGAAGTAAAAGTAGCATAACGAACTATGGAGATAGTAATGTTTGGCATTTCTCGACGAGATTGAATCAGAAATAAGGAGATCCTAAGACGAAAGAAAGTTATTGAAATAGCCCAGTGGATTAGCAAGTTGAAGTGGCAATGGGCAGGGCACGTAAATCTTTAAATTGATGGCTGGTGGTGGGCTAGTAAGGTTTTCGAATAGAGACCACGAGCCGGCAAGCGTAGCGTAGTACGTTAGTCCTACAAGTTTGGACAGACACTACCTAATAAAGACTGCAGAAACACGCTGGATGCAAGCCACTTATACCGGACTCGATGGAAAACTATGGGGAGCCGTCTTACGGCTGAAATTATAAATTATAAACTGGTCTAGAGGAAAATTTCATCAATCACCAACAGCAGATATGAATTGTTCGGGAGCGAAAGAGAGAACAAACGCGGAAAACTAGGTATCCCCGTACCATGCTAGGCGGGCTGGTGGTTTTTAAGTGGGTGACAGACACACGAACTTAAAGTAAGCGGTTTTAAAGCTCGTGTTACTTACTCGGCTCGACGTCGGTGACACACTCGAACTAAGCTCATAATGTTACGAGATGTTGACGATGGCGGTAGCCTTGCGTCTTTTTGGAATTGTAGGATTTTGATGAAATATATAATATAGGTATATTGGTAGCATAAGGGTCAAATGTGCATCAAAAACCTCATAAGTTAAAATTTGTCAAAACCCACAAGCGTTTGCAACTACAAACTATCAAAACTCATAGAAACACGGCGGCCCGCGGCTCGGGTGGTGACACACTTGCGAGCCATGGCGGGCTACGAGTAAAATTTCAAACATATAGGATCGCTGACAAACTTCCTCGGCGGTTATTAAGTACGCGTACTTACGGTGACAGACACGCGATTTAGCTTGCCGAGCCGTAAGATCGCGAGTAAGTTCGCGTGTCTGTCACCCTCTTAAATTAAAACCAATAACGTGCAAGAAGTAAAATCTGGTGGGAAACTAATTATACTGTTGGCAGCACTGTTTGTCTATAGAATTTATTGAAATTGTCATTTTTAAGTTTACGCGTGTTGTGTGCGGCCGCGTTTAATATAATTAAAATAAATAATGATAAATATTAGGAAAGGTAATTAATATACCTAAATCAAGTATACTTAATCAGTTTTATTTAGTTAAACAAAAAATTGTCTTGTTCCAATTTATAGCATATCGATTATAGCGGGTATTTTTGTATACATATTATAAAAAGTTTTGGACACGTGAACGTAACGAGTTTTTAGTGTTTTTAATAAACTTTACGATGAAAGAAGGCAATGTTCTGGTGATCGGTAGCGGGGGCCGCGAGCACGCGTTGTGCTGGAAGCTAGCAGACTCTCCGTTTGTGAAACAAATCTACTGCGCGCCTGGAAGCGTCGGCATCGGTACCACTAACAAAGTGGAATGTGTTGACATCAATATTAAGGATTATGCAGTGAGTTCATTAATTCTTACTAGATGTGACCTGCGGTTTCTTGATCCCTATGTGTTATTTCATTGTAAAACCAATCTACATACCAAGTACAGTCCAATCTCTTCAGTATTTTATGCCTAAAGAGCTACCATATCATACACTCAAACTTTTGCATTATAATTAAATTTGTGGTAGTAAGTGACAAAAAGAGTTTTTTTTACAACTTCATAAGGCAAAGAAACAAGAAAAAATATAAATGTATATAGGCACAAAATGTAATTAATTATTAACATGCACACTATTCAACAAATAAATTCTAGCTTAGTCACATTCGAAGTTAAAACATCAGACTTCTAAGAACTGAAATGGCAAAACCTTCGTCCAGATGGGATACAACACATCACTCCCTGATAAATCTGGAAATTTCTACAATCAGCTGGTTTAAGCAGTGAATTATAATCCATATTATGGGCAACCACAATAGATTGGTAATGGTTGAAGCGTCAGGAGGCCCCTATGGATAGTAAAGATAATAATAATAGTGATCAATAAACACACATCTAAATAATAACTGGGGTATTTATCCCATAATCCAATTTATATTATAAATGCAAAAGTTTGTGAGGATCGATGGAATGTTTGTTACTCTTTCATGCCAAAACCACACATGAGACACTGGATTCAATTCCATACAAAAGTCGCGATATAACTGCATACAACACAGACACTGCACACATGGAGTTTTGTACATGTGCAGGAGTGTGCATGAGGTGATTTCCCAGAAAAGCGGGGCTCATCGAGAGACCTCAATCTCGCTCATGGGGTGAGGAAGGCCCGATCGTTGGGCGGATGACAGTGTCCATTCTATACATAGTATTATTATCTGTTCTGTGCCAAAACTACTGAACCGATTAGTCTGAAATTTAGTATATAGACAGTTTAGAGTTTAGATCATGGAATAACACATAGGGTACTTTTTATTCCAACAATTCCATGGGAATGGTGACTAGGCGGATGAAACCACTAGTATAATATAATTTCTTTTAAAACAATGCAATTGGCAACCACAGACATATATTATAGTATAATAGTAAGTATAGTTATACTGTTAAGAACGAAACTGTGATAAATGATAACCTCTGCAGATAATGTTCATCAAGAGACACATTTGTCAATAATAACTGATTATTATGTAGGTATAGAGTTTTTAATACAGTTTATACTTGATTTTTATATACTTATTGATGTATTAATATAATTTGTGTATAAAACTGGATAATTAATTGATAATCTGTAATTATAGGTAATTAGATGTTAAATACAAATTCTATTATGTATTTACAAAAAAAAATTACAAGTGGCTATGGGTATAATTTTCTACAGATGTAGCACTTAAGAGCGTACATGGCCTTCTAGGGATTTGACACAATCCTATGAAAAATTTACCAAATCGATGTTTTGTAGTGAAGTAACCTATGTCCATGTCATTTTAATTTTTCTCATAAACTCTTGGTTTTTCATAGTAAACTTCCAAACACTACAAAATGATAGGGACATACATTACTTCAATTTTAAAATATCAGAATATAAATATATCAAATAGGTTTACCTTATTTGAGGAAATGGATGAGGAATGAATGAATGGGTGAATTATGTGGTAATACTTAAGTAGTTGCAAAAGAAATAATTGGGACATTGGGAATATTTGCAAGTTCCAATCAGCTGATCCTTTTTGTATGAAATATAGTGGGGTGTAGTTCCTTGTGTGTCTTGTGAGTTGTGTTTGACATTGTTATTTTTTATTTAAAAAGTTAAGTACCAATAACCTAATAGTTAAGAGGCCGTATACTCTCAGGGGATCTCAGGTGTGTCCAAAAATCTGTGTCTAAAGGTTTTTTAAAAGAATGAATGAATGAAATCTCTTTATTGGTTCCACAATATAACAGAAAATAACAAACAAGAGAAACTTAAAACTAGAAAGAAGTTACAACTGGCGGCCTTATCGCTCAGAGTGATATCAACAAGGCAACCATGAAAAAGATTTTTAATTGCCGATATTTTAAATGCATATTTGAATTTTGATTTTGAACTAAAGTTTCTAAAGTTTATTTCTGTGGTTGTAAGTTTTATGAACAAGAGTAGCTGAAATCAAAAGCAATTCTTTACCTATTTTCTGTAAAATTGTAATACCTAAGTTATTAAATTTTTTTACTCAAAAATTTTACATAAAAGTTGTAAAAAAGTGATGCATACATTGTATAGACAACTTTCACAACAATGCATCGTGAGTTTATCACAGCAAAAGTTTACAACACATTTGCTGGTTTGAGTTTAAATCTAATTTAAATTATAAAAAAAAGAAGCTTTTTTATTAGATCATATTTGAAATTATCTTTCATGTTATCATGCATTAAAACTTATAAAATACAATATTTTCACTGTAAAATCACATATTTCGTATACGTATTTTTTCGTATACGGATTTTTGGACAAACCCGTATACGGCCTCTTAACATCAGTGCACTGGTAATGTGTGAGAAATCCTCCAGTTAAGGTTTTGGATCGATTCAAGTCTCATTCAAACCATTACACCTGATAGGCTCTCGCAAAATGGTGCAAAGAGCGCAACATCGACCTCGTGGTCATCGGACCCGAAGACCCCCTGGCCGACGGCATCGTCGACAACCTCACGGCCCTAGGCGTCCGCTGCTTCGGCCCTAACAAGGCCGGCGCGCAGATTGAGGCAAACAAGGACTTCGCCAAGACCTTCATGAATAAGTACCAGATACCAACGGCCAGGCACAAGTCTTTCACTGATGCTGCTGCTGCTAAGGATTTTATTAACAAGTGAGTTCTATGGAAAAACATGGGGTAAAACTATATAGGTAGACTTAGTTTTTTTTTGCTTTGGTCAAAGTGAAACAACACTAAATTTTTTTAGCATTGTTTATTTTTTATAGTTTTTTTTTGTCAATTTACAGTTTTGGATTTATTCTTTTAATTATAATATATGATCTGTCTTCTTGCCAAATTTCATTAAGCCCGTTGTGCTAAGCTTGGAAATGTGCGGAAAAATTGCCGTATCTTTTGATTGCGTTGACTTTCTTGTTGAAATTATTTTACAGCAGCAAGGTACCGTGGACCTGAGTTGTCTATATGAGTTTCAACTTGATACCTCAACGCGTTACCCTGAAAAAGGGTAACGCGTTTCGGGCTCTCTCGCTCTGTCTACTTCGAAAATAAATCCTGAATATCAACTAAAATTTGCAGACCCCATTTACATAACCATCTAGCAAATTCTGCCCCAGATATAATACTCTCAGCTTTATCTCATGATTAATGCTCACAAACGCATTATCATAATATTATGCACATAATATTTTTACAATGAATAATGTAGGACAATGTCAGGCATATCGGAAGAATGCTATTTTTATTAATCCTTGCTCTTTCAACTGCAAAATGGGTGTCTTTAAAAGACCAATTTTTTATTGACTGGTCTACTTATCACATCAGACATCAAGCCTATAAAGGTTGAGGCCAGAGATCAAATAGCCATATATTGATAAATTTACCGAACATTCGTAAAAGCCTTATTTGTTTCCCAGTGCCCCTTACCCAGCTCTAGTAGTAAAGGCGTCAGGGTTGGCAGCAGGCAAAGGTGTCGTAGTTGCGGCAACCAAGGAGGAAGCTTGCCGCGCCGTCGACGAGATACTGACTGAGGCTAAATATGGAAACGCAGGGGAGACTGTCGTTATTGAAGAGCTGCTGGAGGGGGATGAGGTTTCTGTAAGTTTTAAACCTCTTTCGTGACACCCTTACCATATTTTATACGGGAAGAATTTTATAACTAGGTCTTCAACATCACTGGAACTACGGCATTTAAGTAAATCATTACTTTTTCGATAAGATACTCCTTGATAACTTTCGAATTAAATTGTTTTATATGTATTTTTCATTTCATTTTATTAATTTTTTGTAGTGGTAGGCCTCTTCTGCAGGGGGCTGCCTGGAAAGTACCACACCTTTGCCAGTTATTCATCCGCCAAGCAGGAATGTGCAAACATTACTGTGTTCCGGTATGAAGGGCAATGTTACCAGCGAAATTACTGGGCATGATGAGATTCAACAACTCATATCTCAGGGTGACAGGCGCAGTGCAGTGCCGCGCAGAATTTTAAATTTTAAAACACTGAGTGTCACTGTGTCTGATATGGGCAATCATGATGCTTACCATCAGGCACCTGATTTGCTCGTCTTGTCATACACTATCATAAAAAAAAAAACTATTAATCCCACTATAGCATAGTGTTTTTGCACCATCTCTTAGTTGATTTGATTCAACTAAATAATATTATATTGCAAAATACCAAAATGTGATACCAAATACTTATAGAACAATACAATACATACATAGTGATTCTATATGCTTAAAATTGGGTCTAAGTTTAATCTCTGCAACACAATGGTTATCTATTACTAATTAAATGAACACGACATAACACAAACGAGTAACCACCTTACGTATAAATATTCGTTATTCGCGTCGAGACAAACAAGTAAATAACTTTAATTATGTGTTATCTATAAAAAGTATCTTTTGGTCCAAGATAGCAGGGGTCAGGGAGTCTTGCCACGTTATTGAAGGAATTGCGTTTGCTGGGGTCCCTTGATAATGAACAATTATTGATGGAAAAAACATGTTTATCGCTTATTAAAATTCTCATTGCCAACAATGCAAAATAGGAAATAGGAACATTGAAGATTTAAGGCTGCTTTAAAAGTAACGAATCTTATTATCTGGTAGACAAATTTCTGTTAATACATTGCCCATTTTTGTGTAGTGGTAGGCCTCTTTTTGCAGGAGGCCGAACTGGGGAAGTACCACACCTTTGCCAGTTATTCATCCGCCAAGCAGTAATGTGCAAACATTACTGTGTTCCGGTATGAAGGGCAATGTTACCAGCGAAATTACTGGGCATGATGAGATTCAACAACTCGTATCTCAGGGTGACAGGCGCAGTGCAGTGCCGCGCAGAATTTTGAATTTTAAAACACTGGGTGGCACTGTGTCTGATATGGGCAATCATGATGCTTACCATCAGGCATCTGATTTGCTCGTCTTGTCACTCACTATCATAAAAAAAAAAATAACATTTGACATAAAAAAAATTAAAAAAAGATCACTTAAACGTATAAACGTAGATTCATGCCCGTATTCAAGAACAATGCCTCTATGTAAGTTACTGCGCTTTTCTCACTGAATACGTCACAGCAGGCAATCATTTCCAATCGGATTTACCGGCGCTATGCGTTTGGGACATCGTAGTAGTTCTTGAATACGGTTGTAAATTTACTCCGAGCATTAAATCGATAATAAGGAGTTTCCATAGGAAATTCCTATGTTCGGAGTATATTTAGTCTACGTTTATTATGAGTGCAAGTGAGCACCCTTAAGTTAAAATGTTTTTATGATTTTTAATGATACCTATGGCGTTTATTATCTGAAATAAATGAATGAATAATATAACCCTATCGTTCCAGGTACTAGCGTTCACAGACGGGAACACAGTATCAATGATGCCCCCGTCACAAGACCACAAGCGCGTCGGCGACGGAGACACCGGCCCCAACACTGGGGGCATGGGGGCCTACTGCCCCTGCCCATTGATCACCCCGGACCAACTAGCTGATGTGAAAGATCAGGTGCTACAGAGGGCGGTTGATGGATTGAAAGCTGAAGGAATCAAATATGTTGGTAAGGAGTTTTTATGGCATATACATATTATCTTATCGATCATTTGGCTGAAGCACACCCTGGACACTCGACTCAATCCCATACAAAAGCCGCGCTATAACTACCTACTACACAGACAGCACACACATGAAGTTTTGTACACGTGCAAGAGTGTGCGTGAGGTGATTTCCCATAGAAGTGGGGCTCGTGAAGGGCTCAATCTCGTTCGCGGGGGTGAGGAAGGCCGATTGGTGGGCGGATGACAGTGTCCATTCTATACGTAGTATTATTATCTGCTCTATGGTTATACTGTTGGCACTGATACCGCTTGTCTCATAAAAGATATGTAGGGGGCAGTCTTGAGGTCATGTCGGAGGCCTTGTAGGAATCTTCGATCTGAAGCTCAGAGATTTGGGCTATGGGTTCACCATACAACCCATAATGGGGTGACTTGAGCAGTGTTGTGGAAATTCCATCTGATTAGAATATAAATTCAAATGATATGTAATATTTTTAATTAATTAGTGTTATTGATTTCGTCTTTGACATTGGAGTTTATCTCTGCACGAATTGTTTTGTGCGACTCGAATGTCGGCACAATCTGCTCGTACGCTATTATTTTAGGAAATTTACTTGTTAAGGTCAAGGGCTTGTAACAAATAGTTAATATTGCTAATGCTACTTTTTATAATAAGATACAAAATTAAAAGTATATTCACTATCACTATATATTATAAAATTTTGAATGACTGACTGACTGATTGACATGCAACGTCGAGCCCAAACCACTAATCCTGGAGACCTGAAACTTGGAATGTAGATTTGTTTCATTATCTGGAATAAAATTTCTTTTGCCATTGTAATAGGCAGAGATATCTCCACTTGCTACGATCCTGACCCACGACTTTCGCTTTTTCCAATATCACATTCTTCACACATGCTCGTCGGCTGTGGTACACCCCGGACACTCTACTCAATCCCAAAAAAAAGCCGCGCTATAACTACCCACTACACAGACACTGCACACATGGAGTTTTGTACAAGTCCAAGAGTGTGCGTGAAGTGATTTCCTATAGAAGCGGGGCTAGTGGAGAGCTCAATCTCACTGGCGGGGTGAGGAAAGCCCGATTGGTGGGCGGATGACAGTGTCCGTTCTATACATTATTATCTGTTCTGTGGTTGTGGGTATTAAATTAAGGTCTATTTCTGTATGGCAATCGTCCAGGAACTAATAAATTAAGGGGTGGTAGATAGAAGGTACTGTGCAACATTGCTGCTATCGTAAGAGTTATTAGTTCTTGTATATTGTGTCTAGACTCCAGACTCTAATGAAGGGGTGATGCTCTTAACAATCAAAGTTCCGCATTCATATATTACTAGCTATGCCCCGCGCTTTTACCCGCGTAGACGTCGTTCCCCATGTGTTATTCCAGGATTTAAGCTATCTACTTTCCAAATTTCACCTCAATAGGATCAGCGATAGTTTTAGCGTGAAAATGGAACAAACACACACATACACACACAAAAAGCGCTAGATGGCGCTAGGGTTGAATTAGAACTCGCTAGCGTTTTGTTTACCTAGGTAACTTTTTTACATTGTACCACAGAACAGAAAATAATACTACGTATAGAATGAACACTGTCATCCGCCCACCAATCGGGCTTTCCTCACACCGCGAACGATATTGAGCTCTCCACGAGTCCCGCTTCGTTGGGAAATCACCTCACACACACTCTTGCGCGTGTACAAAACTCCATGTGTGCAATGTCTGTGTAGTAGGTTGTTATATCGTGACTTTTGTCTGGGAATTGAGTCGAATGTCCGGGGTGTGATTGTACTGAGATTTAAGATTTATAAGTACGAAGTAGGATGAAATACTATAAGCAACTAGCTTTCTACTAACCTTAGTTAGCGCCTTAGTTAAATAGCTATTTTTAGAGGAATTATTCCATAATACAACCGCACAGAAAGACCACTCTCGAACAAAAGACAAGTTAAGGTATAATTTGTCTACTCTTACTGCTTGCAAGCTAAATTGGAACTTATCTTGTGAATCGAGCGGCCATTTTAGCTACTAAGCGAATAGACCGATTTTGATGCTGTTTTTTTTTTGTCTAAAAGCTGACGTGATAGATTTAAAAAAAAAAAATCTTTTATTTTGTTTAGGTGAGAGGTACACATTTTTTTAATCCTACTAACATGATTAACGCGAAAGTTTGTGAGGATGTATGGATGGATGTTTATTATTCTTTCACGCCAAAACTACTGAATCGATTGGGCTGAAATTCAGTATGTACATAGTATAGACTCTGGAATAACATAGTGTACTTTTTATCCTGATATTCCCACGGGAACGAAGACTACGCAGGTGAAAAAATGGGGCGCAGATAGTTATATATATTTTTTTAATACTTACACGTCGCACTCCAATAAAGCTAGGCATGATTTTTTTCTACCTTTAGGTTTGTCCTTGAGACTCGAATCGATGATGTGTTCAATGATTCACTGTATTTTCAAAGTACCTATTTTTAATTATAATTGCAGTAGCTACTTTTTGTATATTGTAAAAATTAGTTACTTGGGGGGCGTTCAAGTACTATTATTGACAGCCTCGATTGCTCAGGTGGTAGTAACTCTGCTTTCTGTGCCGCAGGCCCCGGTTTCGATCCCCGGCCAGGTCAGACATTTGTGTGCACGAACATATCTGTTTGATCTGTGTCTGGGTGTTATAAGGTTATATTTTAAGTATGTTTATCAGTCATATGGTTACCATAGTACAGTCTTCTAGCCTAGTTTGGGACCAGATGACCGTGTGTGGAAGTTGTCCCATATTATTATTTATTATGTAAAGCAATTTTTGAAGGTTTTTGAAATCCCCCATGTAACGCGCCATAACATTTTTTCTTTAACCAAGGGGGGTTATCCCTAAACGTTATGTAAGACCAAGTGACCATTTTTACCAATAAATCATAATTTCCCCGTAAAACATAAACGAATAAAGAGCTGTCAACTTAGTTAACGAAATGGAGTTGCCAACTTGGGAGATTTTATTTTCATAGTTTTTTATTAAAATAAATAAATCAATTTTGCGTTGTTCGAACCCACCACCGCACCTGTAAGGCATCGTAACGTTTCAAAAAACCCCCTCCCTTCCTCCCACATTGCGTTACGTAATACTCGTTCAAGTATTCCCTAGGGAAGCTACCTGTAAAAAGGCTTTAATATAATATGACCCAGAATAGATGATGTAACCCTATTGACCACACAGTATAATGAAATAAATAAGACAACTAGAGACCCTTATCAATAAACATAAATAATTTTATAAGCTAATTTCTCACAAACTTTACGTCACTTTGCGCAGCACTATTACGTATGTCATTGCCCTATGACCCTGTTGTTTACATATTTATAATAATCTATATTAGCTGTGATAAGGGACAAATATGTGGACTAGTGCCGAGCGAAAATGTACCGTGTTGTCAAGGTGATACGGGTTATTACGCCGATCGGTTTGAGACAAAGATTGCTGTTTTTTTTTGTAGCGCCTATCACTGCTTTTTAATCAATAAGTATCCAAATTAAAGTGTTCTTACTTAGCACATAAAATCTGGTGAAAATTAATACAAAAAATCTTATGTGAGGCGCTGTCCAAAGCAAATTAGCTCTCTCGCTCACACATACCCACATTTAGGAAGATCTAAATGATATTACATGTAATTACGTAAAATAAAGATAACTACGGTCTAGAAAATAACAATGCAAATATTTACTAAAAAATACAATTTAATCCAAACAAGTTTTCAGTGCCTTTTTATTTTTCTAACCTTTTTTTCTTTGTGCAGGTTTTTATACATGAAAATTCGTTTGAATTAAATTAGATTTTTTACTGAATCTTTGTATTGTTATTTTCTAGAACCAAGTTGTCTTTATTTTACGTAATTACACGTAGGTAGTATTTTTTATATCTTCAAAAATGTGTGTACGTGTGAGCGAGAGTGCGAATTTTCTTTGGACAGCGGCTTAAATAAGTTAGAGACGATCCAAAGATCTCAAACACGACATACAAGATGTTACAGTAAGGTGTTATAGAACCTAATACTTAAGGATGTTTATCTCTCCGTCAAACCGAACAACTGAAGGTGGTTCGATTTCCATACAACATGAAATTACAATTACACAAATATGAAAAAAGAGAGAACAATTTACCACTCAATTTTTTATCATCAGGAATTAGACTCTGACCCTGAATTTTCATAAATATGAAAAACCATAAGGTTTTAGCCAAATATGTTGTGAGTTGTGCCGCAAAAAAAGGCCAGATCCAAAGCCAACCAAAATCAATTGAGTGAAAAATGATTCCCTATTTCTTCATTCATATAATTTGTGTAAATTCATTTTGTATGAAAAAAGAAGGGCGAAATTCGCGAAAAAACTGTTTGGTTGCCCACACTTCATAGAAATGTACCGATCAGCTGCTCCATCTTGTATGATAGATACGCCTCATTAAGTACCACTTAATGAAGTGATATAGTTCGACACAAAAGAGTAGAAAATAATGGGGGCGCCACTGTCTTTTACAAGAGTAAAAACAATTTCATCAACACATACACTTTAAATTAGTTCCGTTTCTACTCTTTTGTGTCGAACTATACCTACTATCACATACTTATTATATACTTACCTTATACATTTTTGTAAATTATATTATATTATATTAATATGGGACAACTTCCACACACGGTCATCTGGTCCCAAACTAGGCTAGAAGCCTGTACTATGGTAACCAGATGACTGATATACATACTTATATAAGCTTATAACACCCAGACACAGATCAAACAGACATGTTCATGCACACAAATGCTTGACCTGGCCGGGGATCGAACCCGGGGCCTGCGGCACAGAAAGCAGAGTTACTACCTTCTTAGCCAACGAGGCTGTCAAAAGAATAAGAATAAGAAAGCCATACCTTTAATAGGTTGGGGAAGAAAGGTTCTCAAGTGGGAGACCACGGACCGGAAGACTAAGAATATGCCCGGCTTTAAATCCGGAGGCCCTGGTTCGAATCACACCATGTGGACTTTTCGCCTGGACGCTACCGTGTTTCGGATGGCACGTTAAACTGTTGGTCCTGGCTGTTTCCTATAAGATATGTAGGGAGCAGTCGTTAGGTCATGTCAGAGGCTACGTAGGAATCTTGGCGACCTGAAACTCTGGCAATATGGGTTGTCCACAGAACCAATATGAATTGACTCGAGCAGTGTAATTGAGGTAACCCGTTCTGTTAGAGTATAAATTCTAATTATTTATTTATTTTCCCTATCAGTTTCTTGTAAAAGTAAACTTGCCTGGTAAACTTCTTGCCTCGTGCAGATTACTCATCTTGTATACTTCATACTATTATTGTCTACAGGTTGTCTCTATAGACATAATATTATTATATGATTATCATATTTATCTGACACGTGGCGCTTTCTTTGTCACCTTAGTACAGAGTCCTCAGGTTAACCGCTAATCAGTGGCATACCGGACCTTAACTGGATATAACAGATCAAGGTCCAAGTTATACTGGTCAAGGATTTAGGTTATCCAACCGTAGCTGTAGAATGGTTAATAGTTTTATGATTTGTTAAAAGAAGGTTAAGTCCAAACAGTCCAATATTGTGTCTAGAATATCTCTTTAAATGTTTTTTTTTTTTTTGCTATCTGCAATCGGCTCTGCAGCATTTATCAGATCTTTTCTCAGGATTGTTGGAGTTACTTGGAGCTGAAACAATTATTAGCATCAATTATTGTGTTTATTAATTTTTCTGGTCAAATGCCATCTCTTCAGGCGCTTTACGCTATACCTCTCGTTCAGTAGGTTTTTAGCTAATGTTGTTGATGTGTTAATGGAGTCTGTTTTTGTACTAGTTTGCGAGCTATTCCTTGACAGTCGGCATTTCTAGGTATTAATGTATTTCGGAGTTTCTCACGAACCAGTGTACGCTAAATATTGTTCTGGGGGCAATATTCTGGAATCTTTGCAGTATTGTTGTCCCATATTATTTATTTTATATTATTTATTTAATTACTAGCAGATCCCCATAGTTCTATTCCATATATCCAGATTTGTTTTATGATTGCCTTGTACTCGTAGACAAGAAGTGTATTACTGAGTGACAGTCGATATTGCCGGCCTACTAGCCAGGAAAACTTAAGTTGTAAATTTGCTTCTGTTCTCTTGGCTTTTATATGGTTGTCTGATGCAGGCCCAGGTATTTCACAGCATTATTGGTTGGTAACGTTTTGCCCTCCATTCAGACAGGTAAACAGTCTCCTTTTCGGAGTGTGAATGTCACTTCGGATGACTTGGTCACACTACTCCTTATAAGATAAAGAGTAATCCCACCACGCGGATTGGTGTGGAACGTGTGGGTTAAGTCCCGTTCGGGGGCGAAATTTTTTTCTCATTTTCATTTTTTAAGATACGTATACTTTACTAAACTAAATGATTGTTTGTATGTTGTAGGTGTGCTGTACGCCGGTATGATGGTGACTAAAGCTGGCCCCATGACCTTAGAATTTAACTGCCGCTTCGGTGACCCCGAGACCCAAGTCCTGATGACCCTACTCGAAAGCGATCTTTACAATATTATGCAGGTAGGTTTACTTAGTTTAGTCTTAACTCGTTTATCTATTAGGGATAGCTGAGACCCCTCTTAGCTTCCTGTCTGGTCGCGGCAGAATGCCAGCTTCGAATTCGGAACACGGGTTCGAGTCTCATAACATCTGGTCGTTACCGTGCTCCTAAAGTCAATTAAAGCCGTTGGTACTAACTGTCGTCATTCGTCATATATACGATGGTCGTTACGTTATGAAAAAGGCCTTCTTTGTGACCTTAAAGGTCGTAGCAAACTTATCAACTTGAAATGGGATCGTCAACGTATCGCCTTTCGCCTCGTCGTCAACCAGCCTTACGTAAGCACGTAACCAAATCGGATCAGCAACCTTCGATAGTGGACTTGGCTATGGCTAGGCGACGCCGCGCTTACGGCACGCTGACCGCTGGTAGCACCAGTTCAACCAATCAGGCTGCCGGAGGGGACGTAGAGACGTAAGCGCGGCTACGGAGAGACGTAAGCGCGGCTACGGAGAGACGTAAGCGCGGCTACGGAGAGACGTAAGCGCGGGAACTGCAAGTAGACCGCACACCGCATGCGGTTCGTGAGCTTGTCCCGAGGCAAGGCGATTGATTACGTTACGAATCTGATTAGTGTGAGATGCAGTAGCGAGTTTTATACCATGAATACTGAACGGGTCGAGTTGATGCGGTGACGATCCCTTTCCGAGTTGATAAGTGTGCTTAACTACGAGACCACGGTTAACCACAGACCAGAAACAAGACAAGATTCTCGTGTCATGAGTCATTTTGGATCAGATTAGAAAAAGCTACTGACCCCTTATCAATACAAAATGTAATATTTATTTTAGTAACCATTTCACGTGCTTATATCACATAGTAACAGTAGCTATCTTCCTTCTCTTAACAATATAATAGGTACCTAATTTGATTGCTCAACGGTCGCTTTTACGTCACGAAAGTTTTTTCTTATCGACTTACACCGTTTTAAATGTTAAGATCATGAACTGTCTTCTAGTAATGATTTATTGTGCAATTTAGTTTATCTCTATATTTTGCTGTTGTTTTAAGTGACATAAGAAATAAGTTCTAGAACGTTTTAAATTAGTTGTAAAATTTCATAAAGTATATCACAATTTCGAAACGATAATTATTTCGAATTGATATATTCTATATCCATTATATTATTATTCTAACTATATATAATGACGATATTGATATATTCTCCCCGAAATTAACACTTTATATTAATATCTTTAAAAAGTATATCCTCTATCCTTAACATTAGAAGCAGACCATACTTAACTCATGTTAAGCCTAGTAGTTCCAAGCTTCAGAGCTTCAGAGTTTTGTACTCAGAGATTACATTTATAAACTTAACATAGAGCATATTGTCTCTTTGCAGAGTTCACATGTTAAAATGTTTAGTGCATATTTTGTAAAGTACTTTTTTGTATATAATTTTGTCTTAATTTGTTAAACTAATTTTCCTAATTAGTTTATATCTATCCAATTGTTATATATACCCATATTTTTTGTTCATATTATTATAATCTCGAGACTTATTTGTGTTTGTAAGCTTGAATCCATTTACGTATCCATATTGTACACATGTTTTGAGTTGCAATCCAGGTCAGATCAATATCATAATATTGTGATCCTGCTGGATTACTTATGTATTTCTCTATGAATGTTATTTGTTTTGTGTACCTAATGAAATAAGATCAATAAATTTCTTGCGACATAAGCGACTCATAGGCGTCAATAACACGATAGGTTATGCGTCAATCAATGTTATTGAATGATGTCCATCATCCCATTAGACGATAGGTGAACCATCAATCATAGCCGTGACTGTGGCAAAACGGACATTCAGCTAATTTTGTTCGCGACTTCTGAATCCATAGTGAAATTTGTTTTAAATGTTGATCACAAAGACCCTTTAAGAGGGACTCACTAATACATACTTACATACAATTACACTTTGTTCATGTTATGGTAGGCAGAGACTTTTTAGATTTCCTTCCACTCGCTACGATCCTGACATACAGCTTTCGCTTCGTCCACTTACATGATATTCTTCACACATTTTCGTCGGTTGTATGTGCTTATGACTTCGCCTTTCCTTAGAACAACATCAATTTGTTCATGAAAAGTACGCCTAAGTCGACCTCTACCGACATGACCATTCACACTCGCCATAAAAATCACTGTTGTTAACAGGAAACAGGAGTTAACAGGAAACAGGTGTTTGACACAATCCTATGAAAAATTTACCAAATCAATGTTTTGTATTCCCCTGTTTCTTCCGAATACAGTAAACCTATCATTTTATTTTTGTTTATAAACTAAATTTTTTTGTAGTGAACGTGATAGGATCACGCAAGTAAAACTGCGATTTTTGGAAGTTCACTATGAAAAAACTAGAAGGTTTATAAGAAATATTAAAATTACAGGGACATGGGTTACTTCATTAAAAAATTTCAGGATATAAATGTATAGAATGGGTATTCGGAGGAAACAGGGTAATACAAAATTTCTATTTGGTAATTTTTTCCATTCCATTCACCTATTCTCTCCGAATGTCCGAAACACTTCAGCATTCCTTTTTCTATCTCTTTGGCTACATCTTATAACTATAATATATTTTATTTAATTTTAAGTTATTATGTATTGTGTAAATATAATGGAAAATTGATCGAAATAAATAGTACTTATATTCTATTTGTACCTACGTTCTTGCAAATAAATTATTAATACTTGGTATACTCTGTAGGCATGTGTGGATGGGACCCTCAAATCTCTGCAAGTGACTTGGAACACCAAGCTGTCAGCTGTATGCGTCGTGCTCGCTTCTAAGGGCTATCCTGAAACCTATACCAAGGGATGTGTCATTAGCGGTAAGAATTTCATTAGGTGTGATATTAATAAGACATTATGTTCAACTTTGTGTTTACTTTTTTTGGAATAATTATTTTAAAGTGCCCCGTGGTTTCACGGTCGGTTGTGGGTATTGCATTAAGATCTATTTCTGTACGGCAATCGTCCAGGAACTATTAAATTAAGGGGTGGAAGGTACTGTGCAACACTGTTGCTATCGTAAGAGTAATCAGTTTTTGTATATTGTGTCTAGACTCCAGATGAGAGTGATGCCCTTAAAAATCATATTTCCATTCAACTTCATTAACACTTTCACAGCGGAGCGTTTAGAGCGCCGCTTGATACGGTACGCGGGCGTATTTCTGCATAATTGTGAACATCATAGAAAAATAACGGATAGGGGTATATGGATAATTCTTTTTGTGTTTAAAAGATATACTTTTATATTTTATGGATAATAAATAAAAAAAAATTATAGTATATAAAATAATTTAATACGAGTAAAGTAAACATGGTCATTTTTTATAAAAAAAAAAAAGTCATACAGACTTCTTAGGTCTCTTTAACAATGGTAATTCTTTAATGTGTGGTACTTTTTAAAGCACTTGTCGTAGCATAGTGGCACGTTACAGTCAGGGCAGTAAAAAGCCGTCTCCTTCCGCCCTCGTTTTCCCGTCAGATGCTTTATGGTGTCAGCGCAAACTTTACACACGCTGACTTTGACGCCCGCGCCGAGCCCCCTGTACACGACTACGCCCTTGCTCGTTATTTGTGACTGGCTCAGGAACGTGGTCCTGCACCTCAACCTCACCATCATCCATCCTTTCTTGATTAGATATAAAGATTCGCAGGTCCGACACGCAATCTACCAAAGAAACAACTTATGAAAGAATATTCAATACGAAAATAGTTTAGGTACCTACCTACATAGAAATATAAATATATAATAAACATTTACCTTCAATTTCATCACCCTGAGCCTCCTCAATGTCAGAATCATCATCATTTTGCAATATATCAACAATTTCGTGCGTAGAAACATTACGTAGCGAGGAAGCCATTTCGCGCCAAAAACAGTCACACTCGCTCCGTACTCTCGCCGGCGGTCGACTGAGTGGGCGCGGGCGATCGCGAACTGTAGCTATCGCGTTCTTACTACATACAAACATTGTATATGTGTGTGTAGCTTATGAACTAAGCTACAAACGTGTACAAGGCGGATCACGACAAGACGTCGTGATTTTCTAATAAACAGTATGAAAGGCGGTCACGAGTGCTACTCGTGATTCGCGCGTTAGAGAAAAATATGAATGCCGAGCTGAGGTCGTGATCCGCTGTGAAAGTGTTAATATATTATTACTAGCTGTGCCCCGCGCTTTCATCCGCGTAGACATCGTTCCCGTGGGAATATCGGGTTAAAAAGTACCCTATTAGTTATTCTAGGGTCTAAACTATCTACATTCTAAATTTCAGCTCAATCGAATGAGTAGTTTTGGCGTGTAAGAGTAACAAACGGCCATCATTCATCGATCGTCACAAACTTCGACATTTATAAAATGAGTAGGATAAAGCTAGAACTACATCTAGCACACGTGTGCCACGTACGCCGATCTGGGCGCGTCGGAGCCCATACATTTTGTATGGCGACTAGCTGTTTAGTGCTACATTAGAACCACGTCTAACGGGCTCCGACGCGCCCATTCCGGCGTACGTGGCACACGAGTGCTAGATGTAGTTCTAGCTTAGGTGTGCGTGTAACGACGTGTGTCGTGGCGCAGGGCTGTCGCAGGTGGCGGCGAGCCCCGGGCTGCAGGTGTTCCACAGCGGCGTGGGGCGCGGCGCCAACGGGTCGCTGGTGACGGCGGGCGGGCGCGTGGTGGCGGTGTGCGCGCGCGCCGCGGGGCTGCGCGCCGCCGCCGCCGCCGCCAGCGCCGCCGCCGCGCGCGTGGACTACCCCGGCGCGCACTACAGGAAGGACATCGCACACAAGGCCTTCTCCAAGTTAGTACTACACTGCTCGCACGCCATACCCGACGGACAGAACGGACCCTCCTCTGAATCATAGTGGCACATAATGAAGTTTATATTGATGATACTCGAGATTTCTTTAGCATAGTAATTATAGAGTCTCGACTGTTTGGAGACTCTGCATACGTTTTATAGTTAAGTTATAAGTTAGGGTTAATAGTTAATTGTTTTAGTTGTTGAGTACGGGTGCGCGACGCCGGGACGCTTAGTTTTAAGAATAAAAGAGCAGTGTGCTCTGAACGACGACTTTATTGGTACTACTATTTGTTATAACTAACTTATGGCTAAAAAAATGTGTAGAATTATGTTAAGTGTTCTGTAGAATTATGTTAAGTGTTGAGTTTAGTGTGGGAACTCAAGTGCTCTGTATGGTGAGCCCATACAGTAATGAAAGGGTGTCCTATTGATCCGCATAACGTCATTTGTCATAAAATTTTTCAGCATACATAATTTGCCATAACATAATAAGGCTGGTACTGTACAACTAACTAAATGGCAGACAAAGCTGCTCGAGAAACCGGTTTCTTCGTGCAGGAGCTGTTGGGTTTTGTGATGTGTCATGGTTCTAAAGTGGCTTTTGTATGTCTGTATAGTCTATCAAAACACTTACGGGAGCGCGTGGAGGTACAAGTTGTGTGCGGTGCTTGTGACAGTAAAAAAAAATCAAAGATATGGAAAAATGCAGTACTAGCTTATTTCCATAATTTGCGCAAGGAACTAAAAGATGACGCTGTATATTCTTGGTATCTAGATATGGAACCCTACACTATGTGTACATACGTATGCCTTAACAATTTGTTTCTTAAATCATTATTCAATATCCATGCCATCCCTTTCGGGCATTGAGCAGTCAACCAACCCATAATGACTAGTTATCTAATTATCTTTAATAGTGGTGACAGACTTGAGCATTTACTCGAGTAGAACATCGAGCATTCCGTATTTTATTTAATGTTCTTCGCTTTTCGGAAGCTTGATCCATCGACAGAACGCTACGCGCCGCACACATTCGGATTAAGATGCCAGTCTCTAGCGCGACAGACCCCGCCCGAACTCCCCCTTTGAAAATGCGCGATACCGATTCCGCGTCCAAATGCAAGAAGCCGCTAAATCACGTCGTCGTTAGAATCGCTAAAACGCGCGATTTCAATACTGCGATTAAACAAGGAGAGAGAGCTAAAACGTCAATGCTAAAAAAAGCATTTCTACGGTGGACTTTATACCTTGCACTCCCCTTCGCCCCCCTCAAACTCGCTCGTGTATTTACTCGTTACACCAAAACGCTCGTTGGTTTTTAAAATCAGGTTTTAACAAAACATCGAGCGTCACGATCGGAACTCTCGATTTTTTGTTCACTCACTGTGAGTATTACGGCCAGCGGCGAAAACGTAACATTCCATGAAAATGCTCTTGGAACCTGAGCTTTTGCCCTGTATTGTACCATTCGTAAGAATGTTACATTACTGTTAAATGCTCAAGTCTCTCGCCACCTTTAGGATTTTTAGGATTATTTAGATTTTTATTTCTTTGGGATTAAAATGTTGATTTTGTTTCAGCGTTTGATTGGGGCTAAAACCGGGTTCCATAAACTAAAATATGTACATTCCATAAGCTATGATGACATAATATATGTATTAACTTTGTATTTCGCTTTTATTATTGCTTGCTTTATTGTGAAAGGAATTGCCTGGTAAGAAACTGAAACATGTTTTCTTTTTAATAAACATTTCCATTGTAATTTTTTTGGCATTTTATTCATTCATCATGGAATCCTGTTCAAAATAATCTTATATCAATACAATAAGGTAGGTTCAAACATTTGTATTGTTTTATCATTGAATGGAATTTCATATATTTTATACATTTTCATGAATAATCGGCCTTTGATGACCAGCTCATTGGGTCGCTAATAGATCACTTACACCAAACTTACTACAATCATTGTCTTAAAAACAGTATTTTCTTATAAATTATTACTCCCTTGTTACATTTGGTAGACAAGAGTTAGAATAGAGTTTGTAAGGTAATAGTGGGGTAATACTTAGGAGATGGATTCTACGTATCAGATTGAACTAAAAGCAAGAATTAAAAACTGCGAAAAGAACTATTTCGACTTCCCATACAAAATTGATCAGCATCTACCGTTCATATAAAACGTGTTAAAAAAAGATGAAATAATATTTAAGGGGGTTCATCTACCCGTCAAACTGAACAACTTTCGAAAGTAAGAAATGCGAAATTCTAAAAGACTCGATCGGCTGATCCATTTTGTAGGGAAAATGGAAAGTCGATTTTTTTACGAGTTTTGGAATTCCTTCGTATGAAATAATCCCCTTAAGTATTACTATCCCTTTTTTAACACGACGTAGGTTTATTCATCGCGTAAGTATTTTATAAAGATTTTCTCATCAGTCTTTGGTCCATGAGATTTCTACGAATCAAAGAGGATGATATTTTGAGAAAATACTACACACCTATTTTAATGTCAACATCGGACTTAACAAGCTAAAACATTATTTATTCCAAATTCATTTAACTCGAAGTCACAAAAAGACATCTTTCATGACCACGGCTCATTTCGCTCCTTAGCGAAAACGTCGAATAAATTAATAATTAAGGTTTAACGCGTCAAGTCCTACCAAGTTATGCCTAAAAATATGTGGTCGAATCGCAAAAGTTTAAAAACTCACCTTTTTAATCACCATCAACCATCTCAGCCGTTGGAGGATTACTGTGCTGAACATAGGCCTCTACTTTATGGAGGGGGTTTTGCCAATACTCGCCACGCTTGGCGCCAATCAGGTGGGTTGTCGAGCGCAGTTCGATGGTTTTACGCAGAGAATGTTGCTGCCCGTCTTCTGGACCTATTCAAAGAACACGGGCAGCTGCGTCCTTAAGCCCGCGTGTCGTAAGAGCCGGCTAAGGGATTATCCTGATATCCTTTAGCCGGCTCATAAATAAAAGTATCCCCGCCGCACACCTTTTTAACACCTAGTATAAAAAGCAAAACGTTTCCAGGGTGAACGGGCTGTCCTATCTACAAAGCGGTGTGGACATCGACGCCGCGGCTACATTGATCCGTATAATAGAGCCGATAGCGACCGGGACACACCGGCGAGGCGTGCTCGGCCGGCTCGGCTGCTTCAGCGGCCTGTTCCAACTGTCCGCCATGGACCCCGGCCTCAAGGACCCCGTGCTCGTGCAGGGGACCGACGGCGTGGGGACCAAACTGAAGGTTAGTGCATGTTCTGTTTGATTATACTTCTTCGTAAGTTATGATGTCCTGGTACTGGTACCTGGTGTGAATAATGTAGAATTTATTTAAACTCATCTCGAATTAATCTATTTATTAAATCAATCCTCTATGAACATTCTTGGTGAATTGAACAAAGGTACCGCACGGGTTTGGTACCCGTATTAATGTAAAAAATGTGAAAGAGACAGCAGATGCGTTATATGCGGGCGCGAAAGAGAAAGAAAACAGAAATAAATGCATGCCTGTGACAACCATCTTGATTTCTATCATCATCTCGGCTGTCCACTGCTGAACATAGGCCTCCCACTCTCCACCCAAAACTCCAAAGATTTCCATCTAGTCCGGCTTACATTTAGCGTGTTCCCGCTCTCTTTATTAAGACGTCCATCGTGCGGGTGGACGTCCAACGCTACGCTTGCCGGTCCGCGGTCTCCATTCTCTATCTAACCTCATACGGCCCCATCGGCCATCAGTTCTACGCGCTATATGCCCCGCCCATCGCCACTTCATCTCGTTAATCCCCTGCGCTATGTCGGGAACTTCCGTTCGTCTACGGTTCTCATCACCGATTCGATCTCGTAGAGAAATTCCGACATCTTTCATACGAACGATCTCGACATCTACGGCCTCGCGTAAACCTCCAAAACAATGGTAACGTTTCAGATAGCAGAAATAATGAAGAAATACGACACGATAGGGCAGGACCTGGTGGCCATGTGTGTGAACGACATCCTGTGCGCGGGCGCCGAGCCCTTCGCCTTCCTCGACTACATGGCGTGCGGCCGCCTGCACGTCGACACGGCCACGGTCATCGTGCGCGGCATCGCCGACGCTTGCCTCGCCAGCGGCTGTGCACTGCTCGGTGAGTTCTCCCTCGTCTTCTCACTCGTTGGACTCCATATGGACTTATGTGGACTTTTCGCGCTACCGTGTGTCGGATGTCACGTTTAACTGTAGGTCTTTATAGTTTCCTATAAGATATGTAGGGGGCAGTCGTTAGCTCGTGTCGGAGCCTTGCCTAAATTTTTTTTTTATGATAGTGAGTGATGAGCAAATCAGGTGCCTGATGGTGAGCATCATGATTGCCCACATCAGACACAGTGCCACCCAGTGTTATAAAATACAAAATGCTGCGCGGCATTGCACTGCTCATGCTGTCACCCTGATATATGAGTTGTTGAATCTCGTCATGTGATTTCGCTGGTAACACTGCCCTTCAGACCGGAACACAGTAATGTTTGCACATTACTGCTTGGCGGATGAATAACTGGCAAAGGTGTGGTACTTCCCCAGGCGGCCACCTGCAAGAGAGGCTTACCACTATAAGAGTATCCAAAATACGAGAAATTTGACACAATCCTGTGGGAAATTTAACAAATCGATGTTTTGTATTGCTTCTGTTTCCGTTCAATTAAAGTAATCCATTCAATGAATTTATATCCTGATATTTTTATAGTGAAGTAAACAATGTCAGTGTCATATTAGTTTCTCTCATAAACACTCGATTTTTTCATAGTGAACTTCTAAAAAATCCAGTTATACTAGGGTAGATAGACGTTGACAAAAAAAATAGAGTTTATAAGAGAAAATAAAAAGATGCTATGTTTACTTCTATTTAAAAATATCAAGAAATAAATATAACGATATAAATTTTATTGGATTTATCCATTAGAAATTATCTGGAATTTGGAACTGTGCCCGGTAAATATGAAGAGATGATGTAAACATGAAGAGATTCAACAACTCATATTTCAGGGTGACAGGCGCAGTGCAGTGCCGCGCAGAATTTTAACTTTAAAACACTGGGTGGCACTGTGTCTGATATGGGCAATCATGATGCTTACCAACAGGCACCTGATTTGCTCGTCTTGTCACTCACTATCATAAAAAAAAATAATAATAACAATACGCTCGCCCCATATTACATATGGGACCAATAACATACCGGCAAAATGTGGATGTATCTACTATGGCATTGAGTCCTGGGTCTCTGCCTACCCCTTCAGGCAAAAAGACGTGTTTGTATGTTGTATTATAAAAATATCTAAAATTTTATTTATTTTATCTTTTGAAGGTGGTGAAACGGCGGAGATGCCGTCAATGTACGACGTAGGCAAGTACGATCTGGCAGGTTTTGCCGTCGGTGTTGTCGACAACCTGAAACAACTGCCTCGAACCTCCGACATCAAACACGGTGACGCCGTACTTACTCTCCCATCCACGGGCGTACATAGCAATGGATATAGTTTGGTGCAGAAAATTATGACTGAGAGTGGATACAGGTGCGTTTGATATAGAATTGGTTTCGACATGTGGAGAGGAGATGGACAATAGAGATTAAGGTGGTTCCGCCGACATCATTTCCCAAACAAACTTTGAGGAACCAATGATAATGATAGAAGACATATAATTTCTTTGTCAGTATTTTATTTTAGGTAACAACAGATTACAAAGTGCGAAGCGAAAGTTTTATGTCAGGATTACGAGCCTTGCTACGGCAAGTGACGGAAAATAGTCTCTGCCTACCCCACCGGGAACAAGGCGTGACTGTATGTATGTATGTATGTATGGAATTCCTTTTTTTTGCAGTTTATCTAGTTAAAATAAAAAAAACTAACGAAGATATAATATATCTTCTATCATCGTTATTGACTCCTCAAAGTTTTTATCGAAAATGATTTCGGGATTTTGATGGGATTTTAACCCTTATTGCGTTGTTATAAAGTTGTAAATTATTTCCAGGTATACAGACAAAGCCCCCTTCAGCACCACAAACAAGTCCTTCGGCGAAGAATTCCTAGTTCCCACTGGAATTTACGTCCAGGAATTACTACCAGCCATAAAGAAAGGTCTAATTAAAGGCCTCGCTCACATCACCGGGGGCGGTTTGCTCGAGAATATTCCGAGAATCCTGCCTCCTGGGGTGCAAGTCAAAATGGACGCTACCAAGTTTGATATTAAGCCTATTTTCGGATGGTTGCAAGCTAAAGGTAAGTGCACAAATGTTTGAAGTATAAGTTCAAAGTTATAAGCAACATTGAAAAATATTGAAACGTCTTACAGGTATAATTTGAAAAAAGATATTATTTATAAAAAGTAAAAAATAATTATTAATTACAAGAGGGAGCATCATCCCAGTTTTGTTAAAAAAATTGCTCTTGTTAGCCTTACGTGTGTGCGTGTCAACTACACACATCTGACATTAAAATTTAATTTCAAATGCAATATAGGGGATAACATACATATGTTTGTTGTTGTGTGTGGTAGGCCTTTTTTGCAGGGGGCCGCCTGGGGAAGTACTACACATTTGCCAGTTATTCATCTGCCGAGCGGTAATGTGCAAACATTACTGTGTTCCGGTATGAAGGGAAATGTTGCCAGCGAAATTACCGGGCATGACGAGGTTCAACAACTAATATCTCGGGGTGACAGGCGCAGTGCAGCGCCGCGCAGAATTTTAAATGTAAAAACACTGGGTGGCACTGTGTCTGATATGGGCAATCAAAATCTCGTCCATTTTTTACTATCCTAAACCTATTCACAAATCACCATGAATAAGTCCAAAAGATTATGTTCAAATCAAGAGTGAATAGGTATTTACTGAACAAGCGTGCTCCAACTTAGACCGCATCATCACTTACCAGCAGGTGAGATTGCGGTCAAACGCCTGTTTAGTTTCATATAAAAAAAAAATCATGATGCTTACCATCAGGCACCCGATTAGCTTGTCTCGTCACTGATAAAGAAAAAGATACATCGAATGTCACGTAAAAAGTAATTCCAGGAGGATGATTAATGGTCAGGTCAATGTTACCAGCGAAATTACTGGGCATGATGAGATTCAACGACTCCTATCTCAGGGCGACAGGCGCAGTGCAGTGCCGCGCAGAATTTTAAATCTTAAAACACTGGGTGGCACTGTGTCTGTTATGGGCAATCATGATGCTTACCATCAGGCACCTGATTTGCTCGTCTTGTTACTATCATAAAAATAAAAAAAATGGTCAGGTCAAGTATCGGACTTCGAGATGCTCCGCACGTTCAACTGCGGAGTGGGCATGGTGATCATATGTGGTGCGGAGCACGCGCGCCTCGTGCAGGACGCCGTGCGCGGCGCGCGCCTCGTGGGCCGCCTCGGAGCCCTGCAGCCCGAAGGTCAGTCTACTGCCTATACATACTGCTGTGCGTGTTGTGTTATAGACTACTAGCGGCCCGCCCCGGCTTCGCACGGGTAGCAGAAGTAGGTATAGTGAACGTTTAACAGGAGTAAATTCGTGATACATTGTATTTTAATAGATATAACCCTAATGGATTACGCAGCGCACGCAAATTAATGACTATTTCTGTTACATTGACCAAACCTTAACACATGGATAAATTTATCGTGGGCTATTTTGAAGATATTGATAAGTACTACAAACCTCTAGTACATTACTTTATTCTACCACCAATACTTTTCACAGCACATGCATATAATGTCTGTTTCGATTATTGTGACTAAATCAAAATAGATGAATAAAATTTCCGTGGACTATTTTGTAGATATTGATAAGTACTACAAACCCCTAGTACATTATATTATTCTACCATCAATGGATTTCACAGCGCACGCAAATTTATGAATATGGTAATTATATTATATGACACCTTAGTTCACAATATTGCAGTTTTCTTACGGATCCCTATTTTTTTTTTCAAAATTTCATATAGCCTATGTCACTCACACTGAATTAAGCTATCCATAAGTGAAAGAATTTTTAAAATCGGTCCAATAGTTTCGGAGCCTAGTCGTTACAAACAAAAAAACAAAGTTTCTTTATAATATTAGTAAAGATATAGATTACGTTTGTATGGGGAATCCTCCGCTCGCCACCAAGTATTACGCCTTACGACACGTTGTATAACACAATACAAATAAGGAAAGAAAAATTTCACCCACGGGCGTGATTTGAACCACGCACCCTCCGCACCAATACTAGGTGGGCGCTCTACCACTTGAGCTACCGTGAAGGTTACTAGTCGTCGGCGAAATTTTTCTATCCCACCTACCTAACGCCTATAGGGGCGTGTGTGTTTATCTATATAGGTGATGCTTTTGTAGTGGTAGGCCTCTTTTGCAGGGGGCCGCCTGGGGAAGTACCACACCTTTGCCAGTTATTCATCCGCCAAGCAGTAATGTGCAAACATTACTGTGTTCCGGTATGAAGGGCAATGTTACCAGCGAAATTACTGGGCATGATGATATTCAACAACTCATATCTCAGGGTGACAGGCGCAGTGCAGTGCCGCGCAGAATTTTAAATTTTAAAACACTGGGTGGCACTGTGTCTGATATGGGCAATCATGATGCTTACCATCAGGCACCTGATTTGCTCGTCTTGTTACTTACTATCATAAAAAAAAATGCATTTCGCAATCTACCCACCGACAAGTCTAATGTTACAATTAGAATTCACATCGAAATTGATAAAACACTTACTTTTTTCTTAATATTTAAAGACTAACTCTACTCGCATGAAATACAATACGAATACGGAAAGAAAACGTTGTATAACACAGTCCGTATATGTCCCAGGCGGTCATCAAGTAGTGGTAGACAAGTTCAAAGAAGCGATGGCTCCTCTGACGGCTCCGTACGCGTCCGACCAACTAACTCCACAGAAATCTCTCTCGTATAAGGACAGCGGCGTCGATATTGAAGCGGGGGATTCGCTCGTCAGCATGATTAAACCGTTGGCTAGGTGAGTCTTGTTTTATATCTTACAATGTAAGCACAGCGGCTTTGCCCGCGCGCATTTATGAAATATGGCAGTTTTGTATCAAAACTTTGACGCCCTTTTTGGACCCCTTAGAATGTGAATTTTCAAAAATCCTTTCTTAGCACACGTCCAGACAACGAAAAGAACCTACAACGCGGTCACATTAACTCGACGCATCGCTGGAATGCGGATCCCCGCCCGCTTCCCCCCGCATTCCCTTTTCTCGCCCGGCAAGTGTCAGTACGGTCCGCCTCTTTGTTACCGATACACGCGTCGATAATTTGGCTAATTTTCTTACTGAATTTGGCTTGTACTTGAGCGCCAAAATGACGTCACATGGCCAAGCGTCTAGTTAATGTGACCGCGTTGTACATTCCAAATTTCAAGTCTCTAGGATCAGTGGTTTGGGCTCTGCGATGCATGTCAGTCAGTGAGTCATTTAGGATTTTATACTAGGCCGTGTGGCTGTATAATAGCGCCATCCATTTCTCATCCCGTGGGAGCCGTGAGACCCCATAGAGACTCATATTCGGAGAGTGGACAGCAGCGCTCTCCGGCACCAAGCATTCCAACTACTGCGATCACCAAGCCGCACAACAAGCGTGCTGATTACGGCAAAATTCCCCCATATTAATAGTTTATGGCGTTCTATGGGGGAGGTCTATGTTCAGTAGTGGACGTCTTCCGGATGATGATAATGATTACATGAACTACCTACGCCCCATCAAATTTAAGAAGTACCATTTGATATTTCATCTTTTCAAGCTATTTTCAAACCTAAATAACTTTGCATAAGTGACACAACACAATTTCACTAACCTTTGCCCGTAAACTGTGTAACTGAAATTCATAATTTTAAGATAATTGATTGAATTTGGCTCATAATTTTATTTTTTGGATTCATAATTTTATTTTCTCATAATCGTAGAGAAAAGCAGAGTGTGTGTGTAACACGCGGCGCTAAAACCCATTATTTTAATGGGGCATATTCCGCGACAATTTGTAGCATTCCATTATGCCCCACCAGTGGGGCGGCTTGGTGGAGCATAGTGGAACAATCCATTATAACTCGGTTTCTATTCACGCCCTCGCTGAATCTCGTCAGTAAAACTACCTCGTATACAATGGGTCTCTTTAGCCCCACGTGTAACAATCTACTATTTATTTTGGTAAGATCAAAAAAGCCTGAGAAGTATGACTGGAGTGACCCAGATGGAAACATTATCGCAATACACATTATTTGTTTAGATCGACGACGCGTTCAGGCGTTCTAGGGGGATTGGGCGGCTTCGGAGGATGCTTCCAGTTGAAAGGAATCGAAGAAGAATACAAGGTCTGTTCTTTTTAGTCAGTTTAACAAATGGTTAACTTAACCGTAACCGACGAACAAAAAACCGGCACTTTGAAAAGTTTCCATTTATAACGAAACGTTCGTCGTTGACCCAGGATCCAGTTCTGGTGCTGGCGGCGGACGGCGTAGGCACCAAGCTCCGCATAGCCCAGAAGATAAACAAACACGACAGCATCGGCATAGACCTGGTGGCGATGTGCGTGAACGACATCCTGTGCAACGGAGCCGCGCCGCTCACCTTCCTCGACTACTTCGCGTGCGGCGCGCTCGACGTGCACGTGGCGCGCGACGTGGTCGCCGGCGTCGCCGAGGGCTGCCGGCGGGCCTCCGCCGCGCTCATCGGTGAGGATACTCTTATACCACACAACACTCTAGGGACACTCCACTAAATCCACAAGACCACCTCATTTAAAGCAAGGGCGTCGCCAGCCGATGATGAAGGGGGAGGCTAGTCAAGAAGGAATCTACCGTCTACCCAAATGGGGAATTTGGGTAGACGGTAGATATACAACAGGTATTTGCCTGTATACAATTTACAATTACAAATTTCTATGAAACAGAAAAGCCCTACAATCCTACAATTTTGTAGATTTTTTACAGTTTTGTAGTTTTTTTTTTTTTACGAAACAGGGCCAAGATGGTTCTGTATTTAAAAATACGTGCCTATCGTATGGCGGCACTTGAATGTCAACATTGACAATAAAGGGTAAATTTTTTCGATTCTCTAGGGGGGAAGCAGCCCCCCCCCTTGGCGACGCCCTTGATTTAAAGGGATACTTACAGAATACTTTCTGTGGTGAATCTAGCCATTTCCAGGGGAGCGAGTGTCAATAAGATCAAATTACTAACACACATGGACCACTGTTGTCTAAAAATAATCAATTTTGAATTTGAATATTAATATTCCGCGCGAGGAGTTTTGGCGGGAACCCGAAGAGTAGGTACAGATTGGCTCCCGTATCTTTATCAACTATCGGTGCATTTTCGAGTGTTTAACATGTAATAATGGTGGAATATTACGTGTTGAGTGTTTTCGAAGATACACAAGTCTCTTGGCAATTGGTCTCTTTCGTGTTCTCTTTTCCGGCAGCTCCTTGTAAAGATCACCACTTTAGAGCTGTGAATTGACTGGACTTGCCCTGACTCTGAATTGACAAATTAACTTGAAAATTTATATAACTTGACACTGGCAAATACACTAACGTATCCATGTATGTCCCGTGTAAGCCGGCTATAAATACAAAACTTGACACTGGCAATACATTCGTGTGGGTCCATTAAAGAAAAAAAAAAAATTGTGTCCAGGCGGGGAGACGGCGGAGATGCCCGGCATGTACGAGCCCGGAGTGTACGACATCGCGGGGTTCGCGCTCGGAGTCGTCGACAGGTCGCACATACTGCCCAAGATTAATGACATCAATGTAAGTCCCATTTATTATTCATTTCATTAACTGCCTCGGTGGCGTAGAAGACCAAGCTCGGCTGCCGATCAGGAGTTTCCCGGGTTTGATCCCCTGGTCAGGCGAAGTTTTTTTTTTTTTATGTTAATGAGTGACAAGACGAGCAAATCAGGTGCCTGATGGTAAGCATCATGATTGCCCATATTAGACACAGTGCCACCCAGTGTTTTAAAATTCAAAATTCTACGCAACACTGCACTGCGCCTGTCACCCTGAGATATGAGTTGTTGAATCTCATCATGCCCAGTAATTTCACTGATAACATTGCCCTTCAGACCGGAACACAGATATGTTTGCACATTACTGCTTGGCGGATGAATAACTGGCAAAGGTGTGGTACTTCCTCAGGCGGCCCCCTGCAAAAGAGGCCTACCACTACAAAAAGACACTACAAAAGTGTTAAATATTGGATTTTTCCATTAGGAATTATCTCAATATCTGCCTGGAGTCAACTGTGCCCTGTAGATCAATAGGCTCGCCCCCTATTACAGCATACTGGAGAAATGTGGGTGGTGCCTATTGGACTGAGTCCTGAGTACACATCTGCCTACCCCTTCGGGGAAAAGTCGTGATTATGTTATGCTATATTTATTTTTGTATTCTAAGCTAGTCCTTTCATTTGATACCCATATCATGGGCGTGCATAAAAAACTAGTACGCCATCATGGCCGCCATATTGTATTAATTTAGAATGACGTCACTTAGCTAACCATACATTGTTATCCGATTTAAACGTGTATGCAAAATTTCATCAATCGGTTATAAGGATAACTACTTCAAGGTGAACGCACATTTATCCGAGCCGAAAGAAACGAATTTTGGAATTCTTTATATGAAATTCTTGAAACCTCGCACATCGCACGGATTCGGGGGATTCGACGCGGGCAGGTCGTGTGCAAGTTGTATGCATTTTCATAGAATTTCATATAAAGAATTCTAACATTCGGTTCGTTTGGACATGTGCTTTCACCTTTAAAATTCATTTGCAGGATTTGACCCGAACATCCATACATACATACAGACATTGCAAGTTTAACGAAAGATAACAAATTAGACTAGTCAAGTAAAGTTGCTGCCAGAAACTTTAGAATGCATGCAATTCCTGTCTCACTTATAGTGAGTTTATAGTGATATTAAATTATAATGGAGAAGAAGCGTTCATTTTCCGAATAACATCTTTCCGAAAGTTTACAAATGCGACAGATGTTGTATGGAAAGTTTTCAGCAGCGAATTGATTCAAACTCTCAATTCAACATGTTTTCGCTAGTGAACATTAGATGTAACATTATTCGGTGCTACGAACCTTCGGTACGACATTATTTGGGAATGTGATCATTCTGAACGTTATTAGAATCGTTTACCAGCCTCCAGCTAATGTCCTAAAAATTTCCTCAAGGGTTGAAGTTAAACAGAGTTAGCTGATTTTTGTTTGGTATTGAATAAAATGTGCCGTGGGGTTACCGGCTTTAGAATAGTACCTCACCCTCTATACCCGTGGTTGCCGTAAGAGCCGGCTAAGGGCTATAGGATGATCCAGAGGACGGGCAGCAGCGTCCTCTGCGTAAAACCATCAAACTGCGCTCGCCAACCCGCCTGCCAAGCGTGGCGAGTATTGGCAACAACCCCCCTTATGGGGGAGGCTTATGTTCAGCAGTGGACTTTCAACGGCTGCATGATGATTGAATAAAATGCGTGTGTTTTTATGGAACAGATCGGTGACATAATAATAGGGTTGCCATCGAACGGCGTGCACAGCAACGGGTTCAGTTTGATCCACAAGCTGATGAAGAAGGCGGGGCTGACCCTCGCTGACAAGGCACCTTTCAGCAAGGACGGACTCACTTTGGGTAAGTTTCATGTTTTAACATCTATAATTGATTGAATTTCTCGTTACTTTTCGGAACTCCATTGTAAACTTCTGGAACAAGAAAAAATAGTTTTTAGTGTCAAAAACAACATGCACAGTGCACCGCCCTCCCGTCCGCAAAATTGTATGCAAAGAGGAAATGCTATTAGGTATTATGCACGAACATGCTTGTTTCGTCGGCCGTATTGTACCTTAATGTGTCCACTTTCATAACATACTGGCGAAATGTGGGTGTAATCTACTATGGGACTGAGTCCTGGGTACACCTCTGCCTACCCCTTCGGGGAAAAGGCGTGAATGTATGTTATGTTAGACAGAGAGAACAGACTATGGGCTAGACAGAAAGAACAGATAGAGAGATACGCGATAGATAGAGATGCAGCTTGTGTCTTACTATCTCACTAATATTATAAGTGCAAAAGTTTGTGAGGATGAATGGATCGATGTTTGTTACTCATTCACGCAAAAACTATTGAATGGATTGATTGGGTTGAAATTTGGTATGTACCTATATAGAATATAGGTAGTTTAGACCTTGGAATAACACGAATACTTTCTTTTCGATATGCCACGGGAACGATGATTACGCGAGTAAAACCACGGAGCGCAGGTAGTGTTAATATAACGATAATTAGTTAGGCGCTATGCTACCCGAATTGAACTTTATTGCGTCGCAGCTAGAGTCGCCATTAATTTAAAGGATATTGCGGAGTGTATGGGCTTACCATACAGAGCACTTGAGTTCCCACGTTAACCTAACACTTAACATAACTCTATAGATTTCTTTCGCCATAAGTTTGTTAAAATCCATAATACCAATAAAGGCGTCGTTCAGAGCACACTGCTCTTTTATTTTTAAAACTAAGCATCCCGGCGTCGCGCATCCGTACTCAAAAACAAACAAACAATTAACTATTAACTCTAACTTATAACTTAACAAATAAAACAATGTATGCAGAGTGTCAAAACAGTCGAGACTCTACACGGAGTGTCCCCTTTTTCCCTTTAGTATTCTGTGTCAGTGTAAAGTTAAAACTCCAGGCACAGAACAGATACACAGAACACAGAACAGATAATAATACTACGTATAGAATGGACACTGTCATTCGTCCACCGATCGGCCCTCCTCCGCTGGAGCCGGACGGTTTCGACGTTCACGTGATGATGGAGCCGACGCTTGTGGGCTTTCGCGTACTTTTTAATAACTTTAGTGACGAGATCCACTTCGTGATCACGGTGGAGGTCTTCGTCTCTTACGTACCAAGGAGCGTTCACTATACTCCTTAGTACTTTATTCTGAAACCGATGAATAATTTCCACGTTGTTATTTTTGGCACATTTCCATAACTGGATGTCATAAGTCCAAATAGGTGCTAGGACTTGTTTATAAATTGTCAGTTTATTGTGACTGCCTCGGTGGCGTAGAGGGCGCATGCTCGACTGCCAATCAAGAGGTCTCGGGTTCGATCCCCAGGTCAGGCATAGTGTTAAATATTGGATTTTTCCATTAGGAATTATCTCAATAACTGCCTAGAGTCTGGAATTGTGCCCGGTAGATGGCAATAGTCTCGCTACGTATTACATAGGACTAATAACATACTGGCGAAATGTGGGTGTATCTATTATGGGACTGAGTCCTGGGTACACCTCTGCCTACCCCTTCGGGAAAAAGGCGTGAATGTATGTAATGTTATTGTGAACTCCAGGTGAGGAGTTGATAAAGCCGAGCCGCATCTACGCGGTGCCGGTGCTGGGCGCGCTGCGCACGGGCTCGGTGAAGGCGGTGGCGCACGTGACGGGTGGCGGGCTGCTCGACAACCTGCCGCGCGTCACGCCGCCCGCCGTGCGCGCCCGCCTCAACGCGCACTGGTGGCACGTGCACGAGGTCGGTACTACCTTACTACACACTACACACTAGACAACCTGCCGCGCGTCACGCCGCCCGCCGTGCGCGCCCGCCTCAACGCGCACTGGTGGCACGTGCACGAGGTCGGTACTACCTTACTACACACTACACACTAGACAACCTGCCGCGCGTCACGCCGCCCGCCGTGCGCGCCCGCCTCAACGCGCACTGGTGGCACGTGCACGAGGTCGGTACTACCTTACTACACACTACACACTAGACAACCTGCCGCGCGTCACGCCGCCCGCCGTGCGCGCCCGCCTCAACGCGCACTGGTGGCACGTGCACGAGGTCGGTACTACCTTACTACACACTACACACTAGACAACCTGCCGCGCGTCACGCCGCCCGCCGTGCGCGCCCGCCTCAACGCGCACTGGTGGCACGTGCACGAGGTCGGTACTACCTTACTACACACTACACACTAGACAACCTGCCGCGCGTCACGCCGCCCGCCGTGCGCGCCCGCCTCAACGCGCACTGGTGGCACGTGCACGAGGTCGGTACTACCTTACTACACACTACACACTAGACAACCTGCCGCGCGTCACGCCGCCCGCCGTGCGCGCCCGCCTCAACGCGCACTGGTGGCACGTGCACGAGGTCGGTACTACCTTACTACACACTACACACTAGACAACCTGCCGCGCGTCACGCCGCCCGCCGTGCGCGCCCGCCTCAACGCGCACTGGTGGCACGTGCACGAGGTCGGTACTACCTTACTACACACTACACACTAGACAACCTGCCGCGCGTCACGCCGCCCGCCGTGCGCGCCCGCCTCAACGCGCACTGGTGGCACGTGCACGAGGTCGGTACTACCTTACTACACACTACACACTAGACAACCTGCCGCGCGTCACGCCGCCCGCCGTGCGCGCCCGCCTCAACGCGCACTGGTGGCACGTGCACGAGGTCGGTACTACCTTACTACACACTACACACTAGACAACCTGCCGCGCGTCACGCCGCCCGCCGTGCGCGCCCGATCTATGGTGCTACGCTGCCGCGACGTCCGACTCGCCGTGGGGTCCATAGCGTGATCCCGCCCGATCCCACTTCGGAGCTGGCAGATTGTTCACCGGCGTCCATGATTTTGGTTTTGGAACGCAGCACCGTGTTTCTTACGCGATCTGAAAGTCTGACTCTCGAGATACTACGTTCCCTCATTGATTTATTATTAAAAAAATTCTACGTCCTCTCGGCGCTCACTCAATAGCTGACGCATTTCAAATTACATAATTTGAAACAACAAAAAAAGAAAAACGTACCTGAGACCGAAGTGCGAACGAGACAACAATTAACTTTACTGACGTACGTGGACCTTATGGGACCTATTTTGAGCTTTCCATTTTTGAGAAGCCAGCACCTCGTCTCCGCTTTTCTTTAGTTCAATGTTATCTCTATAGATATATACACTTTAAGTCAAGTGTGTCAACTGAACTTTATCATCATGAGTGACGTCACGATAGCGAACGCAGAGTAGACACGCGCTTAAAATCTATCGTATTAAAAATAATAAAAGAATCGTGCCCGCCGTAAAAGTCTATGTTCCGTGTGCCCATTCACAAGAATCAGCTGTGGTAGTGTTTGTGCGGCGCTAGGGTGCGTGGTTGAGTGAGAAACCATAATTAATTAATTGACTGTGTATCAATGAGCTATATAAATACAAGTGGGTAGTTTAAAAAGTTTAGGTGTAAAATTGTGACATTAGCGACTCATTATAGTAGCACATAACAGCACCACTCGTTAAAGTACGCGCCATCTAGCGTTGGGTTGCTAAACTGCTTATCGTCCATCAATACACAAACTCCGAATCCAGGATGGCTAAGTGCTCTGCTTGTGGGAAATTTTTGGCGCCGTCAGGGGCCGCCACCTGTATGACCTGCCCTTGTTTATATCACAAGGCGTGTGTGGCTATTTCCGATAATTCGAAATTGCCGTCAGATTGGGCGTGTCCTGAATGCAAAAAAAAACTTAGGAAGAGCGACAATAGTTGCACTCCGGTAAAAGGCACGGACGACCCCTCCCCCGCGCGGGTTGATCTGCCTCAAGAGGCAGTTCAGCCATCTCAGGTGCTGCCCACTCCGCGCGCTCGCTCGCCCGCTGGCGACCCCGATGTCAAAGAAATGCGGCGAGAGCTCGCCGAATACATGTTAGAGTTTCGTGAGTTCCGAAAGGAGTTCCGTTTCACCATGGGGAACATGGGAGAGCGGGTGGATGGGATCGAGCAGAGGCTGCAGGTAGTCGAGCAGAGGGAACTGTCGGCCGTCGGACACGGAGCTATCGAAGCTGCCGAGGTGGTCGAGCTACAACGGACGGTCGCTCAATTGAAGCAGGAGCTCGACGACCGCGATCAGGAAGCGCTACTGTCCGACCTGGATATCGGACATCTCCCGGAGGAGAATGGGGAGAATACCGCTCATGTCGTCACCGTTCTCGCGGCTAAGCTCGGAGTCCCCCTGGAGGAGCGCGACATCGTGTTCGCCGAGCGTGTGGGAGCGACCGAGCCGAGAGGCGCGGGCGGCGGCGGCGACAGCACGGGCGGCCGCACCCGCCGCGTCGTGGTGCGCCTGGCGCGGCGACACCTGCGGGATGAGCTACTGCGCGCCGCGCGCGTGCGCCGCAACATCACCTCCGCCGATATGGGCCTGCCCGGCGCTCCGCGGCGCGTCTACGTCAACGAGCGGTTGACGCGCGCCAACCGGAATTTGTTCCGTCGAGTGCGAGAGGAGTGTCGCAAGCGAGAGTGGCGATACTCGTGGACCAAGCGAGGCCGCATCTTCGTGAGGCAGGTGGACGGGAAGCAGGCGCAACAAATACGTACAGACGAGGACTTCGACAGGGTTTTTAAATGCAGTGTGGTTTGAAGAGACGTTCCAATTTACTATTATATATATACTTGCTCGGATTTTTATTATTATTATTGGGTACATTATTCACATAGCTATAACATTTATTATTATTTTACGGCATGCACTCAATTTATTAGTAGTATATAATTATGTGGGCTTATGCAACACAATAAAAAATTGTCTTTATAAGTACAGTACATTATATTCATTTATATACAAAAACACTGTTAACATCATATTATTGTATTACAGTTATTATCATTGCCATTATTTCTGTGCTTGTCGTGCACTCTATTACACCACAGTTATAGTAGGTATAAATGGTGCGACATTTTTGTATGATAACTACCTCGGTCTGAACAAATATTACTTTGATTATGGATAACAAAAGACACTTTAAAATAGGTTTGTACAATGCATGTTCCCTCGGTACTAACCACGACAACTTCATAGCTTGCGTATCTGGATGCCACTTAGATTTACTAGCAGTGAATGAGACCTGGCTCCGCGCGGGCGAGGAAGGCCGCGCCCCGCAGGTGCCCGGGTACCGGCTGCGGCACGTCCCGCGCCCTGCCGGCGGCCGCTCGCGCGGCGGCGGCGTAGCCTTCTACGTCAAGCGTAATGCCGGTCTAAACGTACGTGAGTTGGTACACCCCGTAGACCCGCTTCATAAACTGGTGGAACAGATGTGGCTCACGTTGACCCTCAACGGGAAGAAACTCGTGATTGGCACGGCGTATAGACCTCCCTGGATGGATGTGGACTTATTTTTCGACGCTATCACGGACACCATTACTTCTTTTCCTAATAGCTATGACAACATAATATTATTAGGAGATTTTAATATTAACTATTTAAACGTGAATGATGGGAAAACCGTTAAGTTAACGACATTTTTGTCGTGCTTCAACCTGTCACAAATTGTTACTGACCCGACACATCTGACAGACACTAGCAGTACTCTAATAGACGTAGTATGTACCGATCTAAAGCCTAGGCTGATAACACTTTTATCTGTCGGCTCACTCTTTGGCCATTTGCTTGTTAGCTGCGAATTTAATATAAGGCGTGAAAAGCCAACGCCACATACTCTTACTTATAGGCCTTTAAAAAACATTGATTTAGAGAAGCTTAACACTGACTTGCAATCGATAGACTGGAACCAAATATCCTTTATGGACGATGTTGACAATATGGTGAATATTCTAAGCAGTTATATTATTAGCTTGTTTGACTCCCACGCTCCCGTTAAGTCGATCATAATTAAGCATAGGTCATACCCCTGGATCACAGACACTGTCAGGCTAATGATGAGCCTGCGGGATCAGGCGGCGGCAGATTTTCACCGTTCTAAGTCGGTAATTAAAAAAGAATATTACAAGTCGCTAAAATCATTAGTTAATAAAGCAATTTTTTGTGAAAAGTCATCGTATTTCAAGCATAATATTAATAATAAAATAAAAAATTCAAAACTATTGTGGAAAAATCTAAAAAATACGTTACTGCCAAAAAATAACATTGAACTTCCGCTAATATTTAATGATCCTAATATTATTAATCAACATTTATTGTATATACCTGGACCAGCAGAAGTCAGTTTATCATACCTAACACATTTTGAATATAATAGATTTAGTGATGCCGTTTTTAGCCTAGAGACAGTTAGTTTGGATAGAATAATATCAATTGTTAGAAGTTTAAAGTCCAAAGCACAAGGCTGTGATGAAATTAATTTAGATTTATTATATCTTACTTTTCCTTCAACATTAGAATGTATAAGGGACATAATTAATACATCCATTGTCACGTCCATATACCCAGAGCTCTGGAAAACGGCGATGGTTCAGCCGATTCCAAAGCACTCTGCACCAACAGAACTAAAAGATCTCAGGCCGATTAGCATCCTGCCGTGTCTGTCGAAGGTCTTGGAGAAAGCTGTCTGTACTCAAGTCACTGATTTCTTGGAAAAGAATAATATCCTTCCAGATAGGCAGTCAGGGTTCAGAAAGGGGCGAAGTACGGTGACGGCTCTGCTGGACGTGACTGATAACATCCTAGCTGCGCAAGACCAGGGCAAGTGCACTCTACTCGTGCTCCTTGACTTCTCCAGGGCTTTCGACTCTTTAAATATTAATTTACTCCTGTCAAAGCTTAGCTTTTACGGGTTTGACAGTAAATCTCTCCGCTGGTTTGAAAGCTACCTCATAGGCCGCCGTCAATATGTAAAATTGAACCGAGCTGATGGTACCAGTCTGGTGTCAGAGAAAGTACCTGTAAATCGCGGGATCCCGCAGGGATCCATATTAGGGCCCCTCCTTTTTATTTTATACTCTGCTGACATAACATCATGTATAGTGAATAGTAATTTTCATGTATACGCAGATGACACCCAGTTATATATATCATGTAAGCCTTCTGATATTGACGCGGCGATAACAAAATTGAACGAAGACCTATCTAGGATAGCAGCCTGGTCAAAGAGTAACTGCCTGCTGCTAAACCCGAGCAAAACAAAATATTTAGTATTCGGTACCCCGCACCAACTGAGCAAAATATCACCTATAGTTAATATCCTTCTTGATGACGAGCCCATTGAGCGGGTCTATGAGGCGCGCAATTTGGGTCTCATTATGGACTGTCGCCTGCGGTTTGAAAAACATATTTCCAACTGTGTCAGTAGTTGTTTTTACAAACTGAAGATACTGTACAAAATGCGACCATACCTTAATGAGCATCTACGTGTAAATTTAGTTGAGTCGTTGGTGTTATCCCGACTAAACTATATGGATACGGTTTTTGGTCCTCGCCTCCTTGCAAAGACAAAAAGACTGATACAAAGAGTGCAAAATGCCTGTGCCCGATTTTGTTTCGATATCCCGTATAGGGCTCATGTGACGCCATATCTGAACCAGCATTTCTTGTTGAAAATGAAGCACCGTCGGAAGCTGCATCTGGCCTGTCTTCTTTTTGGAGTAATTAAATATCGATCGCCGAAGTATATGTTTAATAAATTGTTGTGGAGAGACGCCGAAAAACCTCAGGTATCTCGACAGTGCTCGGTGCAGCTCATGACGCAGGCGCACGCTTCGGCAGCTTTTAGGGGGAGTTTCCGATACTCAGCGACGAAGTGTTGGAATAATATTCCGCCACCGATGAGGAGCCTGCAAAGTATTTATAGTTTTAGGCTCAAGCTAAAGAGATACTTACTTCAACATCAATGCGCAGAGGAAACTCAAAGACTGGACACTAGCGTAATTTAGCAACAAACTACTGCACATGTACGAACTTAATTTAATAATAAAAAAAAAACCATCTTACAATAATATTTATTAACTTACCTGCACCTTGTTATTTATGTTCTTTATAGGTTATGTATTGTATACTGTAATATATCTCGTCACGCCCACTTCGATATAGGTTTAGTATTTTTATTTTTAAATATGATTATAAGTATATCATTGTGTTGTGTCTGTAATATGTATTTATTATCATTAATGTCCGTGAAGTCACCAAAGCGGCCGCAACGGAAGACCAGCGCCGGTCGAATGGCCGGCAACATGCTGAGTTGCGACCGATTCGTGCTACACAGATATCTTTTTTTTGTTCTTTGTTCTAAAATAATTATGTGAAATATCTTTGTACACGAATAAACTTTTCATTCATTCATTCATTCATTCATTCATTCATTCATTCATTCATTCATTCATTCATTCATTCATTCATCATCTCAGTCGGTGGAAATCCACTGCTGAACAAAGACCTCCATAACTGGGGGTGTTGCTGATACTCGCTACGCTTAGCAGGCGGTTTTGCGACAACAGTTCGATGGTAATAACACGGAGAACGCTGCTGCTTGTCTTTTGGATCGGCTGATCCTTGGCCGGCTCTTACGGCAACCACGGTTAGAGGGGGTAAGGCCTAAAGCTGGTTACTCCACGGCCAAGGTAATCTGCAGGCAGAAACATTTTTAAATACGAGTTTGGTTCCTTGCGAACTTGCGAGGAACGAACTTGCGAGGTGGCTTGTGTAGAAGTGAAAAGGCACATAATCTTATGTGTATATAGGCCGCCGAACTCGAATCTCACTTCTTTTATGTCCTCTATGGAAATAATTCTAAACAAAATTTGTAAAAGTAATAAACATGTACTTGTATGCGGTGACTTTAACATTGATATTTTGTCAGATTCTCCAGATAAAACTAATTTGACTAGTTTATTTAAGTCCTTCGGTTTGAGTTACCTATTCTCTGAGCCCACAAGAGTTACAGTCACCTCATCGACCTGTATTGATAATATCTTTACCAATTTCGAAAGTAGGAAGTTATCAATAACGGGTGGAGTTAGGTCTGACCACAAGGGTCTCTCACTAGAATTTATAAGTGAAAAATCAAAAGAAAAACCAACAATTGAACATAGGCCCCTAACAACATATAAACTCGAAAAGCTTAGGAATAATATAGAATCAAAACTGGAAAATGTCGCTGTCTCTGAGGAAGACCCTAATTTCAATTATGAAAACATATTTTCTGTAATAAGTAAGGAGTTCAATGAGATATGTCCCAAAAAGAAATTACACACGAATGGGAAACTAGAATTTAGTGATTGGGCTACCAAGGGTATCAGGAAAGGTAGAGATAATATGTATGAGTTATATAGGGATAAAGCCCATTCCAATTCAGAATCATTTCATGAGTATGTTAAATGTTATTCAAAAATTTTTAAAGCTGTTTGCATCCAAGCAAAAGCCATAAATATTAGAGACAAAATTCGCAAATCAAGTAATAAAATTAAGACGGTTTGGAAAACAATAAACGTAGAAACAGGTAAAGATAAATGTAGAGATTCTGAATATAAACTATTAATTAATAATGAACACATTACAAATGTTGAGGAAGTCGCTAATATTTTTGTCGATTTCTTCTCTAACATAGCCCTGAACGCGACCAAGTCACTTGATTCATCCCCAGACATGGCGGAGGCTTTTATTAAAGAAAACTTCCAACGCACCATACCTGAATTTTCGTTTGAACACATCTCATTAATTGATAGTACCTCAAAAAGACGTACAAGAGTTTAAATGTTAAAGCTACTGAAGATCTATGGGGTCTATCTGTAAAAATGCTAGATTCTATAATAAACACAATTGCTCCTTACTTAGCAGACTTATTTAACCTATGCATAGATAAAGGCACGTTTCCAGAACTAATGAAAATAAGTAAAATCACTCCTATCTTTAAATCGGGAAGTAAGACAGATCCCTCAAACTATAGGCCAATCTCTGTTTTGCCAGTATTAAGTAAAATCTTTGAGAAATTGATGCTAAACCAACTGCTGTCACATTTCAATAGAAATAGAATATTGCATTCAAACCAGTATGGTTTCACCAAATGCAGATCAACAACCGATGCAGGCTGTCATCTCATGACTCTTGTCTTGGAGGCTTGGGAGAGTTCACAGGATGCCATTGGAGTGTTTTGTGACCTTACCAAAGCATTCGACTGTGTAGAACACTGCACGTTACTGCGCAAGTTAGAAGTATATGGAATTCATGGGAATGCCCTGAACCTGGTGGAATCATACTTGTCTAGTAGGCAGCAGAAGGTTAGCGTCAATGGTATCACATCTGCTAGTTCTCCTGTCAAGATGGGAGTCCCACAGGGATCAATTTTGGGTCCTTTCCTGTTTTTGGCATATATTAACGATTTGCCTTACATGGTCCAAGGTCTAGCAGATATAGTTCTATTTGCCGATGATACGTCATTGATTTTTAAAGTTGATAGGAAGGATACTTCACTAGTACATGTTAATAATACTTTAGCAAGTATATCCAGATGGTTCACAGCAAACAATCTGTTATTGAATGCGAAAAAGACTAAATGTTTGAAATTTTCGTTGCCTAACGTCAGAAGTATAGAACCAATCATAGTTCTTGACGGTGAAAGACTCAATATTGACAATGCAACTTTGTTCCTTGGCATAAATATAGACTCTAAACTGCAATGGAGCACTCATATCACCGAGCTCTCAGGGAAACTAAGCTCTGTAGCTTACGCGGTTTATAAAATTAGGCAACTAACAGATGAAGCCACGGCGAGATTAGTGTACTTTGCATATTTCCATAGCTTGATGTCTTATGGGATTCTGTTGTGGGGGTCAGCTGCAGATATAGAAACTATCTTTATACTACAAAAACGTGCGATTCGTGCCATCTATGAGATGCGTCCACGCGAATCCCTGAGGGAATTATTTAAAGAAATAAACATACTGACCCTACCATCCTTATACATTTATGAGAACATCATGTATGTGCGTAAAAATTTACATAAATTAAAATTAAATAGTGACCTTCATAATTTTAATACTTGGAATAAAGACAAAATAGCTGTACCTAGCTTTAGATTATCTAAAACAAATAAAAAGACATTCTTAGGAAATAGTGTACGTTTCTATAATAAAATCCCAAAAGAGATAACTGGGCTCTCAGAGGGTAAATTCAAAACCTATATAAAATCTACTTTACTAAAGAAGGCATATTATAAAGTCAACCAGTACATAGAGGACAAAGATGCCTGGAAACTTCTGCATAGTCGCCTCGCGGCACCTTCAAAGAAAACGCATGTAAGCAAACCAAATATTGTGAAACTATCTGTTGAAAAAATTAAGCCCTACAAGTTTCTTGTGCGTTCTTCTTGTAGAGGTATCTTTCCGAACGCACGGTAGACTCAGTACTGTATCTTCATTGACGTACAAAAGTGTCAGATTATGACCTATTTGAATAAATCTGTTTGAGTTTGAGTTTGAGTTTTGAGCTTGCCTTGGGCTACTTTTTTTGGGGCAGCTGTTCCCCGCTAGCGAAGCCCATGATGTTCTACAACGCTGCTTTGTATATAACAACCATTGTTACCTAATGAACAGAACTGTATAAAAAATCCTTTTGGGCACAATATAATATGTGGACTCTAAAGACTCTCCGAGCTCCCGAGACCCAAGATTGTTGGGTAATACAATCTATGTATATTGTAGTGGTAGGCCTCTTTTGCAGGGGGCCGCCTGGGAAAGTACCACACCTTTGCCAGTTATTCATCTGCCAAGCAGTAATGTGCAAACATTACTGTGTTCCGGTCTGAAGGGAAATGTTACCAGCGAAATTACTGGGCATGACGAGATTCAACAACTGATATCTCAGGGTGACAGGCGCAGTGCAGTGCCATGCAGAATTTTGTATTTTAAAACACTGGGTGGCACTGTGTCTGATATGGGCAATCATGATGCTTACCATCAGGCACTTGATTTGCCCGTCTTGTCACTATCATAAAAAAAAGAAATTTGATTTGATGTGGTCCCCACCACTGTTCTATAGCCGGTAGTGATATTAAAAGGGCGTGCATCTACTCATTAATCTGAACAACTTTCAAAAGAAAGAATTGCGAAATCAGCAAAAATAAATTTAAAATTCTCATACTTTGCCGATATGCCAATTTGCAGAGCTGATCAGTTTTGTACGGAAAAGCGAAAATTCGGTGAAGTTGACCTTCACCTTTAGTAACAAGTGTTATGTAATGTGTGCAGGTGTTCGCGTGGATAGCGGACGCAGGCGCGGTGTCGGACGACGAGATGTTGCGCACCTTCAACTGCGGCATCGGGATGGTGCTCATCGTGGCTCCCGAGGACCAGGCCGAGGTACCTCTCACTCACTCACTCACTCACTGTTATACTACCTATGCCCCGCGTATACTTCGTTCCCGTGGGAATATCGATAAAAAAATGCACTGTATTATGACAGCCTCGTTGGGTCAGTTGGTAGTACTCTGCTTTCTGTGCCGCAGGCCCCGGTTTCGATCCCCAGTCAGGTCAAACATTTGTGTGCATAAACATGTCTGTTTGATCTGTGTCTGGGTGTTATAGGCTTATAGCCCAGTTCAGATGACCGTGTGCGGAAGTCGTCCCATATTACATTATTATTATTCCAGGGTTTAAGCTATCTACTACATACCAAATTTTAGCTCAATCGATTCGGTAGTTTAGGCGTGAAAGAGTAACAAAAATCCATCTTCACATACTTTCGCATTTATGATATTAGTTGGATAGTAGGACTAGCTGTGCCCCGCGGCTTCACCCGCGTAGTCCGTTCCCATGGAAATGTCGAGATAAAAAGTATCCAGGGTCTAAGCTATCTACATACCAATTTCCATTTCAGTTCAATCGGTTCAGTAATTTTAGCGTTAAAGCGGAACAAACATACACAACAAAAAACAGCGCTAGATGGCGCTGGGGTCGAGTTAGAACACGCTTCAGTTTTGTTCACCTGTTACAATCATAACTTTTTTACATTGTTCTGAGATACGAGATTTATGATATTAGTAGAATTAGGATGTACATCGTGTTCGGGCTCATTAGAATGGTCACAATTAAAGATGCCACGAATAGTGAATTGGCCGAATACCGAATATTCGGCCACGCTGTCGGCCGAAGCGCCGAATATTCGGTACGAAATATATACTTGTCGGGGGCGCCGGAATCGGAATGCCGATCCTTACAAGTGGTGGTTAGCAAACGAAAAACAATACCCAAACCTTTCGAAATTTGCTAAAGTTTATCTTTCTTCTCCTGGAAGTAGCGTGTACAGTGAGAGGTTATTTTCTGAGGCTGGTAACATTTACGATGAAAAGCGTAATCGCTTGCTACCAAAAAATGCTGAAAAGCTTGTTTTTATCCATCACAACTTACCACTGATCAATTTTAATTACTAAAGTGTTGTAATTTGGAAACAAATACATAATTTTGAGTAATATAACGTGTCTTTTTTACATGATTTGGCCGAATAATACGTACTATTCGGCCGAATACCGAATAGCAAAAAAAGTGCCCGAATAGGCCGAATACCGAATAGTTGCCGAATATTCGTGACATCTCTAGTCACAATGACTATGTAAGAAATAGACAGATGAGCAGGGACTGATGATGAACCCGTGTTTTGGCGGTAGGTGATGAACCTGACCCGTGCCCACGGCGCCATGGTGATCGGCAGCATCCAGGCGCGCGGCTCCGGCCCGCGGGTCATCGTCGACAACTTCACCTCCGCGCTCGACTTCACCAGGAGAATGCCTCTCATGCCCAACAAGAAGGTTTACACTTTTTTTCTATCTTCTTTTATGGACCCACACGAATTTATTGCCAGTGTCAAGTTTTGTATTTATATTATTTATAGCCTGCTTACACGGGACGTTCATGGACTCGCACGTTAGTGTATTTGCCAGTGTCAAGTTATATACATTTTGAAGTTAATACGGTCAATTAGTCAATTCAGATTCAGGGCAAGCCCGGTCAAGTCACATCTCTAGTAAAGTGGTGGTCTTTACAAGAAGCTGCCGAAATTTTGGTGGGAACACAAAAATCACATTTCAACTCTCGCATTACTTGCCAATGCGTGACTTGTGAGGTGCGTTCCGAGCTCCGTCGGCTCTCATCGGAGCTCAATCGCGCTCGCGAGCTGAGGAAGGCCCGATAGGTGGCCGGATCACAGTATCCAAGTAATAAAACACTCTCTTTTCGCCAATTTGTTTCTAGTTCTACTCGCTTCTCGCTCATAGGTGAATAGGTGGTGGGATAAAGCAGGGGCGGCGCCGGTTATTTGTTATGGAGTGTCACAGAGAAAGACATTATACCCTCCTAAAGTATTCTAGGTTGAGTTCTGTGGCCGATTTTTTTGTTTTTTTATAATAGTGAGTGACAAGACGATCTAATCAGGTGCCTGATGGTAAGCATCATGATTGCCCATATCAGACACAGTCACACCCAGTGTTTTAAAATTCAAAATTCTGCGCGGCACTGCACTGCGCCTGTCACCCTGGATATTAATTGTTGATACTCATCATGCCCAGTAATTTCGCTGGTAACATTGCCCTTCAGACCAGAACACAGTAATGTTTGCACATTACTGCTTGGCGGATGAATAACTGGCAAAGGTGTGGTACTTCCTCAGGCGGCCCCTTGCAAAAGAGGCCAAAGAGACCACTACAACCACTAACCTTGTATAATATATAACATTTCTCCCTGTAGGTGGCAGTACTAGCATCAGGCAGCGGTACCAACCTGCAAGCGTTATTGGACGCGACCCGTGACGTCACACAATGTATGTGCGCGGAAATATCGCTCGTGATATCTAACAAGAAGGACGCGTATGCCTTGACTAGGGCACAAGCCGCCGGGGTGCCTACTATGGTAATATATATTTATATCTAACACTCTGTTAAATATTGGATTTTTCCATTAGGAATTATCTCAATAACTGCCTGGAGTCTGGAACTGTGCCCGGTAGATGGCAATAGGCTCGCCCCCTATTACATGGGACCAATAACATACTGGCGAAATGTGGGTGTATCCACTATGGGACCGAGTCCTGGGTACACCTCTGCCTACCTCTTCACGAAAAAGGCGTGAATGTATGTTTTAGATAGAGTGTTAGATACACATGTATCTAACACTCTAGTCACGCATACTTGGCAAAAACTCTTTATTTTGTCCATGTCTTTTGTATGCAGTGTGATAGATATATACATATCTTATCTTTTTAATAATCACATAAAAGTTACATGAAAACCCTCGGACTTCCAAATGCCTGTTGGTCGGGGGAAAGCGGTGGCGAATTGGCCTTGAACAAACCCGCGAATGGGTTTGTTGCTAAGAACCGCGTTCATTATTACCTTAAATGGAATGCACTCGCTTCATGGATTTATCTGGAACTTGGCAATGGGAAGGGATAGGATGGATCGCTTCAAGGTTTTGAATAGCGTTGCACCTTTGACTCAAACAACTTTTCTATGAATATTAATCGTGTTGTTTCAGGTGTTCAATTACAAAGAGTACAGTTCAAGAGAAGAGTTCGACCGCGCGATATCCGCTGCACTCGAGGCCCACAAGATTGACATTGTCTGTCTCGCTGGGTACATGAGGATTCTATCCGCTGAGTTTGTTAGAAAGTTAGTATCTACGAGTATATTACACATATTTCTCTTAATACATGTCGAGAACTCTTGAAACCATCTACAGAAGATGATCTCAAATACAGCCCCCACTGATTTCACGGACTGTGGTAACGGATGGAAACTACTTGAGTTCCTACGATTGGGCTATGAATGTGATCTCTCGATGGATTGTAACCAGGCTCAAGAATTATTGCTCAGAACTCCGGTACCTACCATTTCCTTCCATTGGTTAGAAGCGGCCCCTCGCCAACGGCTTCAAACTTTGCAAGGAGCACGATTTTGGCAAAGTGAATAACCATGACAACATTGTAAAATTATTCGCCGCGTCCGCAGCGAGCTAATCGCACATTCATTGTTATAACCATACATTTTTCGCCGCGCTCGCAGCGAGCTGCTCGGGCATTTATTGTCGATAACCCATTTTTTAACAAGATTTTTATAACCAAGATACCGAAACAAAAGGGTATCAAGGGTCTCGCTGATGTCTTTGACCTAGATCTACGCCACTTCAGTATCATCGGAAAATATGTAATGACATTTTTGTGATTGACAGATGGCACGGACGATTAATCAACATCCATCCATCGTTACTGCCTCGACATCCCGGCCTCAACGCACAACAACAATGTTTACAAGCGGGGGATACTGAGAGCGGCTGTACTGTGCATTTCGTTGATGTAAGTGTAACTATTAGTAACCGGACTGAGGACAGCTACAGAAGGTAATTTTCAATAGTAGTCAAATTCATTTGATATGTCAAATTGAGAGAACTTGATTGAATTTGGCGTTACTTTTCGGAACTCCATTGCAAACTCCTAGAACAAGAATATTTAGTTTTTAGTTCCGATTTTTTAGTGTCAAAAACAACATGCACAGTGCACCGCCCTCCCGCCCGCAGAATTGCATGCAAAGAGGAAATGCTATTAGGTATCATCCCTGTTAGTGACACCATTCACAAATGTGACACGTGTTTCGCGTCTACACGTATTCTTGTTCTAGAAGTTTGAGTGAACTTTTTTTGTAATGCTTTGGATGGTAAGTTTAGATTACTATTGAGTTCAGGATTATTAAGGAATAACAGAAATATCATCCCTTTGTCACCTGGTGGGAGGGATGAGACCTTATACAGGGTATTCGGAGAGTGGACTGCAGCGCTCTCCGGCACCAAGTATTCTAACTACTGTGATCACCAAGCGTGCTGATCTACGCCAAACTATATCCATATGAATAGTTTATAGCGTTCTATGAGGGAGGCCTATGTTCAGCAGTGGACGTCTTCCGGCTGATGATGTGATGTGAACAGAAATAGAGTTCATGCCTTCTATTTACGGAGATAACAGTGATTAAAAGCGGATTCTACTTGTTTTGTTAGACAGCTGTTTGGATTTGACCAATTTTGTTGGGAAGCTGTCACACATTTATCTATTCTTTCTCACAGTTTTTTGACGTTGACGCCCGAATTTAATGGGAAGGCTGCCCGAACTGGTCTCGCTAATTAAAATAATTATTTTCAGGAGGGAATGGACACCGGACCGATAATAGTCCAGGAGCGAGTGCATGTTCTACCAACGGATGATGTAACAACTCTCTCCGCTCGTATACTGCAAGTGGAGCACCGCGCCTACCCGCGAGCGCTGCGGTTGCTCGCTACCGGTCGAGTCAAACCGACTGCTAACTGATGCTTTACTGATTGACATAGGCATTAGGCCTGGCTTTCTGATACCTAGTCTCTAGCTATTTTTTTCACATGAGTTCACAATTGATTAGGAATTTAAACTAAGGTCAGTTTAACCAATGGTTAACTTAACTAATATAGTACGAGCTGTGCCCCGCGGTTTCACCCGCATAGACATCGTTCCCGTGGGAATATCGGGATATCCATCCATTCTCACAAACTTGCGCATTCGTTCGGTATGGAGATAGCTTAGACCCTGAAATACACATTAGGGTAAGTTTTATCCGGATATCCCTACGGGAACGATGACTATGCGGGTGAAACCGCAGGGCACAGCTAGTATATAATATTAGTAGGATAACTGGCGATAAAAACTGGTCCTAACATCAAATACAATGAAATAATATCCAAATATTGCGATATGCGGAGATGTATCTATCTTTCTTCCCAAATAAATTTAAACACATCAGATTTTATACTTAAATGCTTACTAGCATTAAAATGTATAATGAATAGAGAAAAATGACGTTAAAATAAGTTAGGTTTTATGACTTTTGGCGTTATAACATCAAATCAAATGCCCTTGAGCCGTGTTTGCCGGCAAAAGGATATTTGGATTCATTATTTTGTAAAATAATATTATCAAGGGACCAATTTCTTGAAATTTAGGTAAACTTTATATTAAAAATAAAATACTGTAGAAGCCGCGATTGGTGAAATTTCTAGCAGCAATAAGATTTATTTGGATTCATTAGTTTGTTATAAAAAGGGACCAAATTTTTTATTTAAAAATGTTAACAATGCTTTTGAGCCGTGGTTGGTAAGAAAATAGTACCGGCGATGATTTTATTCATTAGATTTTAAATACATCAAGGGACCAAATTGTTATTTGAAATGTTTAGATCTTGTATAATAATTGTGCCATTTAATTGCTCGAATATTGTTTTATTTTCCATTTTTTTATATTACTGAAATATTTCGAAATGTTGTAAATATTGAAATAATGCTGATCTATATATTTTATGTGTATAATTTAAGAATAAGCTAAGTCAGTTTACAAGCAAAAAGCAATTTAGATTCTATGTTAAAAAACATTGTTAAATCATGAATTTTTTTTACAAATAAAAGCGTTTTATGTTATTTTGTTGTTTATTTTGAAAACTAAATAAATATAAAATATATTAGGACTATTATTTATCACAGGAAAGTTACAATTTCTAGGGCACCTGAACACATATGCAAGTAGGTAATTGTATTGCGCCTTAGTTGCTCGCAGGCATTGGTCTATTACACTTCACAATAAATGTGATGTTCAACATGAATGTGTATAGGCGCCTTTACACTAGCTTTTACAAAAAGGTAATACTTAAAAACAATCTTAAAGCCTTGCAAGATCCGCAAAAAAAGACAACAAATGTTGATCAACCTGCTGATTCTATGTATGATGTATGAATTACATAATGAATCAGCTGATGAATCCTTGAATCTTGCTATTCTTATGGAAGTTATTTAGTTTGACAGATAGATGCACCTCCTGAGTATTACTATATCTTTTTGTAACACCTTGTTCATGGGTACTTCCTGCTGGTCTCCACTGGTAACTGGGATTTTTTTTAGAATTGGTGACAAATGGGTGGAGCTGGAAACCGCGTCAAAGGAAATTTCCACATGTCACCGGTAGACGCTACCACTGGTGAAAAGTGGGACCAGTCCTAAAAAAGTTCAGTCATTATTGGTGACAAAGAAGGTAATCCCAGCGGGAAGTACATGTATTGTTTTATCTCTTTTTACCAAATGTAAGTAATTCCCCTAAGCCCTTCATTAATATGCTAAAGAAATCTTCACTATTATCAACATAAACTTCACTATGTTTCACCTCACTTTTAGTAACCATATTTTTTTGGACTGAATGCGTACCATCCTTTAAAATTTGCTCACAAATCATCTCAAAGGGCACATGAAGTTTTTGTTTGTTCATCAAAGGAACAATCAAATTGTATTTGTTTATCTTCTTATTTATACTTTCGGCTAAATATTTATTGTTTTCGTAGATTTCTTTCCATTTTCTCTCGTCATCCTCTGATAATGGGTAAGGGCCTAAGAAACTTCTTTCAGTTTTTATGTCTCGTTTGAGGAATTGTATGTCTTGGTCTATTTCCTTGCTCATTGTAATCCATTCTGGTGTGAATCCATTGTTTATTAGGACCTGGAAAGAAGAACAATTGAGATGGTTGCTCTTCCGTACAAAATGAAATTTCGCAAATATGAAGGAGAGAATAATTTTTCCTCTCAATTGTTTGTTGGTGGCTCTTGATCTTGGGCCTTTAATTGCACGAAAACATATTTGGTTTTAGAAAACAGTATGGTTTTTTTTACAAAATACTTTAAAATAACCTCAAAAACAATTTTTAAGTACGAAAAACCATATAGTTTTTTTCAACCAAATAAATATACATATTTTTGCGAAAATAAAGTCCAGATGAAAAACCAACAATAAACAATTGAGTGGAAAATTATATTCTCTTTCAAAATGTTTCGCAAATATGGAATTTGCGAAACATTTTTGAATATATGAGCAACCCCTTAAATGCTTTATATTATAACTATAGATAAGATACCCGCTAAAATATAAAATCACCCACCTCATTCAATTTATGAGTAGTAAAATCAACATAAGGATTAGTATTCTGATCTTTCAAAGGCTTTCCTTTGCCACTTAGATTTTCAAACTCTCCTTTAGACATGGACTCTTGTATCAAATCTTCTACTAATCTATCAAAACCGTATTTAGTTTTGATGTCATGTTTTTTATATTGTCCTTTCTTCATGAGTGTGTTCTCCGAGGCGATGGATTTAGAGATGCGATGTTCTAGGATGTTAGTGGCAGCTTTCTGGGCTCTTGCTTGGGCCCACTGTTTTTGTCTCTGGAAGGGTGTGCCGTGACCGACCCCTTCAAAACTGAGGTATTGGCGATGTTGAGGGGCTGTATGCTGAAATTAAGGGGTTGAGCTACAATATAGGTCTCTTCAAAAGGATAGTGAAACTGGCAAAACACTTGGTATTTCAGGTATCCATAGACGGCGGTAACCGCAAGCCATCACCGCACACCGTCTGCTTATTGCTTATAGCGTCTGCCTATGGCATAAAGAAAAAGTAATGGAAGGTAACTTATTTATAATTTGATTAATAAATTTTAGGTTGATGTTAGTGTTACTAAAATAAAATAAATCATACTAAGTCTAATACTAATGTTATAAAATGCAAAAGTTTGTTAGTATGTGTGGCTGTAAGTGCTTGTTAGCTCTTCACTCCAAAACTTCTGAACCAATTAGACTGAAATTTGGTTAGCTCTCTTCTCTCTTCTGTAGTTGTCTTCATCCGTAAATTTAGATTTAAGATAATGAATAATTTAACTAATGAAATAAGAATTGATGTACACAATGTGGATGATCTTAAATAAATAAATAAATAGGATATCTCTGGATTAACACACAGGGTACTCTCAACTTTTGAAAATGCAACACGTATAGCAGGTATTTCACAAAATGGATAAGTAGCATCACCTATAATATCAATTTCTGTAGTTGGAGGAAAAACTCAATAATATTAGTGTGACTAGCTGTGCCCTGCGGTTACACCAGCATAGTCTTCGTTCCCGTTAATATTGGAATAAAAGTACCCTATGTGTTATTTCAGGGTCTAAACTATCAGCAGTTTAACTAGTTCAGTAGTTTGTCATGAAAATGTAGCAAACATTCATCCATCCTCATAAACTAGCGCATTTATATAATACTACTTGTGCTCCGCGGATTCAAGGTTTAAACGATCTACATACCGAATTTCAGCCTAATTGGTTCAGTAGTTTTGGCGTGAATGAATAACAAACATCCATCCATCCTCACAAACTTTAGCATTTATAATATTAATTGGATTTCTAAAGGCACTTTGATCATACTTAATATAGGATTTCATTACCTGAATATCAAAAACAATCTTCTCAACTTCTTCCTGGCTACTTTTCCCAGTTATGTGCCTAGTTAGAGTTCTAAAGGCATTTTCTATAGCGACAAACTTGTCCATATCGGCTTCTTGTGATCCTGAGTCAGGGTGATACTTCTTAGCGAGCTCCAGAAACGCTTGACGGACCACATCTTGCTTCGAATCGAGAGGTATGTTCAGAATATTGTAACACTCCTAAAAAAACTTTTATTGAGTAATATTTCCTAAGAATCAAACTCATTTATGAAACTCAAATAGTATGGCTTGAAAAAGGATAATTGCAATAAAACTTCGACACATGTAAGAAGATTAGTGCAAATTGTAAACTTACCTCGATTCTTCGGTCGAACGGCTTAGTAGAAATACATTTTGTAGGAATGACTGGGTGAGGCAGAAGAAAAGCACGCTCCGTGCGGATAAAAAGAATAAGCGACTTCATTTTTACATCATAAATAACATAGATTTAAATGTTTTTTATTACGTAAACATTTAATACCAATAATACTATAAATACAGTGACAACCCTCTATGTTCTGTGTGTGGTGTTAAACAAAACTAAAGTAGTGAATGTCTTCACTCTCACCCCTCGTCCACATCTAAAGTTTTAATTAACACAATAATTATCGGAAGAAAATTGCCTTTAAGAATTCTGTTCCTCTCTGTTTTCCTCTCTGTTCTGTGATTCTGTTGTCTAAAACTTTAATCATAGAGAATAGACGATTTAGTGTTCACACAAACCAAGCAGTGTTTGTGTAGTGTTGCCAGCACAACGCCTTTTTATCTACATGGACCGGAAGTTGATTATAGAAGGGCCCAGTTGCATTAGTTCAGAAATCGAGTTGTAGTAAGCGACTTACACTTAATACGTAACAAAACTGAATGGAAATCTGTGGGGGAGGCCTATGTTTAGCAGTGGACGTCCTATGGCTGAGATGATAATGAGATGACGAAGTAGTAGGTAGAATAGTTGTGGAAAATGCTTTCGGAATAATGTCTTGTAGTGGTAGGCCTCTTTTGCAGGAGGCCGCCTGGGGAAGTACCACACCTTTGCCAGTTATTCATCCGCTAAGCAGTAATGTCCAAACAGTACTGTGTTCCGGTATGAAGGGCAATGTTACCAGCGAAATTACTGGGCATGATGAGATTCAACAACTCATATCTCAGGGTGATAGGCGCAGTGCAGTGCCGCGCAGAATTTTGAATTTTAAAATACTGGGTGGCACTGTGTCTGATATGGGCAATCATGATGCTTACCATCAGGCATCTGATGAGCTCGTCTTGTCACTCACTATCATAAAAAAAAAGTCTGCCCTTTTTCATGTACTCCATAAACCAATACCGTTACTTCCAAACAAAATTCGTCTATTGAGCTGCCTATATGACTGCATCATCGGGAGACTGCAATCGTAGCAAGCGTCGCTCAGCCATGAGGTTCATGGTGTGATCGGACAATTTTTGAGGTCTATTTGTACGGCGGAGTTTATAGAACTTAGAGCCCACCGTTCGGGCAGTTTCTACGAGCCTGTTATTAATTTATGTTATCTATGAATTTAAGAAAGAGAAAATATAATAAAATCAAAGAGTATATTTAATAAGTATTTATTTTAAAAAGGCAACTGCATTTCAAAAGTTGAAAATACTTTAAGACTACGAGTAGGAATTGAACAAAAAATAAATAAAAATTTCAAACATTATCCCATCTTATTGTGTACCTTATTAAAGTAAAGCTAGAACTACATCTGGCACACGTGTGCTACGTACGCCGATCTGGCCGCGTCGGAGCCCATACATTTTGTATGGCGACTAGCTGTTTAGAGCTACATTATATCCACGCCTCCACGCTTCTAGCTTAAAAACTATAATATTATGTATATTATTATTATGTTTTTTTATGTTTTAGGTGTATCAAAATCATTCTGACAGAAGAATCGCTATAGAGAGAGTAAAAAATAACGGAGAATTCGGAACTCCTGCAAAACACAGAAAAGTCCGGCCAAAATACAGTTAAACGATTTTGACAAATGCGCTATTCGGCAAAAAAAGCATTATTTATATGCTGTGAAGAAAGAGATCCCTACACTCTCTATATTATGGAGTGTATTACGAGACGATATTTTTTACGGTGGAAGCAGAGAGCATTTACGAAACATTTTATAAGAAATTGGGATTAATCTCCTAAAAATGTTTTTTTTTTTATATACAATTTAGTTCAGTTAAAAACGTTTTATTTCAGTATACAGTTTAATAGATTATGAATATTATATAATTAAGAAGATATCAAGTTAAAAAACACAATACCGGTAATACATAGCTCGCGCGCGAACCATACTTAATGTACTTGTATTTTTTTTATAACTTTTATAGTAATCAAAAAAAAGTTCTTACAAAATGCTTTGTTAAAATAAAAATACTTTTATGAAAGAACAGTTCTTTGATATTTTTTAATTATTAGAAGAAAAAAAATCTGGGCAGTGGCTTTTATTCATTAAAGATTAAACAATACAGCTACCTTCTTACAATCTATCTACCTTAACTAAATACACAATGCTAAAGAACACTTCGAAAATCCATAGGCCGACATGTGAAACTATAGGAAATCCAAGTGCTCTAAAACCACTAAAGTAATAAAACATAACATCACGTCTTTTTCTCATGTAATACTATTGCCATCAACCAGGCACAAATCCAGACTGAGAAAATTCGTAGCAGTAGCGCTTGCGCTCACTATTGAGGATATTACCAATCCTTATCCTGATCCTAATTTTTATGAAATAGGATTCCAAGTTCGATTTGTCATTTATTGACTATAATTTCTAGATGAACGAGTTATATAGACCCCTTTTTTCGTCGGGTAGTAGTTACTTGTATCCATATCTACTACCAGAGAGGTAAAACTATAGAAAATAAATTAAAATTGCAAAGTATCAAAATCGTTTATAAGTAACAAAGTATTTTTTTTTATGATAGTGAGTGACAAGACGAGCAAATCAGGTGCCTGATGGCATCATGATTGCCCATATCAGACACAGTGCCACCCAGTGTTTTAAAGTTCTAAATTCAGCGCGGCACTGCACTGCGCCTGTCACCCTGAGATATGAGTTGTTGAATCTCATCATGCCCAGTAATTTCGCTGGTAACATTGCCCTTCAGACCCGAACACAGTAATGTATTGCCATACATAGAGCAAGTGGCGCCCTCAATTATATTAGCCCTCAATTAATTTCTACCCGTTCCGGTACACATTTGTTATTCAGCTATGCCCCCGGCCGAGACGCTCCCACTGTAAAACAACCGTATTATTATGTGTAAAAACGATAACAAGGCTATAGGGCCTTGTTCCCTGTAGCCCTGTTCCCGTAGAGGTAGGCAGAGACTATTTCTGCCATAATTTTGACTAATAGAACTTTACTAAACTTGAAAATTAGTTTAATTTGACACTGGCAAATACTTTTAACGTGTGAGTTTAATTGAGAAGAAAGAAAAAAGCAGGCTACTGTCTATGGCAGCACCGGAAGTCAGTCAATGTGAACACTATTCTGGCCGAAACACAGGGACCGGATCGAGGAATTTAAATGGGGCATAATTAATAATATTGATCGTATTCTCACCCAAACCTATTATATAGTAAATTTAAGTTTCAGTGTGAGACGAAGAGGTAAGCTTGATTAAACCAAGTTTAGTTTATGTATGTTTGGATTTGGTGCTGTTACATAAAGTCATTCTCGAATAATTAATAATTTGTTTCACCTTTTTGTACCAGACTATGTACCACCAAAGGTACATAAAAAAATGAAATAGATGAGCATCGGTAAATTCAGTGCAAAAAACCAATATATGCCTTTAAGGCTCGTACACACCTAAAGTATTAGCTAACACCATAATTATGCCTAGAATTATGCTGTTGACCCAGATCTGCATTAAGGCAAACCGGGGGGTAATGGCCCCGGCTGCATATAACACGGGGGCGGCCAAATCATGGGTAAAAACATATTTACCGATGCTCATCTATTTCAATTTATTATGTACCTTTGGTGGTACATAGTCTGGTACAAAAAGGTGTAACAAATTATTAATTATTCGAGAATGACTTTATGTACCAGCACCAAATCCAATCATACATGAACTAAACTTGGTTTAATCAAGCTTACCTCTTCGTCTCACACAGAAACTTAAATTTACTATATAATAAGTTTGGGTGAGAATACGATCAATATTATTAATCATGCCCCATTTAAATTCCTCGATCCGGTCCCTGTGTTTCGGCCATAATAGTGTTCACATTGACTGACTTCCGGTGCTGCCATAGACAGTATGCCGGCTTTTTTCTTTCTTCTCAATTAAACTCGCATGTTAAATGTATTTGCCAGTGTCAAATTTAACTAATTTTCAAGTTTAGTAAAGTTCTATTAGGCAAAATTATGGCAGAAATAGTCTCTGCCTACCTCTACGAGAACAAGGCTACAGGGAACAAGGCTATAGCCTTGTTATCGTTTTTACACATAATAATACGGTTGTTTTACAGTGGGAGCGTCTCGGCCGGGGGCATAGCTGAATAACAAATTTTTCACTGTGGGTGTGTACCTGAACGGGTAGAAATTAATTGAGGGCTAATATAATTGAGGGCGCCACTTGCTCTATGTATGGCAATTCATTACTGTGTTCGGGTCTGAAGAGCAATGTTTCCAGCGAAATTACTGGGCATGACGTAATTCAACAACTCATATCTCAGGGTGGCAGGCGCAGTTCAGTGCCGCGCAGAATTTAGAACTTTAAAACACTGGGTGGCACTGTGATGCTTACCACCAGGCACCTGATTTGCTCGTCTTGTCACTCACTATCATAAAAAAAAAAACTTTATTACTTATAAACGATTTTGATACTTTGCAATTTTAATTTATTTTCTATAGTTTTTACCTCTCTAGTAGTAGATACAAGTAACTACTACCCGACGAAAAAAGGGGTCTATATAACTCGTTCATCTAGAAATTATAGTCAATAAATAACAAATCGAACTTGGAATCCTATTTCATAAAAATTAGGATCAGGATAAGGATTGGTAATATCCTCAATAGTGAGCGCAAGCGCTACTGCTACGAATTTTCTCAGTCTGGATTTCTGCCTGGTTGATGGCAATAGTATCACCCCCTATTACATGAGAAAAAGACGTGATGTTATGTTTTATTACTCTAGTGGTTTTAGAGCACTTGGATTTCCTGTAGTTTCATATGTCGGCCTATGGATTTCCGAAGTTTTCTTTAGCATAGTGTATTTAGATAAGGTAGATAGATTGTAAAAAGGTAGCTGTATTGTTTAGTCTTTAATGAATAAAAGCCACTGCCCTTTTACCACTAATAATTAAAAAATATCAAAGAACTGTTCTTTCATAAAAGTATTTTTATTTTAACAAAGCATTTTGTAAGAACTTTTTTTGATTACTATAAAAGTTATAGAAAAAATACAAGTGTTACATTAAGTGTGGTTCGCAAGCTATGTATCACCGGTATTGTGTTTTTTTACTTAATCTTCTTAATTATATAATATTCATAATCTATTAAACTGTATACTAAAATAAAACGTTTTTAAATGAACTAGATTGTATAAAAAATAAAACATTATCAAGAGATTAATCCCACTTTCTCATAAAATGTTTCGTAAATGCTCTCTGCTTCCACCGTAAAAAATATCGTTTCGTTATACACTCCATAATATAGAGAGTGTAAGGATTTCTTTCTTCACAGCATATAAATAATGATTTTTTTGCCGAATGGCGCACTTGTCAAAATCGTATAACTGTATTTTGGCCGGACTTTTCTGTGTTTTGCAGGAGTTCCGAATTCTCCGTTATTTTTTACTCTCTCTATAGCGATTCTTCTATCAGAATGATTTTGATACACCTAAAACATAAAAATAATATACAAAATATTAAAGTTTTTAAGCTAGAACTACATCTAGCACACGTGTGCCACGTACGCCGGTTCTGGGCGCGTCGGAGCGCATACATTTTATATGGCGACTAGCTGTTTAGAGCTACATTACGCACACGCATTAGGCGTGGATCTAATGTAGCTCTAAACAGCTAGTCGCCATACAAAATGTATGGGTTCCGACGCGGCCAGATCGGCGTACGTAGCACACGTGTGCCAGATGTAGTTCTAGCTTTACTTTAATAAGGTACACAATAAGATGGGATAATGTTTGAAATTTTTATTTATTTTTTGTTCAATTCCTAGTCTTAAAGTATTTTCAACTTTTAAAATGCAGTTGCCTTTTTAAAATAAATACTTATTAAATATACTCTTTTAAGTCATGTAGGCAGCCAGCTCAATAGACGAATTTTGTTTGGAAGTAACGGTATTGGTTTATGGAGTACATGAAAACGGGCAGACATTTTTTTTTAAATATTGTGATTTAAATATTTTTTTTTAAATTAGTGAGTGACAAGACGAGCTCATCAGATGCCTGATGGTAAGCATCATGATTGCCCATATCAGACACAGTGCCACCCAGTATTTTAAAATTCAAAATTCTGTGCGGCACTGCACTGCGCCTATCACCCTGAGATATGAGTTGTTGAATCTCATCATGCCCAGTAATTTCGCTGGTAACATTGCCCTTCATACCGGAACACAGTAATGTTTGGACATTACTGCTTGGCGGATGAATAACTGGCAAAGGTGTGGTACTTCCCCTGGCGGCCTCCTGCAAAAGAGGCCTACCACTACAAGACATTATTCCGAAAGAATTTTCCACAATTATTCTACCTACTACTTCGTCATCTCATTAACATCTCAGCCATAGGACGTCCACTGCTAAACATAGGCCTCCCCCACAGATTTCCATTCAGTTTTGTTACGTATTAAGTGTAAGTCGCTTACTACAACTCGATTTCTGGACTAATGTAACTTGGCCCTTCTATAATCAACTTCCGGTCCATGTAGATAAAAAGGCGTTGTGCTGGCAACACTACACAAACACTGCTTGGTTTGTGTGAACACTAAATCGTCTATTCTCTATGATTAAAGTTTTAGACAACAGAATTCTTAAAGGCAATTTTCTGCCGATAATTATTGTGTTGATTAAAACTTTAGATGTGGACAAGGGGTAACCAAAAAATCTCAGTGCAAAAAATCTGCAACTTTATCTTCGAGCAATATTTTGCAATTATTTATAGTATCATAGAAAAATAGAAACTGCAAAACAAACCACAGAATAAAAAGGAACACGGAACACAAACATCTTTAATCTGTAACACAGAACAGAGAGGAAATAGAAGAAAAGCTCTCCATATTTTGTAGTGGTAGGCCTCTTTTGCAGGAGGCCGCCTGGGGAAGTACCACACCTTTGCCAGTTATTCATCCGCCAAGCAGTAATGTCCAAACATTACTGTGTTCCGGTATGAAGGGCAATGTTACCAGCGAAATTACTGGGCATGATGAGATTCAACAACTCATATCTCAGGGTGATAGGCGCAGTGCAGTGCCGCGAAGAATTTTGAATTTTAAAATACTGGGTGGCACTGTGTCTGATATGGGCAATCATGATGCTTACCATCAGGCATCTGATGAGCTCGTCTTGTCACTCACTATCATAAAAAAAAAAAAAAAAAAAAAATATAACCTGTGGGGCGCTACAGACCTTGGTAGCGGTGGAGTTTGACATAAGCCTGAAATTTGACAGAAGATTTTTTTTTCACTGTTTATTATTTTGGCGCTACACGGTCTCTTTATAAACCTAATAATGTACACCAGGATTTTTAAATTAAAGTCCATTTATTTTTAAATGAAAGTCCATTTATTTTTAAAGATATTTAAATATATTTCACAAATGACTGATTTAACAAATTATGCGTTACATATTTTATAACAATATAAATAACAATTAAACAAAGATGTAGCACCATAACTAAACTAACTTTTTCTGTGTCATGACTTGTAATTACAGTGCTTAAACAGTAATTATTAATAAAATAAATCGTAATAGAAGTGCTCATACATACAGTAACTATCAACATACAAAATTCACTATAGTTCATATTACAAATTAATGACTTTCAATAGTATCTAATAATGCCATGAACAAGTCCATTTATTTCTTCCTATTAACATTTGTGTCTTTTCATGCATACTAGCCGCCAACGAATAGTTAACGATGATATAATATTTTACTGATTGTAACATTATATAAATTACTAAACTAAAATAATGACAATATTATAGCTCAACTATGTATGACTTAATAATATTTAACTATATTACTACAATAACAATATTAAAAACCGCTTATATACTTAATAATAATGCAATCACAAAACACTCTCTTTAAAACCTAATGTCAATACCAAAAAAAATGTAAATGTAATGCAAATACCAAATAAATCACTTAATAATATTATGCAATGATTACAATAACTTATAATAACAATATTATATAATGAACATTATAAAAACTAATATAATATTATGTAACCTTAAACTACTACTATGATAAAATTAATATTGTGGTTCACCAGGATTGGCAGGATTGATATTAAATATAGCTTATAACATAAATTACACATACGACATATATTTTTCATTTGAAAGGATTATTAAATATATTCAAGTAATACTAATGTTACGATAATTATGAATGTATTATTAAAAATAACAATTAATTAATAGACATTATTGTAAAAATGAATTATTGCGGACTGCATGGGTGGCGTAGTGGGTGCAAGCTCTATCTGCCGATCATGAGGTTCCGGGTTCGATCCCCAGCTAGGTCAGGCAGTGTTATTGAATTTTTCTATTAGGAATTTTCTAAGTGACAGCCTGAAATCTGAAACTGTGCCCTGCAGATGGCTTTACTTTTACTGATGATAAATGAAATACTTTCCAATGTTTTGATGGCTTCTTGCCAAAATGTAATATGATGTTGACTGGTCCCCTATTCTTTCCTGGTGCAGATCCTCACCGTGAGTCGTTAACACTGTCGAAGAGCATGTGTTTATTTGTTTGAAGTTATTTGTTCAGCTTTACGGGTACTTGTAAGTTTTACTAGAGCCTATTTTATCAAGTTGTATATTAATCACAATATTAATATAACATATACTAATACATAATATAATCAATGATAATGTACGGCTTCCATTTAAGAATTGGCATATAACGTAAATACTTAGTGATAAATATGTAGGCCAAAGGTAATTAGGTATTTTCAATTATCATGCATACCACATAATGTGTTTTATAGGTTCCTTCTCTTCTTGTAATTTGATATTAATAGTTTGCTAATTAATTTATATTTTTGGATTTGCTATCTGATTTTATACACAACACATTGTATTGACCAGATCAGATGAACTTAAACTCATCACATACATAATAAAATATCAATTCATAGCTTTACTATATAGCTAAATACCTAGTTCAATATTGTGGCGTATTTGATCTCCTCATAAATCATTCCGAAAACTATTCATGCAGGAACGAAAAGTCACTCTCTGGTGGCAAACAAGTGATAAGGCCGTGTTTTGGATGTCTAAGAACCATACCTCTTAAGTCTTTTAGTTTCCGAGATCCGTTGACCAGTTCCAAATAATTTTTCACCCAAAAGCGTCCCAAGGTTTTAATCATTTTAGTCTAAGGAACCATACCTGAAAGAATTTGAAAATTTAATTTAATATTGAATCAGTGGCCATCTTTTTTTTCGCCCATCTAAAATCTTCAGGGTTTATGCATTTTTATTTTCCGCCACCTACTCACAAGCCCTAACGTTTCCAAGATCCATCAACCTGTTCTACCAGGGTTCCACCCAGAAGACCTCCCTGTAGGTTTTATCACATATTCATAGAATTCCCTATCCGACAGTGTGACATTCTCAGCCCTCAGACCTCAAGCCATTGAGTCTGTAGCCCAGTGGAAATATGTCCGGCTTTAAATCGGGAGTCCCTGGAGCAAATCTTACCATGTGGACTTTTCACCTGAGCGTTACCATGTTTCAGATGACACGTTAAACTGTACGTCCCTATAGTTTCATATAAGATATGTAGGAGGCAGTAATAAGGTCATGTCTGAGGCCATGTAAGAATCTTGGCAACCCGTAACTCGGACAAAACGGGTTGTCCACATAACTCATGTGAATTAATCAAGGAGTGTACTTGGGGTAACCCGTTCTGTTTGAGTATAATTTTAAATAATTGTGTGTATATTTATACTCTAACAGAATGGGTTTCCCCAATTAAACTGCTTGAGTCCGACCATTGTGGGGTATGTGGTCAAAAAATGTTTGGGTCACCAAGATTCATACAAACCCTCTGGACTCTCCGGCTTTCTCTACATAACATTATTACTATATTGTCTATATCCGGGACCTTCAGGTAAACATGCCATCTGAAATATGATAGCCTCAAGACAAAAAGTCCACATTATGTCAATGCAATACTAAACCAGAGCTCCAAGTCGAAATATAAGCTGAATAGAACATAATGATGCCCTTTACAGTTAAAACTCCGAGAAATTGGCATTCTATGTCACATCACATCATCAGCCAGAAGATGTCCACTGCTGAACATAGGCCTCCCCTATATAACGCCCATAAACTATTCATAATATGGAGAAATATTGCCAACATCACCATGCTTGGCAGGCGGCTCGATGATCGCAGTAGTTGGAATACTTGGGAACTATTTAAAGCCGGGAACCAAACGTCAAATCTATGTACTAGATAATATTTGCATCAATGATAACTTGGCTATGATTTTATAAGCCTATGTGGTGATTAGAAAATGACAACATCCTAGACAAAATAAACTAGTGTAAGTTATTATTATCAGTGACTATAGGAGTATGTTACTTATATAATTTTTCATTCATTACTGACATTGCTGACTTTAATTTAATTTATGGTCCACTTACCCTAAGTGCTTCTCGACTTCGTATAATATAATATTATGTGGGGTGTGAACAAGACTTAGGTGGACTGAAGCTGAAGTTCTTACTATACCAAGTACTTTCACTCTCTGATCGGCTGCTGCACTTTGCCAAGTTCTATATAATTGAAAGCTTGCTACGAGCTTTCATCCTCTGTAGTGACCTAGAATGTATATCATTCCGTGAAAATCTTTTATAAACTAATCAAATATAATTATTCGATGAAAATTAGAGGTTATATGACATTATAAAATTATTAATTTAATAATGCATTTTTATGTATTTTGTTATGTACGTTTGTCCGAAATCAATGTTATTACTTACAATGTGATGATATTGTATATGAATATAATTGTTCTATAAACTTCCAAATAGCACAAAACAACACGGCATGGTTTCGATCTTTTAAACATTGTTGATATAATATATCCACGTATGATTTACATCTATTAGAGATATAAATGATTAGTACACCTTTTCCTTGCGGTATTATGGATAAATACTTCAAATAATTATTCAAAATTCTTAAACACGTAAAAAGCCAAGCGATCAAAACAACAAAACTAGTGATGTCTAACTGTCGATGGTTGACCTCAAAATTATTTTAAGGTATCGATCGGCTTATCCACAATGATGATAGTTTCTTGAAGATCAAAAATTATTGATATAGGTGATATTAATAAGTAATTGTGTAAAAAATTTAGTTATGAATCAAAATTATATTTTATGAGAATTATATTTATGATATTTATAGATATTAACCACAATATGTGGCAGATGTTATTGTAGATGACTTTTAAATAGTATAAATTCCATTTACGCAACTCGGTGACTGCCTCGGTGGCGTAGAGGGCGCATCGAGTGCCAATCAAGAGGTCCCGGGTTCGATCCTCAGGTCAGGCAGTGTTAAATATTGGATTTTTCCATTAGGAATTATCTCAATAACTGCCTGGAGTCTGGAATTGTGACCATAGGTACATGGCAATAGGCTCACCCCCTATTACACCCCTATAACATTATACTGGCGAAATGTGGGTGTATCTACTATGGGACTGAGTCCTGGGTACACCTCTGCCTACCCCTTCGGGAAAAAGGCGTGAATGTATGTTATGTTACGCAACGACGATATAATTGTCGTACCCGAAAACTATAGTTATCATTACTATTATTCAGTAAAGAAAAATCGGGATATTCTCATAATAATGCAGCTTAGCTTATATTATGAGCAATATGAGTGAAGCTGTGAAGTTTTGATTAATATGAGCATAGACATAATTTTATCGTATATATATATATATATATATATATATATATAAATATATATATATATATATATATATATATATATATATATATATATATATATATTACCATTCTATTTATTATACCTATTTATTAAAACCAATAAATAAAATTGTACATTAATACATATTTACAAAATTAATCGTATATTATTTTATATTATGTTGTTAACTAGGTTTTCCTCGGCCGAAGCTTGGCATACTAATGCCCAGATACCCTGAGGGAATGGGCTGTCCAGTTCCCCATAAACGAATAATGAATACCCCAATACATAAACAAAAGGGATAGGCAAAGGTGTACCCAGGACTCAGTCCCCTAATACTTTACTTCAAATTGTTGGCGTATGGATCGCGGCATGTTTTTGAACGATGTGGATGTTAATGTTGCAGTCGAGCGAACGGTGCCGCGGCTTTATGTTGTATCATAACATTATTTAATATGGCGATAATCGATAGTGGGCTATCGGAGGGCATCACTACTTAGATGTAAGATGGCGGTCATTAGTGTTGCTACTTTACATAAAATATACATATCATAGATAATTAATATGAGAAATGTTTGAGCCATAGACTTAACAAAGAGAATGATTAAACGACTACAGACTTACAAGGAATTCCCTCAGAAACGTCAGTAATGTCATATCCCACAGTGACTGAATTTGTATTTGAAAATGGGTCTTAAATCAAATATTCAAAAGTTCAGGTTCGCTTGTTAGCAACACTATATATATAAGTATAAATTCATAGACATATATAGCTGCCACAGACTGCCACTAAGGCTACATGTGTTTGTATGGGAGTGAACCACGGCTGATCTGTAACAAAAACAAACGATGACTGTTTGGAGTTTTGGCGGAAAGCCGAAGACACAGAGTACTTTGAAGAGTACGTACAGTTTGGGTCCCGTATCTTTATCAATTATCGGTGCATTTTCGAGTGTTTATCATGTAATAATGGTGGAATATTACGTGTTGAGTGTTTTCGAAGATACAAAAGTTTCTTGGCAAATGATGCAAGAGTTGAAATGTGATTTTTCGTGTTCCCACCAAAATTCCAGCAGCTTATAAAGAACTTTACTAGAGCTGTGACTTGACTGGGCTTGCCCTGACTCTGAATTATTGACTAATTGACCTTATTAACTTGAAAATTTATAATACTTGACACTGGCAAATACACTAAAGTGTGAATCCATGAATGTCCCATGTTAAGTAGACTATAAATACAAAACTTGACACTGGCAATACATTCGTGTGGGTCCATAGAAGAAGAGAAAAAAGAACCCTGTAGACAGTTGACTGCCACGATATGCTATCAATGTCAGTCGTACTATTTTTTTTTAAATGCCACACGAATGTGTCGTCAAGTATGATGAATAAAATTTTACCATGGAAGTAATAAGTACTACGTACAACAGGAATGAGCTCTATCTGTGCATCTTGCAGCTAAAATAAAGAAAATAAAACCTTATTCTAAGGTCGTAAGAGTCATGTTGCGCGTAAAATAAAAATGATGCCGAGTGAGAGGGCAACCACTGAACACTGTGTCCCGTTCTAACAGTGACTTAGAGTTGCCAGAGTTAAGTTGATTGAGTATAGTTGATGACAACGAAAGGATTAACCTTTCGTTGTTTGTGGAAAAATATGCGATTGATGTAATGTAATGAAGTAAAAACATTTACTTTTAAAATGTTTCTATATATAAATAATAATTTATTACCGACATGTTAAAGCAATATTATTTTTTGCTACGTTTAAAGCCTTATTAACTCAAAAATTTCGCGATTGGCGTATAGGTTTTCTTTTATTTGTATGAAATACGGACACCTGCTGGGCTATTGGCGTTCTTCATAATCACCAGTCGCTATCTAGCTTAAGTCTTTGTGTTCTGTGGTTTGAGTTAGTTACAAGGACGTTTTATTTTACCTTTCTAACAAGACTTCACTGTCAAATTTGGAGGAGAGAAAAGGAAAAGGATAGACACTGCGAGTGGTTCTTACTCGGGACCGACACAGTGCACAGTCTTATTAGTAAGTTTATCCTAATGTCTTTGGTTAGTAACCGGACTTTGACATTTGTAGTTAATGTCAAATCAAGTTATTAGTCACTAAAGTGATAGTCACCGAGAACGCCAATATACCCACTGACCTGACAACCCACATGAAATCGCCGATTATGGCCGATATATAAGACGTTAATGGCGGAGTGTTTTTTGATTTCATGATATTTTTGAAGAATTTTAGTTATAATGGGGAGAATTTGTGTCGTGGAGGCTTGCGGAAGCGAGTGTTATCCTGATTGTGGTTTATCTTTTCACAGGCAATAGTTTCAAACATAATTTGTTAGTGAAGAATTACGGTGACCATGCATGACTATCCAATCACAATCCTAGTTCAAGAACAAATAACTTAAATACCTATGCATTTTTTTTTTACTCGAGCAGTGTAATTGGGGTAACCCATTCTGTAAGAGTATAAATTCAAATTATTATAAATTCAAATTATTTTTCTCTATTAAAATAACTTTGTTTCAATTTCAGATTTCTGAATGTTAGGGAAATATGGATAATTGTCCTTAAATATGTAATTGTCCTTAAATCATATTTCAATATAGTCACCATCGCCAGAGAGGGATAAGAGGTACAGTTGCTGAGTTCTCGTTCGGCTTCAATTTTCCGACAACAGCTCATTCCTGTTGTACGAGTACTTATTACTTCCATGAATTTTACACTATCCTTGGAGCTCCGTCAGAGTACTGTCACTCAGTTGTCAGTGTCAGTGGAAAATTATGACTTGACTGTTCGTCGATTTCTATCATTTTCAAATAAGACTTCTGTTTGTTCTGTGCTTCCTTCTGACTGTTCTGTGTACGTAGTACTAATTATAGTGATCTGTGGTTCTGTGTTCTGACTTTCTGTGAATTTTATCTTGCTCACGAACGTACTAATTAAAGTGATCTGTGATCTTTACGTAGTACTAATTTGATCTGTGGTGATCTTGCTCACGAACTCATCGTAGTACTAATTATAGTGATCTGTGGAACTCATGACGAACTCGATGCTAGAGAAAAAATATTATTTTTTAAAATTGCAAATAATTAGCGTGTAACGTGTGAGTTACCGTTAATTAATCCGTGACATGTGCTAGGAGTGATTTAGTGACTGTAACAGTGCGAGAACGCAGTACATTTAGCGAAATGACGTTAACCGCGGATGAAGTCAGCAGCCGCTATCCTATCCATTGGTTGGTTTGGAATAATCAGCATGAAGATCTGAAATCTTCATTAGAAACTAACAAGGTATCAGAATCTTTGATCTTATACATGTAAGACTTATACGCAAAATGATTGAATATGATTATATTTTTTTTTGTTTCATAAAAACTTGCACAATAAATTAATTAGTTTGCATTAAAATTTTATGAAAATGCTCTAAAAATAGTTATTTATTTAATGAAACGCCAAATTATTTGTACTAAACTATAATATAACGCTAACCCATACATTCTAACTACCTACATTAGTAATGCTATAATTATAATAACTAGTCAAATTATCTCCCAGTCTCCTGCTATTCTTATTAATAAGTGACTCATAAATAACTCATAAACCTCATGAAGATGAAGTTTTTAGAAAACAATACTTCTTTGTGGTCAAAAGGAATCCCACCAATGTAAATTGCAAATAATAGTGTGTCGCTGACCCTTCTGCACAAACAAATAAATGGATTGATTTGCATATGGGGTGACTATTACATATTGATATTTATTATATACATTGTTTAGAGTATAACACCAGAGTTATGGTCATAAATTATTATGTTCTTAAGTATGTTTTATGATTCACCACTCCAAGAACCCTGTATAGGTACCTACATAAGTAGCTTAGATTCAGGGTTAACATATAGGGTAGGTTCAGTAGGACTACCACAGTCACAGGGGATGAAATTAATTAAATCTAAGTCACCTACTCACTATGTACCTAATTACTACTTCCACATCATCATCTGGTCCCAAACTAGGCTAGAAGCCTGTACTATGGTAACCAGATGACTTACATACATACATAAATAAGCTTATAACACCCAGACACAGATCAAACAGACATGTTCTTGCACACAAATGTTTCACCTGGCCAGGATCAAAACCGGGGCCTGCGGCACAGAAAGCAGAGTTACTACCATCTGAGCCAACGGTGATGTAACCTGAATTGTTATCTACCTTTTAAAAATAACATAACATCACACCTTTTCCCCGAAGGCATAGGCAGAGGTGTACCCAAAACCAATTATACTATATCCCATAGTAGGTATACTTTTCCTGCTATGTAGGTATTCTATCCTGCTTATCCTACTTATATTATAAATCTCAAATTTCAGTACAATGTAAAAACTTATGTTTTTAACTGCTGAACAAAACGCTTGCGAGTCCTAACTCACCTCCAGCGCCATCTAGTGCGGTTTTGGTTAGATTGACGGATGGATGGATGGATGTTTGTTACTCTTTCAAGCCAAAACTACTGGATAGATGGGCTGAAATTTGGTATGCAGGTAGCTTAGGCCCTGAAATAATACATAGGGTACTTTTTCCCGATGTTCCCATGGGAACGAAGACTACGCAGGTGAAACCGCGGGGCACAGCTGGTTTAATATAAAATTACAAATTTAATAATCATAAGTTGTTATCTTAAAACATTACCTTGGAAAGTGTTCATGGCACAGTTGATATTGAGGTGCTCTCATTGTAACAAAGAAATCAAGTTCAATGACTTCTGTAAGAATTTCTGTTTGTAAATTTTTATTATTTTTAAACTTAAATCGATGGATAAACCCATTCCAGCCTAAATATAGGCTTCTTTTATACATTATAAATATATGAAAGTTTGCAAGAATTGATGAATGAATACTTGTTACTCTTTCACGCCATAACTACTGAACCGATTGGGTTGAAATTCGATATGTAGACAGTTTAGACCCTGGACACGACAGTACTTTTTATCCTGATATTCCCACGGGAACTAATACTACGCGGACGATATCATGGGGCATGGCTGTCACTCCACTGTTTAAATTTAAATTGAACCAATATAGTTGAAGTTTGGTGTGTAGCCACAGAACAGATAATAATACTACGTATAGAATGGACACTGTCATCCGCCCACCAATCCAGCCTTCCTCAACCACAAGCGAGATTGATCTCTCCACGAGTCCCCCTTCGCTGGGAAATCACCTCACGCACACTCTTACACATGTACAGAACTCCATGTGTGCAGTGTCTGAGTAGTAGGTAGTTATAGTGCAGTATTTGTATGGTATTGAGTCGAGTGTCCAGGGTGTGGTGTTGTTAGTAGCTAGCCTAAGTTCAGGAATAACATAGGGTACTTTGTAGCTACCAAAACTGTAGAACACATCTGGTACCAATTATTATAACAAGTAGCCATTCAAGGCGTTAATCAATGAAGCCACACAATCAACTGAAAAATAATCCCATTCACTGAAGCCATAGAGATAAGTCAAGGCTTTGGTTAAGATCACCAAATAATGTTTCTACATACTTAGATAACTTAGATGGTTCGTTCCTGGTGCAAAGGTTGGCCATTGCCATTCAGCACGGTAATGCTGCGAGTGTGATGGGCACCTTTGCTCAGGGAACAGTCAGGGGCGGGTTATTTGATTAATTTGACATGTACATTTATTGTGTGACATAATTATATTTATTAAATTTTAATAGAAAAAAAATAATAGGTTTACTGTACTTAGATAATAAATATACTATGCTTTGTCAAATATAACTTTATCAATCAAATCAATTATTTAAATGACAGCTGAATAAAAATCTATTTTATGGCCATAATTCCGTAAATTTAGATCTAAGAGAGTTGTTAATTAATCAATTAAATATTGAATTCCACAATAACATACCTTTTATGTACACAATTGAAGGAAATATGACCGAAAAATGGATTTTTGTTCTGCTGTCATTAGTCAAGCTAAATAAGACAAGGTCTATAACAAGCTGTGCCCCGCCTAGTCTACGTTCCCATTGAAATATCGAGATAAAAAGTACCCTATGAGTTATTTCAGAGTCTAAACTATCTACATACCGAATTTCAGCCCAATCGGTTCAGTAGTTTGAACATGAAAGAGTAATTAACATCCATCCATCCTCACAAACTTTCGCATTTATAATATTTGTAGGAAATAGGATAAGGCCTAGTGCGCACTGCCTTGTGTTAACCGTACGTGCGTTTATTCTACCGTACGCCCTTTGAACCTTTATGTTGCTGCAATGCGCGCACTTCTGTGACACTCCATACTTCACTGAATATGCTTGCGGTTAACGCAACGCAAGGCAGTGCGCGCTACGCCTAAAACAATCCAATAAAATGTAGCCTACTTCTACCCCATAGTACGTATTGTTCTGTATATTACTTCCTCTGTAAGGTGTGTATAATATCCATAAAGCTTATTTAAAAAACTATCATAACCTTGATTCAATATTTGACTTTGATTTTGATTAATTTCTTTGTTTTTTTTCTTACTACAATGGGTTTCAACAAAAAAAAATTTTAAACGTACATTAACGCCTTTTTCCCGAAGGGGTAGGCAGAGGTGTACCCAGGACTCAGTCCCATAGTAGATACACCCACATTTCGCCAGTACGTTATTGGTCCCATGTAATAGGGGGCGAGGCTATTGCCATCTACCGGGCACAGTTCCAGACTCCAGGCAGTTATTGAGATAATTCCTAATGGAACAATCCAATATTCAACACTTTGCCTGACTTGGGGATCGAACCCGGGACCTCTTGATTGGCAGTCGAGAGCATGCGCCCTCTACGCCACCGAGGCAGTAAAATTTTTTTTATTGTTATTACAAATATTATCATTATGAGTATGCCAAGATCTTGTACGCTTTGTAGATCATGATAAGAGACTATGCAAATACTATTGTGTCTGGAATATGGGTGCACAAAATGTTAATACTGATTTTATTTATTTATTTATTTATTTCATCAAACACTTTGAGTTTTAAAACTGTTCATCCATCATTATTAGCTTCTGTACTAAGTTATAACGAAAATAAAATATAAATAGATAAATTAAAAAAATACAAAAGTAATCCACCTTTGCCGCCCTGCCCTGCCTACACCCTCACTCCATCACTTTTACTATTCATAATAAGTTTTAATTAAATTTCAGTTCACCCCAGAAGACATAGAGCTCAAAGACCCGCGCGGGAGGACACCGTTATTGTTAGCTGTTACACTGGGCTATATAGAGTGTGTCAGATCACTTCTCGATGCAGGGGCTGATGTCAACTGTGAGAAGGATGGGTGGACAGGTAGGTAACGTGCCCGCCCGCCTTGATAAATTCCCAAGGACCTGTATTATAGTCGTCACCTTCATTACTACTACACTTAGTAGTACACTCAGTATTTATTATGTTTGTCACACCACTGACCAATAAATGTGATTTACGGTACTCTCCTCTCCCTGCACGGTTGTCTGGAAGAGATCGCTTTTAGCGATAAGACCACCAATTGTTACACTATTTGTTATGTACTTTTAATTTTAAGGATTATTTTTGTGGTGTACCAATAAAATGTTTATCTATCTATCTTATATTGTATAGCATTATTTCAAATCAAATCAAATTAAATCAAATTTATTCAGAAACAAAAAATGTGTAACATAAAACAATATGTGAAACGGTGATACCTGCTGATATCAAACTGTGTCGCAGGCATCAACACCCCTCTCCGGGATATAAGTATATTAACAAAACGTTTCTTATTTCAACAATCAAAAGGTAATATTTAAGTTATTACTGTTTAATTAAATACTTTAGAAAATAATGTATTTCTTTATAAATAAAATATTTTTAAATTGATATGTGATGTTTTGTCCCCAGCGGTTCAAGAAGCAACAGCCACAGGCGACATGGAGCTCCTGTCCTTAGTGCTATCCCGCCGTGACTACCAACGTCACGCGGTGCGAGCTGGCGGCATACCGGACCTCCTCAACCGACTGAGTCTAGCGCCTGACTTCTATGTTGAGATGAAATGGCAGTTCACTAGCTGGGGTGACTAGGTTTATCACAATTTTTAGGGTTACGTACCTCAAAAGGAAAAAAGGACCATTATAAGATCATTTTGTTGTCCAACTCTATATCAGTCGGTCTTTTTTTTTTATTATAGTGACAAGACGAGCAAATCAGGTGCCTGGTGGTAAGCATCATGATTGCCCACATCAGACACAGTGCCACCCAGTGTTTTAATATTAAAAATTCTGCGCGGCACTGCACTGCGCCTGTCACCCAGAGATATAAGTTGTTGAATCTCATCTTGCCCAGTAATTTCGCTGGTAACATTGCCCTTCAGACCGGAACACCGTAATGTTAGCACATTACTGCTTGGTGGATGAATAACTGGCAATGGTGTGGTACTTCCCCAGGCGGCCCCCAGCAAAAGAGGCTTAGAGAGGTATGTCTGTCAAGACCTTATTTCTCGGGTACGCGGGAAGGTATTAAGTTGAAATTGATATCAATAACTCGGGTCTAGGGTTCCTTGCAGCTGTAAAAGATCAAACTTCTAAGTCAACGCAATCAAAAAAGACTTCTACTTTGTCGCACATTTTCGTACTGCGCAATTTGATTATTAACATGTTTGCGGTATCCAGGTATGGAACCCTACACTAAGCATACTTACCAAAGTATGCCTTAAACGCTGGCGTTTTTTTTAATTAACAAATTTAGAAAAAACATGAAATATTAATTACACACGGTAGGATGTTATTGTTTTCTTCCTACGCTGTAAGTAGAATTTTCCTAGATCAATATTAGAATTAGAATAGCTATAATAAGATATAATGAGCTCATAATAAGTTTAATTTGTTTTTTTTTTAAATGGTCACAATGAATCGTCTTTCTTTCTATGGGTACCATAGAGCGACTAATATTGTTACCTCGGTCGCACTTCGGTCTTAGGTACGTCTTTCTATCTTTGTTGTTCATTATATGTCACTGTGCAAACTTTACACTGAGCAAATTGCACGTGCCATTTGGTGAATAAGCGCTGGGAGAACTTAACCTATCTCCCCTTACATTATAATTCTCAATTAATTATTGTTAAGCTCGTCCCGCTATCTATTCCTTGGTTTAGTGCAACAATGTTTTGTTGACTTGTTTAGGCCCAACAAACAATTATACAACTAATTAAATATTTATCTATATTTTCAGTGCCACTAGTATCACGAATGTGTCCATTCGACACGTACAAAGTGTACAAGCGCGGTGGTAACGTACGTGTGGACACGACCCTGGTGGGTTTCGAGAACAATCGGTGGCAGAGAGGCGATAGGACTTATATATTTAGAGGACAAGGTAAGATTTGGTTGAAAGGAGGAACCAGCAAGTTGACACTCATATCAACAACTCAAATCCACGGTCCTTTGCACCTGTAAAAAAATCTTCTAAGTTAACGCAATCAAAAGTTATTGCTATTTTACTGCAATATTTCCATACTTTGCATTGGTGGATTGCGTATCAAAATTTTGTCATCAATATCAATGTCTTCATGGCCCAATGTGTGAGGCTTTGGATTACGAACTTTAGGCAGGGTTCAAATCTCAGTAAGTGATAACTTTTTGGATTTTATTTCAAAAACTCAAGAAATTTTATTAAAATAAGTCTTAAAAAGACACTATTTAAACATTTTTAAGCATTTATTTTGTATTTTTTGTTTGTTAATTTGTATTTGTAATTTAATTTAGTAATTTAAATTGTGTACCGATCTATGATCCATGTTGGTCGAAATGAACGATTAATAATAATAATAATTAATGTCAATAAATAATATCAGTAATATCAAACTAGAAAGAATCTACCGTGCGTTCGGAAATACACCTCTGCAAGAAGAACGCACAAAAAACTTGTAAGGTTTAATTGTTTTCAACTGCTGGTTTTAAAATATTTGGTTCGGTTACATTTGTTTGCTTTTAAGGTGGCGGGTGGCTATTCAGAAGTTTCCATTATTCCATATTTTGTACATATAGGTTTTTATGAAACGGTTTTGCCATTGGTTTAATATATATGTTTGCCAAATTATGTAAATAAAAAATTTGGCAGTAAAGGAAGAAATCAGAAAACCGTAAAATTGGCCACAAAATATGTTTGCTGTAGTTTGCAAAAAGGCGTTAGTTTTGTTTAGGTATCTAGGCATGGAACCGTGCACCATGCATAAGTATGCACGGTGCATACGTACGTGCGCACGTGCATCGTATATGTATGCCCGAGCGATGTAATCGTGTGTCAGGTCGCACGGCCAGCATGGTGGAGTTGGACCACGCGGCGCGCACGGCGTGGCGCGAGGCGGTGCAGGCGGAGCCGCCGGGGGCCGGGGGCCGCGCGCCGCCCGCCGCCGCGCTGCAGCGCCGGCTGGCCGCGCCGCTCGCTATCAACTACTTGGACACCGACAAGATTAGCTTCGAACGGTCAGTCTATCAGTATATACCCCTATCAACATCCACAATAATCCTAGTGGTCTTTTGCAGGGACCCGCCTGGGGAAATACCACGCCTTTGCCGGTTATTCATCCGCCGAGCGGTAATGTGTTTCGGTCTGAAGGGCAGTGTTACCGGCGAAATTACTGGGCGTGAATTTTAAAACACGGTGGGGCACTGTGTCTGATATGGGCAATCATGATGCTTACTATCGGGCACTTGATTTGCTCGTCTTGTTACACACTATCATAAAAAAAAGAACGACTGGACCATTTTTATTTTTTTTGTGATTTTGGATTTATCTTCGTCAGGAATAGGATAGTAAGTAATAAAATTGATGTCAATCAATAAAAAAAACATCAGTCTAGCACAACGAGATTTACATATTGTACCAGGCTAACATAAATATGAGGAGGTATTCCTATAGGGTGATATAACAAGGAGCTTTGTATAGTATCAGGCCATGAACTTAAGGATATTTTCCCACATGGCGATAGAGAAATGAACTTATGTACTACCAGGCTCACATAAACATGAGGAGATATTCCCAGATAGGTCAGCTAGTTATCAATAAATAAATAAATTTTTCAGTAATAAAAGCGGCATATGGGGCTGGCGGCAAGACAAAACGGAGAACGTGAACGGCTACGAATGCAAAGTGTTTAGTGCCAACAATGTGGAGCTAGTGTCTAAGACGAGGAGTGAGCACCTGCCGAAGGAGAAGAGGCACCTGGTGCAGAAGGCCCCGCTCGCCGGCCTGCTGGCCCTCGCCGACACTGAACCTGACACTCCAGCCTCACCTCTACTTACTCCTGATAAGGTATCACAGTTAAGTTAGAGTAAAGTGTAACAAGTAAAAATTATTCAATCTTATATAATAATGGGACAACTTCCACACACGATCATCTGATCCCAAACTAGGTTAGAAGCCTGTACTATGGTAACCAGATGACTGATATACATACTTATATAAGCTTATAACACCCAGACAAAGATCAAACAGACATGCTCATGAACACAAATGTTTGATAAACAATTTATTTCATAATCTGACATCTCGTCATAGTGACAAACTAATGTTTTTTGACATGAATAAGTTTATCAAAAACTTTCAACTGACTCCGGACAATATTTTGTATTGTTCGAAGAAATGTATGTCGATGATTGCTACATTGGTAGCTTATAATATTAATTCAGTTATATGTAATATAACGGTGTTTAAAAATGACTCCACAGTGATTAGTATATGTACTAATAATAACAACACTATGGAAAATGAAAATGATTTAAACTAAATTTTAAGACAACAGAGAGTGGTACTAGTACATTATCTTTATTCTATCAAAATATAAACCGCTTCTCTGGCAAAATTAACGATATTGAATTACTTGTAGATAAATATAATTATGATATTTTATGTTTCTGTGAAACTTGGTTAAAAAATGAAAAAATGTCATTTAATGTAACTAATTTTCAGGTGGCTAGTAAGTTCAACAGAACATCTGCTGAAGGAGGTGGCTCGATTATACTTTTAAAAAAATCGATTAAATATAAAGAGCGAACTGACATTGTCAGCTGTTCTGTGGAACGAACTTGCGAGGTGGCTTGTGTAGAAGTGAACGGGCACATAATCTTATGTGTATATAGGCCGCCGAACTCGAATCTCACTTCTTTTATGTCCTCTATGGAATTAATTTTAAACAAAATTTGTAAAAGTAATAAACAAGTACTTGTATGCGGTGACTTTAACATTGATATTTTGTCAGATTCTCCAGATAAAATTAAATTGACTAGTTTATTTAAGTCATTCGGTTTGAGTTACCTATTCTGTGAGCCCACTAGAGTTACAGTCACCTCATTAACCTGTATTGATAATATCTATACTGATTGCGAAAGTAGGAAGTTGTCAATAACGAGTGGCGTTAGGTCTGACCACAAGGGTCTCTCACTAGAATTTTTATGTCAAAAATCTAAAGAACAACTAACAATTGAACATAGGCCTCTAACAACATTTAAACTAGAAAAGCTTAGAAATAGTATAGAATCAAAACTGGTAAATGTCGCTGTCTCTGAGGAAGACCCTAATTTCAATTATGAAACTATATTTTCCGTAATAAGTAAGGAGTTCAATGAGATATGTCCCAAAAAGAAATTACACATAAATAGGAAATTAGAATTTAGTGATTGGGCTACCAAGGGAATCAGGAAAAGTAGGGATAATATGTATGAGTTGTATAGTGATAAAGCCCATTCTAATTCAGAATCATTTCATGAGTATGTTAGAAGTTATTCAAAAATGTTTAAAGCGGTTTGCATCCAAGCAAAAGCCATACATATTAGAGACAAAATCCGCAGATCAAGCAATAAAATTAAGGCAGTTTGGAAAACAATAAATGTAGAGACAGGTAAAGATAAACGAAGAGATACTGAATATAAATTATTAATACATAATGAATACATTACAAATGTTGAGGAGGTCGCTAATATTTTTGTTGATTTCTTCTCTAACATAGCCCCTAATGCGACCAAGTCACTTGATTCATCCCCAGACTTGGCGGATGCTTTTCTTAAAGAAAACTTCCAACGCACCATAGCTAAATTTTCGTTTGAACACATCTCATTAACTGATATCAAAAAGACGTACAAGAGTTTAAATGTTAAAGCTACTGAGGATCTCTGGGGTCTATCTGTAAAAATGTTAGATTCTATAATAAACACAATTGCTCCTTACTTAGCAGACTTGTTCAACCTATGCATAGATAAAGGCACGTTTCCGGAACTAATGAAAATAAGTAAAATCACTCCCATCTTTAAATCGGGAATTAAGACAGATCCCTCCAACTATAGGCCAATCTCTGTTTTGCCAGTATTAAGTAAAATCTTTGAGAAATTGATGCTGAACCAACTGCTGTCACATTTCAATAAAAATAGCATATTACATTTTAACCAGTATGGTTTCACCAAATGTAGATCAACAACCGATGCGGGCTGTCATCTCATGACTCTTGTCTTGGAGGCTTGGGAGCGTTCACAGGATGCCATTGGAGTGTTTTGTGATCTCTCCAAAGCTTTCGACTGTGTAGAACACTGCACGTTACTGCGCAAGTTAGAAGTATATGGAATTCATGGGAATGCCCTGAATTTAGTGGAATCATACTTATCTAGTAGGCAGCAGAAGGTAAGCGTCAATGGTATCACATCTGCTAGTTCTCCTGTCAAAATGGGGGTCCCACAGGGATCAATTTTGGGTCCTTTCCTGTTTCTGGCATATATTAACGATTTGCCTTATATGGTCCAAGGTCTGGCAGATATAGTTCTATTTGCCGATGATACGTCATTGATTTTTAAAGTTGATAGGAAGGATACCTCACTCACACATGTTAATAATACTTTAGCAAGTATATCCAGATGGTTCACAGCAAACAATCTGTTATTGAATGCGAAAAAGACTAAATGTTTGAAATTTTCTTTGCCTAACGTCAGAAGTATAGAACCGAACATAGTTCTTGACGGTGAAAGACTCAATATCGACAATGCAACTTTGTTCCTTGGCATACATATAGACTCTAAACTGCAATGGAGCACTCATATCACCGAGCTCTCAGGGAAACTAAGCTCTGCAGCTTACGCGGTTTACAAAATTAGGCAACTAACGGACATAGCCACGGCGAGATTAGTCTACTTTGCATATTTCCACAGCTTAATGTCATATGGGATTTTGTTGTGGGGGTCAGCTGCAGATATAGAAACCATCTTTATACTACAAAAACGTGCGATTCGTGCCATCTATGAGATGCGTCCACGCGAATCCCTTAGGGAATTATTTAAAGAAATAAACATACTGACCCTACCATCCTTATACATCTATGAGAACATCATGTATGTGCGTAAAAATTTGCATAAATTCAAATTAAATAGTGACCTCCATAATTTTAATACTAGGAATAAAGACAAAATAGCTATACCTAGCTTTAGATTATCTAAAACAAATAAAAAATCATTCTTAGGAAATAGTGTACGTTTCTATAATAAAATCCCAAAAGAGATAACGGGGCTCTCAGAGGGTAAATTCAAAACCTATATAAAATCTACTTTACTAAAGAATGCTTATTATAATGTAAATCAGTACATAGAGGACAAAGATGCTTGGGAACTTCCGCATAGCCACCACGCGGCACCTTCTAAACAAACGAGTGTAACCAAACTAAATATTGTAAAACAATCAGTTGAAAAAATTAAGCCCTACAAGTTTCTTGTGCGTTCTTCTTGTAAAGGTATCTTTCCGAACGCACGGTAGATTCGTTACTGTTTATTTTCATTGACGTACAAAAGTGTCAGATTGTGACCTATTTGAATAAATCTTTTTGACTTTGACTTTGACTTTGACTTTGACCTGGCCGGTGATCGAACCTGGGGCCTACGGCACAGAGAGCAGAGTTACTACCGTCTGAGCCACAGAACACATATACAAGAAGAAGTCCCACTACGTACTTCAGATTTGCGTACACGAAGCGACGCTAGCGCTACCAACGCTTCGCACTGGAACTATTCAGTAGCGCGGGAGATTTAATATTTCTAACATTAGCTATAGGTACCTACCAATATTATATGTCTATATTTACTTCTATATCTATTCATGACATACGCAAAGGGTAAAAAATAAGAGCAGGTATTAGAAGTCTTTATTCAGATGAAAATAAGGTAAATCTTATATTACACAACATCTTTCTAGAAGGGGTTGGCCGAGGTGTACCCAGAACTCAGTCTCATGCTAAGTATACTCCCACATTTCGCCAGTATGTTTATTGGTCCTATGTAATAGAAGGCGAGACTATTGCCATTTACTGGGCACAGTTCTAGACTCCAGGTTGTTATTGAGATAATCCCTCACGGAAAAATCCGATATTTAACACTTTGCCTAACCTAGGCGTCTTTTTCGCACAATCGCAATAATAGAGTCTATGATCTCGTTAGCACAAGAACAAAACTTTCTATAGCACAATATAACAAAATACGAGAAACTTTACAAAACTTATTTCCACTAAAGATGTGCAAAGTGCAAATCAACTAAAAAGTGAAAATCGTAAACAAAAAACAGCACAGAATAAAAACAGCCATTTCTATTATCCGGTTGCCAGATGGCAAAAAAGAAATTCTTCTAACGCTGATTCAAGTAATCATAAGAATCTGAGGTCTAGATTTAACTAATTTGAACAATATATGTAATAAAATTATTAAATAATTTCATTACTTATTTCAAAAGTGTTTATTCTTTATTATTTCTATCTTCCGAATTAATTAAATAATTCCCATAATTTTGAATTCTACTAAAATGTTATATTTTCCTTAGTAGGGTCAGTAAATAGTGCTTTCTCTGTCGTTTTAAGAGCTCCGTTTCTTTTTAACATTTCCTTCGCCGTGTTGGCATTGGCCGGGAACTAAGCTGACACCCCCTGGTCTGAGCCAACGAGGCTGTCAATAAAAGCCTCCGTACATCTCCTTTTACTATATTTTTCTTATAATACACTCTATATTCCATCACATCACTACTTTGCCGCCATAATTTTGCTCATCTCCCTATTCCATAGAGTATATTACAACTCAATACTTCTAATATCAAACCAGTAAACTTGTCACTGTCAATATTTCTGTTGACAGTGACAAAGCCACAGACTAAATCTACAAATCCTTACATTTGCCAAAAATACTTACAAATTAGTAACAAGCAAGTTACAATATGGCCGGCGTAACTTGCCGAGTCTGAACATACAACTCCACCAAGCTAAGTTAAGTTAGCACCTCGTTGGAATGCGGCGCCCCGCCCGCTTCCCCGCTCCCCTCCCCCGCTCCCCTCCCCCGCTCCCCTCCCCCGCTCCCCTCCCCCGCTCCCCTCCCCGCGCTCGCCCTGTCGCGTCAGTACGGTGAGCATCTTCGTCGCCGACACGCGTCATGCGAGTTTTCGTCTCTCTATCCGTTGAATTAAAAATTTTTGAACTGTGTTTTTTATTTTTGTAGGCTCTGCGAACTTTGGCGCATGTAAAAAAAATTATTATGATTGAACTGAATTGAACCTTACAATTGCAATATACATTTGTTATGATATGATTTATTCATGAGACTTGAAACATAACTGGTCACCTGTGGAGCCAACATCCTTCCAGCATCTAAGTACAATTCCTGTCACTGCATGGTTGCTTGGAAGAGATCGCTCTAAGTCATTAGACCGCCAATTGTTACACGTTTTCTAGTTTTAATTTTTCTTATTTTCTTTATTGTGATAGCAATAAAGAGTTATCTATTCTATGGTAACCAGAAGATTGATATACATACTTATATACATTTACAACACCCAAACACAAATCAAACAGACATGCTCATGCGCACAAATGTTTGACTTGGCCAGGGATCGAATCCGGAACCTGCGGCTCAGAAGGCAGGGGCACTACCGGCTGAGTCAACCGGCCAGTCAAATAGTAGATAGAAGTGTCAACCCCTCGAGAAAAAGGCGTGATGTTATGTGTTATGATGTTTCAGGAGGATAGATCAAGAAGCAGTTCAACAGAGAACCTCGCGCCAGTAACGTGGGAGGAATACTTCTCAGAGTGTGAGTTAGAGAGAGAAGTTGGCAGGCAGAGAGAAGTCACTACTAAAGTACAGAAGTTTAGAGCTACGCTGTGGCTGTGTGAACATTATCCTTTAGAGGTGAGTAACTTTACAAAAAATACCACAGAATACTAAAGTACTAAAGTGACAGAAGAGACACTCCCTCAAAATCATTTAAATAAATAGCAACTCTAGCTCCGACGCAATAAAGTGCAATTCAGGTCGCACAGCGCCGAACTAATTATTGTTATATTAACATACAAGCTGCCTCTCTTTCTATCGCGTATCTCTCTTATCTGTTGTCTCTGTCTAGTCCATATAAATTGTACCGTCTAGACGGACGCCCCGGCTTCTTGTGGCTTCATACCTATATTACGGAGTGTCGCAGGGCTGATTATTAAATAAAATTAGTAATTAGTACCCTCTTGAGTATTAGTAGTGGTAGGCAGTGGTAGGTAGGTAGGGTACCACACCTTTGCCAGTTATTCATCCGCCAAGCAGTAATGTGCAAACATTACTGTGTTCCGGTATGAAGGGCAATCTTACCAGCGAAATTACTGGGCATGACAAGTTTCAACAACTAATATCTAAGGTGACAGACGCAGTGCAGTGCCGCGGAGAATTTGGAATTTTAAAACACTGGGTGGCACTGTGTCTGATATGGGCAATCTTGATGCTTACCATCAGGCACCAGATTTGCTCGTCTTGTTACTCAAACAAAAAAAAAAAACTATATGCCGGTTTAATAAAGAACCCAATCTAAAATGGCGTAGCTAATCATGTCCTCTCGCTTGCACCCTAGTTAGAGCACTCACACTAGTGCTTGAACAAGCGAGAGGACATGATTAGCGCCGCCATTTTAGATTTGTTTCTTTATTAAACCGGCTTACATCTTGTTGTTGTTGTTATGTTGTGTTGTTATGTTGTATGTTGTGTTAAACACATGTTATGTTATGTTTATCCAATAGTTACAAGAGCAAATAATGCCGATCCTGGATCTGATGACGGCGATATCCTCCCCGCACTTCGCCAAGCTGAAGGACTTCGTGCAAATGCAACTACCCGCCGGGTTCCCGGTTAAAATTGGTATGATTGATCATTTCACATTATATATACTGTATACTAGCTGCCACATGCGGGTCCGACTGCGTAGACATCGTTCCAGGCAGTATTCCGATATTTCTACTTTTATATTAGTATCCCCATATTCCCATGGAAACGAAGACTAGGCGAAACCGCAGGCCACAGCTAGTTACTCATAAGTTAAACTTAGAGCAAGTTTGCTCTATGCTACGTGACACCTTGGACACTCGACGCAATTCCATTTTGACAGCCTCGTTGGCTCAGACGGTATAGTATCTCTGCTTTCTGTGCTGCAGGGCCCGGGTTCGATCCCCGGCCAGGTCAAACATGTGTGTGCATGAACATGTCTGTTTGATCTGTGTGTGGGTGTTATAAGCTTATATAAGTATGTATATCAGTCATCTGGTTACCATAGTACAGTCTTCAAGCCTAGCTTGGGACCAGATGACCGTGTGTGGAAGTTGTCCCATATTATGTCTATATTCCAGAGATCCCCCTATTCCACGTGTTGAACGCTCGGATAACGTTCGGCAATATATTCGCGACGGAATGTTCCGTGGAGCACGTGGAGTGTATACAGGAGGGGGACAGGCTGGCCTGTGTTGTGGACGACCACTGCTTCGCTATAGGCAGGTATGGATATAATATCTGTTGTAGTGGTAGGCCTCTTTTGCAGGGGGCCGCCTGGGGAAGTACCACACCTTTGCCAGTTATTCATCCGCCAAGCAGTAATGTTCAAACATTACTGTGTTCCGGTCTCAAGGGCTATGGCCCTTGAGACCGGAACACATGATATACCAGCTATATGAGTTACCAGCGAAATTACTGGGCATGACGATATTCAACAACTAATATCTCAGGGTGGCAGGCGCAGTTCAGTGCCGCGCAAAAATTTGAATTTTAAACACCGGGTGGCACTGTGTCTATATATGGGCAATCATGATGCTTACCATCAGGCACCTGATTTGCTCGTCTTGTCACTATCATAAAAAATTGTATAGGTGACGTTTAACCTTAAACACGCACAAAGAAATAACATTAAGAGTATCATTGTCGTCGATACATTGAAGTTCCGTTCGGAAGTTACTGATTAAAATTTGTTTCCAGCAAATGAACATCGAAACCAATTATTAGACTCAAACACTCGCACACAAACTTTCGCGTTTATAATATTAGACGAATGTATTTTATTATATACCTATGTGCCGTGGAGTCACCGGCTTTAGACTAGTGCTTCCCTCTCTACCTGTGGTTGCCGTAAGAGCTTTTTTTTTTGTGTTATGATAGTGAGCGACAAGACGGGCAAATCAAGTGCCTGATGGTAAGCATCATGATTGCCCATATCAGACACAGTGCCACCCAGTGTTTTAAAATTCAAATTCTGCGCGGCACTGCACTGCGCCTGTCACCCTGAGATATGAGTTGTTGAATCTCATCATGCCCAGTAATTTCGCTGGTAACATTGCCCTTCATACCGGAACACAGTAATGTTTGCACATTACTGCTTCCCAAGGGTTAACAGATCCAGAGGAGGCAGCAGCGTCCTCTGCAACGAACCATCGAACTGCGCTCGACAACCGTACAACAAGCGTGTCGAGTATGGGCTAAACCCCCCTTTATGGGGGAGGCCTATGTTCAGTAGTGGATTACCAACGGCTGAGATGATGATGATATTTTATTTAAGTGTTGTTTGAATACAAAAGTGTAATATTACAGAGATTACCGGGAAGCTGGCAGTGACGACAGATTGGGCTGCGAGGACGGAGAGGAAGGCTTGCTGCAGTATGCTATAGAACAGAGCTTAATGGAGGCTGGCTCACATGATGATCAGGTAACGATTGTAATTATTACTAATTACATAATAATGTAGAGACACACCCCGGACACTCGACTCAATCCCGTACAAAAGCCGCGTTATAACTACCTACTACACAGACACTGCACACATGGAGTTTTGTACACGTGCAAAAGTGTGCGTGAGGTGATTTCCCATAGAAGCGGGGCTCGTGGTGAACTCAATCTCGTTGGCGGGGTGAGGAAGGCCCGATTGGTGGTCGGATGATATTGTACATTTTATACGTAGTATAATAATACTGTTTATCCAATAATTGAGTATTTAAAAAAAATATATCGGATATTTTAATTTATTTCCATGGCTTCATCCATTTCTGCATCTGGCCTTTATTTGCGCAAAAACATATTTGGTTAATGAAAATCTTACAGTTTCTTCGTTATATATGAAAATTGTAAAAAGTAAAGTTTTTAGGTTATGTTAATGTTTTTGCTCAAATAAAAGTCAGATCCAGAGCCAACCAGAAAACAAACAAACAATTGAGTGGAAAATGGTTCTCTATTTGTTCGTATTTGTGTATATTCATTCTAAGGAACCTTAAGGAAACAAGGTGTAATGTAACGTTATGATTGGTAACAGGTGGACGTGTGGGAAGCCCTGCGCGGCGCCCGCCCCCCCGCCTCCCCGCCGCCCTCCCGCGCCCCCTCGCCCCGGGACTTCCTCGCGCATGAAGAACGACTGCTGCAGAGGTGAGGCTTACTGTTATCCTTTTATTTTTGAACTAGCTGGGTCCGCGTTTTCACCTGCATAGTCTTCGTTCCCGTGAAAATATCAGGATAAAAAGTACCCTATGTGTTATTCCAGGTTCTAAACTATATACATACCGAATTTCAGCCCAACCGGTTCAGTTGTTTTAGCGTGAAAGTGTAACAAACATCCATCCATTTATCCATCCTCAAAAAATTCACATTTATAATATTACCAGTTTTATTAGTAGGACTAAATGTACCCCGTGGTTCACCTGCGTGGTCCTTGTTCCCGTGGGAATAACGTGATAAGTACCATATGTGCTATTCCAGGGTCTAAACTATCTACATACTGAATTTTCGTCAAATGGCACCTGTTCGCTAACTTTATTAAATATTGCAAATCCTGATATCCTACCGACCGCGCCACACCGTTTAAAAAAGTTAATACTTTATTAAAATTCTACTTCATCATATAAAATTACACATTTTGTCTGGATTTCAGGCCGTTCTGGCGTCTATTGTAGATATTTAGTTTGGTGTTTTCGTGTGCTTTATAATATCCTTTTTATAGGAGTACAGTTAAAAGCTTGTATAAATTGCTTAGGTATTATTTTTAACCTATTTATATCACATAAAGTATTATTTGTTTATCTTTAAATAAATATACAAAATGGGCCAATTTACTCACGGTCTTCTGCTTCCAAACTATCACAAATTATAGCTCATCAAATGTAAGAAGTACCGTTTGACAGTTCTTATTTTGCCTTGTTTGAAATTTGATAAATAAGACATCTTGTACATCTTGTGAAAAAAAATCACAAATTCGTGGTTTTACGTCTAAGGTTATTGAAATCGTGTGAGTTACGCCTATGCAAAGTTATTTCTTCCCTCTCCAAGCTTTAAAAGATAAAACTTCAAACGGTCCTTCGTAGATTTGCTGGGCCTTAGTACGATCAATTATTCTGTGACCGAGACCTATTTTCGCATGATTTTAGTTTGACGTTGCAATGTGTTCTAAATTCCTTGGTTGTTCATAGAAAAGGCCCCTTGATCTATAACAATATGTGTGGAACAAATATTTTTATGTATGGTAGTGAATGTTGGGTCTGGCAGAAGAAGCATGAAAGTAAGATTAATGCTGTGGAGATGAGAAGCCTGAGAAACATGACTGGCACTCCAGTCATGTTTCTCACCTTGATAGACAAAGTGAGGAATGTGCGATAAGGGAACGCTGTGGCGTGGTAGAAGATGTAGTGACAAAGATAGAGAAAGGATTGCTGCAGGTGGTTCGGACATGTGGAGAGGATGGACGAAAGGAGATTTATAAGGCGAGTGTGAATCGTCAAGTCGGTAGAGGTCGACCTAGGCGTACTTTTCATGAACAAATTGATGTTGTTCTAAGGAAAGGCGAAGTCAAAAGTACCTACAACCGACGAGCATGTACGAAGCATGTGAAAATGGACGAAGCGAAAGTTGTATGTCAGGATCGTAGCAAATAGAGAGAAATAGTCTGCCTACCCCATCGGGAACAAGGCGTGACTATATGTATGTACGTATGTTTATGAGTACAATTATTGCTCTTGAACAGGATGCTAACTGATTACCAGTATACTATATCTTATATTATATATACTCTATAATGTCAATTATAAATATCCATAAAAAATACCATCCAGCATCATAATAAAAAATAAAGTTAATGCTTCAATTACTGAGTCACTTTTTAATTTGTACAATTACTCATTTCTACTTTGAAATAATGTAGGCATTCAAAAACAGCTGCCTAAATAAAATTTACAAAACAATAGTTTCACTCCGACCACGATCTCAATGTACTCGAGGGGCGCTAGTTGTGCAAGGGCATTATCAACCGATTCGATAAGACGGTATATATTATGTCGTACCTTTTTTGGTCACTTTCATTAACACGTTGGACTGTCGGTGCTAGCTATTAGCTGGTGTAAAGTTCGATTATGTTATCAAGTCATACTTAAAACTACAAAAATATAATTAATCTTAAAAAATTCGTGTTGTTGATACGTAATAGAATAGAAAAACCTTTGTGATATTGTACTAAATTATAGACAATAAAAGACAGTGAAAGTGCATTAAAGAAAGATTAATAAATCAGCATTATTTACGCATTAAGAACTGACCTCTACAGAACTGAACAGACTGGAAGAAATTATTTAGAAAACTGCCGATGATATTTTATATTTGTTGAATAACACAATTAGTTAAAACGTTTTGTCGCTTCGAAATGTAAAAAGAACAGTGCTTTGATAAAGTCATCATCAAAACAGTGAATAAAAACGAAACAATGAGATCTGTTATGTGGACCGGAGTGATAATCTCAACAATTTTTATACTTTGCATAATCACTGTAACAACCCTACTCGTTTTGTTCATAAAATCGCTCGACGATGAAGGTCCAACGACCCATCCGATTTTCTCCATGCTTGGCCTTGAAAAACAGCGGAAAACAAACCAACCACCAACCACGAATTTAATCAATGAAATCAGTTTAGATTTGATGCAGATGGGCATCAAGTACGGATTAAAGATGAAAGATGTTATATCAGATCTACCTTTCATCAGAAACGGAACCTTAACCAAATTGCTCGAGAAAAATAATGCTTCTTTGGTTAAAGGCGAGAATTTTACGCAAATGGCATCGCACCTTCGGCTGTCGTGTATGGAATTCAAAATTTTCACCGAAGATGGGTATTATTTGACACTTTTTCGTGTGCCGGGAAATGGTTATCCAGTGTTACTTTTACATGGATTTTTGGACTCGGCTGATACTTTTCTATTGCGAGGTTATGGTTCGTTGGTCTACGCGCTTTCTCGACAAGGCTACGACGTGTGGGTGGCTAATTTCCGTGGAAATAAGTACTCCCGTAAGCATTCATCGTTGAACCCTGACAGAGCTTCGTTTTGGCAGTTCAGCTTCCACGAATTTGGGCTTTATGATTTACCTGCCACGATTGATTTTATATTGGAAGAGACAGATCAAAATGGTGTAAAGGTTGTTTCTAATTCTCAAGGCTCGACTGCCTTGTTCGTCATGGGTTCGCTGCTTCCGGATTATAATGAGAAAGTGTCTTTACACGTGTCGATGGCACCGTTGGGCCACTTGGCTAATCTACAGCCGCCTTTATCTAAGCTCCTGTTAGCTCAACGTTTTCTGAACATAATCTTAAGAAGTATGGGTAAGGAAGAGTTCATGGGAAGTTATTCACAAGTCCTACTGATTTTGAAGTATGTTTGTTCATTCAGAATCATAAGCAGAGATCTTTGTTTCGAAGGCGCCTTTGCAAGCTTATTCGGTAGGAATGACAATGAAATCAATGCAGATTTTCTATCCACGCTCATAGCGCACTACCCCGCTGGCACATCACTAAAGAACTTGAATCATTTATCTCAGATTTATGTCAAGAAACGATTTTTACAGTATAACTACGGCTTCTTAAAAAATGTACAGAAATATTCGTCTTTCTATCCACTGCCTTATAATCTCTCTCAGGTGACGATGAAGACTGTGTTCTTTGTGTCTCAGTACGACAAGATATCGACGGTTCAAGATATAGACCAGCTAAGGACAGAGTTGCAGAATGTTGTAGAAATTCTTTTAGTGGATAGAAAGAACTTTACCCATGTAGATTACATTTGGGGGGAGAATGTCCATAGATATTTGTATCCGCTGATTGTGGAAGTTCTCGAGAAATATAACTAATGTTACTCAAAAAATAAATAAATTTAATAAAATATTGTTATGTTCAAAACAGACCCATCTTTCTATGATTTGCTTAATTTTGCTAATCTATTGATAAAATACAACACTGCAGCTACTTACTGTCTATCATCATCATCTCAGTCATAGGACGTCCACTGCTGAACATAGGTTCCACCATAGATTTCCATCCAGTCAGGTTGTAAGCGGACTGCATCCAGCGTGTTCCTGCCGTCCTCATCAGATCGTCTGTCCACCTTATGTATATATACCACCGGTGGACGTCCTAAATGTCTATTATTAATCTTAGTTAATTAAAATAATTTATTGCTACATCCCGGATTCGCTTCCCAGGGCAAGCGAAAGGCGTTATGGTATATGTTTCTATTAGGAACTGCCTCTATGACAGCCTGGAGAAGGGAACTGTAGATGGCAATAGGCTCGCCCCCTATTATATCGGACTTAAAAACCATCTCATCATCATCATCATCATGTTGGGTCTGGCAGAAGAAGCATGAAAGTAAGATTAATGCTGTGGAGATGAGAAGCCTGAGAAGCATGACTGGAGTGACATTGATGGACAAAATGAGGAATAGTACGATAAGGGAACGCTGTGGCGTGTTAGAAGATGTAGTGACAAAGATAGAAAAAGGAATGCTGAGGTGGTTCGGGCATGTGGAGAGGATGGATGAAAGAAGATTAACAAAAGAGATTTATAAGGCTAGTGTGTATGGTCAAGTTGGTAGGGGTCGACCTAGGCGTACTTTTCATGAACAAATTGATGTTGTTCTTAGGAAAGGCCAAGTCAAAAGTACCTACAACCGACGAGCATGTATGAAAAATGTCATGAAAGTGAACGAAGCGAAAGTTGTATGTCAGGATCGTAGGAAGTGGAGGGAAATAGTCTCTGCCTACCCCACCGGGAACAAGGCGTGACTGTATGTATGTATGTAAAAACCATAACTGGTGTGGGTGTACCACCTATGGGGTTGGGTCCTGGGTACACATCTGCCTAACCCTTTGAGAAAAGGCTCAATTTGACACAATCCTATGGAAAATTTACCAAATCGATGTTTTGTATTCTCCTGTTTTCACCGAATATAATAAACCCGTTTTATAAAGTTAACGTTCCATATAGGATTGTGTCAAACTGCTAAAAGGTCGTCATTACTGTTAATATAATCAAGATGTAATCTGTTGGTGCCTCAACTATCTCAGCTGTTGCGCCTCCGCGATCGTACGCGTCACCTGTTCGAGGTTCCATTCGTTCGTTCGCTCACGGCGATGTATGCGCCAACTACTCGAGCACTCGCTCTGCTCAATGCTATGATTGCTCACGAACCAAATATTGACATCTGTTGTATAAATGTCAATGAATTCATCAAGAGCTGTATTAAGTATTTGAGTAGTTATTAAGTACTTTAATTCTTGTTTTATTTGTAAGTGCAGCATGTATACTTGTTACGTATAATTGGTCCACTACGCGTTTTGGTCAACATACTGTAAGCTAGTGGGCATTTGATAAATATAATAAATAAAATCATCCTTAACTTTACCCTATTTTGAATCAAACAATTATTCTTTAAATTAGGTGCATAATATTTGAATACATAATATGCACAGGTATATATATATTTGCATAAAAGTTCGTATAAAGTTGTACCAGATGTGTTTGCGGTGACATAACGTATCTAAAGGTACCGTCGCCATTTTTTCTTTGTAAATGTTGACGCATTTTTGGCTACCTACTCGTATTTGAACTGGTAAATTTTTGTCTTTGTGCAAACAATATGCTCCAGAATGATACTACATAATTAAACAACTTGCTACAAAAAGGATGAATTAATACTTAAGGGGCTGCATATACTTACTTGTTAATCTAAACTATCAAAGGTAAATTTCGCGAGTCTACTTTCTATGTTATATTATCTTTTACTTATGATGTTAATAGAGTTCTGGGTTGCCTAGTCACTTTCGGTTAGCTATGGGGCATAACTGCGTGTTGGCAGTTCAATGAGAAAGTCCTCTTATTTTTGATAAAATTGATTAATACGGTTTTAGGCAAGGTACATAACGTAGTTAGTTATACACACGGACACACGGCCTTTGCAGCCGAAACTACAAACGTCCGCAAATTTTGGTGTCATGTCGCCTAGCCGCTACAGAAAAATTCCGGAATTTTTAGACCATACAAAAGAGTAGCTGAACGGTAAATTTATATGGAAAGTTTTTTTTTTCTAATTTGTGCAATCATTTCTTTTGCAAGTTGGTTAAGTTAATGGGTAGATGTAGGGGGAAGTATTATTATAAAACTACATCTTTTAATAATACGTTGAATATGATATAATATTTTATATGTTATGTACGCTCTCATTTTATGCTTTTTTAAAAAGACTATAATAATAAGTTTTTTCTAGATTTTTTATTAATGTTTTTTATAGTTTTTTTATATAAGTAGGTTAAACGCCTTAAGTATAACCACACGTTTGTCACCTTGTGTAACGCACCGATAATATGTCCTTGTTATTTATATGAATATTTTTTACACTAATTAAAAAATTAGCTCAGTGTGTCTCATTTTAAGAAATTCAATTAATTAACTCGTGGACGTCCAACAGTGACATCAAAATGTTAAAAATATTATTAATTTCAATATTGTTCGGGCCTGTGCGAGCCAACGATTTATTATCAATATTGGATAGTGCAGAATTGCGAAGAGCTGAATCCTTTGCTGACTTACCTTTCGAAGCAGAAATGACGTTTCCGGAACTAGCTCGCGCGCACGGTTGCTATTGTTCAGAATATCATATTATCACCGATGATGGGTACATTCTGACGCTGTTCCGAGTCCATGGAAACTCGAGTAAACCAGTGATACTTCTTCACAGTATTTTTGATTCATGTGTTTCGTACATCCTACGCGGTCAAGGATCGTTGGCTGTTAGCTTGGCTCAAGTGGGCGGTTACGACGTTTGGCTTGGCAATTTTCGTGGCAACTACTATTCGCGACGTCATACCACTTTGAATCCAGATCAAAATGAGTTCTGGGACTTCAGTATCGAAGAATTTGGTCGATACGACTTACCCGCGATGATAGACTCGGTTCTAGAAGTAACTGGACAGAAAAGTCTTCAGGCGATCTCGCACGCGGAAGGAATTACCAGCTTGTTGATAATGGGATCAACATTACCGAAATACAACGAAAAGGTCGGTTTAGTCATCGCTTTAGCGCCTGTGGTCGTTGTAGATAATACGCCGACACCTTTATCCAGTATCGTGACTTCTTTACGCCACATAATCAATGATGTAGAGCAAAATGAGATGCTCGGGCGCGACTCCACACAGACCGTACTTTTAAAGTCTATTTGCTCCATTCCAAATTACATCAAAGTCTGCAGCGATCTTATATTCACTCCATCAAGATGGGACGAGAAAGAAATTGGTATAGATTTCATTAGAGTTCTCATCGGGCACTACCCAGCGGGGACTTCTAAAAAGACGGTATTGCATTCGCTGCAAATGTTTGAGAACAAGAGATTTGCTAAGTGTGACTATGGACCTTATGTTAATATACACAAGTACGGTTCTCACTTGTCACCAGAGTATGATATGACCAAAGTCACTATGAAGGTAGCACTGATCGTGTCCACTGGTGATCGGATAGGGTCTCCTGCGCTTGCGCACGCTCTGGCAAATCGTTTGCCTAATGTGGTAGATTTCTTTACTGTACAAAATGTAAATCATAAAGATTTCCTTTGGGGTGAAAACATTTATTTATACGTGTATCCTCGTATCTTTCATTTGTTGTACAATTTTAAGTAAAACGTGTTTTTATAAATATTCCGCGACTGCATTAGGGTACTAGCCGCGATGGAAGAATAAGGAATACTTTTGCATGTGTTTTATATATTAGTTTTGAAAAGTCAAATGTGCCCTAATGATTAAGATATTTTTATATGAATATTTATGATAAAGTATTTAATTTTGTTCCTACTATTATTGTCAATAAACACTTATTTTGTTTTTTTTTTTTAATTTATTTTATTCCTAAGATTATAAACCCAATATAGTACCGAAGTCAAGTCCTAAGCCTAAGGTTTATTAGAACTGTATCTATTAAGTCTCTCAGCTTTTGCTCCTCGTCGCCAAGTTATTGTGTGTGTTTATGAACACACGAAAACTATTTGAGTCTTACGCTCACATAGCGCTCAACATGATGCTGATAACTCCATAATAAAACAATGTTACGAGTTGGGCTCCTTTGACTTTTTGTAGTGAAGGCTTGTTTTATGTATTTAGAATAGAATAGAATAGAAATTATGAGCAATTCAAAATTGATCAAATTCAATAAGTCACTTGATCACGAACGCGTTACGCGTGTGGTCGCTATGATTGTGACGTCACTACCGGTCGCGAGCTCGGATTAAAAGTGATTTTTTAATTTGATATAACTTTGTAATTATAGCGAATGAAAAAAACTAAAAATAGTTTTGTTACGAAACTTATATATGACTCCCTAACACGTGCACCCCTATTTGTAACACAAAATTTGCTCACCGTTTTGGTGAATTTGCAAAAACTCGCATTTACAATTTAGTTATTAAAAATTGTAAAAACAAAAATCTCAAAAAATTAACAGTCCGTCAGGCAAAACCAATAGTGCAACAGTGGTTACTGGGCTTGAATTATGATGAAACCGAAAAACTACTTGTAATTTTGAAATAGTCATATTGGTCACCTCTATTAATATATTATCATTTTACATAAAATTTATAGTTAACAATATATAATTTATACTTTGTTTTAGTCCACTACACATATTTATTGATTTCATAATATAATATAAGAACATATGATATAAGAGTAAACTTAATATCTGCGTCAGATGAGGTCTAGTAATTGCTTTGGTAAACCTTCTCCAGATCCTCACGATACAGGCAGCGCCTAGTGTGGGGATCATTAGTTAATACTACGGAATATACCTCGCAGCACCTTGTATCTCTGACTAAAAATGTATAAAAACTAGGTTAAGGAAATAATATAGGTAATGTAAGATTTATGTCTGATTCTTGTGTGCTGAAATAAATCATTTTCATTTTCATTTTTCATTTTCTATTATGCCAAAAAAAAATTCAAACGCTCAATTGTTTTCACGCCTTAGTGAAAGTAACACGTAGGTCGCTAGCGATAGCTAACAGCTAGATATCACACAGAGCCATCGAGGCGTCGCTAGCGTGCATCACCCTCCCTCCCGACTCGTCCCCTGTCTCCGAGCCCGACGCTGATCTGCAAGCGGCTTTAGCGCTGTCCGTGGAGGAACAGAGCGCGTTACACGAACAACTGGAGGCCGAGCAGCGAGCGCTGGATGAAGCGCTGCGGCTTTCGCTTATTGATAAGTAGCTGGTGAGTGATGTTTATTTATATACACGAACGAATATTACCGACATAGTCCAGAGGATCAGAGGACTTCCACCCACACGATGGACAGACGAGCTAATAAAGACATCGGGGGAGGCCCATGTTCAGCAGTGGACGTCGAACGGCTGAGATTGAGGCCAGGTGGAGTTTTTACGACTAACTGGTTAAAGCTGAAGTTAAAAAGCATCTATTGAATATGCCTTATACTTTTGCACAGTTGTTTGTTCCGAATGCAGAGGTATACGGTGGAGCGAGAGAGCTTGACGCGCCTCTCACTCTTACTTCTTCACGCACGTCAAAATTGACGAATCGTTTTGGCTGAAAAGGCGTGGCTGCTGTACCGTCCAATTTGGATATATGCTATGCTATAATATACATACGAGTCATTTCCACTTGGCCCCACAGCTCAGGTCCCCGCTGATGATAACTGGATCTTTTCTTTAATTCGTCTCACTTGTCACCATTGGTAATTAGACAAGGTATAGTAGGATGTTTCAAGCGTTTTTATACTGGAACGTGCAGCATATTAATTTTTTTTTTAAACATTCCAGATCTCATGACAAATTATCCAAAGCACAGCGTCCAAAAAAGAAGACTCGCCTTACTATTAGGTAATTATTTATCTAGATTATAATAGGGACATATTTTGACTTACTACGGTTATACGAATAGTATACATATTTGTTTGGTTACTTATACTATGTATTGAGACTAGAGAATTATCTTATTTAACCAATCTGTTGCAAAAAGGTGTAATAATTAGGGCCAGTTTTTGTTCGTTGGTTACAGTTAAGTTAACCATTTGTTAAACTTACTATAGTTAAATTCTTAACCAAAGGTTAAATCGTATGAAAAGAATAGTTAACTAGGTATGAATAAAACGAATTTTGTCGAAAAATGTAACCATTGGTCGACTTAACCAGTGATCAAAAAACCCAACCTTAGAGGTGTGGATCTACATGTCAACCTAAACAAATTTCAGAAGAACGCACGAAGCGATTTGCCTCATCATCAAAAACCCCCCTTTATGGGGGAGGCCTATGTTTACTAGTGGATTACCGACGCCTGAGATGATGATGATGGTCAATACAAAGAATTGCGAAATTCGGAATAAATATTTTCTACTCTCCATACAAGGCAAACAAGGCTCCATGCAATGGTAAGATTTTTTTTGCGAATTACAATTTCTTCTTTTCAAAGTTGTTCAAGTTGACGGGTAGAAACACCCCCTTAAGAATTACTACACCTTTCTGGAATACTTGTATAATATGCAAAGTGTTGCCGCAATCATATAATTGGCCTTTACAATATGTACAGTAAACGCAGATAAGTAATGCAATTCGGACTCAAGAGCGAGATGGTCGGCTAGTTACGGCTTTCTCTAGCTTTGTCACTGTCGCTCTTAATACAAGGGGTAAAAGACTACTAAGGGTCGGTTGCATCAGTTAACTTTTACAAGCCTCGGTGGCGTAGTGGGCGCATGCTCGACTGCCAATCAAGAGGTCCCGGGTTCGATCCCCAGATCAGGCATAGTGTTAAATATTGAATTTTTCCTTTAGGAATTATCTCAATAACTGCCTGGAGTCTGGATACTGTGCCCGATAGATGGCAATAGGCTCGCCCCCTATTACATGGGACCAATAACATACTGGCGAAATGTGGGTGTATCTACTATGGGACTGAGTCCTGGGTACACCTCTGCCTCCCCTTCGGGCAAATGTTATGTTATGTTAACTTTAACAATAGCAAATTTTTAACCGACCGTCAAATTTCTGATTGGATCATTATCACGCGTTCCACGTTAATGTTAGGTAGATTGTAACACAAGGGAATAAAGACAGCCTCGTTGGCTCAGATGGGTAGTAACTCAACTTTCTGAGCTGCAGGCCCCGGGTTCGATCCCAGGCCAGGTCAAACATTGTGTGCATTAATTAACATGTCTGTTTGATCTGTGTCCGAGTGTTATAAACATATTATATGTATACCATAGTACAGGCTTCTAGCCTAGTTTGGGACCAGATGACCGTGTGTGGAAGTTGTCCCATATTAAAAAAAAAGAGACCGTATATATATAGTGTAAGTGTATACGAGGTAGTTTTGCAGTGAGAAAAAAAAATTCGTCAAAAACATTTTGGCTCATATCCTGCGACATACGTGCGGCACCAAAGAAATATAATCCCGTTGATAACTTACCAAAATTAAAAATAAATTTATATTATTAACTAAAGGCTGAACAGTTATTCTCTGGTATGCAACAGTGACGGATTTTTTATCAGTTATTAAAATGGTGCAACGCGTAATATTGGTCTTAACAGTGATTTGACGAACGATTAAACGTAGATTAACGTCAATGTTAGTTTGTGAAACCCAGCCTCAGAGTTGTTATAGCAACAAATAAAATAAAATAACTAAACCATAAATTATTTTACCAATGCAATTATCGTAAGTGCGATAGGGACAACGCTCTACAAAGCCGAACCTAGCCGACTAGCACCTACCGATGTGCATTATTTATCATCGCTTACTGTTCAATGCTTCAATGTAATATTTGAAGTTTATCCATATTGGATTTATTGTTATAATCATATAACCACATAATAATATTATGTACATTGACGATATATACCTATATAATATACTTTTATACCAGGTGTTACAAAAAGGTAATATTTAAGAAGGATTTTATTTTTACTTTTTCGCAAAACTTGCAGTTTCTTCATTTGCACCCTTTTTGTAAGCTTGTATTATAATTGTAATATTATAAAAGCTAATCAGAAAAAAAATTCGTGTTACATTTATTTGGTATATTTAAAATTACTTAAAAATATTCTGAATAGCATTTATTAGGTTATTTTCTCAATTTAACAACATTATTATTATATTATGTTTATTGCCAATTTTTTTTTTGTTTTGTCCAAATCGATAAAAAAATTGTGTACTACAAACGCTATTTAATATTGTAAATTGTAGTTTGTAAAAGTAGACCAAATAATAATTACCAACTAGTCACTGTAAAGGTTGATTCACACTAGCCGAAAAAAAAAACCAATATAATATTATTTGACATGTCTCGAGAATAAATTTTATTTTAAAAATTAAAATTTTATTTAATTTCGATTGGAATGAATATATGTAAAAAATTAAATTTGTTATAATAAATTTAATTCCAATAGAAATTAAATAAAAATAATTTATTCTCGAAACATGTCAAAATACGAGTCAAATTACTGTTACTAGAACATAATATTATTTTGAACAATTATGTTTAAATAATATTATGTTATAATATAATATGTTTTCGTAAAGCTTAATATGTATGTATATAGTATTTTGAGAACAATAAATCTTAATAATTGATATTTGGACATAATTGTATAGAGTATTTTCTATGGACCTAAAACTAGGCTGGTACTTAGGAAGATAAAAAACATTTCTAACATACAGTTTAGTGTGAATCGGACGTTAAATTAAGTAGAAAATTACAGCAATAATCATAATATCTATATATACAGGCTTACCTTAAAAACACCAGCAAACCCCAAAGGACCAAGCAGCCAACATCATAAATAACAACATTTGGTCTACGAATTTTGTCATAACTCAATAAATTAAACAAAAATAAATTTTCAAGTGTTTCATTGTAATGTCGTGACATTTGTGACTCTATGTTTCATTCACAAACTAAAAGACACTTGCTTCGCCAGTGACCCAGGGGCTTGTAGGCAGTTCGCGCACCGTAACGTAATCTGTTACGGTGCGAGTAGAGTTAAGAACATTCAAGTGAAATATTAAATTGATATTAATTTTTGTATGAAAGTAAAATCTAACAAATTATCAAAACTCGTAGAACAAATGTTGTTTATGATGTTGGCTACCTGCTCCTACGAGGTTGCTGATTTTTTTAAGGTAACCCTGTATAAAATGAATTTGATTTCTAAGAGTTGGTTATATAAAATCTTGTGTTTAGTTAAAAATGGTTCCTCCCAAATGGAATTGTGATTTGTTGACTAAGTATTTATTGTATAAATATTGTAGGTATTTAATTATAATTATTTTACTATAAAATATACTATATAATTAGTGTTACCATAAAAGTATAATTATTTCATTTTTTGTTATGGCAATCTTATTAGGTTGAGGCAAAAAAAAATGATCGAACTTATTCGGAGTCTTTCCTGATCCTGCGGATACAATTATTGTTAACGTAATTTAAATAACTTTTTAAACCTAACTTTATGCCAGGTTTAGTTATTCTCGTTGAGTTAGATGAAATCCACTCTAAATAAATAATATCATTCGAAATTGTGTCTAACATTAAGGACCCAAGGTGCATATTGGCATACTGCTTTTCCATTTCAACATAACTGATTTAGTACCAAATAAAAGAATGTACAAAATATGTCAGAAGCTTTACAGTGCCTTATTCTGTGGTAAAGTTTTTGAAAACGAATATTCTTTTTTCAAAATGATATTTACATAGCTGAAAAAGCAATTGTTATGAAATTGCGTTCAATAAATTTGGTTACAAACATATATCACAAGCAGCGCCCCTAGCGGGAATTGTTCTGAACTAATAAGTATAAAATTTTCTAAAGCTGTCTAAATTCCACTTGTTTGATGATTGTCAACGCCATGTGTCATTAAAAATCTTTGTCTCCCATAATTAGTATCATACTATCTGTGTGTTATTTATTATAAATTTAGCGTTGTGCGAGAATAGTCCTTTATATATTACACATTACATCGACTTTATATATTACATTGACAGCCTCGTTGGCTCAGATGGTAGTAACTCTGCTTTCTGTGCCGCAGGCCCCGGGTTCGATCCCCGGCCAGGTCAAACATTTGTGTGCATGAACATGTCTGTTTGATCTGTGTCTGGGTGTTATAAGCTTATATAAGTATGTATATCAGTCATCTGGTTACCATAGTACAGGCTTCTAGCCTAGTTTGGGACCAGATGACCGTGTGTGGAAGTTGTCCCATATTATTATTATTATTATTAGTGGTGCATGATTAAATATAACAGCCCTTACTGTGATTCTTATTGTACCTTTTTTCATAATAATAACAAAATATCATGTAATGTAAATCGACAACCCTTACAATAGGGTTGTGTCCACTATAAATAAATCGGATGCACGGTTGTTTCTGATTATTAACTAAGATGTAGAAATACTAAAAAACTAAATGATTTATAAAACGAAATAAAGATTAATAATATTTTCAAAAAATAAATTCCGTAAAACTAGGCGTACGATCACGTGATATTAAACACCAATCAGAAAGCGTGACGTCACACCGCGGCAAACATCATTGTTGTTGTTGACGTTTCCATAAAACAGAGCAAGTTATTTAATTAGTTTTTCGTTTTTTAGCTATTTTTGACAAGTTAACATAGTGGTTTTCAGTTATTTCTTGAAAGACAGATATATTTCGCTATGGAATCAGGATTTATTAAAGCAAATAGTACGAATTTACCCAGAATTGACGCCGTCATGCTCGGCAATTTTTTCGCATCAAATACTGACTTTTGCTCATCGGAATTCCGCAATGCTAAAACCTCTGTGTAAGTATGAATATGTGTAAATTATATAATACATGTTCATTGACTTATTATAAACATAAACAGTATTATTTGTTTCGTAGTTTGTCATACTTAATGTAAGTTGCCGGACATTGGTTTTGAGGTTAGATTTGCTAAGTATTATTTAAATTTCAGGTCGTCACGAGCTTCATATGGAGATGACGCCATAAGTTACGTGCAACTTAAGCGTGACAGCAAGTTGTGTACAGTAAAGTGCAAAATATGTCCTGAACACAAAGTTCATGCAAGGTTATATGGAGTACAGCCTGGTTTCATGCGCACTCGTGCTACTGTTCCCGTAACATGATACCCCACATAATTAACCATGTCATTTGGCAACTAGAATAAGAAAATAATGTTGGTTAATTATAATTAATATAACACTAAATTAAAATTCTACCTGATAACAACATAACATAACCTTTACTCGTAAATTAAAACTTGAAAAATAATGATTCATTATTTTTGTTTTAAATTTGTAAATATGTTGATTGTGTGACTTACATCAAAATGATCTTCACAAAAATACATTCTCGAAACTGCAGATAAACTATTAGCATCATCTCTCCTCGCAAGGTTTAGCCACTTTTTTCGTATATGTTTATTGTTTGGAACATAAATGAATAATTTGTTTGGCGTTATAGTCGTACTTTTACACTGGGGCACTACACAGTTCTTGTAATAAGAGGAATTCATTTTTAATAAGAGAAAACTAACAACTCCCAGAAAAACACACGATTCCTTTGTTGTGTTTGTCACGGTGTGACGTCATTCAAAACGCCATGACAGTCTGGAGCGTTTTTGCGGTAAATTCAAATTGATTTTTTAAAACCAAAAATACACAATATAAATGATCGAATTTTTCAAAAATAATAAGTTTTTAGGGTAAAATAGATAGTAAGATAATGTATTAACCAATTTTTCAAATTTAGTCAACTAGCCTATTGAACCATTTTGTGTGTGAAGGCGATTTCTTTCAATTGGCATCCCCTTAAAGTAGTAACTTTTTGTAATGATATATTAATTATACAGAAAACGTGCGAATAGGTGTAGTAATATTAAAAGAGTGATTTATTATCACTTATTTTTATTATGCAATAATCGATATTTTATTTTGTATTTTAATAAATAATCTGTATATATAACATCCAAACTCTTCACTGACTGTAAGGAATGAGAAAAGAATTCATGAAATTCCCACGGGAACGAAGTCGCAGGAACTACGCTAGTATGTTTATAATATTACTACACCTTTATAACTAACCCTCCAACTTCAACTCTAAGCATTCATGCCTATGGTTTAAGTATTTTTTTATTTAAAACTTCAAAAATATTTTTAACGCCTAATCTTCCAATATTTAATAGAAAATAACGTTTTAGAAACATCACAATATACGCAAGTTCAGTTATTTTGATCTCAAAAATATAATAAAAATTTTAATAACTAAGGTTTTATTTAATTTTGCGTAAATCGGAACGTAACAAAAACAAGTTTTATATATAAACTAGAGTTTGGGTGGTGCGCGAGCTGCGAGCAGCTCGCGAGATATGCTTTCATTTGCTTTTGGTGGGTGAATACCAAAAAATTGGAAAAAAAAATTGTTGGTGAGTTGGCGAATTGGCGAATGGGCTATCCCAACTACAGAGGGTGCGCGGTGCGCTTCGCAGCAAGCTGCTCGCGTCGGGGCACTCGCGGTACGCTCGCAGCTTCGCTGCTCGCGTACCAGCTCGTGGCCGCCATCTTGAAAAAGTGGCCGGATCCAAAAAAACCATTCCAAATTTTTAAATCAGAATCCCCAAATACCCCCGAACCCAAAATTTTATCCAAATCGAAGCAACTGTGGATTCAGCCGCCATCTTGGATTTGAAAAAAAAAAACCGTTCGTCCTTCCCTCCATCATATTTCCCAAGAAACCTGTCACCCATCCCTTTTGCAGCGAGCGTGTCGAGCCTCTAAACGAAGTTTTGTATGGCGGCCATTTTTTTTGTACAGCGGCCATCTTTTTTTTCGCCCGGTCCATCCCATACCAGGGTCCTGTACAACTTTAGTTTCGGCACCCCCCCTCCACCTCACACCGTTTCGGCGGGCCGTCGACCTGTTCCACCGGAACAGCCCCCGGAAGACCTCCCTCCAGTTCTCGAGAGGTACTTTTAAGATTCTCTCTCCAAAGGTACCACGCAACCTCACCCCCGATCGCCCTACCGGCCTCTAGCCATTAGAGTAAAATTTTGTATGGCGGCCATTTTTTTTTGTATGGCGGCCATTTTTTTTTTGGCGCGGTCCATCCCATACCAGGGTCCTGTACAACTTTTGTTCTACGGCGTCACGGTAAATGTGCACCGTTTCGGCGGGCCGTCGACCTGTTCCACGAGAACAGCCCCCGACATCCCCCGCGGTATTTTTTGGAGGGTCCCCGCAAAATTCCCTATGCGACGGTACGACACAATCTACCCCCCGCCCAACCCCCAGACCTGTAGCCCCGATCATAAGCAATTTACGATCAGCTGATCGCGTCGAGCTATATATAATTAGAGGCACGCTCGCGCCTTCGGCGCGAGCCTGCCTCTAATAAACTCTTACATCTCTTTTAAGAGTGGAGGTATTTAGAAAATGTTAATGTACTTACTTACTAATACGTAATATCACAGAATACTAAAGGGGACATAAGAGACTCCTTGAAAACATTTATATAAATAGCGACTCTAGATCGGACGCAATAAAATGCAATTCAGTTCGCACAGCGCCTGTCGTTATGTTAACCTACAAGCTGCCTCTCTTTCTATCGCGTATCTCTTATTCCTTCTAACTACGTTAGGGATGTCATTTTTTAAACTTATCCATGAAACTATATTATTATCTTCCTTGGAAAAAAAAAACGTGCTATTTGGATTCTTAAATAATTAAGCTGCCGAGTGTACTGTAATATGTCCTTAATTTAGTTAGGGAAGAAGGAATGAGACTACTTGTAATATATTCATGTTTCTCACGGCCTTATAACCTACCGGTGTTGGCAAAGTGTTTAACAGGAAAGAGGAAAGGCTAAGTGGTCCCCTCTTAGCAGTTTGACACAATCCTGTGAAAAATTGACTAAATCAAAGTTTTGTATTCCCCTGTTTCCTCCAAATACAGTAAACTTATTGGATATATTTATATCCTGATATTTTAAAGTTGAAGTAAAGTATGCCCCTATCATTTTATTTTTGTTTATAAACTCTAATTTTTTTTATAGTGAACGTCCAATCACGCGAGTAAAACTGGGCTTTTTGGAAGTTCACCATAAAAAAACCAAGGGTTATAAGAAAAATTAAAATGTCAGGGACATAAGTTTCTTCACTATAAAAATATCAGGATATAAATTTATGGAATGGGTTTATAATATTCGGAGGAAACAAGGGAATACAAAACATCGAAGAGGTAAAATTTTTAATAGGATTGTGTCAAATTCCTAGAAGGCCATGTATGCTCTTAACACTTATTTATGTAAAAAAATACGTGTGCTTTAATTTTTATTATACGTCCCGTAGCTGTATTATTAATAATAATGATTTTTTTTATGTGTATAGTTTCCTAGTTCCAAATGTAATAATAATGTAAAATAATGTATTATTCTTATTATATTTCTGTATATTAATTTTTAACTGTAGTTTTCTTACGTTTCACCACAATACACTAAGAACAGTAGGGTCAAAATCACCAAGGTGGCAAATTCCAAATTCTGTTTTGCGATGAATTTACCTAGCAGCTATTACTTTGATGATCAGCCTAAATGATCACCAAACTTATGTTTAAACAATATATACGTTGGCAGAGCATGGAATTGATTACTACTCTTGTAATTTTAATTTTAAAGAGAGCTATCACTGAAAAAGATCATTCCGGGAACGTTTTTGTGAGATTTATAATAATATTAAAAAATTACTTAAGTATTTATTTTTTACCTTGTTCAATAGCAGATATGTATTATTTATAAAAAAAAAAATAAAAAATGTAATTAAATTTCAAATAAAGATGTTAAAAAGCAAAATATAGTGCAAATGGAGCTATTATGACTATTTCATTGCCTAAATTATCTAAATATGAGAAATATCGCTATCTTATATGTAAATTTACACGCTATAGGTATAAGAAGTTCGCTTTATATTAATATTACCAGGGCTTTTTTTAATTATCTAAAATAATAATGTGGTATCTGTGATTATAGTGATGTTCCCGGAAACTACAAAGTGTTCGCGGAATGATGCGTGTGTTCCCTAAATGACGATATAGATACAATTTAGGTTTATAAAATCATAAGCAATGTTTTTGTACGGCGTTCTTATTTATTTATTTTGGCATAAGGTTGTTAATTAACAAAAAAGTAACTTAAGTCACTTTACAGTCTTTTAATTGCTTTACACAGACGAATTCTTAATAATCATTTTAAACTTTTATTATGATGGTAATAATAAAACCATCTAAAAATTATACTTATTGTTTTGTAGTTAATATTAAATAAATTTTACATCAAAAACAAGAAGTAATCATATTAATTAAACACAAGAATATAATATTATATAAAAAGAAAGAAACATTAGAATTTTTCATAAACATCAATATCAGTCTCAAGGTAATAATACTCTCTATTATTTTCTTTTTTCAGCAATGGCGTTGGAATAATACTTATTATTTGCTCAAATTCAATGTAGGATACATCACTCGAATCTAATTTAATTTTTTTTGCATTATTACACACCGAATTCAAGAATGTGACTAAGATTTCTCCATCATCTTTATCGACACCTATCTTACAGGTTGCAAAATATCTATAATTTAAACAGTTTTCTTTTGTGTAGGTACTTTAATTAAAATAAAGGTTCCAGGGGATAATAAATTTGGTTGTAGGTTTTCCTTGTTTTATTGTAAGATGTACCAAATTCAACAGTAATTGATTTTTGCGCAGTCTGCTGTCGAAGAGAAATCGACATTGAATCCTCCTCATCTTCGGATGATGATGAGCTATTAATATGGTGTTGTAAATGTTTCGTTTCTTCAATTGCAGCAAATCTTGTACATCACTTGTATCCGTAGGCTCTTTTAGTTCAGGAGTCTTTCTTGAAAGTATTCCCATGTTTTCGTTTCTATAATTTATACTCTCTATTATGTCATTAATAAATCATTAAATATTCATATTATATGTCATCAATAAATATTATTTGATTTTGACTTTTCTTTAAATTTTCATATTGAAGTTTTATTTTAGCAATTGTTTTCTCTTGTTTTATTTTACGGTATACGTTATATATTTACTGTTACTGTTCTTCTTACTACTGTGCTGGTGCTGGGGCTAATTCATTATCAGAATGGGGCGGATTACTGTTTACTATACTTGATATTGCCTTCTACTTTTCTCTCTCGTATTATTTGGATGCTTCTTTCAAAACTTTTCTCTGCTTTCGCTTTTATCTCAGTTATCTAATCAATGTTTTTAACTTTCTTTTTCTTATCGTACGCCTTATCTTTAGCCCTTTTTATTTCTCTCTCTTCCTCAGTCATCTTATCTAAAAATTTCCTTTTCCTAGCATTGGCTTTCTCTCGTTGTCGCAAGTAAGCTGAATTTTTTTTTAACTTGCTTTTTAACTTGCTTTTGGCTGAAAAAAATAAAAAACGTTCGAAAGAACGTTTTTTATTTTTTTCAGCCACATGAGACTCCATATTGCTAATAAAATATTAAACAATATATTATTAAATATGTTAGCACAACGTACACTAAATTAATTACCCAATATTTATAATAACAGGGCACATTTATTGGAAAATGTCATTTCGGGAACGACTTCATCATTTCGAGAACGCTCCGTAAAGTCCGGGAACGGTCCCGAAATGACCGATCCCGAAATGACTTTTTTAAATAAACCCGCCCTTTTCAGATGGCAGCCATCTTTGACATGATGTTCGGCTTTGTTATTGTAAAATATTTGAGGTTACTATTAGCTATTAAACACTAAAAAACGTATTTTTCAATATTCCAAGTTGAGAAACGCATTCCCGGTATGATGACGTATTGATGTACGTTCTAAAAACAATGAATTGAAAGATACTTACCACTTATTTTCAATTGTTTATGGCCAAAACTCTCTCGACAACCGTTTGTTTGCAACATTCCCATCACTGTACCAAAGACAACTAAAAGTTGCGTTCAAAAACTAAATTTTTACTGAGAATCAAAATTTCGTTCACTAAAATGACGTTTACATTGCCGGACACAATGTTTTGCCTGGATTTTCTTTCATTTCTTTTCTTTCTTTAATAATAACTGGAGCAGCCAAAAATTAGTTCGATGAAAACTAATATTCAACCGCTCGTTTAGCGGGGGGCGAGTTATGTGCTCGAAAGCCTTATAGCGGTATAATTTTTAAGTGGACTGTATTTTTGTATTCGCTAGGTCCCTGGTTACAAGAATCAAGATCATTACATGGCATATCAAGTCGAAAAGAACAATAATTAGGTAATGGATAGAGGAAAGAGTCCACGCACCTTTTGTCGACCGGGAACTTCTCAGCTCCTGCCGCGCGGCGGAGATTCACTTCAATCCAAACACTCAACTCTCAACACTTCCGAAGACAGGGTTCACAGCACAGAAGATAATTCACGTACTCGCGGTATTTCCAAGTGAAATTAGGTCACCGGGAACGCGGAATAACGATGGCGTGTTGACCATACAAGTTTTTCGTATGCACTATTCTTGCATTCACAGCAAGATGACGCGGTGGTGGCGACAGGATTAGGTGGGGGAAAGGGATAGAATATCGCTCAATTAGCCTTAATTACCATGTAAAAGAAAGTGATAGCCAATGAACGAGAGAAATATGCGAACAGATAATATCTGCATTAAATAAAATATCTGGCGGTAACATCTCCCCCGGCCTTAAAGGGTCGCCTTTAAGAAAATAATATTGTACTTAATACATACAATAAATGCGGGATAATATAAAATGCTATGCGGGATTATAAAAATTGCGGTAATATAATTGCGGCATAAATATAACGCGGATATAATATAAGTTGCGGTAATACAATGCGGTTATAACATAATACTTAAACTAAGTAGATTAAACTTAAGTAAGTTATTGATTAGGTAGGGGACATAATTTAACTACTGGACGAAGGTAGCTCCCCTTTGAAGTTCTCACTGAAACAACTCGAGTAGCGCCGTCTTTCGACGGGTAAACCTTCTCTACAATACCCAATGGCCAAGCAAAGGGCGGAGCATTATCAGTCTTGACAATGACTACCCTTCCCTCCTGTATGGGAACAGAAGGAACATTCCACTTAGCTCGCGTTTGTAGCTGGTGCAAATATTCTGCACGCCAACGCTTCCAAAACGACTGCACTATACTATCTATTAAGTTATGTCGCTGAAGCAAATCTTTCGGTCTAACTTCAGGTGCGGGAATTGATGAAAGAGGCACGGTATGTAGAAAGTGGGCCGGTGTAAGAGCTGAAGGCTCTGCGGGATCACTACTCATGGTCGTCAGTGGGCGCGAATTAATTAGCGCTTCTATCTGCGTGAGAATAGTAAGCAGCTCTTCGTACGATACGATTTGTTGTACTATTACCTTAAACAAATGCGTTTTAATAATCTTCACCATACTTTCCCAACAACCTCCCCAGTGAGGAGAAGCGGGTGGAATGAATTTCCAATTTATACGATTTTCGGCAAACTCTTCTTCTAGGTGGGGGCGTAAATCATCTAAGAATTTATACAAATCGCGGAGATACGACTTTGCTCCGACAAAGCAAATCCCATTATCAGAGTACATGCATTCAATCGGACCACGCCTAGAAAGAAAGCGTTTGAACGCATTGAGGTAACTGGAAGTACTCAAATCTGTTGCAATTTCGATGTGAGTCGCGCGTGTAGTGAGACACGTAAAGATGCATAGCCATGCTTTACGGCTCTTAACTCCTCTGCCACGAAAGGGTGTATACTGCAGAGGACCTGCGTAATCGCATCCGACATGCGTAAACGCCTTATCGACTTGGTTGACGCGGTGACTGGGTAAATCAGCCATAAGTGGAAATAACGGACGCGGCTTAGATTTAAAGCACACGTTGCATTTATGAATGCGATAACGTATAATGCGTCTTGCAGCCAAGATCCAGAATCTGTGTCTTAATAAAGACATCAGAAGCTCTGGCCCAGCATGCAAGTGCTTTCGGTGATAGTGATCAACTATCAAGTCAACCACGTGATCGCGGCGCGGTAGAATACAAGGATGCTTAAGTGTGTATTCCTCAGTGGAATTCGACAAGCGACCTCCGACACGGATGAGACCGTCACTGTCGAGAAAAGGCCTAAGCTTGTTGATAGCGGATGAACAAGTTTCATTTTTAATTAAATTAGATTTATCGTGCGAGAAATAAACATCTTGCACGGCGCGTATTAATTTATTTTCAGCAAACTCTAAGTCTGCGGCGGTTATAGAATTACCACGTGGTAATATTTTCATAAAGCGGTAAACTTAAACAATTGCGCGTAACAATTTAGGATACGACGAAAACCGTTGCGCGAGCGCGTAAAGTGATGAGTCTTCTGGACTCGTCGTAACGTGCACCTGAACCCGTTGCTCAGGCGCGTCAGCGTATTCATTATCATTTAGTTTATGTATGGGCCATTCACTTGGATCGCGCGTGATCCAAGGAGGTCCAGTAAGCCACAAGGGGTGGCCGACTAACTTACCCGGGGTAAGACCACGAGATAAGCAGTCCGCGGGATTTTCAGAGCCAGAAACATGGAAGAATCTGTTCGCGGGAATGTTGTCTGTCACTTTTACGACTCGATTGGCCACGAAAGTCTGCCAACGATGCGGGGACGCATTAATCCAACAAAGAGCGACTTTAGAGTCACTGAAAGCGAACACATTATTAATGGGGTATCTAGGGGATATGATATCTATGACCTTGCGAAGTAGTTGCGACAACAAGACCGCCGCGCAAAGTTCCAATCGCGCAATGGATACAACCTTTACAGGTGAGACTTTGGACTTTGCGCACACTAGTTGCACAGAGTACGTGGAACCTACACGGACTTGCAGATAAACCACACCACCGTATGCGCGTTCACTCGAATCTGCGAAACCTATGATGTTGACGTCGCAATCCTCTACAATACCTAGATGACGTGGAATGGACAATTTGTTGAGCAAGGGAAGTTCCTTACAAAACTGCATCCAGTCGCTGACGATATGAGAGGGGGGATCGGCATCCCAGTCACACTTTGACAACCAAAGCTCTTTAATTAGAAGCTTGGCGTACAAAATGGCCGGAGCCACAAAGCCCATTATGTCCCATAGCCTAGCGATCGCAGACAATATCGTGCGCTTAGTGCACTTATCGTCAGGAGCGTCGACTACAAAGCGGAAACTATCGCATGATCTATCCCAATACAGACCCAAAATTTTATGCGGAATAGAGTCGTCGAACGACTTATCGTGAGACTCTTTGTGCGTATCTGGTATGTGAGCCAGAACGGCATCAGAATTACTCGTCCATTTGACAAGATCAAATTGACCCATTTTGAAAAGTTGGATCAGCTCATCACTAAGCGTAATGGCTTGCGGTTTATTCATGACAGAGACAACAATATCGTCCATGTAAAGACATGACGAAGCAGCAGCGGCTGCAGCGGGAAACTTATCGCCTTCATCGGCGATCAGCTGACGAACAACGCGTAATGCGTGAAATGGACTCGACTTAAGTCCGAAACAGACGCGGTTAAACTCGTATGCAGTGACTGGATCCTCCGTACTGAAACGATATAAAATTCTTTGAAACCTACGATCAGGTTCACGTACTCCAATTTGGAGAAACATCTGACGACAATCAGCAGACAGCGTAATTTCAAACAGGCGGTAGTGTATTAGGATGCTAAACAAGTCACCTTGTAAATTAGCACCTGCGTGGAGAAGATCATTAAGCGAGCGACCAGACGAAGACTTACAACTGGCGTCCAATACGCAGCGTAGCTTGGTCGAGGCTTTGTCTTCTCGGACCACACCGTGATGTGGAATAATATATGAAGGTCGAGTGACGTCATCAGTATCTGTGTCAATGGGACTTAGATAGCCCTTATTTATATAATCATGTATAACGTCATTATAAGCGGCGCGGATTTTTAACGATGCATTTAGCTTTCGTTCTAAACATTTAAGGCGCCTAAGGGCGGCGGCGTAGGAATCTCCCAATAAATTAACGTCATCATGAAACGGTAACGCGACGACGTACCTACCACTATCATCACGAGTGGTGGTAGCGCGGAAAAATTGTTCGCAGTCAAACTCATCGGGACTTTGAGTGGGCGGCGCGGTTATCTCTTCAAGTTCCCAAAAGCGCTTGAAGAGTGTGTCCATCGATTCATGGACAACGGAACAACAAACAGTCGATAGACTATTGTGAACGATCTGTGACGTAGGCGCGGAGCCCATAATCACGAAACCTAACACAGTCTGAATCGCGGGCGGTACATTAATATATTTGCTATGTACTACTCCGGGGAGCAGTAGATGCGAAAAGGCCTCTGCTCCGACCAAGCAGTCGACAGATCCAGGAGTAGCGAAATCATTGTCGGCGAGCGGCAATGAGTCAAGGTGTGTGAACGCAGCCTTATCAACTGTCGCCGACGGCAGATTATCACTTATGCGGTCGATTACGAGCGAGTCAAGGTCAAAATTAATATTTGTATTGAATCTCGAGTTTATTTTAAAATTAACTGAACCCCTAACTTGCTTCTCCGAACCCCCAATCCCTCTAACACGTATATGAGAAGGCGTCATACAATTTAATAATCCGAGGCGCTCACAACATTCATAAGTTATGAAATTACTTTGGGATGCACTATCGAGTAAACATCTAATAACCTGAGGTTTATTATTACCATCATAAACTATCACTTGTGCTGTGGCAAGTAACACAGTTGCATAAGTAGTTGCTCGTGGCTGGTTATCAGTGGATGACTCAGTGCGCGCGGCAAGCGAAGCGGCAATGGATGTCGTGCAAAGCGATAGATCTCTGCGCTGCACTGACTCACGCGGCTCGCTGATAAGCGCGGGCGCCCTCGGCGCGGTGGTTGTATGCGCGACGGTAGGTGTCGCGGGTTCGATTCGCGGTTTATTATTGTTGAAATGTAACATAGAATGATGTCGCTGGGAACATACGCGACATTTCAATTTAGATAAACAATTTAAAGTTTTATGCGTGCGGCTGCTGCAGTTCACACAGCCGTTATTATTTTTAATAAACTTAAACCGTTCAGTAGGTGAAAGCTTTTCGAACGCGGTACATTTATAGTAATGATCATGAGGCGCATAATTGCACAGTGAACATTTGTTATTATCAGAGGCCGAACATGTAACGTATGACTGTGGATTGGGCGGGCGGTTAGTCCTAGCAGAAGGCTTAGGACTAGACTTTGTACCTACAGCTACAGAAGGTTGCGTGCTCTCAAAGATCCTACACTGTTTTTTAATAAACTCAATAAAGCTGTCGAGTTTAGGTAACCCTTTATCGCGAGAATACATTTCAAAGGCACGTATAGTATCTACATCAAATTTCTTCGTAGCTATATGTAACAATACAAAATCCAACAGATCATCGATTTTTAATGCTTTGAGTGAGCTTATTGCGACAACAAACTTGTCGATAAATAACCGGAAGTTAGCCGTAGACGGAGAACCATTTAATTTAAGGTTGAAGGCCTCATCTAAGTAGGTAGAACCTAATACACGGACATCTTGGTATTTATCGAGAAGAGCCCGATAAATAACTTCATAATTCTCGGCACTCGGAATTATACCAGCAAATGATGACTGGGCGGTAGGTGACAATTTACCTATTAAATAATACAATTTATCGGCGTTTGTCAACGATGCGTTTTTGTGCACCGTGCCATGGAAACTAGCGTAGAACAATGGCCAGTTTTTTATGTCACCATCAAAGGATACCAGTTCGATATTTGGAAGCCTAGGCCTAGTTTTGGCGGGCGAAGTGGAATGCTCCGACGAGTGCGCGGGCGCGGTTGAAGGTTTCAACTTCGACACGATCTGCTTGATATAACAATATAGATCTTCGAACGAGGCATAACCCTGATACGAAGGAGTAGCTGCGGGATCGAGCTCAAGGAGTGTTTCATTGTATTTATCGAGTATTTCGTGAAAACTAGCGCGTATATTATCTATAGTTAAACAAGAACTCAGAAACATCTCTTGAGTTTCTCCCGAAACATCAACAACAGCACTCTTGGCCTGTTTATAAACAGCATTAATACGTTCATAAAGAGCATTTCGCTTAGCTTCCAGAATCGATAAGCGCGGGGCAGTTACCGTCGTCTCACGAGACATTATTGAAATAATTTATAAGCTACAATAACAGGTAAATGTAACTAGCGCGGTAAGTGCCTATGCGAGACGAGCATAGGTAGATAGCGTAACTTAATGAATAAAACGGGAATGTTAGATAAGTAGGTATACCTAACTTAATTAATAACAGTCGCGGTAAAGTATATAGGATACTATAATATATTATGGGCGGTAATAATTATGTTATGTTATAAATGAGTACGTAAATTATAAATAATTATATAAGGCATATTATATTTATGTATATGATATATACCTAACACCTATAAATGTATATGCCTAAGGGGCGGGAACAATAAATATATTATAATAAAATATTATAATCTCCAAAGGCGAACACTTATAAGGGCGTGGCGATGTTGAACACTTTTGAGAAGTTGAATGAGGGTAGTCTTCGCAACATAGGTTGTTACGAGGCGTATTTTACTTACAAAATGGTGAATCTCGAATATAATATCGAAAAATGATATGAAATTAATGAAATTTGATATGAGTAATCCAATAATATGGATCGAAATAACGATCCAGTGAGAAGGAACCAAAAAAATGGAGCAGCCAAAAATTAGTTCGATGAAAACTAATATTCAACCGCTCGTTTAGCGGGGGGCGAGTTATGTGCTCGAAAGCCTTATAGCGGTATAATTTTTAAGTGGACTGTATTTTTGTATTCGCTAGGTCCCTGGTTACAAGAATCAAGATCATTACATGGCATATCAAGTCGAAAAGAACAATAATTAGGTAATGGATAGAGGAAAGAGTCCACGCACCTTTTGTCGACCGGGAACTTCTCAGCTCCTGCCGCGCGGCGGAGATTCACTTCAATCCAAACACTCAACTCTCAACACTTCCGAAGACAGGGTTCACAGCACAGAAGATAATTCACGTACTCGCGGTATTTCCAAGTGAAATTAGGTCACCGGGAACGCGGAATAACGATGGCGTGTTGACCATACAAGTTTTTCGTATGCACTATTCTTGCATTCACAGCAAGATGACGCGGTGGTGGCGACAGGATTAGGTGGGGGAAAGGGATAGAATATCGCTCAATTAGCCTTAATTACCATGTAAAAGAAAGTGATAGCCAATGAACGAGAGAAATATGCGAACAGATAATATCTGCATTAAATAAAATATCTGGCGGTAACAATAACAATAATTAAATGATATAAGATAAAATTGTAGGCCATTAAGTAAGAAAAACTTTTCACTTTAATTTAGGTTATGAATATTTCCAAAGCTAATTTCTGAAGATTGCTACATAGGACGCGTTCCCGAAATGATTTTTTATAGTTATTTCTTCAAATAATAATGAATGTGCTTTACTATTGCAGTATTAAATATTATGTACAATTAATATAAACAGAGTTAAACAATATATACAATAACGATTTGCTTAAATAAACTAAATTTGAGTATTTATTTGCTGGCAAAGCGAATTCTCCACCTTGGTGATTTTGACCCAGTAGTTCGTCTTCATAGCAAATAATATTTGACGCCTTTTATTCAAAGGTGTGCCCAGGACCCGGCCCATAGTAGGTACACCCACATTTCGTCAGTTATGTTTCTTGGTCCCAATACCTAATAGGGGGCGACTATTAGGGGATGTCACCCTGAGATATTAGTTGTTGAAATTCATGCCCAGTAATTTCGCTGGTAACATTGCCCCTCAGTCCGGAACACAGTAATTTTTGCACATTACTGCTTGGCGGATGGATAACTGGCAAAGGTGTGGTACTTCCTCAGGCGGCCCCCTGCAAGAGGCCTACCAGTAAAAGCACAATTGATTCAGTAGTTTTAGCGTGAAAACGGAACAAACATACCCACAAAAAACAGCACTAGATGGCGTTGGAGTCGAGTTAGACCACGCTAGCGTTTTGTTTACCTGTCACAAACGTAACTTTTTTACATTGTACTGAGTTAAGAGATTTATAATATTAGTAGGATTGGATTCAAGATTTCTTGCGAAAGGCGGAGGAATGAGTGAAGTAAAAAGAAATACTCACAGTGATTATCTATGTATTTAAAATTTAATTTTCATTACTTATATACAAATTACAACATTCACTATTATAATAGATATTAGACGCTATATTTACATACGTAACAGTACACTTTAAAAGCGTAATTTTGTTTAGGTTTACAGGAAACTTGAAATTTGAAGACGAAACAACTACACCGATTTTTACGGGGATTGAAACGGATTTGAAAAAAAAATACAAAGTCTATGATGATAAATAAGTCTATGGTAAATCATTGATTGAAATGATAATGGCAACTTTATTTGAAATAATAATTGGCAAATGCACTCTCGGGGTGCCAAATCCAAGGAAGTAAAAATGTTCCTCCTTCCAGTTCTTGCCTAATGCCAAACGCCATTTTAATTTCTTTTTACTTTTTATAAATTCAAAATGGGGAGTGAGAACAAGCGAAATATTTACTTTCTATCGTTATAATATAGCATTGATAGGGGTTTTCATTTTACTTAAATTATTTCAACAAGTTCCATTATTTTGAGCTATATTATTATTCAAAGATCGAAAATAATATTACACTTACAAGTTACAAATATTTTATTAATACGTTTCTTATTAAAATTACCGGTTTTCGATCCCCGTTTCACACTGAGATAATTAATAGAACCTACTTATGCCAAAATGAACCAACAAAAAAGTCGAAAACGAAAAACAAAAAAGATTTGGCGGTACTTGATTCATTTTGCCATAATTAAGTCCAATTCTAAAACTACTTCGATAATAAATTCCCAAGGAAAATTAACGAGAACAATAATAATTAAAATCATCGAAAACTTAAAAAATAACGAAATAAATAGAGCTTTTTTTATATAAAAATGTTAAACACCGTCCTTAGACATGAAAATATAGATGTAACATATACATAGACACATAAGTTTCAGTTATAGATGGCGCCTCGAAAGACGAGCAGATGTTTTTCTAATATATCTGTTGGTTCTGGCAATAAACCAGCGTAGAAACGATAGGAATAGTATCTCTTTCTAAAGTCAAAATTTAGGTTGTGGCATTGCTTTTACCATGTCATTTTTTTAATAAACAATCTCTGCTCATCTTTTGGGTCTGCACTGCATATTTCATAAAATTGCTGACGGATTTTATAATAATTCTTATAAATAAAATTTTGTGGTCATAAAGACGATTCGAAATTATTTATTCTAACACATACTTATACTGGCTAAAATGAGAATTTCACCAAACTATACTATACTTAGGTACACATTTGTATACTTATATACAGAAATAAATCTAAAATTGTACTTAAATTAGTATAGTCTGAAAATTACAATAAAAATCTTACGCGGGATTAAATAAAATAGGTCAATAGCCAAAAGAATGTAACCGAGGACACTAGTTTCTGTCAGTTAGGGATTTTGTACAGCGATTTATTTAAAAAAAAACTTCAAAGGCTTTCAAAGTACCACAGTTTTCTTATTATAATTATATAATATGTATAACAATAATTTTGTAACCACTTAAAAAGATAAAAAAATAAATGTTCATTTATTATAAATTTTATAATTTTATAAAAAAAACCCGTTTTGGTTTTCCATGGTAGGGTAAAATGAACAAAGTATGAAAACTATAACGTATACAACTTTCAACTGTTACAAAACTATTTTTTTACACAATATATAAACGCAAATTTTTGATTATGCCTTTTTAAAAAAATAGGTAGTTATTATGCCCACAATATTATCGATAATCAGCTCTGTATACCAAAACACTTTACAAAGTTTAATGAGTATTTTGGTATAAAATTAATTAAAAAAATCCATAATATTTTGGGTTGGTTTCTTTTTGCATAACTACGTCAAATGACTTACAAATAAATATAATATAGTTCAGTACAAAACTACAACGTCAATAAATAAGAAGAGATCACTTACTCCGACTACTCTCATTTTAACCAGACATATACGAAGTGTCATGTCGTAGCGGCAGCTCCTGGACTATAGACGAGGAGCTGTCGGCGTGACCGTTTACTATAAATATAGTGGGGTTTCGTAGACTTGAAATTTTAATACAATTTGAATCAACTTGAAGAAATCGCGCTCTTTTTGTTAAACCAGATAAATAAGCAAGTATTATTCTAACGTATTTGTTTTCACTTGTCAGTAGAAAAAGTTTTGTCAATTTCCTCTAAAATGCAAATTTAAATTGGGAAAAGATAATTTGTCTGCCATAAAACTCTACCAGTACAGTTTTCTTAAAATATTATTAAGTAAGTACTTATAGGTATATTTTCCTTTGTTGCAAAAAGGTGTAGTTATACTTAAGGGGGTGTATCTGCTCGTCTAACTGAACAAATTACAACGAACGAAATTCGCAAAAAAATTGACCGCCGATTTTTCAATTTTACCAATCGATCCATTATTTGCATATTTCTCGATTCTTTCTTTTGAAAGTGGTTCAGATTGACGAGTAGATATAACCCCTTTAGTATAACTACACCTTTTCGTACTAGTGGCCCGCCCCGGCTTCGCACGGGTAACAGAAGTAGGTATAGTGAACTTTTTAACAGGGGTAAATTCGTGATACATTTTGATTTCATCACATTATAAACCTCTAAAAGTATCAGTGTTTCTTTACTAGTTTTATGCATGTATTATACATATAAACCTACCTCTTGAATCAGTCTATCTATTTAAAAAAACCGCATCAAAATCCGTTGCGTAGTTTTTAAGATCTAAGCATACATAGGGACAGACAGCGGGAAGCGACTTTGTTTTATACTATGTAGTGATTACTCGTATACACCGAAGAACTAATAAAACAAAGAAAAAAACAATTCCCATTATGCGTCTACACGTTAAATATTCAATTGAATAAATCCTATTAAAATTTCAAATCCAGTACTCACGTACATAAATTAAATGCATCGTATCGCTTAATATGTCTAACTAGTTTTATTATACAACGTACATTAGATTGCACGGGTAACGCGGCGAGCACCGCGTCTCAATAATAGGTATATCACAACTAAAACTTCTACATTTGCTCGATCGAATCGGTCCAGAAATATATAAATCGTACTTAAAAATAATAATAAAATTTCATATTCGAAAAAAAATAAGGGAGATTATGACTAGCACAAAAATACTGTCGAAATCCATTTACGAATGATAAAACCATTTTAAGTGATGTCTTGCTAATATAAAGTCACTTATAATAGTGACTTGATGTTTTAAAGTCATACTTAAATTGATAATTTAAAGTCAGGGTATTACGAACATGCAATCGCGTAACAACAGCAGTAAATTTTGCTGTCAAACGGCATACAAAAAATGACGTTGAGACATTAAGCAATTAAACGCTTTCCACACTTCTACTGCTGTTCGTAATAAGAGAAAGCGTGACTTGATGGAAGTTACCATAAATCTTGACATATTACCATAAAGTTACTTTAAATAGGGACTTGGTTTATATATGAGCGACTTGATAAAATAAAGTTCCTATAGACACTTTAAAAGTGATCACAAGTTTTCAAAAAGTTAAGTGTCAATTAGTTAAAAGTATATTCGATCTCTGGACCCATACGAACCAGCCTTATTTATCTATACCCATAAACGCACCATCTTATATTTAGGATATGGTTTTAGAGCATCCACGTTATGGTAAGAGGATCAGTGCTTACCTATTATGACGGACATTTACAATGTAACAGCAAATATTGTTGATCTAGAGGCTTCAAATCAAGATAATTCTAAAATTAACCATTAGGTATTTAGTCGACGGATACAATCCTACGTGATATCACAACATCAAATTACATTTATTTCACAACAAAGACTTTAACGGCAAATTGCAGAAACGTCATTTTTATATGTAAATATGACATTAAATTGAAAGTTTATATTTAACAATTATATATAAGTAACTTTAATATGTCAATCGTGTACCGGTTAATGTAAAGTGCATGTCCCACTTTAACTTTAATTAACATTTCTGAATGACAATAAGTTTTTATCTAATATCTATTTTAACACCAAGTATCTATTACCACTCAATTTGATGCCTCAGACAGAAAAGTTCTTCTGAACTTAATTACACGCAAAATATCTACTTTTGCTAATGGTAAAGTAGGTACCTACCATGAACAGTGGATGCTCATTGGGTAAGCAATTCCAGAATAACATAGCTTATTGTGAACTTATCTGTATATTTAGGCTACACGTTAAAGCTCTGTGTCTACCTAACGGCTCATAAGAATCATTTTTAAGTAGTCTTATTACAATACTAACGAATAAACGTTTTGTTTGTAACAATTTTAAGTGAGAAATCCTTTTATTAATGTTTTGGCCATAGTTCAGTATTACACAAATTACTTACGATGTTTAATTTTAACAATATTTAAAATTAATTTCTAATTACGTGAAATGATTTTGATTTTTTTTTAAAAGAAGGGTTGTTTGCCCATATTTAGTATTTATTTACCTTAAGATAAGGTCAGTTTTGCAATAAGACTACAGTTTACACAGACCAGTTCACATCTATGTATAAGGCTAACAAATCCGAAGGTGCCAACTTCCATATTTTGGCACCTCTAAATTTGGCCCTGGACGTCCACAGGGACGGCCGCAGTGATGCACGACACGGGGGCATAAACATCGGACGGATCAATTCGTTCACATTCGGGGCCTACTGAAGTCTGTACTCAGCCCCACGTAACAAATCTTACTTGAATATTAAGCTAGATCCAAGCTATCGGACGTGGCCAACGGACAGTGTGCAGAATTTTTGAGTCATGACTTTTGGCAAAAATCAGATATCTGTCGGACATCCTAAATGCCACGTCCGTAACTTACGTAATACGTCCGATATTTTGCACAGTTTGGTATAAGGCATTATAAAAATTACCTACTTAGGTATATAATAAGTAAGTCGCTTTCGATAGTTTGATTCCAGCTTTAGTACCTTTTCCATGAGACTTATTACGTGTGGCTGAGTTAATTAAGGAACATTTAATTATACTATTAATAGTTGGGGTTAACAAGTTTGATACCTAAGTTTAAACCTTAAAATGCTTCACACAATTTTAATTTTAAATCTGTGTCAACGACCAAAAATGAATTTAAAATGATAGAAATCAAAATCGATGAAAATTTATTTTATTTAAATCATTAATGAAAGGCTTGAAGTTGGTGAACCAAGGGCCTTATTAAATGAATTTAATGCGTTCATTTCTTAGCGATTTAATCAGAATGTGTTTTGAAAAGAAATGCATTTTCCATTAGGTAGGTGTTTGTAGGTGACACCTTTAATATTCTGTAGTGGCACTGCGCATAAAAAGTAGGCGACCGGATGACGTGTCAAGTGTCAGGAAAGGTCTCTGCTTATGTACTTAAGTACTTACATAATATTATATGTGACTCCTACGCATTATGCCAGTAGTACCTAACTGGCATAATGAAATTATGTACTTACCGAGTATAAAAAAAAAATTAGGTATTGAACTGAAGGAAACCCAAACAAAAAAGCCATTATGAAAACATAATTCAATGACGGCACCGTTATAACGATTGGTTTGTGTACTTAAAATATTTTTAACGAAAGTAGAGTACTTAGACTTCTCTTACGTAAGTGTTATCCTAGACGTGACGCTAATTTCGTAAAAGTGACGATTCTAAGCATTTAGGTATTTTAGTTCCTCTTTTTCTCCACGGGCCTTTCGTAAGACAAATTCAAAGAGATAAATCAGATTAACAAACATTGATACATAACCATAAAATTTAACTTTAAACAAAGAACTTTATAAAAAAGTTAAACTAACAATGTATACGTTACATAAGTACAACTTAAATTATTATAAGATAGATAAATGAAACATAGTAACTAGTAGCATTTTCTAACATCACAATGTAACACGCCATAAAAGTAAGTTTAATTAAAAAGCCATTGACTCGCAGTTTAATTGGTTAATCACCGAGCATCCGCTACGCTCGTCTAACAACCGTTAGTTAGAACTCTATTATGTTATTAATTGTATAAAATGATTAAAGCGGTACCGACTTAACAAAGCTTAAAATTAATAATTATAAAAGGTAGGTAAATTGTGTTAAACATTTCAAGGTGGAGATTCGTATGTGAGTAGCTTGGTGTCGATTTTCTATAAAAATCTCGTTCTTATTACATTACATAAAATTACCAAGACAAGAATCTGATACGATACCTAATTTGTTGATTTCAGTCAAAACAAAGGTGTAAATAATCCTTAGATTTTCCTCGGAAATAGCGAGCCTTATCAAGTTTCGCAGATATTTTGTTCATAAAGGCAATGTGAGGAGATGAGAAAGTTTTAGAAGCCTGGTTACGTGGATATTAGATACCGCGTATTTTGAATATGAAAGAATCTAGTTATAAATAGGTACCAGCAAAATTTCATACACACAATTTGAGGTAGTTAAGCGAAAAGGATTCAACCAGTAATATGACCGAAAATGTGTTGTCTATGTCTACACAGTATACTACGAAGAATGTTTTTGTATACACAGTTCATTATCAGTTATTTTGTGGGTTTGGATTATTTTCGCATAACTACGTCGAAATTGCAATTAAATGTAATGAGAATAAAAATACCAAATCTAAAGCTAAAAATCGACACCAAACTCACATTAAAAATACGTAACATCCGAAAAAGTTCACTTTAATATAATATGAATTATAATTCTGTCAACTAAAAAAGTCTACTCCATAACAAAAAAGTTTCATTTATAACAAAAAAGTTAACTTTAAAGTACAACTAAAACTTCACTTTTAAACCACATTTTCGGTTGCATCCCTAATCGTATAGCCCCGCTCTCAGCGCCTGCGCCCCGCGCCCCGGCCCCGGCCTCGTGCAGTTCACTGCGGGTGCGCGGGCGGCCCGCGCGGGGCCCGCGGTCACTCGCCCGTCGCCGTCACGGTCGTCCATGGCCACTGTGACGCGTAGCTTTTCTGGCTGGAAATTGGAAAAAAATGCATGTTAATTGCGTAATATAACCAGTAAGCACCCGTTATATGCGAGTCCCATTCGCATTTGATCAGTTTATTTGTTCTTTTTGTAGTATTATTATAGTTACGTAGATAATTCGTACCATGAACATCATGCCCACTGAACTGTGAAGTAAGTATTACACTATTGTAATACATAGGTAATTATGGTACACAATGGACCACACTTTCTAATGAGGGCTTATTTAAATAGATAGCTGATTGTAAGTTGGAGATTAATGTTAAGTTACCTCTGCCATTAATACAGGTTAGACAACATAGTCACAAATGTGTAAAATAATTTAATGTCCACGCCAAAACTGGCGTGCGCTTCGCATAATAAGTAATAAGTATAAAATTTACGTTCTGTACGCCAACATTTGGTGAAAAAAATTAATCTAAGACTTTGGGCTTTAAAATTACTATATATAGAGTAATATATATAGAGCAAGAGTAGGATAGGAGTGGGTAGGTATATGGTGTAACCCAATCCTACTATCCTATTAATATTATACATTTAAAATCTGATTAGTATATATTTGTTATGATAATTTATATTATATCTATGTACTTAGGTACCTATATATTATAACGTTGTAAACGTGTTTTTATAAAGATTTAGAATTTATAAAGATGCGCCACCGTCTTTTTGAACCATGAAACTTTATTTACTTTTATCGTATTGAGAAAAATACAGAAAAAGAAATTATATTGCCATGTCATGATAGACCTACCGCCTACCGCTTCGGCCAGGTAGACCTAGTAGGTTCACCACAATACGAAACTTTCATAAGGAAAGTTAACACAACAAATACCGCACCGCAACAATTAACCGCAGAAATGTCCCATATGCGGTGTTGCGGAATGTGGGCTCACTTGCCCGGAGCGGCTCGCGTGCGAGTGATGCGAATTATTCATCACTTCGTGCAATCGGGTCAAGTTCGCGTGCACCACGCACCACTTGTACACGTGGCGTGGGTGGGAAACTGGGACTGCGCAGAGATTATATTAAACGCTATAGTGTCCCGCTATATTCTACGCGAAAATAGACAGGTAGATCAACCACAAACAAGAAACCTTAAATTTAAAATATTTCAATTTCAATTTCTTTATTCAATGATTTCAGGTATAAATAGATAGTATAAACAAGTAATTATGTAATATTAAATATAATTTGAACAATAAAATTATTAAATAACAAAATATTATTGACATTTAAAACTAATGTCATTATTGAAATATATTAAGGCTAAAATTAAATAATCTGAATAAAAGAGCAAAACAGAAAATATTAATATAATTAATATATAATATAATTATAAATTCGAAAATAAATAGATAGGCAAGTGTTCCTTATCAAGTGGGAATTTTCTTTTTAGTTTTTATATACGAGTATCTGCAGATGTCTCTATAATTAACATTATAGAGTAAATGCATGGAATGCTAATTATGTCTATAAGTAGTTAACACATTGTGACACGCATCACGCGACATTTTGTCTCTGCAATGGTAGAAACTAGCGCGATATTGTCTGTCTTTATTGAATTAATTTCTAGCTGTGTCCCGCGGTTTCACCCGCGTGGTCATCGTTCCAGTGGATAAAAAGTGCCCTATGTGTTATTCCAGGGTCTAAACTATCTTCCAAGTTTCAGTCAAATCGGTTCAGTAGTTTTGGCGTGAAATAGTAACAAACATCCATCCATGCATACAAACTTTCACTTTTATAATATATAATGTGTGATGATAACAGTTAATCAGTGTTATTACTGGAGACAAAAATAACAGGTTATGTTATTTTGGCAGTTGAAACTAGCTTTTCATGAGGTCCAGCTACAGAAAAACTTTCAGAATCTTCGCCAACGACCTTTAGCAATTTCTTATACGACATGGGGAGGATTATCTCATCAGTCCACACATTTGTTTTCAGAGTTCCGTACCCAAAGGGTGCCGAAGGAACCCTATTACTAAATCTCTGCCGTCCGTCCATCCGTCTGTCAAAGGGCTCTCTCATATTATATGCTGTAATAGCTATCCACATATAATTTTTACAAAATACGTTTTGTTGCTGCAACAAATAATAAAAATAAATTAAAGTTCATAATTAAAGTCGGTCTCCATTCTCCATACAAATGAGGTGTTTTTTTTTATGTCATATTAGTGCAATAAGAATAAATTAATTATCTAATTAGAATAATAGTATTAAAAATATTATTAAGTACTTCTTAGATGAGGAGAGGTGTCACCTATAAATAGGTACCTAGGTAGGTGGTGTGCAGGAACCCTTCATATACGAGTCCTATTCGCATTTGACCAGTTTATTACTTATATTAATTAGCTTCGTTTTGTAGTTTTTGTACATGTGATATTGGATCGAGCATCGGCATTTTCATAACATAACATAACATACATTCACGCCTTTTTCCCGAAGGGGTAGGCAGAGGTGTACCCAGGACTCAGTCCCATAGTAGGTACACCCACGTTTCGCCAGTATGTTATTGGTCCCATGTAATAGGGGGCGAGCCTATTGCCATCTACCGGGCACAGTTCCAGACTCCAGGCAGTTATTGAGATAATTCCTAATGGAAAATCCAATATTTAACACTTTGCCTGACCTGGGGATCGAACCCGGGACTTCTTGATTTTCAGATGATCATTTTTAGGGTTCCGTACCTTAAAATGAAAAAAGGAACCCTTATAGTATCACTTTGCTGTCCGTCTGTCTGTTTAACTGTCTTTCCGCCTTTCAAGACAATTTAAAGGAACGCGTGGAGGTATCAAGTTGAAATTGATATCAACTAAGATCTGCGGTCCCTTAATGCTGTAAAAAAATCATACTTCTAAGTCAACACAATCAAAATTATGGCCATTTTACTGCATATGTTCAGACTTTGCGCAAGGAACTAATAGATAGCGTTGTATGTTATTGGTATCTAGGTATGGAATCCTACACTATGCATACATATACGTATGCCTTAACAATTTATTTCTATATGCTTCTTCCTTTATATTTGTCATCAATGCTTTCTTCAGGACATTTTTCATGACTTTTATCGTTATTAACCGTAACCGTGTTATTATCCACTTAAAAACTCTCGACTTTATAGGTGACTTCATAAAACAAAATTCTCTAATGTTTTTAATAAAACTTGTTTTATCGTGGAACCCATTAAATTTTATCGGCTGGAGCAAACGGCCGTACCCTTTTTTCAAATATGAGTCATTTGGACTGTACCTACCTACCTATTATGTTACCTACGTATGTAAGAACTGAAAGGCTATTATATATATACAATTTGTTAAAAAAACGGTGTTGTAAACAGCTTTCAAAATAAGGAATTGCTAAATTCCTTATTTTGAAATATAATAAGGAACCTGGATAGATAGTGTGTCATTCCCAATAACGTCATTAAATGTTGGAAATTTGTTCTGATTTAAAATGATTTGACTATTACGGTCGTCGCCTCCCTAAGGTGTAGAGTTTGTGAAAGCGGTTGGTCTGAAATTCGGTATTTAGATGTCATAGGCGTGATTGTATACCCTGGAATAACAGACAGGGAACTTGTTATCACGATATTCCCACGGGAACGGAGGCTACGCGGGTGAAACCGCAGGGCGCAGGTAATTAATATATAAAACAATTTATCACCGTCAGAGCTAGCACATACTCGTAACTGGGTTCAGTTTGAGAAGGTCGCGTTGGTATTTCACGTTAATGTCATAATAAACGTAAGTAACTTAGGGATATACAGGCTGATTCGGAAAATGGAAGATATTATTCAATATAGAGTATAACTGTAAATCTTCCATTAGGAAACGTCATCGTTATTTTCCCACTGGTCAGCTTTATACAGTTGAGCAGTGGGTAATACGTATTACCCGTTACTACCCCATAGCCCAACTAGATTGCTCAACTTTATACAGTTGAGCAGTGGGTAATACTCGTTACTTCCCCACTGCTCAACTAAAATTTAGAATAGAATAGGGAAAACTAAACAGTCTATATTTTTTTGGAGTGAACGTCCAATCACGCGAGTAAAACTGTGATTTTTGGATGTTCACTATGAGAAAACCAAGGATTTATAAGAAAAATTAAAATGACAGGGACATAGGTTACTTACTTCATTATAAACATATCAGGATATAAATGTATAGAATGGGTTTATTATATTCGGAGAAAACATGGGAATACAAAACATCGATTTGGTAAATTTTTCATAGGATTGTGTCAAATTCCTTAAAGGCCATGTATGCTCTTAACGATAAAATAAATCTTACCAACGTGTTAAAAAAGGTGAAGTAATACTTAAGGGGGTGCACCTACCCGTCAACCTAAACAAGTTGCAAAAGAAATTCAAAAGAAAAAAATCGTCTTTCCATACAAATTTGCTGAACAGCTGATCCATCTTATATAAAGTCAACATATTTCGCTAATTTCGCAATTATTTCTTTTGAAAGTTGTTCAGTTTGGCAAGCTGAGGCACCCCCTAAATCTATTAAGGGGGTGCAAAGAAAGATTTTACTAACCGATATTATGGCTTGCACCAATTTAACAATTGATAAAAAAGCGCTAAAACTAACTTTAAAATAGGTACGACTCCATTTTGTAACACCTTATAGGGAGGTAGTCTTAACAGGTATATTATATCTACGTTATAAATACCACGGTCGTGTCTGTCAATCTAGGTTCTAGGTATAGACTTTTAGAGAGAGCCCTATAGGTAATGTGACCTATGCTTGCTGGCGTGCTTGGGGGATCGATTTCAACATGTTTGTTTTGGTAAATTGGTCTTTATAGGTCTAATGTAGGCAGGCCTAGGTATAAGCACTTATTTATTTACCAAAGTGATACCTAGGAAACCTAGGTATATAGGTACGCTGTACCAGTACATTATAGGTACATATAATGAACGGCCAAAAAATATTATCAATTATCAAGCCATGTTGCCTCAGATGGTAGTAATAGTAACTCTGCTTTCTGTGCCGCAGGCTCCGGCTTACTAAACCACTGCTTTTATTCAATAAAAGAATATTTAGAATTCAAAATCACGCAATAAAACAGATACTAAAATAACCATAACCACTTCGAATATTATAACAAATTAACTTATTAGTTACACTAATTTAGTTATTAATAGAATACCTAAATTATATTATCATAACCTAAATTCTTTATTAATATTTTTTAATAGTTCTTAATTATATGAATGACATTTTTTATAAATAAACAACAGTGACGACTTAGAGAATATTATAGAATTTTATAAGAACGTAAATAACGGACATAAAATATGTAGGTACATTTAATGCATGATATTGTCAAATAAGTAAAATTTATGTTGCACACTCAGGAAAGAAGTAGAATAACTTAAATATACTTGGCACTTTATTGTTATTTATAAGACCTGTATTCTAGCAATAAATATTTTTGATTTGGATTTGATTTGATTTGATTTCGATCTCCGGCCAGGTCAAACATTTTTGTGCATGAACATGTCTGTTTGATCTGTGTTTGGGTGTTATAAGCGTATATAAGTATGTACATCAGACATCTGGTTACCATAGCTTCTAGCCTAGTTTAGGACCAGATAATCGTGTGTGAAAGTTGTCCCATATTATATTATTATTATGATCATCACTAAGAATCATCATTGTTCCACAGTCTTATGTCCTGCAGGACATGCCCCATAAGTGCAGTAGTAGGTACTTTAGTACTATTATTTATTCTGTGGCAGTAGTTAGGTTCAAATAGAGATGCGGCAGAGATGCGAATGTTAAGATAGATGTGTGTGTGTTAAGATAGTGACAATAATGGATAAAATTAGAAATGAGTACGTAAGGAGAAGTCTGTAAGTTGCACCAGTGACAGAGAAATTCAAGAGTGGAAGACTGGCCTGGTATGGACATGTTATACGGAGGGATGAGTGCAGAGATGATCGATGATACTCGTAGATACACTGGAATGGAAAGATGACGTGCTGTGACGACCCTATCTAGTGTGGGATAAGGACAGGAAGATGACGAGCTAGGTTCAGTTCAAATAGGCCATTACAAATTGGGACCTATCTTGGGTCCAGGTTACCGCCTCCATATTGCCACATGCGACGCCTATAGGTACGTGTTCCGTTACCTTCGTAGTTTCACAATTCGTACCGTCGCTGGCCTACAATTGAATCAATTGAGCCGACCCTAGGTCAGGTCGCCCATTTAATGTCAATGGGAAATTATTGAAGTTGTTGCAAATTGTGTTATTGTTGCTAAATTAGATACCTACCGAGTACGGAGTGATGAAAGGATTACAATTTTTTGAAGATGTTGCGAAATATCCTATGAAGGCAAAGTCTGCATGCCTTGTAGAGTCTGTATCCCAGTGGATATAGGTACGTATTTTTTCAACACCCTTACTGGTAATGTGACCGTTATCTCAACGTATTTAGGTTCATTATACTGAACTAGGGATTTTTACTTTACATTACAGCACTAGTGCTTTTTTACTTTGTTTTTTTTTAATCGCCATAGAGTTTTTTTGTCAAAAAACAATAAATATTGCTTTGAATAAATTATAAATATTTTAACTCATTAACAATATTTTTATCATAATTTCATCAAATTATATTTTATAACAACAAATTAACCTTAATTTGTGAATTGAAAACATTATTTTTGTGTTTATTAAATTTTTTTACATTGCCAGTGCATTTGCGCGACTGTAAAGGTTTCGAATGGAGACCACGGACCGGCAAGCGTAGCGTAGGCGTCCACTCACAAGTTGGACAGACGATCTGATAAAGACAGCAGGATCACGCTGGATGCAGGTCGCTTAAAACTGGACTAGATGGAAATGGGGGAGGCCTATGTGGCTGAGATGATGATAAAATGGCTCAAGCTAAAATTTACGTTCTTGCCATGACCGCTATTTCTTTTGGGAGTTTATTATAGAAACGTACACAGTTTCCTAAGAATGACTTTTTATTGGTTTTAGATAAATCTAAATCTTGGTATTTACAGCTATTTTATCTTTTGTTATTCATTATATTAATCATCATATTAATATTATAATATTACGGAAGTTTTGCAAACTAACTACCTTAAGTACCTACTTACTAGTTTTAAGAATAAGAATATTTTTTATTGTAATAACTGTGTACAAAGATGGTAGAATACATTAAAGTAAATACAAATTATTATTATTATTAATGTTGCGAACAAGGATTATGTCAAAATTATTCAATTAATAGTTGAAAGAAATTAGTAAGTAGGTACTATCAATGCGCTAGCTTCCTTACGAATTAATAGTAATCATGAAGTTATGTTACATAAATAAATATTAATATTAGAGTAAAATCGAATTATTTAATCGTTAAAGAACTCCTTTATCTTATAAAATGCCTTAGATATGAGCCATGATTTTAATTTAATACTAAACTATCATTCTTTTAACATTTTTTTTATGCTTTCCTGTTTTTAAATTAATTTCAGTAGATACCTACATTTATTGAACGAGCGCATGCCAAGTGTTTTTAATTTCATAAATGGGCACACACAAAAAATACTTCCATAAAAACCCTGGCTCGAGAGTAGAGACGATGTATTCAGAAAAAAACGTCTAAAAATTTCCTGCACGAAATTCATCAAATTACAAAAAGTGCTGGGAAAATTGTCGCCTACAGTTTTTTTCTTTCCTTATGTTGACTTGGACCGTGTCACAGAATAAATAATAGTAATAGCCAGTGTGCCGAAATAAGTGCCTACTTATAGATATGATAAAAATATCAAAACAACGTATTTATAAGGTAGATATTATTACGTATTTTGTAGGTAAAAACAACTTTGCACTCGTTTCGAAGGTAAGATATGGTACCATTATTATACTTATTATATATATTTTTATAAAAAAAAATAGTTTATTTCAGACTGAATAGTTTATTTTGGCTTTTACTTGCTTTCGTGGAAAAGTGGCCAAATGAAAAATTGCTGTATTTTTTTTAAACTTACTACGGTAACTACGGTACTATTTTCAACTAAATATTTAACCTCTAAGTATTTCCCTGCTCCGGTTGCACAGTGAGCAGGGAAAACTAATTCCTAGGGGGTTAGAACGAAACAGCAGATATGAATTGATCAAGCGCGAAAGAGAGAAAAAACGAGGAAAACTAGTTATCCCCGTGCCATGCTAGGCACCAATAATGACTATCATGCAAATGTGCACTCCAAAGTCTATGACATAAAGGCTAATTTTAAATGTAGTATCAAGACATGCGGCCAATTCGTGCACGCACAAGGGTGGTTGCCACCCTTAGCTAACGAGGGAGGCGGGGTGGTACCACCCCCTGACCCGAAAACCACCCCGTGCGTACCCCGCCTTACGGATGTTACGTGCTGCTATAGTGCAGGACATCTACAGTGAGAGGTTTATTTTGGTGCGCGGCCGAATTTGGAACTAACAGTGAGAACATACTTCTCAAAATTACTATACTAAGTCCAGCAAATCAAAAGGTGCCGTTGGACAGTTCTTATTAAATAGGCAAAATTTTTGCCTTGTTTGAAAGATTTGAATTTATATTTAGTATTAAAAATTTTACACTTTGTGATAAAATCATAATTCCGTGGTTTTACGGCGAAGTTTATTGATATGTGTGTGTTACGGTTCCCTATTCATTCGCATACTATTATTAGCCATAATTTTACAACTCATAAAATTTTAAGCCATAATATATGTAATGGCTAATGATCACCAGTCATAACGTCAATACTCCTATTATAACTTGTTATAGTTTTAATTTCCCTAACATTTGAAACCTATAATATTCTATGTCCTAACCATTGATAACCATATTATTTTATGCCATAATCCTAACATATCCTAACTATTGATATCACTAAAATTATGTGCCATAATCATATATTGCTCGAATGTTAACTTTGTCATAATATAAATAAAACTTAACCTAACCAATAGAATTTTGAATGTTCTTAACTCATTAACGTAGTAAACATCTTTTTATATGTAGAAAACTGTTGATATATCACATTGCTATAAAAAAAATATTATAGTAAGGCGCTATTACTGATTATGAATAAAAATGAAGGTAGTTTCATTGTTATTATAAAAATAACACAAAGTCAAATTTTAGTGATAATATTTGGAACAAAGTGCTTAAACGAATTTTGAAATTATAATTACAATGGAAAACGACTGCAAAATATTTACAACAAAAAGAGGAGCCAACAAATTAAATATCTGTGGATTAAAATATGAAAAAAATCGAGTAAATAAAAATTGTTATTATTGGGTATGTGAGTTACGGCGAGATCCTACCCATAAATGCAATACAAGTGTTACTATGTTACGGTATATAATCATATCCCTAGGGATATACATAACTATATTACGGCTTTATCTATCTTACTGCGACTTATACACCAGAAAAGCTAATATATATATATATATACACTACATATCATAACACTGTACCAAAAATACTCTTCTAGATAAAGTCATTGGAATAAAATTTGAGTTTGTAGAATTTGTAAACATACTAATAAGCAATATACAAGACAACACTACAATATACCTCACTTGCAAAAATATGTACAATACCGATTATATACAATAACAATTATGAACAATGATAATTAGGACATACATCATTATTCACTATAAAATTATACATAACCATTATGACAACTAACAATAGGAATAAAAACTATTATACACAAAAATATTATAGCAATTAAATTTTAGGACAATTTATCAGTATTACTAAAAAAAAATATGTATTTCCAATATTATGACTAGAGGAGGTTATGACAAATGGTGTATGCGGAAAAATTTTATGACAAAAGACATTATGCGAATCAATAGGACACCGTGTGTTACGCCTATACAAAGTTATTTCTTCTCTCTCAAAGCTTGAAAAGATGAAGAAACTTCAAACGGTAAGACCTTCTTATTAGATTTAAAAAAAAATCATAACATACATTCACGCCTCATTCCCGAAGGGGTAGACAGAGGTGTACCCAGGACTCAGTTATTAGATTTGCTGGGCTATTATCTGTTGAAGTTAGTATTTTCTGAGATTTTCGACAATAACGCAGTAGCGATGGTTGGTTTTTTCGTTTAAAAAACTTATGGAGAAGTGCTTTTGGTTCCGAACCTATTATAATGAATAAACCTGGCCTACCTACGAAGTTAATAAAATATTTGGAAGACCGAGATTCGTCCCGCGAAGAACACCTTTTTTTCGCGTAATATAAGTAAAACACGTAATACCTATTTCTTAGATTATTTTAACTTAGATAAACGCAGAAGGCAAAACCATAATTATATTATCAAATTACAGTACAAAATTACAAGAATCGGCTCATCCGTATTTCAGACTGATCAAATTCCGAGATTCTTTTTTTTTTGCAAATCAATACAAAGAAAGGCTTTTCTCGTCTTTTTATGGAGATAATAAACAAAACTGCTCCATAACATTTCATAGTTCATAACATTAGAAAAAGAGGACAGCTGTGACGTCAGCTGACTGTTTAATCCGACCCCTACAATAATACGTATTGACACCCCAACGAAGGGGAGCCGAGATTAAATGTTTATTCATTTTATCCTACAGGATGCTCACAATTAATGTGACACATTCGGGAACAAATTGTAGGTAACGTAACGCAATAAGTATATCGAGAAAATGACGAATTAATTAAAACGAGTTGGTGGAAAGGTACAAGACGAAGGTCGTAGGCAAAGGGCAAAGGGCGAGGGAATCAGTGTTAATATGATTTATTATTAGATATAGAGGTAATTCCTAATGGAAAAATCCAATATTTAACACTGCCTGACCTGGGGATCGAACCCGGGACCTCTTGATTGGCGCCTTGATTGCGCCCTCTACGCCACACAGGCTTTTAGTATTAATTTTGTAAATATTTCTGAGATAACAGTGTGTTAACGTGAATCAATAAATAGTGTTATAGTAGGTATATAATTTAACTATATAGCTGAACAAAAATCAATTTTTGGTCATATTTTCATAAATCATCTAATTCTTACCCTCTTACGACTTAATTTACGATATTTCCATATGGCCAAAAACTTCAGTTTTTTTTCAGCTGTCACGTATCAAGCTATGTTTTATAACTTATATATTACAACAAAACTGAAATTCTGCTTCGTTAGATCTCGTTTATTGCTCATAAATAATTATTGTCATACAAATTGTAAAATATACATCACATTATTTAAATCTAGAATATATTATATAGACTCTAGATACACGACAGTGTGTCAACCGAATTAACAAGAAAAGAGTGACACACCAGCTATGGGTCATGATTTTACGCGAATCATTTCGGCCCAGTTTTAACAGCCATATTTTTAACTGAATATAGGGAAACAAACATTAATATCACAAGGCTTATAGCATTGAGTGGTGGTCGAGCCTAACCCTCGCGACACATATTGCGCGCGTGACTCGAAATATCGATGTTGCAGATACGGTTTCTCTGTGAATTTTAAAATATGCACACACGGAAATAGAAGCACGATAAGGGTTTTCATGAGTATTGCAACCGACCACTCAACCTATAGACGACTCTTTAGGGGTATGATTTCGCCAAGGATACGCAATGACACAGCATACCGGCCGCTTACGTTCGTTCCTCATTCATGTTTTCACAAGATATGACATGAACTTTGACATGTTTGAAGTCTGATCAATGCAATAAAAACTAGCCAATCTCCTCCGCACTCCTCCAATTTTGTTTTTATATTAAAAGGAGTTGTTAGGCCACGTCGACCTTACATTATAATTTTGATTTTATTTGATAGGCATAATAATAAGGTTTTCAAATGTGCATAAATCATTTTATTATATCGTAAGAAAATAAATAAATCATATTATTTAGTATCGCCAATAATTATAATGAAATAAACAAATTTTCTACTATAATTAGAACGCGCGTCAGCATTAAAATGTTACTTAGTTAACCTCACTTAATTGAAATCAAATTATAAATTAAACCGCGATTATAAGATTATACGTATTTCCAGCGTAACATCATATTTGTACGTGAATGTTACGTCACAGCGCTCGTCACGTAACAGGATTACAACGTGACAGATAGGTAGAGGCAATGGGTAAGTAATGGTATGTAGCACTATTAGTTAATCTGTGGTATAAGGTAGATAGTACGCAGTGTGCGCTCGCCCTTACCTCCCGTCATTAATTTGTTCCTTTTATTTTAAGACTATTCAGACGACCGAACAGTGTTTATTGTTCGTGTACGGTATATAATTATAATGGATCGTAATTATTATTTTCTGAGAAAACATTAATTACTGAAGGGAATTTATTAAATTGATATATATGGTATTCTGACCGTGGGCATATCGGGATAAAAAGTACTTTTTATGTTAATCCATGGTCTAAACTATATACACACCGGATTTCAGCCCAATCGGTTTCAGTAGTTTTGGCGTGAAAGAGTAACAAACATCCATCCATCCATCCTCACAAACTTTCACATTCCTATATATATATTTATAATATAAAGCCCGTCACACATGCAGCTATAATATATATTTCTATGACGTCACCATCATATACCGTGATATATATTATTGCTTATTAATATAAACTACGGTATCAATGAAATGACTGCCTCGGTGGCGTAGAGGGCGCATGCTCGACTGCCAATCAAGAGGTCCCGGGTTCGATCCCCATGTCAGGCAAGTGTTAAATATTGGATTTTTCCATTAGGAATTATCTCAATAACTGCCTGGAGTCTGGAACTGTGCCCGGTAGATGGCAATAGGCTCGCCCCCTATTACATGGGACCAATAACATACTGGCGAAATGTGGGTGTATCTACTATGGGACTGAGTCCTGGGTACACCTCTGCCTACCCCTTCGGAAAAAAGGCGTGAATGTATGTTATGTTATGTTTTTATCAATGAAATGAAGGCTAAAATAAATGTTATAACATCGTCTCCGTGTGTGGTAGCCTGCTATAATATAAAGTTATATTATAGGACGGTATATTAATATATATTAGGTATAGCTACGTGTGTGACGGGCTTTATTAGTAGGAAGGATTTAAAAACATACATCTCATAAGAACTTATACACGTGTTACAAAAAGGTATTACCCCTTCAAAATGAATACTTAGCATTCAAAAGAAAAAACTATTGAAATTTGCCATAAAAATTCGACTTCCCATACAAAATAGAACAGCTAATCGGCATAGAAAGTGAACATTTTTATGTGTTTTGCAACTCTTTTAGGTTGACGGGTAGACCTCAAAAAGTTCCCGATTGCCTTGACCGCAGTGACGTCGGAGAGTCGCGAGTGGAAATAGACGTTATCGATAGACGTCGACTCTAAGGTCATTCACGCATCCATACAAACTTGCGCGAATTTTTAATAAATGCTGAAAATCAGCATTTAAGGCGAAGTGCTAAACTAATTCACCCTCTCGCTCACACGTACCCCCATTTTTGAAGATATAAAAAATACTACATGTTATTACGTGAAATAAAGAAAACGACTACTAGGATATAGAAAATAACAATACAAAGATTCAATAAAACATCAATTTCAATCCAAACGATTTTTCGTATAAAAACCTGCGCAAAGCAAAAAATCCTAGAAAAATAAAAAGTCAAACTCAAACTCAAACTCAAACAGATTTATTCAAATAGGTCATAATCTGACACTTTTGTACGTCAATGAAGATACAGTACTGAGTCTACCGTGCGTTCGGAAAGATACCTCTACAAGAAGAACGCACAAGAAACTTGTAGGGCTTAATTTTTTCAACAGATAGTTTCACAATATTTGGTTTGCTTACATTCGTTTTCTTTGAAGGTGCCGCGAGGCGACTATGCAGAAGTTTCCAGGCATCTTTGTCCTCTATGTACTGGTTGACTTTATAATATGCCTTCTTTAGTAAAGTAGATTTTATATAGGTTTTGAATTTACCCTCTGAGAGCCCAGTTATCTCTTTTGGGATTTTATTATAGAAACGTACACTATTTCCTAAGAATGTCTTTTTATTTGTTTTAGATAATCTAAAGCTAGCTATTTGGTCTTTATTCCTAGTATTAAAATTATGAAGGTCACTATTTAATTTTAATTTATGTAAATTTTTACGCACATACATGATGTTCTCATAAATGTATAAGGATGGTAGGGTCAGTATGTTTATATCTTTAAATAATTCCCTCAGGGATTCGCGGACCCCCACAACAGAATCCCATAAGACATCAAGCTATGGAAATATGCAAAGTACACTAATCTCGCCACAGCCAAAGGCACTGAAAACTTGTTTGGATTGAATTGTTTTTTTTACTGTATCATTGTATTGTTATTTTCTAGAACCTAGTTGTCTTTATTTCACATAATTACATGTAGTATATTTTATATCTTCAAAAATGTGGGTACGTGTGAGCGAGAGAATTTGTTTAGCACCTCGCCTTAAAAATAGCGAAACAAAAGAAAAAAGGAAAACACGAGTATCTCGTTACGAATCATTATAAAAATACGACAATAAAAAATGAGAATAATTCGTCAAAGTGACACGTAACAAATGAAATGACAACAAATGTTCTGTTCCGAATGCGTCCCTGCCTCAAATGGAAACGACCTCAGTTTTGTAGGTCAGGGTGGCATGTGCGAAAGTAGATCATATTTCTTTTATGCTACGTGCTATTTTCGTATGTCAGATATTATGTTACAGTATTGAAAGATCGATAGGAGTAACATAATAATATGTATTAATATCTAAGTTTAAGGAGGTAAGTACTTTTATGCAATAAATAAAGCCTAAAGATGAAATTAAATTAATAGGTTGTTCGGAAAGTAATTTCGTTTTTTTGGAAATGCAACAGCTTTCGTATCATAAACAAATACTTTATTAAATTATACATTGGCCGTTCTGGTCCAACACCTTTTGCCATCTTTCTGGTAAAAGCATAATTTCCACGCTCATAAAATTTTTGGTCTTTGCTGGCAAAAAACTGGCGGGAAAAAACGAAATTACTTTCCGAACAACCAATATAATACAGGGTTACTGGTAATTAGGATCCTTATAAAGCGTGATTGTAGTATTGTAGGTATTCAAATGATATTTGAAATAACTATGATCCTAGCTTTGTAATCGACTAAAAATACGTATATATAGTACGTATGCTTAATGTAGGGTTCCATGTCTAGATATCTGAACAAAACGCTTCCACGTTCTAAGAACATACAGCGTCATCTAGTTTGAAACTACTGCAAACATGTTATCACAATTTTTTTTCAATTTTACAATAATATTTAATGAGGTTAGTGGTTACATTCGTTTAAGTAGGTATTTATAAATCTCAGCCGTTGGTAATCCACTACTGAACATTGGCCTCCCTCATAAATGGGGTTTTGCTAATACTCGACACGCTTGGCAGGTAGGTTGTCGAGCGCAGTTCGATGGTTTTTACAGAGGACGCTGCTGCCCGTCGTCTGGATCTGGCTCTTACGGCAACCACGTGTAGAGAGGGAGGAGCACTATTCTAAAGACGGTAACTCCACGGCAAACTTTAGCGCTAACTACGAACTTTAGCGCGTGTAAAGTTGTGAAGAAAACTGTTATTATTATGATCGAACTGAACTGAATATTACATTTACAAGAACAGTTTTGTCCACGAGTTTACATTTGCTAAATTTTTCAGAGCCTATGTTCAGTCTCGTCAAGTTACGCCGCCCGTATATTAACTACCTAGCAATACTTTTATATATAACTAGATATTATGACCGGAAAAGGAAGTCGTTTATAAAGTGCGTGGTTATCTTATGGCAGAACTAGTTGGTCCCCGCGGCGATTCCCGTGATAAATATGCATGCCTGTTCCGTTCGTACTTATTGCATATATTATTATGTTTGTAGATTATAGAAAGAGATTTATATCAATGTATCTACAATCTACATTAATATACTTAAATAACTGATTCGGTGGCGTAGAGGGCGCAAGCTCCTGCCGATCATGAGGTCCCGGGTTCAATCCCCAGGTCAGGCAAAGTGTTATGGGATTTTTCCATTAGGAATTATCGTGGAGTCTGAAACTGTGCCCGGTAGAGATGGCAATAGGCTCGCCTCTTATTACATGGGACCAATAACATAGTGTCAAAATGTGGGTGTACCTAATGAAATGACCTGTTCCTGCTGTCAGCTGACATTATTGAATAGTCTGTCGACCTTGTGGGTGGACGTCCTACGCTGCTCATGCCGGTCCGTGGTCTCCATTCTCCAACCTTACATCGCCATCGGCCATCAATTGTACGTACTATGTGCCGGCCATCGCCACTTCAACTTGCTAATCCGCTGGACTACGCGGTAACTTTCGTTCGTCTGCGTAGTATTAATTTTAGTATTCAATTAGTATTAATTTATTGTAATAATACAATGATTACGCATGTAGTTTCCGCCATTTCTCCGCGGTCGGCAATGAGTAATTGCCGCTCGTCTAACATTAACCCAGATTGAAATCGACAAGATTACAGTTATGTGCGGCTCTTTACTCTTAACTGTGTAAGTAGTACCCAAGTACTGTATACTTGGTACCTACTACCTAATATATGATCTGAAACTATCATGGTTGTAAACCTTCAAAGAAAATGAATGTAAGCAAACCAAATATTGTGAAACTATCTGTTGAAAAAATTAAGCCCTACAAGTTTCTTGTGCGTTCTTCTTGTAGAGGTATCTTTCCGAACGCACGGTAGACTCAGTACTGTATCTTCATTGACGTACAAAAGTGTCAGATTATGACCTATTTGAATAAATCTGTTTGAGTTTGAGTTTTGAGTTTCATTAGGATCACTTTTTACTGGATATTTACCATGATTCGACGTTTTAAGAGTTTCCCGATATTTCGACGTAGTTGCATGCGTCATGATCATGGAAGAACTGACAAGCCTCGGCGAGTTGGTTATTATTGGCAGATTTTTGTAGTGCTAGGCCTCTTTTGCAGAGGGCCGCCTGGGGAAGTACCACACCTTTGCCAGTTATTCATCCGCCAAGCAGTAATGTGCAAACATTACTGTGTTCCGGTCTGAAGGGCAATGTTACCAGCGAAATTACGAGTTTCAAACACCTAATATCTAAGGGTGACAGGCGCAGCGCAGTACCGCGCAGAATTTTGAATTTTAAAACACTGGGTGGCACTGTGTCTGATATGGGCAATCATGATGCTTACCATAAAAAAAAAGATAAATCGATCTACCCTCTGTTTTAGTCTTTTACTCCGACAATTGACACTACCATTGATTGGTCTCGTCGAATCATGGCTTTCCCGTCCTAATACTTGGTACCACAGATCACTATAACTTGGTACCCTTGGTATACCTACCTACTTGGTGCTTACCTTGTAAAAAACAGCTTGATACCTGACAGCTCAGCAAAAACCAATTTTTTGGCCATATTTCCATAAATTAAGTTCTAATTTATTGAAATATGACCAAAAAACTGATTATTATTAAGCTGTCACGTGCCTATCAAGCTTTATTTTATAAGGTTTAGATTCTGTAGTAGGTTTAGATTCTGTAGTAGGTTTAGATTCTGTAGTAGGTTTAGATTCTGTAGTAGGTTTAGATTCTGTAGTAAGTTTAGATTCTGTACTGACAAAGTGTATTGACAGGGTCTCCGTGCTGTCTTGTACCTCTTTCATTATTGTCAAGTGCGGTGTAGGTATTTTCTTGCAAAAGTATTTTTGCAATAAAATAAATATTTTCTAAATAAAAATTTAATAAAATAGGAATATGTGCGATGCGCGCGGCGCGGCGCGGGGAGGCAACAGGTCATTGGCCTCGCGCGGATACCGTGCGTTTCCATTGCACCACGGCGGAAGAATCATTTGACAGATGGAAATCTAATGAGGAGGGAGACCTTACTAACACTAGTAAGGTCTCCTCATTAGACGATAGGGCTTGCTGTCAGTTTTGCCTCAAAATTATGATTGATGGTTAACCTAGGTATGTTTTAATGTCCCACTACTCCGAGTATGAGAGGGGTATGCGTCAATGCATTTTTCCTGGCACAAAAAAATAGGTATCGTTTAATATTATGATTGACGTCATTTAACAAATTAGTCGTCAATCACTCAGCATCACTGATTGACGCCTTAACTATCGTGTAATTGACGCCTAAAGTAGGAACAGCAATAATAAAAAGCGTCGTCCTGACTAATAAGTACATAAAATTCTTGCAGGAAGCATGGGAGAATGACAGCGAATGAGAGTCGTGGGCGGGTCGTTAATAAAACCTAGATATTAAAAAAAATAGGTAATAATACTTTTCTAATACTTATTTTATAAATTATATTAATTTACATAACTTACGGAGGCAACAGTGTTCTTGTTTTTTTTTTATAATAGTGAGTAATAAGACGAGCAAATCAGGTGCCTGATGGTAAGCATCATGATTAGGTACCCATATCTGGCACAGTGCCATCCAGTGTTTTGATATTCAAAATTCTGCGCGGCACTGCCCTGCGCCTGTCACCCCGAGATATTAGTTGTTAAAACTCGTCATGCCCAAATGGCAAAGGTGTGGTACTTTATTTTAGGATGTACATTTTTTTTATACATATAATTTTAAATTGTAAAGGTAAAATATGAATTGATAATAAGGTCGGTAACACCTTTAGAAATGAAAACCTTTGAGGAAAATTGTATGAATATAATATATTTTTGTTCATAAATCCTCCTATAGAGGTCGTATTCAACAATGTTTTTAGTAAGCTCCTTACCTTCTCGTATTCTAAGGAAAATTATAGCGAAGGTTATTTTGATGTTTTTTTAATCTATTGAGCAGGATTTTCTATGAAACATAATATTCCAGGAATATTTCAGAAAACATCTGCTGTTTACCTAACTTATTTCTCCGTATCTTGTTATAATATACACTAATATAATATTACTAGTCGTGCCCCGCGATTATACCCGCGTAGTCATCGTTCCCGTGGGAATATCGAGATAACAAGCCTAAGTGTTATTCTTGGATCTAAACCATCTACATATTGAATTTGAGCCCAGTCGGTTCAGTACATGTGTAGTAGGCGTGAAAGAGCAACAAACATCCATCCATCCATCCATACAAACTTTCACCTTTATAATATTACTTGCTGTGTTGTTTTTCCGGGAATATCGGGATAAAGTACATATTTATAATTTTATTGATTTATAATATGTATGCATTTAAAATATTAGTAGGATAAGATAGTAAGTATAATATTATAAACAAGGTGGGGTATATTCATCTTATATCTTTAAATGAGCAATTCTTGTATATATATATAATTGGAATCTCGGAATCGGCTCCAAAGATTTTCATAAAATTTAGTATATAGGGGGTTTCGGGGGCGATAAATCGATCTAGCTAGGAATCATTTTTAGAAAATGTCATTTTATTTAAAAAAAAAAAAATACCGAGCGGTCATCCAGGTACTGTTTTATTAAGCATAATATTATGTTAGTATTATTACGGTTTTATTTTAACTACAGTTACAAAATATATAGCTTAGTCATACTTGTTTAATTGTGCTGAGTATCTAGCTAAGTACTAAAATTTATCATTGATATTATAGTAAAATTACTTAAATGTACATTTAGGTACTTAAATTGCATGTCAAGAAATTATGTAAAGTTTGAGAAAGTTGGGTAATATGGAATAAGGAATATATATTTATTTATTATTGTATTAAAATTAATAAGTACCCATATTAAAAGGTAGGCACAGTGTTAAATATTGGATTTTTCCATTAGGAATTATCTCAATAGCTGCCTGGAGTCTGGAACTGTGCCCGGTAGATGGCAATAGGCTCCCTATTACATGGGACCAATAACATACTGGCGAAATGTAGGTGTATCTACTATGGGACTGAGTCCTGGGTACACCTCTGCCTACCCCTTCGGGAAAAAGGCGTGAATGTATGTTATGTTATGTTTTTGTTATTAAAAGGTACCTTCTGACTTCTGATTACTGGGTAGTTGCTGGGTAGTTAATTTTATTTAAACTGAATATTTCTATGAATATAGAGAAACACAAATATTTGATATAATAAGAAATATTATTCATTATCATAAAAAACATACATAACATACATTCACGCCTTTTTCCCGAAGGGGTAGGCAGAGGTGTACCCAGGACACAGTCCCATAGTAGATACACACACATTTCGCCAGTATGTTATTGGTCCCATGTAATAGGGGGCGAGACTATTGCCATCTACCGGGCACAGTTCCAGACTCCAGGCAATTATTGTGATAATTCCAAATGGAAAAATCCAATATTTAACACTTTGCCTGACCTGGGGATCGAACCCGGGACCTCTTGATTGGCAGTCGAGCATGCGCCCACTACGCCACCGAGGCAGTTCTAACGTGTAAATTATATATTAGTATAACATGCCGTGTGTGAAAGATACATAGCTTTTCACACTCTGTTACATGGCATAACAATAACTATGTTCCATAGACAACATACAACATAAAATCGCGGTGTAAACATACGGGAAACCAGTGGAAGTCTATAAAACACCACTGTATTACGTTTTGCAGTGGCCGTGGCCACTGGAGCAGAGTGCGTCCCGACCACAACGGCTATCCACCATAACCGCTGTCCATTTATTGTGCACTATACACGTCACACATAATATAACCATGGGGCTTGGAAGGACAGTAAAATTCAGGAAACTGCGAAATATTTTGTGGTGAAACAGTTACCTATTTTATAAATGACGACAAAAATAAAGAAAAATGTATATATAATAAGATGTTAAAAGGGTGTAGTCAAACTTAGACTTTTAAAAAGAAAGAATTAAGTATTTGTTGTTGAAACCACCGTCCCTTCAGTATCTGTATTTCTTTTCTCTGCATGGTTGTCTGGAAGAGATCGTTCTGAACGATAAGACCGTCAGTTGTTACTCTTTCTAGTTTTAAGTTTCCTTTTTGTTATTTTTCTGTATAATTGTGGTACCAATAATAAAGAGTTATAATTCATTCTAGAATTTAAAAATTCGTATACAAGATGGATCAGCTGATCGTTTCCGTATTTGTTTAGTTTGATAAGTGGATTATAGTTTACAAGACTCCCGATCATGAGGTCCTGGGTTCGATGCCCAGATCAGGCCTGTTGTTGGATTTTCCCATGAGTAATTCAATCTCAATGACAGACTGGAGCCTGGAACTGTGCTTGGTAGATGGCAATCGCCCCCAATTACATAGGACCAATAACATACTGGCGAAATGTGGGTGTTCTTACTATGGGACTGAGTCTTGGGTACACCTCTGCCTACCCCTTCGGGAAAGAGGCGTGATTGTATGTTATGTAATTTACAAAAAGATGTAGTCATTGCAACACCTTGATACAATGACTTCAAGTTTTTACTCATTTTACCAACTTAGATCAAAATATTTCGGAAACCTTTTTCGGAGCCCAGGAAAAGATAAATTTAGTTGTAGAGTAAGGTACCTTCATCAATAAAGGTAGTAAAGTACAATGTTTTCACAAAGGAAGGCTTTTACAGTTGTTTCAATATTCTATCTATACCTTTCGGCAACAAAAAGAGCCAAACGGGCTTGTTTGTAGTGCTCTTCAGAGAAATGTTATAATTTAATGGAAGCATTTGATGTCTATGTTTTTTCTATCTTTTTGTATTTTAATGTTACGTTTTTTTTTTAAACTATATACCAGATGATTTCTGTGCCTTACCTTCTTATATGTATCATATAATAAGGTATATTACGTATTACAATAATGGAACTCTAAATCAGATTCAATAATACTTAATTATCATTCAATTCGGAGATAGAACGTTCATACAGAACTATCATTGAATTTACTTTATGACCATTTTATAGCTACCGACGACATTTAATTTGAATAAATGCTATTGGAAATTGACATCATTTGATATTATGAGCCCGCATACTGATATATTATTTGGAGTAATGGCTTGTATTGGTTGATAAACTTTTTATACCTTACCCTTTGTTATGATCATGCGATATAAGTTATAAAATAATAAAAACAATGTATGTAAGTTCATATTTGGGTATTTCTATAGAAAACAATAACGTAGGTGCTTAATTATGATAACGAACGAACGCACTAACGTGTCTGTTTGATATGTGTCTGGGTATTATAAGCTAAGTATATCATCATAAGTATGTATATCAGTCATCTGGTTACCTTAGTACAGGTTTATATCCTAGTTTGATACCAGATGACCGTGTGTGACCGTGATGGAAGTTGTCCCATATTATTATTATTATTATTATCTTAGTTTAAGTATCTAGGTCAGTAAATAGCAAATATACCCCATTACTACTACTTCATACATCTACTTCGCAAAGAGATATTTAATTATTTTATTATGTTTGAAACACACCTGCTGCTTTAATTATTAGTACTTAACTAGTTTTTAGTTAATTTTATAAAGGTATATAGGTTAAGTAAATAAATAAGGCCTTTATTTACTTAACCTTATACAATAATATTATGTCGCTACCATACTATAAAACCAATAAATTTTCCGGAATCGATATATTTTGCTATCATATTATTATACACAAAGCTCATTATGTTTTACATCAGCGTAATTCGAACGGTGGCCTATAAATTCAAACACGTTATTTATCGCATGCATTGCAAAATATAATCATTAAATTCACTAATAGCATATCATAAAAACCGCGCAGAGAAAATAATTGCCGTCGTGTTGTAGAATGGAAACGTGACAAAATACCTTTAGTGAAGGACTTATGTAAGCACGAATATTATGACTATTAAACCCTTTATAACTAACGTGCATTGCCCTTACGTTATTGTTTTGTTTAGGTACCTACGTCAAGGAGAGAACAGTTTTGTCGTACAAAGAATCTCTCAATTTTCTGTTTATTTAAGTGGCAATCTGGGTGCTTACAAATATCGGGAGTATCGAAACAAAAAGATATACCGAATGTAAGCCCAATCGGTACAGTAGTTTTGGCGTAAAAGTGTAACAAACTTCCATCCATCCATCCTCACAAACTTTCGCATTTATAATATTAGTAGGATGTAATTACTATAGTCATAAAATATATAAACTATATACAAAACAAATTTGATACCTACTAACTTAATTATAACTTATTTTATTTTCTACTGACGCCCGTACACATATATGTACAGACTACAGACATATGCACATATTTGCAATATTTTGAATTTGATAAATCTTATAAATGGGTACCTATTTAATATTATTATTGTCAAAAAGGTAAGTCGAAGAACTGTAAAATATTCAGTGTTTCAGACATGTTCTATTTGCATCCAATCGGGCTAGATGAGTTACAGTTATTGGTTCACTGACTTATGACGGCAATATTATGCATGGCCAAAGTTATATATTGATGCCCCATTTTACTGCATCTTTATATCGAAGGAATGATAGATGCCATTTCCAGAGCGACGTTTTTATATAATATTTTTGTTGCATTTTGATTTTAAGATTTTTTTAAATTATATTTTATTAGTTATTATGTAATATATAAAAGCGTATTCTTGTTCTAATCATAACATGTAGAATGTTTAGAAAACGTAGTAGGTAAATCATGGAAGTTATAATTGAATTTTGAAATGCTTATATGTTTTGATTTATAGCGATTAAATTCCATGATTGTGTGTTAAAACTTAGAAGATAAATCACAAATCTCAAACAACCGCAATTCAACAACAAACCATCAATATACATGCTTACCTACCTATTTATGTATTTTTGAAACAGTAAGTAGGTAGTCACAATTCGATCATAATACAATTTAATACAATAATTGTAATAAATTATTATAATCTAACTTAACCAATTGCACTCCTCGAGTCAAACCATTATGGGTTGGGTTTTACACCCAACTTGGATGGAAAACTTAGCAGAATAATAGCAGTCATATCATAGCAGAAACATATAAAAAAACATAAAAAAATAATAACAATCATAACATTAAAAATATTATATTAAGATTACGATCGATCAGAGATAATGAATTATGATATAATCCAACAGGTTAATACAATAAATAATAATATCACCCAAAGAAAAATCAAAAAAGAAGCAAACCCATCGCATAGAAAATACCTTTACATAAATAACATAAAAAACAGGTAAGAATATAATAGTGTTTTAATATACCATCAGTAAGTTTGTCATTATACAAGTATTTTATCGCATACGACTAATGCACGTAGTTAGCAACAACCTTGGGTGGTTGCATTGAACTTCGGTCGTGTACTCTGAACACAGTACACACATAAATATGTATGATTTCGACGAGCCGATGCTACTTGAGCCGAATGACCAAGTACAAGCACCTAATGTGAGCTTTTAGCTCAGAATACATACCTAAATTAAATTCAGTTTTAAAAGTTAAGCGTGATATAAGAATTATCAATTTATTAAATGTGTGTACGATTTTATATTAAGTCATTTCATGTAGTAAGTAAACCTAGAACGTTATTTTGTGGAGGCCAACAATAAGAATTCTTATAGATTTCTTATTGTAGTGGTAGGCCTCTTTCGCCGCCTGGGGAAGTACCACACCTTTGCCAGTTATTCATCCGCCAAGCAGTAATGTGCAAGTGTTACTGTGTTCCGGTCTGAAGGGCAATGTTACCAGCGAATTTACTGGGCATGACGAGATTCAGCAACTCATATCTTAGGGTGACAGGCGCAGTGCAGTGCCGTGAAGAATTTTGAACTTTAAAACACTAAGTGGCACTGTGTCTGATATGGGCAATCATGATGCTTACCATCAGGCACCTGATTTGTTCGTCTTGTCACTAACTATCATAAAAAAAAAATTCATAACAAATATAAGTAAATAGATACACATATATATTTTGTTTTAAGTTATATACTATGCAGCTATCAACGCGTGAATAAGAAGAGACAAAGTTGACGGAATGGATGATGTGTACGAATGATTTTTATGTACCTCGTTATTTCAATCATAACAACACGCGATAGCCATGTCTATCATTTCATATCAACGTTTTTGTATTTTAATCAAATCATTACGTAGGTATTTGTACCTACTAGAAGACGAGCAGACAATTATTACATCCATAAATTTAAAAATGAACATAAATCGTTAGTTTAATAAAAAGGTGCCACCTCCCGTTGTGGCGAACACTTTTTATCCATTAATGTCTTCATCAGCATGGAATTATTTGAATTTAATTATGCAAAGTCATTAACGAGATTGTGAAATGGGTGTTTTGTGTTATAAAACACGTGAAGGAAAGCTTAATATTTTATAATGATGAATTAAGTTAACAATTTTTATCCTCTGCAATCCAGTTGGTTAAATTATACCAACGGATTTAGCAGTATATATTATTAATCAGTGCGATGAATTATGGGTATGATAATTGGTTTTTAAAACTCTACCTACTAATACAATTATATAATATCTCGAATTTCAGTATATTGTAAAAAAAAATACGTTTTTAACAGGTGAGCAAAACGCTTGCGAGTACCTAAAGGTTCTAGCTCACCTCCAGCGTCATCTAACGCGGTATTGGTTAGATTGATGTATGGATGGATATTTGTTACTCTTTCACGCCAAAACTACTGAACAGATTACGCTGAAATATGGTATGCAGGTAACTTAGACCCTGGAATAACACATAGGGTACTTTGTTCCCGATATTCCAACGGGAACTATGTCCACGCGGATGAAACCGCGGAACAAAGCTAGCATATTATATATATTTTTACAATATGCATAATTAAATTAAGTACTTACTAATCTCTTGTAATGAGTCTACGTAGTTTAACGGAGCTAATTAAGCGATGAAGTATTTAATGAAATATCGTTATTGTATAAAATTCAAGAAAATTATTGGAATTTCTAAAGGCTGTATTAAATAATATGAAAGTAAAAGTTTTAGCAAAGCACTTAATTGAACAAACACAATTTGCTAAGTTGTTTGAGTTTGACAAATAAAATTAGGCTTATTTAGTCGTCAAATTAAGTAATCTGAGTTCGTAATTCATAATAATATTATTATAGCGTTTAGTTTTCACAATTTACTCAAGTTTGTAACAAAATTTATAAAATACTTACATACTTTAGAAAAACATAACCCTCCTTCTTCGCAGTCGGGTAAAAAAACTACATAACATACATTCACGCTTTTTTCCCGAAGGGGTAGGCAGAGGTGTACCCAGGACTCAGTCCCATAGTAGATACACCCACATTTCGCCAGTATGCTATTGGTCTGTTATTGGTGTTATTGGACTGCCTCGGTGGCGTAGAGGGCGCATGCTCGACTGCCATTCAAGAGGTCCCGGGTTCGATCCCCAGGTCAGGCAAGTGTTAAATATTGGATTTTTCCATTAGGAATTATCTCAATAACTGCCTGGAGTCTGGAACTGTGCCCGGTAGATGGCAATAGGCTCGCCCCCTATTACATGGGACCAATAACATACTGGCGAAATGTGGGTGTATCTACTATAGGACTGAGTCCTGGGTACACCTCTGCCTACCCCTTCGGGAAAAAGGCGTGAATGTATGTTTATGTTATATGTTATGTTATTGGTCCCATGTAATAGGGGGCGAGCCTATTGCCTAATGGAAAAATCCAATATTTAACATTGCCTGACCTGGGGATCGAACGCGGGACCTCTTGATTGGCAGTCGAGCATGCGCCCTCTACGGCACCGAGGGCAGTATCAACTACAACTAGGTATTTCATTTCGATTTCGATCAAACTATTTCAATAAGTTTAAAATGAAACAAATAAAAACGTTTTACATTTCTTTAGAGATTGGCATTCCCTGTAATTGGCAGAACCAATTTTTTTTTACAAAATACCCAATTAAAGATAAGAATATCTAACCATTACTGTGAAAAGTAATAAAACATAACTATAATACAAAAAAAAAACAGTACGTATAAATTAAATTACAAACGTATAAAAGTGTACGAACATCGCACCTTACATTATTTATCGTGGAAGATAACATTTCTTTTACGTTCAAGCCATCAAAGAGATTATAAATAAAAAAAATGTGCGCGGTCATCAAATGACTGTCTGGAAAAAAAGAAAAAGAAGTATAACAAGACAATACATAATATAATCCGGTGTGTGCGGTTCCGACACCGTAAAGACGGAGACTTCTTTTATCTTTGCGGTTCCGGATAACGCGTTTTTTAATGAGCAAGTTTTTTGTAGAGTACAGATTAGGTTTAAGTTTTAGAAGCTTCTTTGGACGTTAAACATTTTTAGCTGAATAAAAGTTAAGTCGTTTCGAATGCAGCTTTACACATTATGGCTACCTATTAGCTAACCGCAAAATACTTAATAATATCGTGTATAAATAAATCATAATTACCTAAAAAACAAAAGCATATAAGTCGGTTAATAATAAATATTAGCAGTTTATTTTGGGTTCGTCCCGGAGAGAAGCACCGGCCCGGAGAGCCACGATTTTCATTAATTAAATTATTTTGATTTTGCAATATTTTTCTACTTGTAGAGTCAACTGAAATATCGCTTAAATGTATGATAATATTATTATAATATTTTCAAATATTTTGTACTTTGTTACGTTATTAAAATCTAAATATTATGGGAAATACTTTTTTTATGCTTATAAAAACAAAAATATTCGGATGTCATAACTTTCTTAATCGATAATTATACCTAAGTATTTTTATAAGTTTACCATGTAAAGTTATTGATTTGGTATCGTTTTTACGGCACTTAACCAGCAATAATTATTAAATATATTGTGAGAAATAAATAACGCCTTTAATTACTTCTGGAGTAAATTTTTTATAATTATTTTCAAAATGTTCACTTATACTAGAACTTATGGATCAGTCGTTATCCTTAACGTTTTACTAATAAGTATACTAAAATTATTATATATGGTCGAGGACTTTTGCAGCTGACGATACTCTTACGGAAAATTGACTTTTAATCGTCATTATTAATTAAACTGCCTCGGTGGCATAGTGGGCGCATGCTCGACTGCCAATCAAGAGGTCCCGGGTTCGATCCCCAGGTCAGGCATAGTGTTAAATATTGGATTTTACCATTAGGAATTATCTCAATAACAGCCTGGAGTCTGGAACTGTGCCCGGTAGATGGCAATAGGCTCGCCCCCTATTACATGGGACCAATAACATACTGGCGAAATGTGGGTGTATCTACTATGGGACTGAGTCCTGTGTACACCTCTGCCTACCCCTTCGGGAAAAAGGCGTGAATGTATGTTATGTTATGTTATTAATTAAATCGAAATTGTGGCTCACCGGTACGTGACTCTAAAGGACTGTGGCTCCGATGTACTGCATGGAAGTAAAACATTAATACATACTTCCCACTGAACTCTTGTTATACAAATGATTGTTTTTAAAGACCATCGAAATAATGGGACTTTTGAACAATAATCACAGGAAATTATCGTAATGATAACAAGAGGCAAAAGTCCCCTTTGACGTGTCGTCTCGATCCGGAACAATGGACACGCGCCCCTCAAAACGATACAAATTGCCCATAATTGCGGTAGATTTAAACTTTAACACGTTCACATAGCGTTTAAATTTCTTTGACACGTGACAAATTGGAATTGTTTTGTTGTGGTTACACTATTATTTATTCTGTGGGTATATCAACTCATTTAAAGTGTATCTTATTAGGTACAGATAAGGTTGAAATTAGATTGTTTTTGTTTGTTGCATTCCTGCGGAGTAGTGCAGGGGTGCGGCGTTCCACATTTAATTGATAAAAACAAGGGGTGCCAGTCTTGTTAGTTGCATTTCAAGTTTCTCGGATGACCTTGATCGATATTGTTGATTTATGGAGGGAAACACGAACGGGGAGAATATTTTTATGGCAGGTACAGGTGTTTTGCTGTCTTTATATGGAATGATGTAAGTTTAGTTGACTCTTATTACTTATTGCTCGAGGCTCCCAAGCTTTTTGCAACTCAGTTGTCATCGTAAATTACAGTAATAAATAATGGAGTAAGTAGATAAGTAGCTACAGTCGTTGGTTCTAGATGTGGGTTATAAAATACATAATACCTTATAAGGCCAGAGTAAAACCGCTTTCACACTTACAGCGCGGTGACGCAAGAAGACGCGCTGTTAAATACCTGCTGCGCTCTATAGGTGCCGATTATTTTTTGTCATGGTTTGTCTGTCGCATATATTTCTGCGTTTCATAATTTATAACAGTGTCATGTCGTGGAAGTGGTGGGTTCCCATCCAGTCACACTGTGACACGTTGGGAAAAAAAATCCCATCGATTAACACTTGCGTCACAGGTGTGTATAGGTGTGTACAGGGCCGTCTTTAACCAACCTATGGGCACTTTAGGATAAAATAAAATAATAGGGCCCCTATGATTTTTACAGAGGACAATTTTAGTAATATAAATAGCTTTGTCATGGAGGGGTGTCCAAAAATGTTCACAGATTCTAATTTATACTAGTTTTTGCTCGGGCTTAAGAATTTTGACGCATCTTGTGACAAGTAAACCAAGAGAATTTAACAGTGGAGCGAGCGCGGCGAAATCGTTTAAAAATTTAGCTATCAATGCGCATACAGCTTGCGAGCGCGTCTAAAAATTTGTATGATTTAGATTCATCAACGGACCGATTGGATCATTGAATTTAAGTGAATAAATCATTCTTTGCACTAGGCACGTGCTCAGAGTGCCCGGGGGCCTGTGTATTTACTTAGATAGATACGTGTATTTAGAATTACGTACCTCAAAAGGAAAAAGGAACCGTCCGTCGGTCTGTCCGTTTTGGTTAAATAATTTTAGATCATATTTTTTGTTAATTTTTTTTTTTCAAATGTGCGCCAGCCCTTAGTCTGAGTATACCTCCTGTCCTGTGAACGCCAGTTTTGCTGCACATCGTGATATAGGTATGAAAGCGCTTCACGTTACGTAATATTATATTTACTATACTATATTTACTATATTATATTATAGGTCATAGGTACCTACTATGCAGAGAATAAAAGGAAGATCCAAATATAACATACGACCACCCTTTGTCTCGTATTTGGCGACTGTAGACATACAGATAAACAAAACCAGTCAAAAACTACTACCGGAGGCATTGTTTCCTTCATAAGCTCCCCTTCTGTTTGGAGCTGCATAGGGTTGTCATTTGCCAGTTTATTTAGTAATACATATTATGTTTCAAAATCGGATACAAGTACCTATATATCGGGTGTATATATAGGTATATATGTGTAAAACTTTAGGAACAAGAAGATATTACGATAGTAAATTTATTTTATATAATTAGGGGCCGTCCATTAATCACGTGATGTTTTTTTAGCATTTTTTAACACTTTTTTGAAAAAAAAATTTAATTTTAACCTGATTAAGCCTCGGTGACGTAGTGGACGCAAGCTCGAGTGCCGATCAGGAGGTCCCGGGTTCGCCCCCTATTACATGGGACTAATAACATACTGGCGAAATCTGGGTGTGCCTACTATGGGACTGAGTCCTGGGTACACCTCTGCCTACCCCTTCGGGGAAAAGACGTGGTCGTATATTATGTTATTATTATAAGTACCACCTTAATGCACCTTAATGAGTTAATGGATTATAAATTATATAACGAAAACCTTGGAATGAGGGTTATATGTATAACTGGCAGGAGTAACAATACAAAGTTAGAACAAAGGAAAATGTCGCAACATTTTTCGCGTTGGTAATGACATTATATTCTAAGGACATTTTATATGTAACTATTTGATAATAATTTAATTTTTAGGGTACCGTACCTCAATAGAAACAAATTATGGCATACAAATTATGGCTCACTGTTGAAGGAGCGCAACTTTATAACCAATTACCTTCACATATAAAGCGTGCAGACTCATTTTTCGCATTTAAAAACCGATTGGCTCAACACATTATCGAATAAAATAATAGATCGTATGAGCAATGTAATAAGGTTAATAATACCATGCCATTATTAAGTGCTTACTTATGCTATTAACTTTTTAACTTTTCTAATTCGAATCTAAAAATGCGCAGAACGAGCCAGTATTCTATTCTAATGTAAACATTTTACCTATCCTGATATTAATTTACAACTACCCTACACTGACCCTACAACTTAGTTATCTAATTACTATTTATATTGAACTTTTGTAATATTGCGACGACGAACAATAACTATTGTACTTCAAATAATGATGCACGTAAGTGGCAAATTGCCTTTGTTGATAATAAAGATCTTTAAACCGAAACCGAATAGGAAAACAGGAACCCTTATAGGATCACTTTGTTGTCCGTCTGTCTGTCTGTCTGTCCGTCTGTCAAGACACTTTCTAACGGGAACGCGTGGAGGTATCAAGTTGAAATTGATATCAACTACTCAGATCTGCGGTCGCTTGTGGCCTTATAATTAGTTCTTGAAATATTTCATTAAAAAACGAATCACCTGTTGGAACAGACATATTACTCGAATATAATTTTCGATAAGAACAATCATTTATTGTGAAAAAGAGCAGTTTGTCAAATGTCACAGGCACCATCTTACAGCAGAGTGTAATGGCCCAATCTACTCATATCTTGTCCCTTCTCTACAGTGTTCTGTTCAATCCATCTGCCCCGCGCTATCTTCGGGAACGTTTTGAATTTCTTCATGCGTCCCATTCTCGTTCACTGAGATCATCGGAGAATCTGACGTTGAGGTTTCCAGTGCACGGCACTGATTTCTACGGTGGATCTTTCACTGTCGAAGCAGTTCGTCTGTATTATTGTGGTACCAATAAAGTGTAATCATTCATTCATTCTACAGAGGATGCGCAATTAAAGTAATATTTTTATAGAAACTAAAAGATAACCACGTCCGGTCGAGAGTTGTTTTTACAAACGATTTTATAGATAGACACAACATTATTGGGTCATTATGGTATGACGATGCCCATAAAGTTTAAAACATACCAACCGTTTTGATGAATGTGAACAGGACATATTCATCTATAAAATGCTAGATGTGTTCCGCGGTCTCACCCGCATTGATATCGTTCCCATGGGAATATGGGGAAAAAAGTATTCCCTATGTGTTATTCCAGGATCTAAGCTACCTAACATACCATACATACAATTACAACGTACGAAGACTAATCTCTATGATAAATTAGGTTTTAGTATAAGTCTAGCTGTTACCCGTGAATTAGTTCGCGTGGATGTTTTTTCATGCGGAATCGTAATCGTTTTTTTTTTTTTAAATGGCTTGAGTTACTTCTTACATCAGCTATAACTGCCAGTGAAAATCCCGTTAAAATATGTCAACCTGTCTCGGAGACAAGAAAAATAGGCTCGTTCCCATCGATCCAAAGTCCACTGTTTTCGTAAAAATATACTAATTAGATAGATATTGACAGCCTCGTTGGTTCAGTTGGTAGTAATTCTGCTTTCAGCTTTCGGTGCCGCAGGGCCCGGGTTCGATCCCCGGCCAGGTCAAACATTTTTGTGCATGAACATGTCTGTTTGATCTGTATCTGGGTGTTATAAGCTTATATAAGTATGTTTATCAGTCATCTGGTTACCATAGTACAGGCTTCCAGCCTAGTTTGGGACCAGATGACCATGTGTGGAAGTAATCCCATATTAAAAAAAAATCATAGGTGGATTTTAAACTGGTACTAGATACACCATACACATGACACTTTATTAAAGATAATAACAAAAAAATTGAGTAACAGCCCTATCGTAAAATTGTGCGTAAAATCGATCTGTAGACAATCGTGCAAGGAAAGGAGATTATAAGGAAATTTTAGATATCTTTTAATTAACTTTCTGTTTAAAAGGTACAATTTTAGTTTTAAGTTAAACCCTAAAATTTCCCCAGTTCGATTATTACAAAAGTGAATGACACGCATTATTCAAAATAAGTACTTCATTAATTGAAGATAATAGTTTAAAAAAAAACATTATTTATTCATAATTGGTTCAATTATCCACGTTGAATATTAAACAATAATTTAAGGCATGCAATAATTGGATAAATTGTGATAATTTCCAGTTTTATGCATGGAATTATTTGTTTTTTAATAACATACTGGCTGATGAATATGTATGAATTTTTGGATATTCCGTATGTTACAAAGTGGTCGGTATAAGAATATTTAACGGGAAATATGTTGGGAAAATGTTTGTGCGTTGCGAAATTTTAATTTTAGAAAGTATAATTTTTTTGGGCAAAGTGGCTTAATTAAAAAAAGACAAAACATAGAGCTGCCTACTTACTATACCCTAACTAAATACACTATGCCATAGAACACTTCGAAAATCCACAGGCCGACATATTATCAACAAAGAAAATCCAAGTGCTCTAAACCACTGTCAGATGGCAGCGTACCCAAGATAGTGGCGGCATTGCCACGTTGAATTGCAATGCTTATATTGGGTCAGATAAACGACAGCATTTTAGAATGGTCGGTATTTATGTCAGTATGTTATTTAACAGGTTATGCGCCCAGACTGGAATCCACCAAATATGTGTTAACTCAATCAACGACTACGACTCTTCAACTGTCCTGACATAATTTTATTATTCAAAAAAGTAGTAGTATAGTCCGTATGGTTATAATCTGTTCTGTGGACTCAAGTAAGTATATTAATTATTTTCCCGATCGCACGTGAGTCGTCTGTCTAGAAAGCAGTGAGTGCACGGTTGTCTCGCGATATGGTGGAAATATTGTCAGTTTCTCTCCCATAATGTTAGAGACCGAGTAAGTGTAATCGTCGTAAACTATTTGAACGTGACTATTCATAATTTACTTACCCATACATAATATCTGGAAGGTTTTTGTAGAGGTAGGCCTCTTAAGCGGGGGCCGCCTGGGGAAGTACCACACCTTTGCCAGTTATTCCTCCGCCAAGCAGTAATGTGCAAACATTACTGTGTTCCGGTATGAAGGGCAATGTTACCAGCGAAATTACTGGGCATGATGAGATTCAACAACTCATATCTCAGGGTGACAGGGGCAGTGCAGTGCCGCGCAGAATTTGAATTTTAAAACACTGGGTGGCACTGTGTCTGATATGGGCAATCATGATGCTTACCATCAGGCACCAGATTTGCTCGTCTTGTCACTCACTATCATAAAAAAAGGTAATATTTCTATAGCTACAGCCGCTACTCGCTACCCTCCAAGGTTGTTATTTTCGTGAAATTCCATGGGTACCTACTTACCTATGCATCAGTAAATTAGGTACCTACCTAGGTAGGTAGGTACCTACTAGGTAGGTAAGGTTTGTAGGTTACAAACTACACTACATGATCACAGAACAGATAAATACTACGTATAGAATGGACACTGTCATCCGCCTACCAATCGGGCCTTCCTCACTCCGCGAGCGAGATTGAGCTACAGAATAAATAAAGTACTATTGAGCTCTGGCCCAGCCCTGCTCCCCGGGTATCTCTTGCAGATTTACCAAGGTCTTAAAAAAAAAAAAAAAAAAAAGAAAATATTCATGAACAAATTGAAGCTGTTCTAAGGAAAGGCGAAATCAAAAGTACCTACAACCGACTAGCATGTATGAACAATGCTATGAAAGTGGACGAAGCGAAATCTGTATGTCAGGATCGTAGCAAGTGGAGGGAAATAGTCTTACTATTTCCAACGGCATCGAGGCGTGACTATGTATGCAAAATTACCTAGTTGGAGAGTACTTTTACGTACTTACTGAAAATCTAATAAGTTCTTAGGTATTTGCCTTAATATCAGGATGTGGAATCTGGAAACCTCGGGATAGATAAGTACTTAGTTGAAAAAAAAAACAGGCGTCGACAGCAGCTCAAACTTTCGAGGATAGTAAATTACAATGAACCAGTTAACTGCTTACCCAGGGGTAATGGCAACAATAATATTAAATGTCATTATTCCTATCATTATTATTTCAAACGCCACCAATTTCCATAAATAAAATAGTGATGTCGCAAAATTCCATAACGCGAACCCGAAAAGAAATTAGAAAATCCACCTAATTGTCATGAATGGAACAGCGCAGAACACCGACAGTGACCTTGTAGACTACTCCGCGGCCCGGCTATTGCACTGAACAAGTATACACCCCCCCTCACTTCACCTCATCTCCCCCCACTGGCGCACGCAAATTATTGAGCTACCCATTGCTAACCCTCCCACTCCCTCAGTTCCGCGTTGCCCGTTTGGATGGATTGCGTCAGGTTATGATTTATTTTGGATCGGGCTTTTAGGTCCTTCGCATCGGAAAACTAGGTCCTTCGGGAAAGATGTTTCTAAGAGATTTAGGTCGCATTGTAAAGGCTTCCTCCGTATTTATTGATTTCGAAAGTTGGTTGGTTGGTTGGAAAGTATATTTATTGTTACTTCTGCAACTCAGATCTGCTAATTACCCTTGTCTAATTAAGCTTGATTTATGACAGCTGAACAAAAATCTAGTTTTTGGTCATATATCATTTTACGTCCATAAAAATGATATTTTGACGGTTTGTCTTCTTCTTTGTCGCATCACTCTTGACAGAGTGGTCGTGGCCGTTACGATGGTTATGATGTGATCCGTTTCACAATCCGTCGCCATTCTTCTCAATTGATAAATTAATTACTCTCTTCTAGAATATATTTTACGGAAATTTTACGGCCAAAAATAGATTTTTAAGTTCATTGTCATTGATCAAGCTCACAGATCAAGCTATATTTGACAAAGAGTTTGTCCGTGAGTAAAGTGTGTCCGTAGGATGCAGCGGACCCTATTACATACATTTTCTTCCAAAAGGAAGCTTGACAACACCCCGGACACTCGACTCAATTCCCAAACAAAAGTCACGATATAATTACCTACTATACAGACACTGCACACATAGAGTTTAGTACAAGCGCAAGAGTGCGCGTGAAGTGATTTCCCAGTAAAGCGGGGCTCGTGGAGAGCTCAATCTCGCTCGCGGGGTGAGGAAGGTCCGATTGGTGGGCGGATGACAGTGTCCATTCTATACGTAGTATTATTATCTGTTCTGTGGCTTAATTCACGTGTGCGCCGCGGTAGGATTCAGCCTTAAAAGTGCAGGAATAAACAAAAGTCGAAGAGTACTCGCGTATTGTACAAATAAAAAAAACGAGTCAATGAGTCAATATCTAATGCATACACCGAACAAAATCACTTTCCCAGTGTGGCTCACAACTCGCAACAGTTCCAGCCACGTTTTTGCATCCTGTTTTGAATTTATAAAGCGCGGGGAATCAGCTGATCACGCGACGTTGCCGCTCCTCGCCCCCGCGCGACGTTGCCACTACGTGCAGCTCTCAGAGGCGATCGACCGAGCCCCTCCTCCCTACATTATCCAACATAACTTGTAGGTTGTAAACCCTTTTAGGTGTCAAGACTGTTTTCGGTGGATTTTCCGCGTGTGGTATTGGGGTCAGCCGGTCGATAGACAAATAGATCTAAAGCTTTCTAGTTGGATGGAGAAAACTAAGGCACTGTGCACACATTAATATTAACCTAATTTTACTGTACTGTACTATAGGGTTGAGGTAATTAATTTGCGACGCGCCTTCTATTGCTTCTGTGAATATTTTGGTTATATGGAAAATATAAATGGGAACCAATGGTTTAAACGGAATCTATGGAAGGAGCGAGCGGTGAAAAAGCAAGCACCCTTGGTTTTTTCATAGTGAACTTCCAAAAATCCCAGTTATACTCGCGTGATTGGACGTTCACAACAAAAAAATTTAGTTTATAAATAAATAATAAATGATAGGGACATACTTTAACTTCATCTTTAAAATATCAGGATATAAATATGTATATCAAATAGGTTAACTGTATTCGGAAGAGAATAAGAGGGAATACAAAACATCGATTTAGGTAGTAAATATTCCATAGGATTGTGTCAAACTGCTGAGAGGTCCTCTTTCCTGTTAACACAGTGATAAGTACCTATATACTCACATAATAAATAATTTAGATAGGTAAGTACCTACCTAATTAATTAATAAACTAAACATTCTACGATTGCCTTTTAATATTCGAAAACAATAAACGAAAAAATCCTTTGAAAATTGTAATTGGAAAATAAAGTTCATTACAAACACACTTTCCTCGGAAAAAGAAAAACTCCACTCCACCTGCTAATGGAAGCCTAGTAAACTTCATATACAAATAAGAAAATGCCGATTTCCTTCTTCAACTGAAGCCAGACGGGTGCAGAAGTTTTCTTTGTGCTGAAAAAATTAATAGGCACGTTTTTTTTTTGACCGAAACATGACAAAAAAAAATGTTTTTCTACTTTTATAAAAAAAAAAGCCATATATATTTAAATATACTGATATGTATAAGACTGCCTCAGTGGCGTAAAGGGCGCATGCTCGACTGCCAATCAAGAGGTCCCGGGTTCGATCCCCAGGTCAGGCAGTGGTAAATATTGGATTTTTCCATTAGGGGTATCTCAATCAATTATCAATTATCTCAATCACTGCCTGGAGTCTGGAACTGTGCCCGGTAGATGGCAATAGGCTCGCCCCCTATTACATGGGACCTAGGACGATTTACGTTCAAGCATGGGACCAATAACATACTGGCGAAATGTGGGTGTATCTACTATGGGACTGAGTCCTGGGTATACCTCTGCCTACCCCTTCGGGAAAAAGGCGTGAATGTAGGTATGTTATGTTATATAAGTTTAGTTTGAAAGCTGTTGGTGATTAGTGAATTTTGCTAGTCACAATTAAGTAGGGTAAATTCCGAACCTTGAATTGAAATTCCACGCGGACGAAGTCGCATTAGCTAGTTGAGTAATAATATTTCCTCCATACGAAACGTATGTAAGCAATAGTAGGTAGGTTCACATTGTAACTGTGGTACAAAGAGCTGTAGAGGTGACAGTCAGAGGTCAACACACAAAGGTATACATTATTCGAAAGTCGTTGAATATTGTCAATGGAATCTGCAGGATTATATATTATGAACATCATAAAAGGATATACTTTGGCACGGTCTTTGACTCTTCGATCTGAAGCAACGTCACGTGACATTTAGATAAACGAATCTGCCATCAAAGACACTACTTAGGTACATAGGTATTATACGTTACGGGACATTATAATATGTAAGTTTTTTTTTTTTTAATGTCCCCACTATGTTGGACCTACAAAACCTGCTGCTATTATTTATGCAGAACCCTTATAATCTTATATTATTTTAAATCTTATATCTTATTATAAACACCGTAGAATACATAGCTTAAAATATTACATGAGTAACATATAAGTAATTAAGTATATGTATATCTTATTAAAAGTATTATTATTCCAATCTTGATACTTCTACCAAACATATATATAAAGCTATATAGATACACACATGTATACATACATATACACATATCTTTACTATTACAATAATATCATATTACTCTTAGCAAATTATTTTTAAATTTATATTCACGTAATTATAATATGTAATATGTGTAGTATAATATATAAAAAGGCGTTCTTTGGTAGAAGTGTAATTTAAGGAAGTGGCCCTTTCAAGAAGTGTTATTTTGATGAGGTGGAAGTTTGTGATCGAAGTTTCGAGTCCAGTCCAGACGTCCAGTGCCGAGAATAGGCCTACTTTCTAGAACGCCATTAGCTATTCACAAAGGGTAAGTAAGTATGTAAGTTGTCAAAAGTGAAACAATTGTTATAAGCGATTCAGTAGTTCATTAAAAACCAGCAAAGAAACAAAATTTCTCTCTTTATAAGTAATGATAGTATATTTAGTATAAAATTTGTGTAGATTGACATTTTATTGAGAACTTATGATTTATTTGATGAAGATACTGACTAGGTACCTATATGGATGAAATCCTACTGATATTATAAATCTCAAAATTTTAGAACAATGTAAAAAAATACGTTTTTAACAGGTGAACTAAACGCTTGTGAGTTCTAACTCACCTCCAGTGCCGTCTAGTGCGGTTTTGGTTAGATTGATGGATGGATGGACGTTTGTTACTCTTTTACGCCAAAACTACTGAACAGATTGGGCTGAAATTTGGTATGTACGTAGCTTAGACCCTGAAATAACACATAGGGTACTTTTTTCCTGATATTCTCACGGGAACAGTCTACACGGGTGAAACTCCCGCACAGCTAGTTATGAAATAAATGAATTTCAATTAATAAGGAAACGGAGTTCTTGTAGTGAATAAGCGTTCAAAGTGTAGTTACCGTCTCGTATCTAGCTATCTTCTACCACCTGGCTAGTACAAGTGATTCTTAGAAAAGCTTATAAAAGAGAGGAATCCTCTCAAACACAAGCCTTTTCCAATTACACTAGAAACTCTATCGGAAAAGGAAACCTAATAAAAGCTTTCTTCTCCACCGCCCTCTCTTTTACATTGGATTTTTCTTACAATAATTTTAAAATTGATATTGTTATAGTTATAATATCCAGAGCAATATAAGAGGACTTTAATGTAAAGGTTTTCATCAATCAGATATTCTATGTAAGAAAGAAATGTATAGATAATGTAAGATAATGTAGGTAGAGATACAGATCGAACATTACTTGAGTGAGTTTTGAACTTTTGGCAGAGAGCACTCGGGAAAGAAGTATACGTTGTTTTGACACTTTGTTAATGTTACCCTACCATGACAAACCAAAGAGGGTTGTTAGTTGTGTTTATAATATGATTAAATCAATAATTAATGCCTTATTATGAAAACCTACTTATCCTATCTTTCCCCTATCCATCCAGACTGGTTGCCTGGAAGAGATCGTTTAAAGGGATAAGGCCGCCCATTGTCAACCAAGAATTAGTTTTATATTATTTTAGTTTAATATGTATTATGTAATATATAGATTTATTCAAAGAAACATTAAAAAGTAACACACAAAACACTATTTACAAAACTCACTACCTACATTATTTACATATTATATACAAAACCTTACTCATTAACTTAAATCTATTAAACCCTTGGAGGAAGGGTAGGTGGCCAGAATGCTGGCGGCATTGCCCCGTTGGATGCAGATGCTTATCCTCTGGGCAAAATACAGGCCAGCATTCTGGTCACCCGATGTATTATGTTATTTTGGTGATAATAAAGAGTATCCTATTCTATTCTACCTCTTTTTTTTTGTGGTAAAATATTATTGGTTTATGTAGGTACATAGGCGAGTGGTAAGTGACAGTGGAATTTGTCTTTTAATGTATTTTGTAAGGGAGAGAGTATAGATTTATTAGTATCAGTCGGTACGTGCCTATTACCTACATAATTTTAATTATGTCGATTATTCCAGTACCTATTCTTAAATAGATTGGATAGGTAAGTTTTTGTAATTGTACAATATGAATAAATTAAGGTGAAGTTTTCTTCTCCCATATTCGTATTGTACTTAAACGAATATGACCTCTAAGTCTTTAATACATAAACTATTTTGTAATTGTATTCTCTAACTCAGAGTTTAGATTTTTCATTATTATACTGACTTAGTAACTGAACTCTAAAACTAGAAAACTTCTAAATACAAATCAAATCAACATAACCGAAGCATCCCCAAACAAAAGTTTGTAAGGGAAACCAACCATAGAAGTGGGTTAAGTTAAGGGGGACCCTCGAACGAAAACCCATCCGGGAGAACACGAATTCAATTTAAAAATAAACCAGAGGAGGCCTTCGGGAATGTGAATAATTCTAGCAACTGAATAAACTTGAACAGGTAAAACGAAAATGTTTATTTGACCCTTTCTTGTAAACCAATATTAATTAGGCAAATAAGTCCAATACCTACTTAAAAATACAATAAGTAAGTATTTTATTAACCTAATGAAATTCAGGTATATTTAAAAAATGACAATAGTAATTTTCAGGACTTCGGCCGGCTACAGAACAGATAGAATGTACACTGTCATCCACCAATCGGGCCTTCCTCACCCCGCCAGCGAGATTGAGCTCTCCACGAGCCCCGTTTCGCTGGGAAATCACCTCACGCACACTCCTGCGCCTGTACAGAACTCCATGTGTGCAGTGTCTGTGTAGTAGGTAGGTATATCGTGACTTTTATATGGGAATTGAGTCCAGTGTCCTACTATGTTATATTGTCACTTCATTTTCTGCATAAGTTTGCGTGGATTATGTAAATGTATGCTGTACATGTTTACTGTTTACCTCATCATCGCAAAAACCGACAGAAAAACAAAATTACACCGACAGTAGAGCTTACACTCTTCCCTCTATTCTAAGAAAAGTATGGCTTATTCTAAAACTTCCAAAAATAAGCAGTTACGAGTAAGATATCAAATTATTTACGTATTATTATTATTATTTAATAATGCACTAGCAGCATATGCTGATGCGTGCATATCACTGCACTTGTGTTTTTTTTTATGGTACAACTTCCACACACGGTGATCTGGTCCCAAACTAGAAGCCTGTACTATGGTTACCAGAGGACTGATATACATACTTATATAAGCTTATAACACCCAGACACAGATCAAGCATGTTCATGCACAAAAATGTTTGACCTGGCCGGGGAGCGAACCCGGGACCTGCGGCACAGAAAGCAGAGTTACTACCATCTGAGCCAACGAGGTTGTCTTAAAAAGTTTATTAGTTTCTAAATGTTTATCTAGTCTGTTTTTAAAACTGTACACTAATAACAGTCTGGCAATTTGTTTCACAGTTTTGGTACACGGTTTGGCAAGAAGTATATATACCTATTATATATCAAACTCAAACTCAAAAAGATTTATTCGAATAGGTCATAATCTGACACTTTTGCACGTCAATGAAGATAAACAGTACTGAATCTACCGTGCGTTCGGAAAGATACCTCTACAAGAAGAACGCACAAGAAACTTGTGGGGCTTATTTTTCCAACAGATAGTTTCACAATATTACTTATTACTTTGAAGGTGCCGCGAGGCGGCTATGCAGAAGTTTCCAGGCATCTATGTCCTCTATGTACTGGTTGACTACAATAAGCCTTCTTTAGTAAAGTAGATTTTATATAGGTTTTGAATTTACCCTCTGAGAGCCCAGTTATCTCTTTTGAGATTTAATTAATGTGAAGTAGGTATATCGTATATCTTCACACTATAGTAATGTTAAAAGTATACTTCATACTTACTTACCTATTTAGGGCAGTCATTAAAAACACCAAATTACTGATATAACACTTTTATAGTGTCTTAAAGTAAATGGCTGAAGGTTTATAACGTGCGCCTTATCTATGCAGGGGTAAGTACATAAGTAATACCTAACAATATAAATAAATATACTTTTACCTACTATAGGTTTTAGAAAGATGTGTGTGTGATGTATGTGTGATGTGATGATTACATAAGAAAATGTCTACCCGTATCTTCTAATCCGTAATCTACCCGTCTTCCTTAAAAACGTGGAATAGAACTCAGATCATACAAACAAGGGAATAGAACCACTAATGGTGAAAAAAATTGGGTTTAAAATCATTATGTTTACTCTCGGGAAATTAGTAGGTTTGTGTAGTTTTGATACTTTGTTCATTGTACCCTACCATGGAAAATTGTTTTTTTTTTATTATAGTGAGTGACAAGACGACGAGCAAATCAGGTGCCTGATGGTAAGCATCATGATTGCCCATATCAGACACCCAGTGACACATCCAGTGTTTTAAAGTTTTAAATTCTGCGCGGCGAATAGGGTTATATAATACAATACAATACAATATTAATAACATATAAAAATATTTTTAAAGTGAAAATTACTATTATGATAATTATGATATATTATGATAAAATTACTATATTATTTGTATAGGTACTCATATCAGTAAAAGCTCGTAATCTTATTGGAATTGATTAAAATTAAAATTTGATAACTAATTCCATGTTGTTTTTGACACTAAAAATCGGAATTAAAAACTAAAGATTCTTGTTTCAGAAGTCTACAATGGAGTTCCGAAAAGTAACGCCAAATTCAACTAATTAAATTTAATTATAGGTAACGATTATAAGTAAGGTAGGTAGTATTGTTATTCCAATCTTTAAAATTTTACTTTACTTTCAAAAAAGGAGAAGAGAAAAATCCAATAACATTGCCTGACCCGGGGATCGAACCCGGGACTCATGATCGGCAGTCGAGCTTGCAACCACTACGCCACCGAGGTCCTATTTAATTATCTGTATAGTCCACAAACGTTTACGAGTGGTCTTTTATAGCCGACGGTGGTCTGGCATTAGTTAAGATGCCATGTGTCGAACATGGCTAGACATAGGACATTTATCATCTCATCTCAGCCGTTGGTAATCCACTACTGAACATAGGCCTCCCCCATAGAGGGGGGTTTATCCAAAACTCGACACGCTTGGCAGGCGGGTTGTCGAGCGCAGTTCGATGGTTTTTTAGTTTTTACAACTTTAGTTTGACGATAAAGTTTAACTTCGTGTTAGCATCCTTACACGTTGTAGATATTTATTTGTTAACATAAACAATATTATGTATCCATCAGTTGTCTGGGAGAAACAGCTTATTAGCGATAAGACCGCCGCTTGTTCGTTTAAATATAGTTCTTTTGTATCTTTTGTGTGAGTTCTATATATGTGGTGTACAATAAAGTATTATCCATCTATGTAACAATATATAGATCTGCAGATTTCATTTAAGAAGCTAATGTTTATAATTCATATATTGCCAAAGATCAAAGTTAATAATTTGGTATAGTGGGTAGGAGGCGCGGTCCTAAGCAAATTCGCCCTCTCGCTCACAAGTACCCACATTTTTGAAGATATAAAAAATTCTACATGTAATTACGTAAAATAAAGGCAACTAGGTTCTAAAAAATAACAATACAAAGATTAAGTGAAAAATCCAATTGAATCCAAACAAGTTTTCAAAGCCTTTTTATTTTTCTGAGATTTTTTTTCTTTGTGCAGGTTTTTATTCATGAAAACTCGTTTGGATTAAATTAGATTTACTGGATCTTTGTATTGATATTTTCTGGTTTTCTAGATCCTAGTTGTCTTTATTTTACGTAATTACAAGTACTATTTTTTATATCTTCAAAAATGTGGGTACGTGTGAGCGAGAGGGCGAATTAGCTTAGCACCGCGCCTTGATGCGAAAAAGCGAGAGCTGTCACGGCGCATAAAAATTTAATTAGTGGTCGGTTATAGATATTACATAACATTATAATTAAAATCGTTTCGACCTTGTCCGAACCAATCAATACACGTGTAAGGGCTTATTACCGCCTACATTTCATTTCTATTTCAGTAAGTAAAAGGAAAATAGGGTATAATTTTCCTTTCTTTGTTAAAACTTGCGTAGGACGTACTTTCCTATTAAATATCCTTAATCCTTACCTTCTTATTTACTTAAGAAATGTATTTTATTTCAAATTAGAAGGAGAATTATTAATGATGTAAGTCTATTATTCGAGTTTTTCATGTTTACTTTGTTTTTTGAAGTATCAACCCTAATTAGGGTAATTAGGGCTCGGCCCTCGGCTGCCTTTATAAATAAAGAGAATAAGTAAAAACATCGTCAATATAACAAAATTATGGACCTGATTCACCATGGTTTATTTGCGGATTCATAAGTATTATATTCATAATAATCAGTGTAATTTGATTCTCTTTAATTTTGCACTTAATCAATGTAATTGTGTAAATAAGCAGTTTTGATTATATTGTTAAGCTTATGCAGAGTTACCGAAGGTTCAAGAAGATTGTGTCACGTGATTTTGTTATATAGATATAGATATTTTCGTTGATCTCAAAACAAAACTATAAAGGTAACCGTCCATTCCAGGCCAACGGTCGTTACTCGTTGACACATGTGACGGAAAATGCGTCGAGTGTACCAATAATAAGCAGAATACGCGGAAGATGATATAATTAATAATTATACCAAAAAAAAACAGTCCTTTCAACAAACAAGTCGGTTTCAATTTACTCACTCGCTTATTCTTGGGGGTGAAACTAATTCGTATAATATAATGGGTCATTGTATAAAAATTTATACTATGGCTGTCTAATTAGAAAAAAAAACATTTCTTAATCTATCTGCTCCCAATAAAACTAAATTTTTTCTATACGCCCTCGCCGGGAACTGGGCAACTAAGTCAAGGAAATAACTGCAAGAGCAAACTTTACTCGATTTATACAAGAAATTGCTTTGAATAATTTCAATTTGTGTCTCTTTTTTTTTTTAAATGTTATGGGTTTAAGAGAAAAAAGAAACCCGTTCTTTCTCCATCTGTCTTTCTGTATGTCTTGATCCGCTTCGCGTGGAGGTATCAAGTTGAAATTAATAGGTACTAAAAACAAAGATACAATTTTGTAGTGGTAGACCTCTTTTACAGGAGGCCGCCTGAGGAAGTACCACACCTTTGCCAGTTATTCATCCGCCAAGCAGTAATGTGCAAACATTACTGTGTTCCGGTCTGAAAGGCAATGTTTACCAGCGAAATTACTAGGCATGACGAGTTTCAACAACTAATATCTCAGGGTGACAGGCGTATTGCAGTGCCGCGCAGAATTTTGAATTTTAAAACACTGGGTGGCGGCACTGTGTCTGATATGGGCATTCACTCTTGAACGAATTAACCACTGGACGCGCCTTCTTTCCGTTCTCGCCTAATACCCCGCAGGTTAATACCATGAAACATCGGACATCGTTGTAGTTTTACTGTCACAGTCGTTCGTACACCATCGCGAGAAAAACATATTTAAAAAAATGACGAAACTTGCAGTTAAATGGTGTAAAAGTTATAGTGGTAGAGCAACTAATGTTTCTTTTCACTTGTAAGTTTAATTTTTCTTTATTAATACAGCTATTTATACCAAAAATTAATATTAATTGAAAAAATATATCCAACTTAATCCGACTATATTTAATAAACGGTCATGAAGTATTATACACCACGAACAAAATACACCTATCTAAATTACCTGGATTATTTACGTCAAAGTCAAATTTACTAGGGCTTGACAATGTTGTAGGTAGGTATAATAATATCGATAAAAATAAATGACATATATCGATAAAACTGTATTAATACACTTGAAGCAAATCGGGAAAGTAAAAAAATTTGAACGATGGGTACCTCATGAATTGAGTGAATCACAAACACGCGTGCTGTGTTACTTTGCTCAACCGACACAATAATGAAGGGATTTTAAATCGAATCATTACTTGTGATGAAAAGTGGATACTGTACGATAATCAGAAGCGCTTGTCGCAATGGCTGAACCCTGGAGTCCCAGCCAAATCTTCCCCTAAACGAAAATTGACTCAGAAAAAGATACTTGTGCGTGTTTGGTGGACTAGCGCCGGTGGCGTTCACTACAGCTTTCTAAAATCTGGCCAAACGATTACGGCAGATATCTATTATCAGCAACTGCAAACCATGAAGGAAGAACTAGCTGCTAAACAACCGAGATTAGTCAAACGCTCTAGGCCACTGCTGCTTCACGACAACGCATGACCACACACTGCACAACAAACAACCACTAAGTTAGATGAGCTAAAATTGGAATGTCTATGACATCCACCGTACTCTCCGGACCTCGCTACAACAGATTACCATTTTTTCCGGTATTTGTACAACTTCTTTCAAGGAAAAAAATTCAACTCCGATGTGGTAGTCCAAACCGCCTTCAAAGAGTTTATTGATACTCGCCCCCATGGTTTTTTTAGTAAAGGGATTCATGAACTACCCATGAGATGGCCAAAATGCATAGATAACAACGGTGCATACTTTGATTAATTAAATATATTTAAAAAAAAATACTATTATATATTCCTCCCGTACAAAATGCCAATTTCCTATGTAAGGACCTAATATTAACTAAAAGGCAAAATCAAGCCTACTGAATGGCGGGGATAAATAACTTATCAGCAACTTAATAGTAGCACTAAATAGTAATAGTATCCGCGTCTGACAAGCTATCATCTGGTTTCATCAACAGCTCGGCCAACCCATATAAAAAAAACCGTATTTTCAAAATCGTATTTGAATATTTATTGTCAGACTATCATAAACTCGTTGTTCTTTCATTCGTCCTCGATAGCAATTTATCGACTATGTCAAGCACTAGTGTAGGTGACATAATTTTACGGGTACTTCTCGCTGTCCACACCTTTTTGGTCAACACTGGGACTTTTTTCTAGGTCACTAATGGTGGCAAGTAGGACAAATTAAAAAAATATTTTTAGAATATGTTTCATAAATCACATAATATTACACGTTATAAATTCATAATATTATTATAACGTCATTAATTGCATCATTATAATATTTTGTCAAGTACGTATATATATGTAATATGCTACGGTAAATGTGTTTTATTAAAAATAATTATTGATCGATAATTTTTGATAATTTTCAATTAATCACATCTACCGTAATATGTACATTACACATATCTATTATTATAATATCGTAATCAGAATGAATGGATGCACCAGCAGGCCCCGTCTAGTATTCTTTTCTATGGCTAGCGTAAATTACTTATAATTATTCTAACGGTAGCTGGAAGTTCAACATTATAAGGTGAGGGTTGAATTGAGGATGTAAGAATCAATATATGTATGATAGGCAATTCCCACATGTCACGAGTGGAATACATATTCAGAAATAAAAATTGCAGTTATGACTAGTGGTGGGTAAGGAGATGGGTATCAAGTGGGAAGTACCCAATTTTTCTCTCTGTCATTTTAATCGCAATTGTCAGTTGTTTTGCTCTTAGACAGTGACAATGCTACATGCGAGAATAGTGCAACAATATAACATACACAAAGGTAAATCTTTGTGTGCGCGCAATCATGGATACGAATATTACGGTAGTGTGTGTATATCTTCGTAAAAGTCAGCAATGTGTGAAATCCTCCTCCCCCCGCAAAAATCGGTTGAACGTGTTTTCATACTTCATTATGTACATTTCGCGTCCAGTGGTTAAATCGTCCTAGGCATTCACTAGAAAAACACTAGAAAAATTAAATAATGCATTTTCGTATGCTAATGTTTTAATTTTATAAAAATATTTTTTTTTTGTTGGGTTATATGAACAAAGTATCAAAACTACGTATACTACAAAAAAGTCCCAACGTGTCACAGTGTGACTCGTTTAGGTGACTCGATGGGAACCCACCCTTTCCGGTGTGTGTGTAAAAAATTGACTACAATACTATTGTGGCCTGAACGCATAGGGCCGGTAAATCCAATAGGAAACAATTGCCTGCCGTGACGAATGCGGTAAGAAATTCCTTACTTAGCACAGTACCTTACATAAGTATTGTTCTTGAATATCGGTGTAAGTCTATGTCTACTTCTATACCTTTTTGTAACGCTTGGTACAAGCCAAAATACTAAATACCTATTATTTAATGATAAAGGCCCTTAAGTAGTGTCTCCGGGAACTATTGGCCGCCCTTTTGTTCAGACCATGAATATGCACCAACGGTTTCAAAGGTCGCACCGGTCGTTCAACCGTAGTTTTTACAATAGATTGTTACTAGTAATTTTACTGTACTGTTAGGTTTGTATCTTAAAATTATATGTTAACTAAGGTAGATAGTTGAGATGTGGTATTTTAGAACACTCAGGTACCTACCGGTGTTTACCTAGGTACTCAATTAACAGGAAAGAGGACTTCAAGCAGTTTGACACAATCCTTATACAAATCGATATTTTGTATTCCCATAGTTTGGGACGATCGTGAGTGGAAGTTGTTCCATATTATTATTATTATATGTGAATTTTTATCGAAGATATCATCACATACTAGGTGTATCTACTGTGGGACTGAGTCCTGGGTACACCTCTGCCTATCCCTTCGGGAAAAAGGCGTGAATGTATGTTTTATCATCACATACACTTGTAGAGATGATGTTATTTTGTGGCGCGCATGCTACGGATTCTGTGAACGTTTTGGTGGTTTTATGGAAAGTACTAATGGCAACGGGAAGATCCATGGCATGTGCGAGGGCGCGATGGCAACACGGGGAGGTGGATGCCAGCGCGACAGATGATTGTAGAGCGAGATTGAAGATGGTGGGCTTGGAATAAATCATTTTAAATATGCTGAAGTGATCGAGTATTATTTGATGGAAAAGGCACGTCTACACACTAATGGAAAGGCAGCCTAAATCAAAGTTTAAAAAAACTCTGATCACAGCATCTAAATCCTACTATAGACTACAAATTGTAGAAAATAAACATCTAACAGAAGAGGCAGGTCGAACCATGATGTCGTAAGTCGCGTCAAATACCTAAATGATCTATTGTACGAAGAAAATTTCATCACAGACATCCTAGCCAACCTTCACTCATTACCTACGTACTAGGTGCTAGACCTACTCATTTTATACTAAGGTGAACGCACCGCATGTAGGTCGCTAGTTGCAAGTAAAGCCACAGCTTAGAAACTAAATAATAGATGAAAATGCGAAGTAAACACTTTCCCGACTGTTTTCTTAATGTTAAAGTTATTCTGTGGCCTCTACATCTGGATTTTTTTATAGACTTCACCATACGGTCATCTGGCCCCAAACTAGGCTAGAAGCCTATAGTAACCAGATTACTAATATACATACTTATATAATCTTATAACACCCAGACACAGATCAAACAGACATGGTCATGCACACAAATGTTTGACCTGGCCGGGGATCGATCCCGGGGCCTGCGGCACAGAAAGCAGAGTTACTACCATCTGAGCCAACGAGGCTGTGTGATATTGTACTCTGGGTCAATAAATTGACAAGCTTTGTTGAGCTGCTTACTATGTACCTACTTGTACTAACTGCTTAGTCTGTTCGCCGAGTCAAGTAGTAATGCGTTATCTCTGTTTCATAATTGCATACAAAAGACAAGGACAAAATAACCAGTTTTTTGCTAAATGGGTGTAACTAAAATTGTTAATAAATTAGAGAGCGAGTTTACATTGGGCACATAGCAATAAACCCCTTTGACAAATCCAGCGTTGAAATAAAATCTCGGTATCTAGACTTTAAACCAAATTTTACGTATTATACGAGTAGTAAGTACATTATGTTACAAAAACCGTGTGACAAGGTAGGAGCGCAATAAGATTCGCGTAAAGTTTTATAAGTTGACTCTGTCGTCATGCATGAATAAACTGATTTTAAGGGAACTGCTCGTCCATACAAAGTAAAAATGCACAAATGTAGTACAGATTTAAATAAGTAGAGAACCATTTCCCACTCAAATGTTTGTGGTTGGCTCTGGATCTGGCCTTTGTTTGCGTGAAAACATATTTTGTTAAGGAAAGCCGTATGGATTTGATATATTTCTGATATATAAAAATCATTAACTTAACGTAAAAACTACCTTTTTACAATTTTCATAAATACGAAGAGACTGTAAGGTTTTCATTAACTAAATATGTTTTCACGCAAATAGGGGCCGGTTCCACAATTTTTTTTTTGAGTGAAATATGATTCCCTGTGGAAGGCACAGGGAAAGGAAGGGCACATTTGTGCAATCCCCTTAACAATTGTGTGACAAGTCCAAAAATTGTTAGATTTGACAGATATTGACATACTTACCCTTTACTGCTACTACAATTTTATTGAAATGGTATAAAACATCAGACATATTACTAGCAATGTAATATTAAATTAAAAATTAAAATTATTTATTTTAACTAAAGTTTTGATGTTAATGGTTAGATATACGTAGCCAACTCTTTATTGATTGGCCTATAACAATTGGCGGCCTAATTGTCTTATTATTTCTTTCAGGCAGACCATGCAGGACAAGCATAAACGACGTGTAATATATAGAATATACGTGTAATATACGTGTAATATATAGAAGTATGAAGTAGTTATACTTAAGGGGAGCATCTATCCATCAAACTAAACAACTTTCAGAAGACAAAATTGTGAATTGCGAAATTAGGACGAAAATTTTTCGACTTCCCAGATCGTTATATTCGTATGGAAAAGTTTGTCAAATTTTTAATTATTACTACACCTTTTTATAACACGTTGAGATTCAGCAGGTCTAGCATGACGGAGATAACAAGTTTTTCTCGTCATTTTTCTCTTTCGCTCCCGAACAATGCATGTTTGTCGTCTCGTTCCCCCAGGGACTTTATTTGGGCTGGAAGGACCATAATTCTGCGATTGTTCTTTGCATGCAATTTTGCGGGAGGGCGGTGCACTGTGCATGTTGTTTTTGACACTAAAAATCGGGACGAAATACTAAAGATTCTTGTTCCAGAAGTCTACAATGGAGTTCCGAAAAGTAACGCCAATGTAAACAATTATTCTTCGATTATTAGTAAAGCAATGAATTTATCTACGAGAAAGTCGATAAACTTCAACCGTTCCTGTATTTCCCTGTAAATTAAACCAGAGAAGTCAATGCTCTATGCCCCTGTGCCGAATTCAGTAAGTAGGTAGCCCCAATGATGTAAGGAGAGGTTAACGCACTTGGCCCATTGTGACCGACGACTGAACTGTTGACCTCATATTTTGTGTTCTGGCGGTCAATGATTTCAATCGTGCTACTCTGATTTTATAAATACCTATCCATGACTGATTTTCAAAGTCTATAGTTTAACTAGCTGTGCCTTGCGGTTTCACCCGCTTAGTCTTCGTTCCCGTGGGAATATCGGAATAAAAAGTACCCTATGTGTTATTCCATTAACTCTACATACCGAATTTCAGCCCAATCGGTTCAGTAGTTTTGGCGTGAAAGAGTAACAAACATCCATCCATCCTCACTCAAACTAGCATTTATAATATTAGGATAGGATAGAGAGATATGTTTCCATAGAATAGAAACATACCTCTTTTTAGATCTTCCAAGAGTCGCATCGCAATCGCGTAATTGGACGTTCACTACAAAAAAATATAGAGGTTATAAACAAAAATAAAATGATAGAAACATACTTTACTTCAATTTTGATATATCAAGATATAAATATCTCAAATATGTTTACTGTATTCCGAGGAAACAGGGGAATACAAAACATCGATTAAGTAAATTTTCCATAGGATTGTGTCAAGAGGTCTTGTATCCTGTTAAGTGGACATATTATTAGAATCGAATCCTATGAAAAATTAAGTGCACAGTGCACGTGACCGCGACAAATGGATGTGCGAATAACGCTAGTGTGATAGAACTGTACTCCGATTCATTGAGTTCGATTGCACGCTTGTGCGAAATACTTATGTGCGGCATCACTGTAGTTCGAATGAAGTAGGACACTATTTATTTACGTTATTGCGATAAAACTGATGTGCGACATTTCGATTCTACGCTCCAGAGCATCAGATATATAATATCAGTTTTTAAAAACAGTTATAACAAATATTAAAATTTGTATCATCTAGAATATTCAGACAAGAATTATTCAGACTTTTACCAAATCGATGTTACTGTTTTTAAATTTTATGGGAAACAATCTTACCATCATTCTATCACCATTAGTAATTCTATTTAACCCTTTTTTGTTTATATCCCTGACGAGGTTTTTTTTTCTTTTTTTATGGACCCACACGAATGTATTGCCAGTATCAAGTTATATAAATTTTCAAGTTAATATGGTCAATTAGTCAATTCAGAGTCAGCGCAAGCCCAGTCAAGTCACAGCTCTAGTAAAGTGGTGGTCTTTACAAGAAGCTGTCGGAATTTTGGTGGGAACACGAAAAATCACATTTCAACTCTCGCATCACTTGCCAAGAAACTTGTGTATCTTCGAAAACACTCAACATGTAATATTCTGCCATTATTACACGTTCAACACTCGAAAATGCACCGATAATTGATAAAGATATGGGAGCCAAACTGTACTCTTTGGCTTCCCCCCAGAAAAAACTTCAAAAAACCAAACTCCAGAAAAAACTTTTGGATTGTTCCACTTGGCCCCACCCAGCCGCCCCACTGAAGGGGCTTAGTGGAATGCTATAAATTTTGTAGCGGAATATGCCCCACTATAGGTAGCTTACTTACACAACATGGAAAACTATTTATGCTATTTACAATAAATGTAAATTGCATTCATTAACATTTTCACCAGATAATGTACTTACTAGGTTATCATGCAGAAGACGCTTAGAATCTAAGGAGAGAGGGGAAGACGTTTATAATAAGTATGAAAAAAAAAACGTCAAACGTCAAATAATTAAAACTTTTCAGACGATTGATAAGTGACGTTTTTTTGAACATAAGTTAAATTCTTTATTATTGAGGAGTTAACTAAATGACAGACATCAAGATTAGACAAAAAATACATATTTCCATTTGTAAACTTTTTATACCACATTGATAGTTAATTCTAAAAGCGTTGGCAAAAAATAGCTAACAATAGCCACGTGCTAATAAACAAAAACGTAGGTAACAATAGTCATCTGGCATTACCATCAGACAATCAGAACGTCAGGACACCGTTTCATATGTCCTTATCTATATTACCTACATGTATCTACTGATGAATCTATGGAAATTTAGGGTTGTCACATCACATATTATATTTTTATAGTCCATTGTTGGTCGAAATAAACAATTATTAAATTAAATAGGTATCTATCTATTCTTGAAAATATGTATCTTTCCTATCCCTCGGTGGGTTGTAGAGTTCCTTTATGTTCAAAAACGTCTTCTTGAGACTAACGTAGTATACAACATAACAAACAATCACGCCTTTTCCCGAAGGGTTGGCGGAGGTGAACCCAGGACTCAGTCCCATAGTAGATACCCACATTTTCTCCAGTATGTTATTGGTCCCAAGTAATAGGGGGCGAGCCTATTGCCATCTACCGGGCACAGTTCCCGACTCCAGGCAGTTATTGAGATAATTCCTAATGGAAAAATCTAATATTTAACACTTTGGTCAGGCAAAGAGATTGACCCGGGACTGAGTTAAGTCATGATTGACATAATTTATTTAAATAATTGCGATATAAACGCGACTTTTTATACAGATCGATTAATGTATATAAAAGTTTTTTTTTTATTTCTGTCTGTTAAGCAATTTTATCTATAATGTAGCAATTTTGTATTAATTTTCACTAAACTGCTCTAGACATTTCCGATAACTCGAAATTAACAAAAAAAATACACTTGCATAATAACATCTGTTATAATAGAGGGTTTTATTAAAAATCGTAAAACTTTACTGCGGCAACCCTATCCGACATTATTTTTTACGAATTCCGCTACCATATAATTTGGTTGAATTTAGTTGATTTTTTGCCTAACCATATCGTGCAAGTAATTTAGACTCTCGTGGCCTGTGATTTATGAACATAACGGTATTTACTAATTAGACAGAGCCATAAATATGTTAATAAACTATTATCAAGAAATTGTTACAAATTATTTTGTTTAATATAGGTAACACTGAAAGTTTTTAGAATAGACCGGTAAGAAAAGTAAAGCAGCCGATGAAAAAAATATTTGAATTTCGAATTAGGTACTCTTTGGGAATCTGTGTTGTGTATTAAATTAATGTCATTTGTTTTTACAAATTGCTGCCAATTTGTAAAAACAAATGTTAAAATATTTGGTTTGGTTACATTTATTGTATACTTGTAAGGTGTCAGGTGGTGGCTATGCAGCACTTTCCAGGGATCTATATACCTATCCAAATTTACTTAAATAAAGATATTTTTAAAGAAATGATAACAATCTACCCATATCCGCTCTGCATCTAATAAAATCTAGATCCAAGATAACCTAACTATAGGAAGCGAGCCGATGAGCTAGATCGTACCTACGTAGATACCAGCAAATTGCTACCTGACCGGAAAACGTAATGGTGTTACCAGATACCGCTCCGGTGAAAACTCTGCCGTGGCAACCCTACGCGCGGGTAGAGGAAACATGAAATTCAATTATTATAGCCCTATATAGAACTGTATAGACTATATAGATACCTATACCTATATTAGGTAATATTTTGAAATCCAAGATGGCGGATGCCAAAATTCACTTCCGACTTCCGCATAATTCCTCAAGTATTAGAGTTGAGAGATGGTGCTTAAACAAAAGTAGACGAGGTCGATGATGACTACAAGTTGAAATTGGAAAAAATCCAAGATGGCGGATTCAAGATGGCGGTCTTTTACAAAGTTGCTCTGATTTGGATGATTTTTTGTATCTGGTAAAAATAGAGGTTTTAATTCGAAAAACAACAGACACACACAACACTCGTACCTCTATACTCTATAAACTTTGTATAGGTACGTAGTACCTACTATTATTTATTCTGTGGTATATACGTAGCTCTACCTGGTAGAGTCACCTACTATGATAGTAGAGAGAATGTCACCACTGTGATATTTATTTATTTAAAATTCAGCACAACGCTAGGACTAACTTAATGCTAGTGTAGCATTTTCTACCAGTTATCCCAAAAACTAGAGATTAGAGATATGATAGTAGGTGACATTTCAATAGTAGGCACATCCTCACTTCTCCAGCAGTTAGGGACTAATGTTTTCAATTCCATTAAGGGTGAATATCCACTATCCATCGTAGGTATTATTATGTCAAAGGTATCAAGTGCGTTGTGCAGCAAAAAGGATTTTGTACCTAATCCAATTAGGGATCGCATCCACGCTCGTAGAGTGCTAGGCATAAAGCCCATATCACAGATTATACATACTAAACTACACACATCCCACCTGAATACGATCTGGAGGTCTTCAAGAGAATAGTGAATAAGTATCTTCTAGGAAAGCGTGCTCCATCTTAGACCTCATATTCACTTCCCATCGGGTGTGATTGGGTTCAAACGTAGACCTATTTAATATAAAAAAAAACACATACATACATACTAAACTACATATATACATACTAAACTAGTGAACTGCCCGGTTAACCATTAATATTAATTTTTCTCCCGACATAATTATTATGTAAAAAAAGGTGGTTATTATTATTATAGGTAATATTATATTTATTTTAATGTGAATATATGCTTTATTCGTTTTGACATATTGTATTTTTTTTAACTGATATAATTTTATCTATTTATTTTAATTAAATTCAATTATTTAATTTTTTATACCAATTTCTTGTGAAACATGTGGACCTTCAACTATTATTACAATGTCATCTTGTATCATTTCCCCGTTTTTCCTAAATTACAGTTACGCGAAGCTGAGGCTGGTTGCTAGTGTAATATCAAACCATCCCGTGAAAATTATCTAAAGGCGGAGACTGCATTTGTTTTACGCGACTTCGAAGGATGTTTTTCGAGAGTATGGTATGTATATGTATAATTATGTATGTGGGTAGGTGTTGCTATGTATCTGGGTGTATTTTTAACTTTTTAGTTAGGTAAAAAGTAATTTAATTCATTAAGTATACTTACTAACTACTATGACTAACTAAGTAGTGATTATGTGGTATTTGAATTAGTAGATGAAACATTTGATACAAGTAGGTATAATACTTACTAATTAATTTAGTAACAACTTTATAAATAAAAACAAAATTCATGTCTTTGTAGTGGTAGGCCTCTTTTGCAGGGGGCCGCCTGGGGAAGTACCACACCTTTGCCAGTTATTCATCCGCCAAGCAGTAATGTGCAAACATTACTGTGTTCCGGTCTGAAGGGCAATGTTACCAGCGAAATTACTGGGCATGACGAGATTCAACAACTAATATCTCAGGATGACAGGCGCAGTGCAGTGCCGCGCAGATTGTTGAATTTTAAAACACTGAGTGCCACTGTGTCTGATATGGGCAATCATGATGCTTACCATCAGGCACCTGATTTGCTCGTCTTGTCACTCACTATCATAAAAAAAATGTTATTGAGGTGGTTGGGCCGGCATTTTCTATACAAACTTTGAAGAACCAATGACAATGATAGAAGATATATAATTTCTTCATTAGTGTTTTATTTTAAGGAACAACTAATTACAAAGTGGCGTTTATCTAGTTTTACTAAAAAAAAATACGTTTAAAACTACACAGAGGTCTTTAAAATCTTCTATTTGCTGTTTTAAAACGCATATTTTATAAGTAGTATAACTACAAAAACGCCACTTTATAATTAGGCGATATTTAAAATAAAACACTAATAAATAAATTATATCTTTTCTACAAAGTTTGTATGGGAAATGTCGGCTTATCCACCTTCATGTTATAATTTTATAAAAACTAGCCTTATTGGCTTGCTTTTCAAAACTATTTTTTACACAATTGGTGTCATATAGATATAAAGACATCATATTATATTACATTATATAGTTTCGTCGACCATGGAATGGCTAGTATTAAGTCAAACATCAAATTATTGGTCTGCTAATTGGCAATGAATTCGGTCCGCTTCCCTTTGTGGGCGTCCCAATCAAACGTCGGGTGCAGACATCTATAGGTATTTGCAATATATACCTAGGTAGGTATCTAGGTATACAGTTGACTGATCAAACGTTGTATGTATAAAGGAAGAATATGCTTTATAGGTAGGTATACGATGCTGCCATAAAACATGAAAAATGTCCGGTCATTATCACATAGCATTCGGTACTTAATTTTTAATATCAGTTTCAGTATAAGTAGGTATACTTTATATAAGTATATATTATTATACGTTGTATGTTTAGAGTATGTTTAGTACTGTATGTTTAGAGCGATTTAAAGCGTTTTGTTCAGATATCTAGGTATGGAAGCCTACTCTACCCTATGCATACATATCTACGTATGCCTTTACAATACATTTATTTTTAAATTGGTGTCAAAATTATTGGTTAGTATACCTATACAATAATATACTTCGCCAGGAATGGCAATACGAATGGTCGGAGACTCGTTCATGATACTAACGCTTATTGTCCGCGTGCGAGCTTTGCGACATAGGTCTTCTAATTCTGTTTTATATTTGTAACATTGAGGTATTGTTTGTTATCTTATAAACGTTTTGTTTCAGTGCAAAATTATATTTATTATATATTTAACGTAGGTTTTTAAAGAAGATATAAAATCAAGGACGATTTCACACAGCTTGCGCGCGAACCATACAAATGTAGATATCAAATTTAAAATATTACCTATTGATTGATAAAGGTAGTTCAACCTATTTATGCATAATTAATGATGTGCAACAGGTTGCCGAAACAATATTAAATTTGGTCGAACAATTTTTGAACTGAAATAATACTATATTGAAGCAATAGCCAAACTTTATTTATAGCTATACATAAATAAAATCCACGTAAAAGTAGAAAAAACGTTGTTAGAGTTTAGTTTGAAAGCATTGAAATTGGCATTGAAAGAAACAGCAATACAAAAAATTTATTTAAAAGAAGATTAATATAACATTATGATTCCCACAACAGATTCCCCCACACCTAAAGGGAAATCCGTCAATTGGCAACACAGTTCGTCAATTCCCGGGCCCGTTAAAATCAATGTAGCTCGGAGCCCTTGCCTCGAACCGGAGGCTATCTAGGGACCGAGAGCGAGGGGGACACACTTATATCATTACGGTGTACTAGAAAGAGATGGCAATATGTGCCGATTTTATTGAGGCGTTACAGATTTTACTGCAGCATGCAACGTTGGATGTTAATTAAAATTAATGAATCATATGGATATATATAGGTTATATAGTTTGTCGGCATAAACTGAGTGCTATTAAATAAACTTCAGTTAAAATCTTGGTTGTAATATTTATGTATCCTAGCTGCTAGCAACGAGAAATTTGACACAATCCCATGAAAAATTTACCAAATTGATGATATGTATGCCCCTGTTTCCTCCGAATATAATTAACCCATGCTTTTTATTTATATCCCGATATTTCTATAATGAAATAAACTATGTCCCTGTCATTTTAATTTCTCTTATATAATCTCTCGGTTTTTTCAGTGACCTTCGAAAAATCCAAATTTTACTCGCGTTATTGGACAATCACTATAAAAAACTTAAGAGGTTATAACAGTAATTAAAATGATAGGGACATTATTTACTTCATCTTCATAATTTCAGAATATATATATCAAATACGTTTACTGTATTCGGAGGAAACAGGGGAATACAAAACAACGATTTAGTAAATTTTCCATAGGATTGTGTCATACTGCTAAGAGGTCCTCTTTTCTGTTAAACGTAGTAACTTTCGCATTCGCATCGATTACTATTTGCCACACATACCTATGGTATTTAAGACAATAGCTTTTCGAATTCACGTTGGAAAATGTGATCATTAATTAGCCTTTAAATAGGCTAGATCGTAATGGGATAGCAAATCTAACGAGGTTTTACCATACAAAAAGGTTAGATTCTAGAATATAACTTAAGTTAAGAATATAACTAGAATAGGCAAGTCTAGGTAAGTCTAGAATATAACGTACGGGCGGCGTAACTTGGCAAGTCTGAAAATAGGCTCTGCGAACTTCAGCGCTTGTAAACTCGGGAAGAAAAAAATTTTTTATGATAGTGGTGACAAGACGAGCATCAAGTGCCTGATGTTAAGCATCATGATTGCTCATATCAGACACAGTGCCAACCAGTGTTTTAAAGTTCAAAATTCTGCGCAGCACTGCACTGCGCCTGTCATCCTGAGATATGAGTTGTTGAATCTCATCATGCCCAGTAATTTCGCTTGTAACATTGCCCTTCAGTCCGGAACACAGTAATGTTTACACATTACTGCTTGGCGGATGAATAACTGGCAAAGATGTGGTACTTTCCTAGGCGGCCGGGACGCCGCCTTATTGTTCTTTTCAGTGGGCGAATCAGCGGGGTGCAGATAGTAGACTATAAAAAAATGTAAGCCGGCAGCTTAATGTGCGATGACGTCACATGCTAGGTACGTATTACCACAATTTTCTGGATAAAAGCTTTTTGACGGCCAGTGTGATGTGAAGCCATTTTTATAATTGACCACTTGGACGGTCTTGAAGTTTAACGGCTTTTATGATGTGATGTCGTTCGTTGTAAGTAGGGGGTCCATATTCTCACTGAGATTGACTATAATATAGAATGTATTATTGATTGGAGTAAAAATACAAGATATATCAACTTTAAACTGAATTAGTGAAAAATCTTTTCGTCTACTCAAACAATACAGATCTATATATTTAGCAGCCAGAGATTTTATTACTCATTTTCTGAGACAAAAACGGGACTTAACACGCTAAAACAATAATTCATACTTTATATTTCTATAAGTAATAGTTTGTCGGTCACCATGTAAGGACACCCCGTGATAAAGGTCAGCCCCAGTGCAGTCCATTGAAAATCATGTAGAACTCAAAACTTTGGCTAATAAACATTTTTGTCGCCGTTATGTATTTATCTCGACGTTTCGGCTAAGTTGCATTAGCCTTTTCTTTTCGTGACCAAGGTTAAAATGACTATGTTAGCTTATGTTATTCGAATCGCAAGTTATTAACTAAGTAATTATATAATAATATAGTATCTATTATTACTACACCCCTCCTAGAACCTTCATTTTAATAATTGTAATATTTCTTATAAATTAATTAATAATCACGAATACTTTTCTTCGTGACAGTCTTATTCCTTTAGTTCCTTTAAATATTTGACAAAACCAAGAATGGGACGTATCGACGAACGAAACATAAACATTTCGTCGATTCGTCCAATGGGACGAAACGGCGAAGGAGCCTCTATAATTACCTCCCTTACAACAAAATTAATCCTACTTCTAAACTTCTCAATGTGAAAGTTTCGATGTGCGTATGTGTGTAGAGTGGAGGTAGGTTGGTATGTGTAACAGTATGTGCGTATGATGAAATTTGGTACGTACTTAGTACTTAGATAATACTTAGTAATTAGTACTTAGATAGCTTGGACCCTGAAATAACAAATAGGGTATACATTTTATTTCGCTATTCCAACGAGAACGATGACTAATAACCATGGGTAAAACCGCGGAACACAGCTATTAAATTATATTGTAGAAAAGTTCAAAGGTTTAATATAAAGTAAACCGGCACAGTCCTTGACCTCCCGACCCGAAACCGGAGCACCCAAGGTTCGAGGACGACTGGGAAATAGGAAACCAGATGAAGGGCAGATGTGAAGGACATAGAATATGGGTCTGGATAAATATAGTTTGATGGTCACATTTATTGTATGCCTAGCCGTGCCCCGCGGTTTCACCTGCGCAGTCTTCGTTCCCGTGGGAATATCAGGGTAAAAAGTACTCTTTATGTTATTCCAGAGTCTATTATATACCGAATTCAGCCCAATCGGTTCAGTAGTTTTAGCATGAAAACGGAAAAAACATAAGTACACACAAAAAACAGTGCTGCTTAGAACTCGGTAGCGTTTTTTTAACTAAAAAAAAACGTAACTTTTTTACATTGTACTGAGCTTTAAGATTAATAATATTAGTAAGAAGTAAGATGGCGATAATTTGAATATATTATACAAAGTTAACAAGAGGTGTAGTTGTACTTATGATGGCGTATCTATCCGTAAACCTAATCAACACGCAAAAGTAAGATATAGAACTTATACTAGGAATAAAGATAAAATAGCTAACCTAGCTTTAGATTATCTAAAACAAATAAAAAATCATTCTTAGGAAATAGTGTAGGTACGTTTCTATAATAAAATCCCAAAAGAGATAACATAGGGCTCTCAGAGGGTTAATTCAAAACCTATATAAAATCTACTTTACTAAAGAAGGAGAAACTCAGAAAGAACTGAGTTCTTTCTTCTGAAAGTTGGTCATTTTGACGGACAGATAGATCCCCTTAAGTATTTAGTCATACTTTATTATTTTAATTTTATTATTAAATAAAAATAGATTAAATTGATTTTTTTCTGAAAGTTTGTATTTTATTTTTTAGTTCCTAGTAGACTTGATTTTACGTAATTAGATGAAGTATTTTTTATATCTTAAAAAATGTGGGTACGTGTGAGTGAGAGGGCGAATAAGCTTTGCATACTTACGCCTTGCATACGGGCCTTAATACTAGTTTATATTTAGATATATCAATGAAGTCATTGGAGGAGTTCTTGGAAGTCCTTCATTGGAAGGAACCAATAAATAATTACTCCTTGCATTGTCGAGTTAAAAGGAAATAGAAAATTTGGTGCATGAAACGGTTCCCTGAATCCCTTAGGTCGGTATATAGTACAACGCAATCCACTTGACGTAGACTTTCAGTATGGAATGTGTGTTCCTATTAGAGAAAGAATTTCCCAAAGTTCCACGTAATTACTTATCCCGGAATGCACAGGAATGAAATAGCGGGAATTTCTCTATTTAATATACTTACCTACGAGTGCAGTCTCTCATCTTCCTAGTTTTCGTCTGTTTTACGAAAAAGTAGGTACTTGTACTTTTAAAATACTTAAACCATCATATTTACACCAAAATTTAATTTTTTTAGAAAAACATAAACCGCCTTCTAGAATATACCACTATAGACATATTGTACTGGTATGTACAAACTTGAACTAAAAGTGCTTTTGTTGATTTTTCAATAAGTGCTGGATCAATTTCGATAAAATTATCAGACGTCAGAGAGGGCTCTGACGTATGACCTACCAAACAAAAAATATATGCGTTCATACCTAATCGCGTAATATAACAAACAAACAAAAACCAACCAACAGTAAAATTTAAACTTCCTCCTTTATTTGAAGTCGGTTAGTAAAACAAATTAAGGAAAGAGCGCCGTGATGTTGAACTAATGATAAAACATTTACAAGTCAACTAGGTTACCTATATAACCTAGTCACAAACACAAACCCTAGAATCTAGTACGTAAATAGGTTATACGCATGTGCAACGTTAACCGAATCTGGTTCCAGGGTCTGACAGGCTCGCAGCCTCGCAGCCCGGGAGACGGGAGGCCATCCTGTTGCTCCAGCAGGGTCAAGGCATCGTAAACTGATTCCAATATCACTGACCTACTTTACGAGGGCAAATTGCAACAATTTTGTAAATCAAATTGCGCCACAGGTTTGAAAACATTTTCACTAGGTAATATTTTTACCTGAATTATATTAGTGGTTGGAGAAAACCGACAACCAAGCTGAGCTGAGCAGAGCTTCAAGAGCTCACATATTTTGTATTGTGTATTTTGTGTGTGTAGCAGAACATATTTTGATTTTTGAGTTAGAAGCTTAATTCTACATGAGATCCGACAAATTTTTGCTAGTGCGAGCCATTTGGTCTCGTCTTGGCAAGATTTTGGCAACACTTGTGTGCATGAACATGTCTGTTTCATCTGTGTCTGGGTGTTATAAGCTTATATAAGAATGTATATCAGTGTATATCATCTGGTTACCATAGTACAGGCTTCTAGCCTAGTTTGGGACCAGATGACCATGTGTGGAAGTTGTCCCATATTATTATTTTACAAGAAAATGTTTTTCGGTTCGATTTCACTTCTTTTTGTAAGTTTCTTATGACAATTTCTTTAATTTTGTTCATTTGTATAAATTCTCAGACCAGTAGCATAAAAATTTGCGGAAGTCTCATACTAACTTCCACCCCTAAAGGGGTTTCGGGGGTAAAAGTTCCAAGTTTGGAAATATTTTGTTGTTTGTATACTAATACTAGCTTTAACCAAATTTAAGCTTTCCAGGACTTCAGGATGATTCAGTGACGAAATCAGGGGATTTTAGATATCAATAAAATGTAAAGTATAAGAGCTATGAAATTGAAACTGTGCATGTTTAATAAGTCCACTGTTGACATCATATGCCGAGAATTTTGTTTATCTGGTATAATCCAATCCCAAGTTATCGAGAAAATGTAGGTAGTGCCCTTGCGCTGCGCTTGGCCCGTCTTGACTGGGGCACAACCCCCAGATTGGTTTCTAATCATCCATCCTTTTGCAATCATCAAAGGATTAATTTTTGCATTTCGATTTTTCGTTTTATCTTGCGTACATTTATTAATACAAATATATCCATAAAATATAGACGTAAAGGGTTTTTCCTAGTAAGAAAGTAGAGTACCATGTTAACTTAAATATTCCATAATTTATTCAAAATCTCTTTCAAGGTATAATTTGCGTCCATTGTCGTCTATCGATGACCTGGTTTCCATAAGTGGCTGCTATTATTATAGTATTAGAAATTCTGAATTATGATCCTACTTTCCACTTAAATACTGATATCAAATGTGTTATCAAATTAAATACTGAATCAGTGACGTTCGTTTGCATTCGTTAGGAGAATACCTACATACCTACCTAACGTAGGTGAACTGACTTATAAGCATACATTTTTGTTCTATTTTACCAGTACCGTTAGGGAAAAAAGTGGTTCACTATTTATTATCCTTCACGGATTTGTGAGTCGCAATTAACGGAAATTGTTTTTGCAAGAATCATTCGAGTTTTTGCAGATCTTTCACACGTAACGTGACGCAACCGATAATAAATGTTTTATATTATAAGATACCGTGATAAGATATAAGATTGCCGTGGGGTACCGGCATTAGAATAGTACCTCACCCTCTCTACCTGGGTTGCCGTAGGAACCGGCTGATAGGTAAATATCCAGAGGACGAGTAGCGGCGTCCTCTGCGTAAAGACCACCAAACTGCTCTCGCCAACCCGCCTGCCAAGCGTGGCGAGTATTGGCAAAACCCCCCCAATGATCAGCACCATACAGACCAGGCCCCCAGTACCCGGCAGTTCCGTTATTCCTGACTCCGGTAGCGGTCACGGTAACGGCGGAGCAGGGGGTGCTAAGAATCCCCGGAAGTTTTCCGGCTACCCACCCCAACGACGACGACTGGCCTTACGTCTACCTAGGACAAGCAGTCCAACTCGGTAAGTCCAACTTCGAGAAAGAGGTCAATCGTCGAATCCAACTAGGCTGGGCAGCGTTCGGAAACCTACGCAATGTCTTCTCGTCCAAAATACCTCAGTGCCTCAAGTCGAAGGTCTTTGACCAGTGTGTGTTACCAGTGATGACTTACGGATCTGAAACGTGGTCTCTGACCGTGGGCCTTATCAGCAGGCTCAAAATATCGCAACGAGCTATGGAGAGGGCTATGCTCGGAATCTCTCTGCGAGATCGAATCAGAAATGAGGAGATCCGTAGACGAACGAAAGTTATCGACATAGCCCAGCGGATTAGTAAGTTGAAGTGGCAATGGCCAGGGCACATAGCACGTAGAACTGATGGCCGATGGGGCTGCAAAGTTCTCGAATGGAGACCACGAACCGGCAAGCGCAGCGTAGGACGTCCACCCACAAGGTGGACAGACGATCTGATAAAGGCGGCAGGAACACGATGGAGGCGGGCCGCTTACGACCGGACTGAATGGAAATCTATGGGGGAGGCCTATGTTCAGCAGTGGACGTCCTGTGGCTGAGATGATGATGATGATGATTATAAGATATATTTATATTATATAATTAAGTATACTGATTTTTTAAAGATGAAATACAAGATATGTCCCTATCATTGTATTTTCTTTAATAAACTCTTAATTTTTATGTGAAAGTTATTGATATAAAGAAAAGGGGAGATGAGGCACTGGCTTCTTCAAAATGGCAAGCTAAAATTAGGTTCTATTAGGCCAACATTACATACATTTTAAATTTTTCCAGTGCTAAAAGCATTTTAAAAGTATTTTGTATTTTTAGAAATAAATTGTCTGGCAAAGCTTTTGTACCTATACTTAGGTACTTACTTTAGTTTTGCTCGAACTTTTGCTCAAAAGTTTTTTGGCACCAGCATTCTTTTGCGTTTAGTTTTTCTCGTTAAAAAAGAGTTTTATGTTTTTTCCATAACGATATATCTACCTAACACAACTACTTATTATACTTTATAGCTCATTAATCATTTATATTCATCTTTGAAGTAGACACTTACTTGCATAATAAAATAAATCATAAAAATATAAGCCCGAGCCAAAACTTTCATTGGCTTATCGCGCTAAGTTATTTAATATATTTATTTCATTTTTAGGGGGACCAACAGCTTTGTATCAGAACAATACAATTATCCTCATAAACAATACAGAGCTAATAATAGTCCCTCAATCATATTATAATATATTTTTGTTTATTTTGTACGCAACTGTACCAGAATGGTAGTAAAGGTGACGTTCGACGGCAAATAGAATGCGATGATTATATTACACGCGACTACTTTCTGTACCTACATTAAAGCAGTTATTCAGTAGCCGACTGCACATGGCAAATAAATTTTGAATTTAGCCACCATCATTACCCCCCACCCGATTTATATAACATTTTCTCCAGTTTCCAAGATAATTGGCTGAAAATGCTATTTTAGCATTAAATTAGCCATTTGTGCTGATTATAAATCATTGCAGTCGCTTCACGAAGTCGGCCACCGAATGGCACCTTTGGTAAGTTACTCGGTCTAGCGATTAACAATCAAAAATATTATTTCCGGATGTAGAACATAGGGAAATTTCATAATTCCCATCAGTAATATTTAATAGAGCCCATCTAGGCCACCTAGACAAAGGCAGTGCTTACTGCTTACCTTACCTATAATGACGCCTTCCGTCGTTCTAGAAAGCCCTATTTTCTTATGCATTTGGATCATGAAAGCGTTATGTAGTGCCATTATGATAATGACTTACAACTCCTTTGTTGCGATTTACGAGTATACAAAAAATATTTTTATGAAATGATATGGAAGCTTCTTTTCACCGACTTAGGTAAAATAATTACTCTTCCTTTCATTTTAAGTGATTTTTTATCTGCGCCTATGAGTGTGCACGTAGGTACCTATTGATGATGAAATCCCCCTTTTCCTTGGCTCTTCGAAACTGTGTGTGGCTCTTAGAAACGAACCCGTTTCCTTGATGGTACTGGTAAATTTGTAAGAGTTTTTTGTTTTCTTCAAAGAGTATGTACCTACGAGCAAACATTATATCTACTCTCGACGATGGTTAAAAGGAAAAACTTATCAAGCGCAATGCAACCTTTCAATTTTAGCTGTTCGTAGGTATGTATTTTGTTGAGTCCTATAATATTATATTATATAATTTTTAGTCTCGCAACTGTTTTATATAAAATCTACTTTACTTAAGAAGGCTTATTATAAAGTCAACCAGTACATAGAGGACAAAGATGCCTGGAAACTTCTGCATAGCCGCCTCGCGGCACCTTCAAAGAAAACGAATGTAACCAAACCAAATATTGTGAAACTATCTGTTGAAAAAATTAAGCCCTACAAGTTTCTTGTGCGTTCTTCTTGTAGAGGTATCTTTCCGAACGCACGGTAGACTCAGTACTGTATCTTCATTGACGTACAAAAGTGTCAGATTATGACCTATTTGAATAAATGTGTTTGAGTTTGAGTTTTGAGTTTGAGTTTTGTAACTCTTATGAGTGGTACAGTCCCATTTGCAAAGTTAATTCTGCTACTCTACCCTTTGTCTCGGTCAGGGGTCTGCAACCTTTTGAGAGTCTAAACTAGAAATGTCAACTAAATTTCCAAATTCTCATTTCAAAACTTTACTATATAATTAGATATAATCTAATCTAGATCCAATCTAATCTAATTAGATAATTATCGTAGTAAATCACAATAAGATTAATGAATTCTTAGTTAATAAACGATTCTTTTGATTCGGATGGCATTGAACATTTTCATTTCTCAATGAAAATGGCATTGAACATTTTGATGAGATGAAATGAGGAATGCTTTGATTAAATACCTCAAACGAAGAGCAAAACCTTTTCTATGTCATAGATGGCAAACAAGCAGACGGTTTGCTTGATGGTGAGCGGTCACCTCCGCCTACCTTCAACACCAGGGGTATTGGTAGTATGTTGCCGACCCTTCAACACTCTATTCAGTCTCCTTTTGAAGAGCCCCATGTTGTAGCTCAACAGGAAGACCTCAGCAGGGACGATCATTCCGCAGTTTGCACGTATGTGGCGGAAAAGAACGGGAAAATAGCATAGGCGATGGCGGCTAGTACGGTAAAGTTCATTAGAACATTCGTATTAAATTCAGTGAAAAATACTAATCACTAAGAGATAAGAGATCCGATGTCTCTGCGCATACTGAGCTGATAAAGGTGTTGGGTGAGCTTGGGGTCGTAGACTACACTGACAGCTTTGACTTCTGTAGAGCCATCGTACTTTATTGTGCAGGCGCATCATTATGAAAATGATGAGGTGAGAATATTGACTCATTTTCTTTAAACTGGTTTTAAAGAAAAATTATTAGTTATGGTAGATTTTTGGTTATGATAATAAGTAATTCATTTTTGCGTGTATGGACTGGAAAGCCGTAACTTTACATTGAAAGAGCCGCAAATAATATTTATTCTGTGATCATAGGTTGTCGACCCCTGGTCTGGGTACTCTAGAAAATTCCAGCACAAATCATTTCGGAGGTTCGACAAAGTTTAACATAGACATCTATTCTAACTTCCGATCGATCGCTGTCTGACCCAATACCGCTTTTGTCATTCGCTATTCTGTAACCGGCTTCAGATATAAATAATTCGTTCCTATCACGATGACATAATTTGGCTTGGAAATCGATAGACTGATGTGATAGATTTGAGAATAGGTCACTTCAGATTATTCTGTCTGCGACTAAGTATAATGAATTTGACAAAAATGGAACTAAAGAAGGTTTTGCCGTTATGAGCCTCATATAATCCCACCAAAACCATTTACATGTATAGTTCGTACTGTCAAAAAGTTATCAAGATCTCATAAAGAAGCAGGTTTCTAACTCTGCTCTACAAGCCCTTCACAAACTCTACCTTGTGCTCTTACGCTTTCTTATAAGCTTGTCTTGGCGGGGGCACTCCCGTGACCGTAATTTTTTATGCTCTTATTTATCCTTGGCAACCTGCCTGAGCAACAATCCAAGCTGCTGTTTGAGGATCTCTTAAGATTTGTCCATTGAGTCATCTTTAATTCTTTGGTGCCCGAATCTTGCTGCTAGTCCGTGTAGGTTATGGCGTTTCAGACGGGAGAATATGACTCCCTGGACCTTGATGAGCAGCTCGTTTCTGTGCCTGAGAAGTCTACATTGGTAATCTCTACTGTATGGTAAATATTAAAATTAATTTATCCAATAATAATTTTTTTGATATTTATAAAAAAACATTTACATAACCTAATAACTTTTTTTTTTAATTTTCATATATACGAAAAAACTAACAGAAACAATTGAGTGGAAAATTATGGTCTCTTTTTCTATATACATATTTAGGATATCTCTATATATATCTCTATATATGGTGAATGGGTAAATATATACATTTTTGGTTCGCACAGCATAGCTTTCAGTTTTGCTAGTTTTGTAAACAAAAAGAAAAAAATTAATCTAATCGCATTATCGCTGATAACATTCATCGAAGTAAAGAATGTGGCAGCTTATTTGCTACGACAAGGTTACACGGAGTCGAGTGCAGATGTCGATGAACTGAGCGCCAGGCGCCACTGTGCAACTACCAACGACACTTTGCTCGTTTTGTCACGTTTTGTACAGTAAAATAGAGAATGACATGGCTAAAACACTGACATAGTACGCCTAATACAGTAATATATCTCTTAGATATATTCTACGGTTTGTAAGGAGTCTAAAGTAGTAAAATTCGTTTATGTATCTGAAAATTGCAACTTTTATCGTGGTAATGGGCAAACGGTGCATTGGATATTTGAATGTTTTTATTTCAGTAATTTTTATAATATTAGATATTTAGAATTCCATGTTCTTGTGATAAATGGGCAATAGGTATAACATTTGTTAAAGTGTACTACCTATCTAGTATTTATGTTACTCTAGGTTTATATTATTATAGGTTTATAGCCTTTATAAAAGTGTGGTCCATTACTACATTATTGATGAGCACAAGGTGGACACGAATGCAATGTTTGTAAGTAAAGTTGAGATACAAAATCATCAAAGTCCCGTTACCGCTAAGGCAATTTCAAGATTATAACGTATGATTATGTACTCACTTGCCAAACAGCGGATGCCAGAGCGGCGCAGAAGCATCAGGCGTGAGATGGGACTGCTCTCCCATCGGCGTGGTGCTGCCGACCTCCGTCTCCTCGCGCCGTCTCCTCAGGTCATCCACCTTCTTCACACTGATCCTGGGCCTTCGCTCAGAAGGTAATTCCACTGGGCTCGAGGCCGTGCGATTCTGGACCTCACTATGCTTCAACGATTGAAGATAGTTGTTGTTCGGGTAATATGACGAAGGTGAAGGTGATGTTGCTTGTGGACTCTTTTGCTGAGGCGTTCTAGACCGCTGATTCCCCATCGGGTTGAAGTACGGTACGTTCAACCCACCCATTGTCACGTTAGGCCTTACGCCACCCAACCCCGGATACATGCCTTGCAACAACGCATGCTGAGCCATCGCCCTCTGATTCGTGTAGCTATTGGTAACGGGACTCGTCCTCGCTGCCGTGTGTGTCCTCTGGTAGCTCTTATTCGAGTGCCCGTAATGGTTTGGGTAATCGCTCGGTTTCGGTTCTTTCATTTGAGCTTCGGCGGTCGATTTTCGCCTCTGTGTCGTTGCCATTTTCTGCACCATCATCTCCTGCCACAACGCCATGTGCATCCTGTTGTAATCCATATGAGGTATCATGGGGAACCCTGCAGGGTTCATCAGTCTAGTTTGATGATTCAACAGCATCTGTGATAGGTCGGAGTAGTCCATGCCGGCATACTCGGTGGCGTTTAAGGCCTTTAGGAATTCTGAGTTTTGCGTGCACGCCGACATGGCTTCCATTTGCTGCTGCGCGTACCAGAACATCGGGTTGAGAGTGGCAGACGTAGCGGCGTCAATGTCTTCAGCTAAAGCTCCTATCGAGGGCACAGGCCTCGGCTGGCTTGAGTGCTGGTGCCCATGATCCGTATTTGTAATGCTCGTAGACGATGTTGTCACCGGTTCTGTACTTGATGTCTTTGATTGCTTAGCTTCTTTAGGTTTCGAAATCTTTTTGGTCTGTGAGATCGTGCATGTGAAATCCTTAGCCGTGAGCATATTTTCCAGCCTATCTAATGATATAACGAGGAGATCGGGGTCCCGCTCCCAATTTGAGAAATCATAATCGTCAGCCAACCTCAGTTCGGGTCGTTCTACTAACAACGCTGGTATTTCTCTACCGGGGGCTAGCAGGACAGACATGAACCGGTCTTTGGGGACCAAGAGAGGGTCTGGAATGTTAAAGTTTTTGTTGGCTTTTAGGTCGTGCAATTGCTTCAGTGGCGAGGAGGATTCTTTATCGCCCTTTTTGTGTGGTGGCGTATCTCGCTTTTGCCTTTTCTCGTGGGGTTCACCGAAATCCTTGCTGATTTTCTCTTCGGAGCAACTCGAAACGGTAGGACTGGCCGACTTCCTGTTTTTGCCCAGGTTCAGGGGTTCACACGGTTGCTTCGTGATGCTGACTTCTGAAGTGAGATAAATTTTCGGCGACGTGGATGCAAAGACGGCGTCTAACATGGATTGTGTTTTACTCTTAACGAGTGGAGCTTGGAATACTTCAGGTGAGGCAATGGCAGGTATGCCGCTGGGCTGAGGCGATTGCATCGCGTCAGACTCTATAGATTGCGCCCGCGGAATCTCTATCCTCCGTGGTGACGCGAACGGAGTCGGCAACCGTCTGGGCACGGTTAAATCTTTCGGCAACTCCTCGGATTTAATAACAGTAGCATCTACCGGTAGTTGCGTAGTTTCCGCTGAAACCCGAATCGTCTTTTTCCTTATCTTTTGTGCTTCCATGCATTTTTTGCTTAGATCTGTGGGGACCTCGATACATTCATCGGTATTGTCCGATTGATCCTCGACATTAGGATTCGGATCAATAGGGCTTCTAATGTCACATTCTTCCGCTTCTTTCTCTTCTTCCTTAATTTCCTCAGATAGAATAACATTATCATTATTATCGTTGACGACGGCAGGGCCTTCCTCTTCCCGTTCCGGAGATTTTCGTGGTGAACGGGCGGTATCCTCGAATTGATTTTCTTCAAAAGTCTCGTGTAGATCAGGTACTTGTTCTGTATACATTTCTTCGGCCGGTTCGCCGTTACTCTGTAGCCTCTTCTCGGCGTTCTGTTCGTACTCTAAATGGGTAACTTCATCGGTCTCCCGAACTTCCGGCGCGGTGCCTGGAGTCTCCAGCGGGCACTCGGGCTCCGCCGGAGCGAACACCTCGTCGGTCATGTAATCATCCACGCTACTCTGCGCATGTTTCCTCGGAGGGAGCCGGTCTCCTATATGATGCAGATGAAGGAGGCCCTGCGCAGCGGTCATGCTGCTGCGGCCGGGCGACGCGAGCGAGTCGAGCCGATCGATGATGTCGGAGACGGGCGCCTCGCTCAGCAGCTCCTCCACGTACTCGCCCGAGGCGGACACCATGTGCGCCAGCTTATCTAGCGCCTGCCCGAGGATTTGATTATCCTCGCAGCCCTTCTCTACGAGCGACTCGAGCAGCGCCTCGTCGTGTGGCCCGCCCAGCTCCGGCAGGTAGTGCGCCTCGCTGATGCTCTCGAACAGGTCCTCGTGGGCCATGTCGGCCGCGAACGCGTCCTCCTCGGCGCCGCGCTCCGGCACCGAGCGCTCGTAAAACGCGTCCTCGGGTGGCTTCGGCCCGACGAGATCGAAGGACATGACGTCGCGCGGGACCTCCTCCTCCGGAAGGAACGAGTAGGATTCGTGCGGCGCTGCCTCGAGCCGCAGCCGCTCTTCGCCGCGCTGCTGACGGAACTCCAACTCGGCGACCGCCAGCAGGTTGTCGAGCGGCGTCGGTTCAGGCAGCGGCGGCGGCGCCGACAGCTGCGGTGGCGGCGATGGCGGCGCCAGCGTGGGTGAGCGGTGCGGTGCCAGCATCCGCGGGACGGCGATCGTGTGCGAGGGGATGTGAGACTCCAGGTCGGGAGCCGGCCACGGAGCACGCGGGGAACGGCGGCGCGAGCGGCGACGCCGACGGCGGCGGACGCGGTCGCGCGGCGCACGCAACGGCGGCGTACGCGGCGTCGGCGGCGGCGGCGACGCCGGCGGCGGCGTTCGCGGCGGCGGCGGAATGCGGATCGAGTCGTATGTGGCGGTGCGCGGGATCGCGCGCCAACCGTCGGGGGTGCGCGCTATACGGATACGGTTCCTCTCGTCGTAGTCCTCGCAGCGAACCTCCTGGAGGGTGCCGTCGGTCTCGCGCGCCCACAGGAATACGGGTCGCAGGCGAGGCTGCGGCGGCGTCGGTGGCGGGCCGCAGGCTGCGTGGTGGCGGGCGAGGCTGGTCGCGCGGCGGAGGGCGGCGGGCGCGCGGGGGGCGGGCTCGGGCAAGCTGCGGCTGCGAGTGGCATCGGCGCGGGGGCGGGCGGCGCGAGGCTCGCCGCCGCCGCCGGGCGCCTGCGGAGACACTCCGGCGCCTCGCACCGCGGGAACAGGCGACGACCGCGCGGACGCGGCCCCGACGCGGACTGCCGGCGGGCGCGCGCCTCGGCCCCGCCCCCCTGCCCCCGCGCGCCCCGCCCAGCGATCGATACCCGCCCGCCGCCCGCCGGACCCGGCTCCCGCTCCGGCTGCACCCGCCGCCTGCACCCGCGTGTAAACACTACGCGCGCCGTCGTGTCCTCGTTAATCTTAAATCCATATCTGTGTGTCGGCACTCGGCACGCCCCGCACTTCCTTGTGCGTGCGGTCACAGTTCGGAGGCGAAGGTCGAGGAGGCTTGCACCACGACCACCACGTTTTATGATGATAGGTACCACTCTTACTCTGTATGCGGCGAGTCTAAAACCAAATTCTGTCTATATTCTGGGATTGCAGCATTGCGATTTTACCTTCTATTCGGTGGTGACAGCATTGCGATTTTACCCTCAATTTATTTTGTTTACAAAATAATGACAGTTAAAATTCATTCGATAGCAATTTCAATACTGCATAAAACTTGTAGAATATTACCTATACGATTTAGACCCCATATTCATCTCATCAGGGGGTGTCCTGGCCAGTGTCTCCCCGTCTGCGCTTTGCGGTTTAATCATTGGACCCGACATCAAAGGAATTATTGTTGGTGATACTCACAATCACAAAATTAAATGTGTTATAATATAGGATAGAGGGAATAAGTACCTAAGTCTACGAAATACAAGTTTCAAACAAAAGATTATAACATTATAAAATACATTAGGTAGTGCGCCATCTCAGTTCTTACAAGAACGCAAACCACAGAACAGACGCAACCATAGACTGGAACGCAACGTTCGCTATTCGCTATGGTTGTCCATTTGTATGCCTTAAGAATACTGCTCAAATTCCAGATATAAATTATAGATGGCGTTTACACTAACGATATGATTGTTCATACACGTCAGACGTACGTCTTATGAATACTACTCACTAGGTGGCGTTGAAACCAACATAACGCAACATAACCACAAATAAGGTGATAGGGTCATGTTGGGAGTACACTATCAGGCACGATAGGGTAGCGATAGCGGCGGAAGAGACCCGCGGTTCAACGGCGGCGCTCACAGTCCCAAGTTGTAGAATAGTGTCTTGGCGTCAGGTGTCAACCGGCCGTAAAACCAAAAAGCCAATTCATTTTCCTTTATCTATATGAAAGTACAAAATAAGCCTGAAAACCTTATGGCACAGAATACTAATAAGGGACAGAAGGGACACTCCTCAAAATCATTCAAATAAATAGCGACTCTAGCTCGACGCAATAAAGTGTAATTCAGGTCGCACGGCGCCCAACTAATTATCGTTCAAGCTGCCTCTCTTTCTATCACGTATCTCTTATTCCTGCTTACGACGTTAGGGATGTTATCTTTTTAATTTGTCTATGAAACTAAGTATATAATTATCTTAGGTTTTAGGTGTAAGCAGTGTAAGGTAATACGAGTGCCAGGTGACATGTTTGTAAGAATTAAGAATAGTTTAACATTTGGGAGTTGTAGGTATCTACTTATTTACTAATAGACATGCATTATTACCTTTCGATGGCCATTGGAAGTAAGAAAATTCGTGTAATAATTTAACCATCCGAATGCGATGAAGCCTCGTTGGTTCTGATGGTAGTAGCTCTAGTTTCTGTGCCGCACGTCCCGGGTTCGATCCCCGGCCAGATCAAAAATTTTTGTGCATAAACATATTTGTTTGATCTGTACCTGGGTAGCTACGTATTACTGAGCTATAGGGTAGTAATAAACATCCATCCTTCCTCACAAACTTTCGCATCTATAATATTAGTAGGATAGAACGATGGATACAGGTTATATACATTTACACCCGTATTCAAGAATAAAACCTTTGTAAGGTAGCAAGCAATACTGTGCAAATTAAGGGATTTCTTACTGCTTTCGTCACGGCAGGCCATCTCATTCACCGTTCGCATAGCAATCTATGCGAAATGCGAACGCACAGCGTCGATTACAGATATACGAGTACTCGTACCTAAAACAATATTATGATTGGTCCGTTTTTGCCTCCATGATTTGCGGATGAAATAAAAACGTCAGTTTTCACGAACTAGCAGATCCATTAAAATAAATAATATTCTAATATATTAAATAAAAAATTAAAACACCGAAAAATATGTACCGAGACAAAATCTCAACATTACCACAGAATGTAGGAACATTTATTTTGTAGGCTCCGACTATGCGTGCGTTTAAAATAGGGCTCTTTTCGTAAGGGCCGCCCAGAATGAACGCATAGCGTTAGATCTCACTCAAGTTCCTATTGTTTAAGCATTAGATTTACCGGCCCTATGCATTCGGGCGTACTGTGAGACCACATAGTAGATATCGTTCTTGAATACGGGTGATGGAATGGAACACAGATGAATGCACCACAGAACACAAAACAATTGACGTGACGACGAGCCTAGGTATAGGTAAATAATACATGAAAAAATGAAATATTATGATGCAAAGAATTCCTCACTCAAGAGCCGTCTAGCCGAAGCAACGCTCATGCAGAGGTCAATGTCTACTCCTCGCTTGTTCAATGAGTTAAAGGACATGCTAGCACGATGTATATATATGAATTTTGTCTGTAGTTGGTACTCACAGCTGGTATATTAATCAGGGGGTATATTATAGAGACGTACTATTTCCTAAGAGAATCAGTGTCGGCAGTGCCGCGCAGAATTTTGAAATTTAAAACACTAGGTGGCACTGTCTGATATGGGCAATTATGATGCTTACCATCAGGCACCTGATTAGCTCGTCTTGTTACTCACTATCATAAAAAAAAACTTGCGCCTGAACGATTTATATCTGCTGTCTCGTTCTAACCCCCAGGGACTTCGTTTTCCCTGGTCACTGTTTTACCAGGGCTGGTATCCGAAATGTTCCTGAAAACCCCAAATATTCTCATTACCAAAATTCACAATATTCTCTCTCTTTATTATTCACAATATTCTCTCTCTTTATTATTAACGACTAGATTGTTGAACTAATTTATAACTTAATATTTTATATTTATATAGACTAAGCGGTCTATTCGCTTAAAATACACGCCCTATAGGCGTTAGGTAGATGGGATAGAAAAATTTCGCCGATGACTAGTACCTCTCCACGGTATCTCAAATGGTAGAGTGCCCACAACGCGGATTGGTGCGGAAGGTGCGGGTTCAAATCCCGCTCGTAGATGAAATTTTTCTTCCCATTTACATATTGTAAAATAGACTTTAAATTAAGGAATGATTCTAAATGCACAGTTATTGGACTTATATTAAATAGTTCATTTCACAGACATTTAGGTACAGAGTATTATTCTATTCTATTCTATTCTACAGTCAATTTCAATGATATTAAATGTTCATTAACAATGACGACTTTAAAATCACATTAAACACTTATTTATAGATAGATAGATAGATATATAATACTTAATTGTACACCACACACAATGAAATAACATTACAGGACACAGAAACTAAACTTAAATGAACAATCGGCGGTCTCATCGCTAATAAGCGATTTCTTCCAGACAACCGATGGATGGAAAGGGTTTATTTACAGCAAAGACGGTGGCGCATCTTTACAGTATCTACTTATTTTAAAGTTTAAATATTTAAGGTGGTTGGCCGATGTCATTTCCCATACAAACTTGGAGGAACCAATGGCGTTGATAGAAGAGATTTCTTGATTAGTGTTTTATTTTTAGTAACAACATTTATCTACGGCATTTATTCAGTTTTACTACACAGGATACGTTTTAAAACTGCAAATATATTTATTGGAATTATGGAATTCTCAACTTTTACTTTGACTTTAATGATAGAGGACCTCTTAGCAGTTTGACACAATCCTATGGAAAAATTACTAAATCGATGTTTTGTATTCCCCTGCTTCCTCCGAATACAGTAAACCTATTTGATATATTTATATCCAGATATTTTAAAGAAGAAGTAAAGTATGTCTATAAACTCTACATTTTTTTGTAGTGAACGTCCAATCACGCTAGTAAAACCACAGAATACTCATAAGGGACAGAAGGGACACTCCTCAAAATCATTCAAATAAATAGCGACTCTAGCTCGACGCAATAAATTATCGTTCAAGCTGCCTCTCTTTCTATCTTGTATCTCTTATTCCTTCTTACGACGTTAGGGATGTTATCTTTTTAATTTGTCTATGAAACTATATAATTATCTTAGGTTTTAGGTGTAAGCAGTGTAAGATAATACGAGTGCCAGGTGACATGTTTGTAAGAATTAAGAATAGTTTAACATTTGGGAGTTGTAGGTATCTACTTATTTACTAATAGACATGCATTATTACCTTTCGATGGCCATTGGAAGTAAGAAAATTCGTGGGGTTCAGACTCTTGTAATAATTTAACCATCCTAATGCGATGAAGCCTCGTTGGCTCTGATGGTAGTAGCTCTACTTTCTGTGCCGCACGTCCCGGGTTCGATCCCCGGACAGATCAAAAATTTTTGTGCATAAACATATTTGTTTGATGTGTACCTGGGTAGCTACGTATTACTGAGCTATAGGGTAGTAATAAACATCCATCCATTCATCCATCCTTCCTCACAAACTTTCGCATCTATAATATTAGTAGGATAGAACGATGGATACAGGTTATATACATTTACACCCGTATTCAAGAATAAAACTTATGTAAGGTAGCAAGCAATACTGTGCAAATTAAGGGATTTCTTACTGCTTTCGTCACGGCAGGCCATCTCATTCACCGTTCGCATAGCAATCTATGCGAAATGCGAACGCACAGCGTCGATCACAGATATACGAGTACTCGTACCTAATACAATATTATGATTGGTCCGTTTTTGCCTGATTTGCGGATGAAATAAAAACGTCAGTTTTCACGAACTAGGTACCTAGCAGATCCATTAAAATAAATAATATTCTAATATATTAAATAAGAAATTAAAACACCGAAAAATATGTACCGAGACAAAATCTCAACATTACCACAGAATGTAGGAACATTTATTTTGTAGGCTCCCACTATGCGTAGGGCTCTTTTCGCTAAGGGCCGCCCAGAATGAACGCATAGCGTTAGATTTCACTCAAGTTCCTATTGTTTAAGCATTTACCGGCCCTATGCATTCGGGCGTACTGTGAGACCACATAGTAGATATCGTTCTTGAATACGGGTGATGGAATGGAACACAGATGAATGCGCCACAGAACACAAAACAATTGACGTGCGACTGTGCCGGCGCGCGACAACCCCTTAAATTTGTATGTCTAGACTACGCTCTCCGGGTACCTGTAGCTTCAAAGCAAAAACGTGGAGTGTCACAGGCCTGCTTATGGTAAAGCTGGCCCTAGACTTGCCTGTTCTCTTTTGGGATTTTATTATAGAGACGTACTATTTCCTAAGAGAATCAGTGTCGGCAGTGCCGCGCAGAATTTTGAAATTTAAAACACTAGGTGGCACTGTCTGATATGGGCAATTATGATGCTTACCATCAGGCACCTGATTAGCTCGTCTTGTTACTCACTATCATAAAAAAAAACTTGCGCCTGAACGATTTATATCTACTGTCTCGTTCTAACCCCCAGGGACTTCGTTTTCCCTGGTCACTGTTTTACCAGGGCTGGTATCCGAAATGTTCCTGAAAACCCCAAATATTCTCATAGATGGCGTTATAATAAAAGAAAATGTATACTACGTAGTCTCTTTATTATTAACGACTAGATTGTTGAACTAATCTATAAATTAATATTTTATATTTATATAGACTAAGCGGTCTATTCGCTTAAAATACACGCCCTATAGGCGTTAGGTAGATGGGATAGAAAAATTTCGCCGATGACTAGTACCTCTCCACGGTATCTCAAATGGTAGAGTGCCCACAACGCGGATTGGTGCGGAAGGTGCGGGTTCAAATCCCGCTCGTAGATGAAATTTTTCTTCCCATTTACATATTGTAAAATAGACTTTAAATTAAGGAATGATTCTAAATGCACAGTTATTGGACTTATATTAAATAGTTCATTTCACAGACATTTAGGTACAGAGTATTATTCTATTCTATTCTATTCTACAGTCAATTTCAATGATATTAAATGTTCATTTACAATGACGACTTTAAAATCACATTAAACACTTATTTATAGATAGATAGATAGATATATAATACTTAATTGTACACCACACACAATGAAATAACATTACAGGACACAGAAACTAAACTTAAATGAACAATCGGCGGTCTCATCGCTAATAAGCGATTTCTTCCAGACAACCGATGGATGGAGAGGATTTATTTACAGCAAAGACGGTGGCGCATCTTTACAGTATCTACTTATTTTAAAGTTTAAATATTTAAGGTGTGTTGGGCCGATGTCATTTCCCATACAAACTTGGAGGAACCAATGGCGTTGATAGAAGAGATTTCTTGATTAGTGTTTTATTTTAAGTAACAACATTTATCTACGGCATTTATTCAGTTTTACTACACAGGATACGTTTTAAAACTGCAAATATATTTATTGGAATTATGGAATTCTCAACTTTTACTTTGACTTTAATGATAGAGGACCTCTTAGCAGTTTGACACAATCCTATGGAAAAATTACTAAATCGATGTTTTGTATTCCCCTGCTTCCTCCGAATACAGTAAACCTATTTGATATATTTATATCCAGATATTTTAAAGAAGAAGTAAAGTATGTCCCTATAATTTTATTTTTGATTATAAACTCTACATTTTTTTGTAGTGAACGTCCAATCACGCTAGTAAAACCACAGAATACTAATAAGGGACAGAAGGGACACTCCTCAAAATCATTCAAATAAATAGCGACTCTAGCTCGACGCAATAAAGTGCAATTCAGGTCGCACGGCGCCCAACTAATTATCGTTCATATCTCTTATTCCTTCTTACGACGTTAGGGATGTTATCTTTTTAATTTGTCTATGAAACTATATAATTATCTTAGGTTTTAGGTGTAAGCAGTGTAAGGTAATACGAGTGCCAGGTGACATGTTTGTAAGAATTAAGAATAGTTTAACATTTGGGAGTTGTAGGTATCTACTTATTTACTAATAGACATGCATTATTACCTTTCGATGGCCATTGGAAGTAAGAAAATTCGTGGGGTTCAGACTCTTGTAATAATTTAACCATCCTAATGCGATGAAGCCTCGTTGGCTCTGATGGTAGTAGCTCTACTTTCTGTGCCGCACGTCCCGGGTTCGATCCCCGGACAGATCAAAAATTTTTGTGCATAAACATATTTGTTTGATGTGTACCTGGGTAGCTACGTATTACTGAGCTATAGGGTAGTAATAAACATCCATCCATTCATCCATCCTTCCTCACAAACTTTCGCATCTATAATATTAGTAGGATAGAACGATGGATACAGGTTATATACATTTACACCCGTATTCAAGAATAAAACTTATGTAAGGTAGCAAGCAATACTGTGCAAATTAAGGGATTTCTTACTGCTTTCGTCACGGCAGGCCATCTCATTCACCGTTCGCATAGCAATCTATGCGAAATGCGAACGCACAGCGTCGATCACAGATATACGAGTACTCGTACCTAATACAATATTATGATTGCTCCGTTTTTGCCTGATTTGCGGATGAAATAAAAACGTCAGTTTTCACGAACTAGGTAGCAGATCCATTAAAATAAATAATATTCTAATATATTAAATAAGAAATTAAAACACCGAAAAATATGTACCGACACAAAATCTCAACATTACCACAGAATGTAGGAACATTTATTTTGTAGGCTCCCACTATGCGTAGGGCTCTTTTCGCTAAGGGCCGCCCAGAATGAACGCATAGCGTTAGATTTCACTCAAGTTCCTATTGTTTAAGCATTTACCGGCCCTATGCATTCGGGCGTACTGTGAGACCACATAGTAGATATCGTTCTTGAATACGGGTGATGGAATGGAACACAGATGAATGCGCCACAGAACACAAAACAATTGACGTGCGACTGTGCCGGCGCGCGACAACCCCTTAAATTTGTATGTCTAGACTACGCTCTCCGGGTACCTGTAGCTTCAAAGCAAAAACGTGAAGTGTCACAGGCCTGCGATTTTTTGAAGTTCACTATGAAAAAGCCAAGGGGTTATAAGAAAAATTAAAATGCCAGGGACATAGGTTTCTTCACTATAAAAATATCAAGATATATATTTATAGAATGGGTTAATTATATTCGGAGGAAACAAGGGAATACAAAACATCGATTTGATAAATTTTGCATAGGACTATGGTAAATTCCTAGAAGGCCATGTACGCTCTTAAATGAAAACTCTAGAAAAGTCAAAACCACAAGTCAAGTTAAAAGTACATAAATCACGATCGTTTCTTGTCCTGCGTGAGTTTGTAATCGTGTAATGTCTTGAGTAGACACAGTGTGGAGCAGATGACTACGAATAAGGTCACCGGAGCGACTATGTAGTAGTGCGACATGTTGCCGATGGGTACCGAGAATGATAGCGATGTTGTTCGCTGAAATAAAATAAGTAGGTACAGATAGATAGTAGGTAGAGATACATTTAGGGCCACCGCAGACATGCTACTTTTAACATCGGCGATCGGTGATTTTGCGACTATAGTGATGTTGCGGCGCGTTTTGGCATCTCTATGCGTTCAATCGCAGTATTGTAATAGCGTTTATGGCGATTCTATCGATGCTGCATCGCGATTTGGCTTCCTGCGTTCGTATATCGGTGTCGCGCGTTTTACCAATTGCTCCGATGCTGTTATCGGCTGGTGGAGAGGTTCGGAGAGGTGAAGCGAGGGGGAGTGCGGCAGGGGTTTCGCGCAAGAGATCTGAATCCGAATGTGTGTGTAGTGTTCAGTCGCTGTATTGAGCTTCGGAAAAGCGACTCAATCGCCGCGTTTGGCGGTTTTTTAGTCCGCCGATCGCCGTTGTTAATGTATCATGTCTGCTGTGGCCCTTAGTTATCACTACTACCTATTAGATAACATAATAAAATTACTGCCTCGGTGGCGTAGAGGGCGCATGCTCGACTGCCAATCAAGAGGTCCCGGGTTCGATCCCCAGGTCAGGCAAAGTGTTAAATATTGAGTATTAAGTTTAAGTGTTAAATAGTGTTAGATTTTTCCATTCGGAATTATTTCAATAATTGCCTGGAGTCTGGAACTGTGCCCGGTAGATGGCAATAAGCTCGCCCCCTATTACATGGGACCAATAACATACTGGCGAAATGTGGGTGTATCTACTATGGGACTGTGTCCTGGGTACACCTCTGCCTACCCCTTCGGGAAAAAGGCGTGAATGTATGTTATGTTTTTTATAAAATGTTTCACGAAAAGGAAGCAGACTTATTCATAAACCACAGAACGCTAATTCTACCTGCATGTCGTACGAAGTACGAATATCATTCTTCACTGTACCATTTGTGTACCACTTACATTCTACCTATACAGGGTTACAGCTATTAAAGGCAAAACCTTTTAAGGGCGACTTTGGTACATCAAAACTGCAGCGTCAAGCCATTTCGGAGATTAGCGGCAACAAAAAGACAGACAAAAAGTAATTGCATTTTTGTTACTCGTATTTACTTTCATATGCATTTAGAAAAATCTGTAATTTATTGTACAGACACTTAAATTTTATTTATTTGTATGATACTTGGATGACTCACCGAAGTAAAAGGAATCGTCATCCATGTGCAAAATGCGTATGTGCCTTTAGGGCGATCGGGACATGGGATTTGAACAAGGGGTCCTAAAGGCTCGCAACTTTCAAGTGATATGTGTGGACAGTACATGAATATGCGCGGGAGCCCAATCACGTTCGTGGCAAAGCTGAAAAATAATAAAACATGTCAATTAAAAAAGGAAACGGACTCGTACCTAATCCAAGTAAGCTAGACCCAAAAAAACCTTACACTGTCTATCCTATATTATTGCCAGGTAGATAATTTTATTCGCAATAATATTACCAAACATAGTATCCATGTTATTATGGCCGTTTAATTTATAATTTGATTTAAATAAAGTGAGGTTAAGTACTAATAATGATACATCTTTCATTCATATAGTGTGAAGAAGACCTCAAAAAATTAAAATAACTTTTTTTTTATGATAATGCGTGACAAGACGAGCAATTCAGGTGCCTGATGGTAAGCATCATGATTGCCCATATCAGACACAGTGCCACCCAGTGTTTTAAAATTCAAAATTCTGCACGGCACTGCACTGCGCCTGTCACGCTGAGATATTGAGTTGTTGAATCTCATCATGCCCAGTAATTTCGCTGGTAACATTGCCCTTCATACCGGAACACAGTAATGTTTGCACATTACTGCTTGGCGTATGAATAACTGGCAAAGGTGTGGTACTTCCCCAGGCGGTCCCCTGCAAAAGAGGCCTACCACTACAAAAGTCACAGTAAACTAAGAACAGTAGTTCAAAGGCCGGTCGGCGGTCGGTAGGCTATTCTACTCTTGTATTGACGATAATGGTTGTCACATTTATTTTTAGTTCATGATTATTTGTGCATTATGAACAGCACTAGAATTTATTTTAAATTATTCAATTAATGTATCTAAAATATTTTTAGTCTCTGTTCCTCAGTCATTCTGAACAATTTTTCATAAAAAATTGCGCTCAATAACTAAGAGCAGGCGAATGCGAGCGGGCATGCATTGTACTTGAACGCGCGCGATCACACTCACGGCACGGCCCACACTGCCGACACCCGAGTCCCCCACAGATTGTGCTAATGTGTGCGTGGCAGTGCGTGCGTACACGGCGCTCACACATTCAGACCGGCAGCGGCCAATTTCTATGAAGACGAACTACTGTTCTTAGTGTTACTGTGGTAGTCCTTCAGTCTTTGCATATGCCCACTCACCCTCCTCCTTTAGCAGCCCGATGGTACCTAGCATGTACGGGCCACCATACTGAAGCTTCGCCATTGACAACTGTATCACGCATATACACATTTCTGGGCTTGGCATCCTCTGCTAGCAGCTCTACATTTAATCTGTCTTTTAGTTTACCAGGCAACTGGAATAAAAAAAGAACACATGAACAAAGTATCTACTCGCCTTAAGGCGATGTGGGATCGTGGTTGCATGACTGTTGGCTAGTGATGGCTGGCCCGCGTGCAATTCCACTGGATGTTGTTAATAAATGTATTTTTTGCTACAAAATAATAACCTTTCGCAATAAAATAAAACCGTAATCGTCTAACATAGTTATTATGGAACACGTAAACGAAATATAACATAACATACGTTCACGCCTTTTTCCCGAAGGGGCAGGCAGAGATGTACCCAGGACTCAGTCCCATAGTATATGCTCCCATAACTTACTGAATGAAATCCTTAATTTATGATTGTTATTAAAAAATAAAATTAAAATTAGTTGTTTTGTGGCCTTAAAATTGATTTGCCGTACAGTCAAAGCATGGGTTTTCGGACTCACTTAACCTTAAGGATGGTCCAACATCATTTGCGTTTTTTTTTCATTTATTTGACCCTATAACCCAATGAACCACAAGTGGATTGAGGGTAGAAGAGGCCTTTGCTCAGCAGTGGGACAGATTAGGCTTATAATAATTATTTGAATTATTTTATTATGACTTTATTGATTTGATTATGTTTGAATATGATTACATTTAATTTGATTAATTTAATGTTATTTAATTTCAATGTTTATGTATGGACATAATGTCTGAAAATAGAAAATTTTTATTTTTATTTCCAATTCAAACTATCAGGAACCAATGACAATGATAGAAGAGATATCATAGATTCATTAATATTTTATTTTATACTAGCGGCCCGCCCTGGCTTCGCACGGGTAGCAGAAGTAGGTATAGTGAACGTTTTAACAGGAATAAATTTGTGATACATTGTATTTTTATAGATATAACCCTAATGGTTTACGCAGCTCACGCAAATTAATGACTATTTCTGTTACAGTGACCAAACCTTAACACATGTATAAATTTTCCGCGGGCTATTTTGAAGATATATAAGTACCTACTACTACAAACCCCTAGTACATTATTTCTACCATCAATAGTTTTCATACCGCATAAAAAATAATGATTTCTCCGATTATTGTGACTAAATCAAAGCATATGGATATAATGGTCGTGGACTATTTTGTAGATATTGATAAGAACTTCAAACCCCTAGTACATTACTTTATTCTACCACCAATAGTTTTCCCAGCGCATTAAAGTTAATGACTGCTTCAATTATTGTGACTAAACCAAAATAGATGGATATAATGTCCGTAGACTATTTTGTAGATATTGATAAATACATACTACAAACCCCTAGTACATTACTTTAATCTACCACCAATAGTTTTCACATTGCATGAAAAATAATGACTGCTTCGATTATTGTGACTAAACCAAAATAGATGAATATAATGTCCATTCACTATTTTGTACATTTTGGTAAGTACTACAAACCCATAGTACATTACTTTATTCTACCTCCAATACTTTTTACAGCGCATGCATATATAAACCAAAACATCCATCCTAAACCAAACCAATACATCTGCTTACACCTTTGGAAAACGGTGTGGTTGTATGTTGTTATAATAATAGTTAGGTTGGGTACCTACCCTGTGAATTATCGTCATATCCACGAGATCTTCTGGTTTGGCGTAGAGTCCAGCTGGTAATTTTTGCTCAACACATATCGAACATTTCTCATACTTATCTCTGTCTCCAAATTTATTACCGAATTTTATATAGAAGGATAAGTTCCTGGAAAGAGAAAAGATATATAAAGAATAGATACTCTTTATCGAGAACAAAATAACCTACACCTACAGGGTCATCTAAAAAATAATTAGAAACAAACACACGAAATTAAAAATATTGTTAAAAAAACAATTTATAGATATCACGGTAAATAACCCGTGGTGCAGGATCGAGATATCAAGAATAATACTATTTATTATTTGACATTGCATCTAAAATGTATCAAAATTTGAATTGCAACATGATACAAAACAAAAAATAATCATAATCAATATGTCACTGTTTCACAAAAGCATACCCCAGACACTCGACTCAATTCCATACAAAAGCCGCGATATAACTACCTACTACACGACACTGCTCACATGGAGTTTTGTAAATGGGCAAGAGTGTGCGTGAGGTGATTAACCAGCGAAGTGGGGCTCGTACGACCTTGCTTTACTGACGTATGTGGACCTAGTGGGACCTCATTTGAGCTTGCCATTTTGAGAAGCCAGTACCCCATCTTCCCTTTTCTTTATATATCAATGTATTTAATGTCTAAAATACTGTGACGATAAGTATCGGATAATAATAAGTATCTTATTTGTTCTGTGGGCTTCAATAAAATTCTATGAATAGTATTTTATTATTTTAAGCAAGTTTGAATCCTGCTGTATTCATTTTTTTAAAAGCTTATATTTAACTTGCAGTGTGTGTATGTATGTATTATGTACCTATGTACAAATCTTCTCTCTTGACTAAGATACAAGTTCTAGAACTGGGATAGGTGGAAAACCAGCACTGCACAGGTTCTCCCTCCCCTCATAGGTTATAGCTGAGCATATACCTATTGTCCTACACTGTTCTTTTAACTTTATTAAATAGTATTCCACTTTATAATCTTTCTGGCAATAAATATTTTTTTATTTATTTATTTATATTAAGAAATTTGTCGGACAATAAAGTTATGTTTATTGGTTAACATTTTACTGCCTTATCACTTTACTTATACTTACTTGATAAATTGTAAATGAGTGCTGGTCCCGGGTTTGATCACTAACCAGGTCACACATATGTTTACATGTTTGATATTTTCTTGTAGGCTGTTCTTGCATTTATTAAATTTCATTTTACATGGCAACAGCTTTAAAGATTTGGATTTTATAGTCTCTTTACAAGATAAGGTCTTGCTGCAGAGCAGGTTATTTTGTGTGTCAATAATTAAGTGAATTAATGTTAGTACCTGTGGAAGCCTTGGTCGTGAAGTTCATGATGTAATTCCACATCGAAATTGCACGTCTCGGCTGAAAATCCGTTAGTTAATAACAACACTATGAAAATTTGTATAAACAACATTATTGCAACGATTTGGTAGGTACACTTTTTCTAATAACTATCAAACTAAACAGAAAATACAGATTGTTTATTGAACTTAATTATTGAGTATGAACACCAATTTTTAACAAATTGCTATGAAAATTGCGAAAATTGGCTGGAAATTAGACACGGGAAATGTGAATCTCAGACTCAGACTTCAGACAGACGGAGTAAACTGTAAACTGACAGATCGAAATGTCAAATTTTAAAATAAAGTTGCCAGTTTTAGAACATAGTGATGTTCTAGTTCAGTTTTTTATGAGCTGACAATGAGTAACGAGTGTGATGGCCCGTTAACTGTAGTGGTGAGTGGTGAAGGTTACCTACCTAGGATCGGAAGGCGCTGGGTCACCACTCGCTTTGTTTTTTTACATTCTTTTAAAGATTAAACATGAGTCCTCCGGACTCACGACTACAGTTAAGGGTTAAATAAAAAAAATTAAAAATCTGTTTGATATTGTATGTATTTGACATAACAAATAAAGCATTCAATTATTTAAAATCATAACAATTATAATACTTTATTTAGTACTTGTCATCCTTAATATTATGTATAATTTATTGCTGCAATCTTTTATAAATCCTATCATATTATAATCTTATAAAACGCTCTTTGAACGGTAAAATAAATTTTAAGACAAGAACTGCGGCTTTTTTGTGTTTTTTTTTACGAAGACTAAGAATATGAAAAGAGATATCACTGAACTGAGGCTGAAAGAACTATAATATCAATATTATTTTTACCACAGCACTATTTTTATATCGTCAAAAAGTGGCAGCACTCATATAAATAACTCCGTCTGATTAGAAATTAAAGCCTCAGAGCAAGAGATAGCTCTTCCAACAATACCTTGTCTAATTTAGCTTGATCAATGACAGCTGAACAAAAAACAATTTTTTGTTCTTTTTTCCGTAAATTAGGCACATTAATGGTATATTAATATTCAATTATTGATAAACTAAGCACTCTTAGAACTTTATCATGAGAAATATGGTCAAAAAATAGATTTTTGTTCAGCTGTCATTGATCAAGCTATATTTGACAAATCGTAACTGACTCGATCGATGATCTAGTTTCAGTGTTACCAGTGGCCTATAGTTCACAACAATAGTTTTAAAGTAACATTTTCACGTAAAATGTAATATTGTCGTAATTTATGTAAAATAATAATAATTCATTAGTAAAAAACGACACACTATTGAAAAATGACCATAACCATAATAAAAGAGTACAAATTCTTGTAATGACCACTTACTTCATTTCTTTATATGGTCCCTTTACACTTTTTTATGTTAGCTTTATTTTTTATCCAACCCACAACAAAACCCATAAAATGATGGCATCGTTGAGTACCTAAATGCAATTTGGTAAAAATCTCCTTATATATTTTTTTTTTTTTTTAAAGTAGTACCTATTTGGATTCTTTTATGATGATTATTTAACAGTGAAGAGTTAGAGTGCTACACCACTGGTCATTCTCGAAACTGAGACGCTTCGCTGGCTCGATCAATTATATTTTGTTTTTACAGTGTAAATAACAAAGGCTATGTGAGATTTTGAAAAAATATAGGGATCCGTAAGAAAACTGCAATATTGTGAACCAAGGTGTCAAATAATATTGCCGAAAATAATCATTAATTTGCGTGCGCTGTGAAAACTATTTATGCTAGCAGGGCCGTCTTTACCAGGGGGTGCAAGGGGTGCGGTGCACCCGGGCGCGGAGCGACCGGGGGCGCCTGTCGATCGCTGAATTTTTGGATATTTCATTGAACTTAACGCTATTGCTCAGTTTTATATACTTGTTACTTACGACAAATATGTACCTATGCGCAAGCAAAAAAAATAGTCATCAACAATAATATTTTTTTTACTTTTATTACGCTTTCGGCGCTTGTCATACCGCATTACTACACTACACAAATAACAATTTTATTTAATACAACACGCGCGCAGCAAAATCTCTAATCCAAAGAGAGTGTATGTATGTACGTTTGACACGTTGCCGCCCGGTCGCCCGCACTTGAAGCAAAATGATCTCTAAGTCAATAGAGTGTAAGTTCATTTGAAATGGGCGCCCGGCGCGGCACCTGTGCGTCTGTCATAGGCGAGTTTGGTTGACTAGGACCCCTTTTATACTGCAGTGTGTCGTCGGTCGCATGCCACGCTGCAGTGTAAACAAAACGAGGGCGCAGGCTGAGTCCCGCACCCCGGCGCAGAATAGACTTAAGACGGCCCTGTATGCTAGAATAAAATTATAACGTAGATATTTACTGGAGGTTTGTAGTAGGTACTTACCTATATTTACCAAATCGTCTACGGCCATTATATCCATCTATTTTGGCAGGGCCGGATTTAGAGGTCCAGAGGCCTCGGGGCAACAAAGGAGCGGAGGCCCCCTCGCCCCAAATTATTTTCCAAATAAAATGAAGAATTTTTTTCTGTCGAGTTTTTCGATAAACTATTTATTGTGAAACCAAGTAGATTCTCTAAGTATTTAACAAACACATATAAATATAATCAGAAACAAGAATATCTGAAATTAAATTTTAGATTTAAAAGAAAATATCAAAGGAAAAGATGTTTACTAGTGTTTAGTAGTTGGAATTTAAAAGATTTTTTTCCGAAGTCTATTGTGGGGGCCCCCTGCTTGTGGAGGCCCCGGGGCTTTCGCCCCGGTTGCCCTCCCCTAAATCCGGCCCTGTATTTTGGTTTAGTTACAATATTCGAAACAGTCATTATTAGCCTGCGCTTAGTATCTGTTCTGTGTCTGCGCTGTGAAAAGTATTATTGGTGGTGGAATAAGTATACCTAATGTACTAGGGGTTTGTTTTGTAGTAGGTACGAGTACTTATCAATATACTATATCTAAATCTAAATGCAGTTCGTTTGTGTAGACCTTTAAACACATCATAATAAAGTAATATAAAATATAGTAGGATAGCCATAATAATAGTAGCACAGCTTAAGAGGTTACATGAGGGGTGATTTTTCCATACAAACGTATTCCCGTGTTTCCTCCCTAGATAACTGCGTCAGAGCAATAGTTTTTTTTTATAAAATCTAGATCTTCAGTGAGCATGTCTCTTTCATTTTCATTTTTCTACAAATTCATTGTTAAAAGAAGTATGACCCTATAATACATGAAAAACTGTCCCAATTTTACTCGCGTAATTAGACGTTCACTAGAAATAAATGAATAGTTTAGGAACAAAAATAAAATAACAGGGACATAGCCTAATTCATCTTCTAATTTTCAAGATATAAATTTATGGACAAAATCAATTGTTCTCGGAGGAAACACGGGAATACAAAACATCGATTTCGTAAATTTTCCATAGGATTGTGTCAAACTGCTAAGAGGTCCTGTATCCTGTTATGTAGGTATACATTATGTCATCTCCTTTCATAAACGTCAATATACATAAACGGTTGTCATCGCTAAAAATATGCCAGGGTTGTCGCAAAAACATTGTGTTAGATATAGTTTATGTATTTATATAGTTTAAGTAATGGTGCTAGCAAGTCTCAGAAGGCGTCATCGATTTTATGAATTCTTAGAGTTATGGAAGATTTAAACATTTCTAATTTTATTATATTATCTGCAATGTTTTTCACATGAAAAATTTGAAAAAACAATGATGAACAATCAAAAACGATATGTTTTGATGCGTGCACACCAAACGCAACAACGCACAACGCGTACTATATGTGACATGTCCTGACGTTCATATTTGTTCTTTGGTCCTGACACGCCCGAACGAGCTTACCGGGGCGCAATAGAAGCCGGCCGGACCTACCTCAGGCAGCGCTGGTATACTCCGACTCCGCTCTCTGTCATACCCAGTCAGTAAATATGATCCCACCAAAAAACATTCTGTAAAAAACTAGCCAAGTCTCGATGGAGCTGTTTATCTCTAAAAAGTAATGAAATCTAGACAACGTCGTGCCAAGTCTAAGGTTCCTTACTGCGATTTCTTTATTATTATAGTTAATGTTGTGTGACTTGGCCGTTGCCACCTATTTCTAACATTGAGCCACGGTAATAATATTTATTGAGCGTAGGTCAAATAATTATAAGTTTTAGGGTTCCGTACCTCAAAAGGAAAAAGGAACCCTTATAGGATGACTTCTTTGTCCATCTGTCTGTCTGTCAAGACCGTTTTCTCGGGAACGCGTGACGATATGAAGTTTAAACAGATATTAACAACAAAAGTACCTACTTATGCTCTTGAGTCTTGCTGCTGTAAAAAAGTCACTCTTCAAAATGAACGCAATCAAAAGACACTTTCATTTACCCGCTCATTTCCATAAATTGCTCAATGGAATGTAAACCTCTAGGGAACTTCCCGTTGGCTTAGCATCATGAAATATAGCAAGAAGCAAGATCTTATAATATTAAGAAGAAATCATAATCCATTTAATTTCCAAAAAAATTGTGGTTACTAAAACATTGTGTTTGCTGTTTATGTGCAGCAACCAGATGACGTTGTAGATATGTTCTTAGAACGCGGTAGCGTTTTGTTCAGGTACTTATCTAGGTATGGAACCCTGCACTAAGCATACCAAGGTATAAGCCTTAACAATTTACAATTAATTGCCCGTGTCCAGGCCAAGCGACCAACCTCGCGTGGCAAAAGTCTGGTCTGAGGCCAACTGACGTTTTTCTCATTAACAAGCTACTCGATCGGCAGTCGGCATGGAGTCTGGGTCTGGAGTCTGGACACGGAAGGGAATGTATCTAGATACACATAGATATACATAGCAGATTAATATAAGCAGGTTAAATTTAACAAAGAAATAACATATTATTGTATATATCGCAATTAAACAAAACAGTTCTAGGTAGCATTATGGTAGAAACTTAAATACCTAAATTTTACAATTAATATGTTATTTTAGTTTTGAAATTAAATTTAATTCAAATTCTTCTTCCCAGCAAGACTTAATAAAACACAAAGCTGAATTAAATTCTTCTTCATATATCTTTAGGTAGGTAAATATAATTATCGAAAGGATCCTCCCTAAACACACGCCATTAACCGCCTCACCACCGCTCTGCGCTGGGTTTGAAAGAATCCCTCGAGTTTAAATTCGTCAAATTTCAATTTTCAAACATCAAAGAATGCTTCCGAAACGGTCCAATGTAATGAAATTAGTGTTCATAAAATGATCGTCGCATACCTAGCCCCAGGTCGACGGCGAGTCTGCCACCACCTTGAGTCATTCGGGACCAGTGATAATATGATGACCATCTCATAACGAATTCTTGGGATATTCTGCATTCTGCAGTTTTCTTTTTTGTGGAGTTGTGGAGTTTAACGCATGTCTTATGCATTTACCAGCTTATTTTCATTATTAGGGTTTGTGCAGTTAGGCAGGGTTACTAAGTTAAACCCATTAATAACTTGGGAGGAATATCCTTAATAATTATTGTTGTTTTGTTATGCAACAGCTTTTTGTATACATTTTTTGCAGCAAGTGCATTTCCAAATGAACGAAATTTACTAAAATCACCATCTTCAGATTTCGGAGACGTACAAAAATATTTAATGACATATTGATTTCAATAAAAACGAGATTAAGTTGGAATAATTTATTTAGTTCTGTTTCATGTAGCTAATAGTAATATGATTTCTTATAAAACATAACTGTGACTGCTATTCAAGATAATGGGAAAAATATATTTTCATTTTTATAAAATTAGGTAAATATAGTTAAAAGTTTTAAAAGATACAACTGTCAAGGGTTCTTAAATTAAAATTAATGCTTCCTTAATAAAAAGAGAATTGTATAAACCATTCTTAAAACCGCGTCACTCATGGCATTCCTAACTTCGCCGAACACAATCAACTTCGCTTATACTGCTTACCTCAGTTTACACACAACCTCCTTGTTGATCGTACGTGTTGTGTTCTACAATCACTATTTAACATTCGACCTTTTTACAACCAACTTAACATAACTTGTTGGTTACGAGAGTATACAAACTTTTTGGCGCAGCGCAAACTACAGGATTTTAAGGTTAGTGTATTTTTTAAAAGTAGAAATTGGCATGCGTCGGGTAACGGTCCAAGTTGTGTGGGACGCTATATTATTTTATGTGATTTCAAATGTTTTTCTCTGTTGTAAACCTAGATTTATGCTTGTGTTCGTACGCATTACAGCCGTTCAAACTTTCATAATATAATATATTTAAACATATTATCTTGTAGTTATTTTATGCCCATTAGTGGCAAATTTTATCATAACGAATGACTTTTGACCCAAAAAATGTTTTTTATGTATTTTTTCTTAGGATGACTTTAGTCTTAGATAAAATTATATTATGACAACCTACTTATATTATTAGATACAGAGCACTCATAATTTATTTATAATTATTTTTTGATCGAAGACTCATTTGCCTAATTAGCTACCCTCTACAATATATAGGTATATAATATTAGGTAGGGCAATGTTACCACCTCCTTTGAATTTTATCACACTGGGGGCACTTGTGTCTGATATGGGCAATAATTGTGTTGCTTAACATCAGCCACCTGATTTGCTCGTCTTGTCACTCACTATCATAAAAAAAAACTTTACTTCATATTAAGTACCTTACCTACCTACTTTGTAAATGATTTGAGTAAGATTCAGCTCTAAAGGTACTTTTTTATTATTTTTATAAAGTAGGTACCTGAATTAAGTATTTTTTACAAATTTTTTGTCAAAAATTTATCCTTAGGTAAAAAATATTGTTCTTAAAGTGTGCACAATAAAATATGCATATACTATGATAAATTAGACGAATCATAAAAATAGAGAAGTCAGGCTAGTATTTTATTACTTAAAAGGTTCTATTGTCATTTTTATAGACAGAAATTGAATATTAATATTAAGTTGCCAAGTTGCTTATTTATTTATATTGAGAATCCCGTTTTGTACTTAAAGTCTGGTTGACGTCACCTTTATGTTTTTAATAAAATGTCCAAATAATGTGAACTTAATTATCTTTATTTAGCAATCGAATTAGGCAAGTACGTCTTACCATTCCATGGACATTCTACTGACGTTTCTATGGGACCAAAGTTATATTTAGTTTATCTATCCGGACTATTTCAGGCTCTATTAAGCAATTACGAATACTTAGCATACCTACCTTAATTAATAATAAGGTGCCTATGGTAATTATAATATTATTTTAAATAAAAATAAATTTTTAAATAAAGTAAAAAAAAAGTCCGTAGCGTTTGGACATCGTTTCGTTTGACGGTGTGACGTTTGGATAGGATTTTTGTAAGTTAATTACACCAGATTTATTTCTGGTGTATTTGACTTGTTACGTCTAATCTAGCTAGTTTAGTAGGTTATCTAGCCACTTCATTTTTTACGTTGGGCCCAACTTTTATATTATTATCTGTTATTTGCCTTCACACTGGTCACAGCTAACCTTATGATCCATAAACATAACGAATATATCTCGAACGGGTAGGCAGAGATGTACCCAGGACCCAGTCCCATGGAAAAGGGGGCGAGCCTATATTATCAATAACCGGGAATTAACAATTCCAGACTCCAGGTTGTCATTAACTTTTTTGGCGCCAGAATTATGGCCGGAAGGGATAGTGTTCCGGCGCTTTAGGGAGGCGAGACCGAAACATATCATCCATAAAGCATAGATATAGTTAATATTAGTCTGTAAGGTATTTATTGATATATATTGATACTTATAAGTTATTGTAATGTGTTGTTGCCTGAAATAAATGAATTATTAAGAAAATCCTTCGACTCGTACAAAGCGGTTCAAGTCAACATTTATTGTTAGAACTACGAAGGAATGGAACACCTTGTCAGCGTCATTGTTTCCCGAAAAGTACAATCTTGAGGTTTTCAAGTCAAGAGTAAATATGTATTTTCTAGGCAAGCACGCACCATCTGTGTCAGACTGCAGTCAAGTGCTGGCCTACTGAGTAATACTGAGTTTTGTAGTGGTAGGCCTCTTTTGCAGGGGGCCACCTGGGGAAGTACCACACCTTAGCCAGTTATTCATCCGCCAAGCAGTAATGTGCAAACATTACTGTGTTCCGATATGAAGGGCAATGTTACCAGCGAAATGACTGAGCATTATGAGATTCAACAACTCATATCTCAGGGTAACGGGCGCAATGCAGAGCTGCGCAGAATTTTTAATTTTAAAATACTGGGTGGCACTGTGTCTGATATGGGCAATCGTGATGCTTACTATCAGACACCGGATTTGCTCGTCTTGTTACTCACTAACATAAAAAAAAATAAAGTAAAAAATCTAAAACCCAGCCTGATCTGGGCATCTATCCCGGGTCCACAAGATCTGCAATACTTAACGCTTGCAAACTACTAACGAGGCAGTCGGTTGGCAAATGGCGCCCTTTGATGCAATTAATTGTCCCTTTAAACAGGATACAGTAAAACAATATGAAGCACTAAACAATGTCATGCATTTTGCACTTGACAATTCATTAGCATCAATAATTGAAGCCAAGAGTTGACTTTACACCTTTCTACATTCATCATGTGAGTTTAACCTTAATTAGGATTTATACATGGTTTTTCTATTAAAGTGGTTATTTGTACATACAAAATATAATTTCCCAAATGGTTCATCAGAGATGATGGAGAAAGAGAGAATAATAATTTTCGACGCAATTGTTTGTGGTTGGTTCTTGAACTGGCTTTAATTTGCGCCAAAACATAATTATATGATTAAAGAAAACCGCACGGGTATGGTTTTTTCATATTTATAAAATTTGTTAGAAAATATTTGTGTTAAAAGGTTATTTTAATGTTTTTTTTTATAAATAAGGATATAATACGATTTTTTTAAACTAAATATGTTTTGGTGCGAATAAAAGTCAGATCAAGAGCCAACCACAAACAATTTTTCATTTTTCATAATATTTGGAAATTTTCATTTTGTATGGAAGAGCAACCGCCTTAAGAGGATACGGTACCTATTAGGAATTTAACATAATTCTATAAAAAAATTACCGAATATAATTATTTTATCTGAACATAATTAACTTAATCTTAACATAATTAAATTATACGTATATTATTTTTATTATTATTATTAAGCCCTTATTCTTCCATGTCTACTACTTTGTTTTTTTAGTTTTGTGATAAATATGTTTATTTGATTTTTGAGGCATGGTCCCTTCTTGGGTATAGGCCTCCTCCAACCGCATCATTGTATAGCAAAATATTATGTGTTCTTCCTTTTCCATTAGGTATATAACTTGCATCTGTTCTAATAGTAATTATACTGTTTGTTTTATTTTATTTTCTTCTTGTATATTATATAGTATTTTGTAAAGTAATTCTTTGCAGTGATAACAATTATATTTTATGGAATAAAAAATATGCATAAGTAAAGTTCCTGGCTGGTTGGAGGGTTGTGTAAAATCGCAGATATACGCATGATTAGACGTTCGCTACAAAAAAAAAAAACCAACCAACGTGTTTAATATATTGTCATGTAAGACTTTTACTGAAATAAGAATACATTCTTATACTAATTAGGATACTTAATAAGAATTTTATTTGGTAGTTGAATAAAGATGACACATATAAATAAGTAGGTAGTTAATGGTGAGTAGGAACCCTTTATACGCGAGTCCCATTCGCATTTGACCAGTTTATGCATAATCTCGCATATTCACATAGTTCGTTCAACCCGCCTAACATGGCACGGGGATAACTAGTTTTCCGTTTTTTTCTCTTTCGCGCCCGAACAATTCATATCTGCTGTCTCGTTCTAGTCTCCTGAAACTTCGTTTTCCCTGCTCACTGTGCTACCGGGGCAGGTTGTTTTGTATTGAATCCTCCACCAATGACGTTGAATTGTTTACACTTTACATCATTGGCATAAACTATTTTCTGGTATTTGACCTCGTTGATCCTCACACAGAAATTATGTAAGAAATCATATGACTACTTAGCAGTTAACTATATATTATAGGTATATATATTAAATTCATTGAATATTTATCTATCTATATCATAAATATCGATTGTTAGTCGAGCTGCGTCGTAGTATTTATTGTTTGCGTATTCGCTTAGATCTTTTTATTATTAACAAATATTATTGTAAGTGGCCGAACGAATGTGGAAAATTTTCGCCATTAAAATGCATTTTAGTAATGTTCGAATCTAGGCAAAAATTACCAGACCGAAAATAATTAACTGTTTATTTAACAATGTCGAACTTTTGGCCTTGGATTGTTCGTTTACATAATATTAGAATTAAATTAAAATTATGCATCTACGTATGTATGAAGTGTACCTACGTGTAAATACCTACTTTAACCTTTTTAAAACCAATGATGGATTCTAAATTTGGTATTATGTCACTTTAACAATAATATTACAACGGTTTGTCAACCTTTTTTATAGTAGTAGTAGTTTATAGTAGTTTTTATAGTAGTGGTAGGCCTCTTTTGCAGAGGGCCGTCTGAAGTACCACACCTTTGCCAGTTATTCATCAAGTAATAATGTGCAAACATTACTGTGTTCCGGTCTGAAGGGCAACGTTACCAGCGAAATTACTGGGCATTTCGAGTTTCAACAGAAGCGCAGAATTTTGAATTTTAAAACACTGAGTGCCACTGTGTCTGATATGGGCAATCATGATGCTTACCATTAGGCACCTGATTTGCTCGTCTTGTCACTCACTATCATAAAAAAAACTATAATATGTAGATGAAAAATTGCAGAATAATTACTCCTCAGGTTTTCCAACAAAGCTCTCGTTCCCTTTAACGTTAATAATATTATTGTTATCGTAACTAATTACTTCATAAATCAATTTCACATCCATAATGAACCAGATCATTTGTGTAAATATTATAGTTAAACATTTTCGATACAAACTGCTAGAAAACAGATTTTACCCGTGTTTATGAGGCCAATGTTACATTTTAAACTTCCTCACTAATTTAGCTCCATAGTCAAAGTAATTTAAAATCCTGATCATAGACAATATGAGGTAAATATTATTGAATTATAAGAAACCGTCAGTCAATTTTTTTTTTTAATTTATGTAACTTCGTTTAATGATATTTATCGTGTAACTAAGTATCTACCTAAGTACATATTATATGAATTCAAGGAGCCGTGTACGAAATTTTGCTGATTATGTCATTTTACCGTGGAGTTACCGGCTTTAGAATAGTACTAGTTAATAGAAGTCGTATAAAGTAGTTTTTATAGTAGTGGTAGGCCTCTTTTGCAGGGGGCTGCCTGGGGAAGTACTACACCTTTGCCAGTTATTCATCCGCCAAGCAGTAATGTGCAAACATTACTGTGTTCTGGTCTGAAGGGCAATGTTACCAGAGAAATTACTGGGCATAATGAGATTCAACAACTCATATCTCAGGGTGACAGGCGCAGAGCAGTGCCGCGCAGAATTTAGAATTTTAAAACACTGGGTGGCACTGTGTCTGATATGGGTAATCATGATGCTTACCATCAGGCAACTGATTTGCTCTTCTTGTCACTCACTGTCATAAAAAAAAACCTTGATCTGATGCTGCAGCATCAGATTTAGAGTTTAGATGGACCAGTAGTCATAATAATAATATTATTATATCTTGATTAGGCTAATTGGAAACGTCTTGCTAATTGGAAACATGGAATTAAAGGTCTTAAGGACAGAGGAGGGGTTTATTCTATAAAAAAATAAAATCCCGTGTAGTGGTAGGCCCTTGGGTAGGCCTCTTTTGCAGGGGGCCGTACCACACCTTTGCCAGTTATTCATCCGCGAAGCAATAATGTGCAAACATTACTGTGTTCTGAAGGGCAATGTTACCAGCGAAATTACTGGGCATTTCGAGTTTCAAGATTCAACAGATATTTTAAAACACTGGGTGGCACTGTTTCTGATATGGGCAATCATGATGCTTACCATCGGGCACCTGATTTGCTCGTCTTGTAATAAAATTAAGACTGTTTGGAAAACAATAAACTTAGAAACAGGTAAAGATAAATGTAGAGATTCTGAATATAAATTATTAATTAATAATGAACACATTACAAATGTTGAGGAAGTCGCTAATATTTTTGTCGATTTCTTCTCTAACATAGCCCTGAACGCGACCAAGTCACTTGATTCATCCCCAGACTTGGTGGAGGCTTTTCTTAAAGAAAACTTCCAACGCACCATACCTGAATTTTCGTTTGAACACATCTCATTAATTGATATCAAAAAGACGTACAAGAGTTTAAATGTTAAAGCTACCGAAGATCTATGGGGTCTATCTGTAAAAATGCTAGATTCTATAATAAACACAATTGCTCCTTACTTAGCAGACTTATTTAACCTATGCATAGATAAAGGCACGTTTCCAGAACTAATGAAAATAAGTAAAATCACTCCTATCTTTAAATCGGGAAGTAAGACAGATCCCTCAAACTATAGGCCAATCTCTGTTTTGCCAGTATTAAGTAAAATCTTTGAGAAATTGATGCTAAACCAACTGCTGTCACATTTCAATAGAAATAGAATATTGCATTCAAACCAGTATGGTTTCACCAAATGCAGATCAACAACCGATGCAGGCTGTCATCTTATGACTCTTGTCTTGGAGGCTTGGGAGAGTTCACAGGATGCCATTGGAGTGTTTTGTGACCTTTCCAAAGCATTCGACTGTGTAGAACACTGCACGTTACTGCGCAAGTTAGAAGTATATGGAATTTATGGGAATGCCCTGAACCTGGTGGAATCATACTTGTCTAGTAGGCAGCAGAAGGTTAGCGTCAATGGTATCACATCTGCTAGTTCTCCTGTCAAGATGGGAGTCCCACAGGGATCAATTTTGGGTCCTTTCCTGTTTTTGGCATATATTAACGATTTGCCTTACATGGTCCACGGTCTAGCAGATATAGTTCTATTTGCCGATGATACGTCATTGATTTTTAAAGTTGATAGGAAGGATACTTCACTAGTACATGTAAATAATACTTTAGCAAGTATATCCAGATGGTTCACAGCAAACAATCTGTTATTGAATGCGAAAAAGACTAAATGTTTGAAATTTTCGTTGCCTAACGTCAGAAGTATAGAACCAATCATAGTTCTTGACGGTGAAAGACTCAATATTGACAATGCAACTTTGTTCCTTGGCATAAATATAGACTCTAAACTGCAATGGAGCACTCATATCACCGAGCTCTCAGGGAAACTAAGCTCTGCAGCTTACGCGGTTTATAAAATTAGGCAACTAACAGATGTAGCCACGGCGAGATTAGTGTACTTTGCATATTTCCATAGCTTGATGTCTTATGGGATTCTGTTGTGGGGGTCAGCTGCAGATATAGAAACTATCTTTATACTACAAAAACGTGCGATTCGTGCCATCTATGAGATGCGTCCATGCGAATCCCTGAGGGAATTATTTAAAGAAATAAACATACTGACCCTACCATCCTTATACATTTATGAGAACATCATGTATGTGCGTAAAAATTTACATAAATTAAAATTAAATAGTGACCTTCATAATTTTAATACTAGGAATAAAGACAAAATAGCTGTACCTAGCTTTAGATTATCTAAAACAAATAAAAAGACATTCTTAGGAAATAGTGTACGTTTCTATAATAAAATCCCAAAAGAGATAACTGGGCTCTCAGAGGGTAAATTCAAAACCTATATAAAATCTACTTTACTTAAGAAGGCTTATTATAAAGTCAACCAGTACATAGAGGACAAAGATGCCTGGAAACTTCTGCATAGCCGCCTCGCGGCACCTTCAAAGAAAACGAATGTAACTAAACCAAATATTGTGAAACTATCTGTTGAAAAAATTAAGCCCTACAAGTTTCTTGTGCGTTCTTCTTGTAGAGGTATCTTTCCGAACGCACGGTAGACTCAGTACTGTATCTTCATTGACGTACAAAAGTGTCAGATTATGACCTATTTGAATAAATCTGTTTGAGTTTGAGTTTGAGTTTGTCACTCACTAACATAAAAAAAAATATGCTAGATGAAAAATATGCTAGATGAAAAATTGCAGATTAATTACTCCTCAGGTTTTCCAACAAAGCTCTCGTTCCCTTTAACATAATATTATTGTTATCGTAACTAATTACTTCATAAATCAATTTCACATCCATAATGAACCAGATCACTTGTGTAAATATTATAGTTAAACATTTTCGATACAAACTGCTAGAAAACAGACTTTACCCGTGTTTATGAGGCCAATGTTACATTTTAAACTTGCTTACTAATTTAGCTGCATAGTCCACAGACAATAAGGGGTCAATATTATTTAATTGTAAGTAACCGTCAGTTGCAATAACTTTTAATGTTTTAACTTTAAATTATCTCTCTTTCCTTATCAAAAAAATAAGAGTTACTTTATGAACAAATACTTTATGAATCAAATGACAAGTCAACATAGAAGCTAGAGTACGCAACGTGTCTAGGATTGGTATTACCGAAATTGTGGGTCACGGCGTACCAGTACAGCCTGTCGTATTACACACTGCCTTAGGGCACTAGATGGAAAATAGAAAAAACTGGTGTACAGGTTGATACAGCTCGTTTCTTATAAAATAAACTGTTAAAGCATACGTATGTATGCATAGTGTAGGGTTTCATACCTAGATACCACGAACATACAGCGCCATCTTTTAGTTCCAATGAAAATATGCATTGAAATGGCCATAATTTTTGAGTGCGTTAAAAGTATAATTTTTTTACAGCCACAACGGACCGCAGATCTGAGTAGTTGATATCAATTTCTTGATACCTCAACGCTTTCCCGTTAAAAAGTGTCTAGACAACGGACAGACAGACAGACAGACAGACAGACAAACAGACGGACAGACAACAAAGTGATCCTGTAAGGTGTCTGATATGGGCAATCATGATGCTTACCATCAAATTTTCTCGTCTTGTCACTCACTATCATAAATGAAATCCTTTCACATTTACCAAAACATGTCGGAAAATCTTAAGATTTACTGCTAAATCCTAAGATTAACCGATATACACGGGCTTTTAGAGTAAAATATATACATAATACCTGTAAATATATAATAAGACCTGATGAGGAAGGCGGTAGATGGCAGTTTATACCACGCGGTCCATGCAACCAAGGACCGAACACGATGGAAGGAAATAACATGTGGTCGCGATCCTCAGCAGTGAGGGAACGACAAAGAAGAAGAAGATATACATAATATTTTTAAGTATTGCCATTAATTATAATAAATTAAGCAAATGTTCTACTAATATTGGCGTCGCCGATTATAATCGCCAATCAAATTATTAAAATTAAATAATATGAGGGTTACGATGTTTAGGGAATATTATTGCTAATAACATTCTCTACCCGGCAATATGGGATAGACAGGTCCTAGGTATCCCTCTGTCTAGTTCTTCGGGGAAAAGGCGCGATGTTATGTAATCTATGTGAGATGTTCTTGTTTCTTCTTCTACTTACCTATATATAAAAATCAAAGTCTGACTGACTGAGTCACACCCACTTATCAACGCCCAGGCACACCCCGGACAATCGACTCAATTCCCATGTAAAAGTCACGATATAACTCTACTACACAGACACTGCACACATAGTGTGTGCGTGAGGTGATTTCCCTGCGGCAGTGGGGCTCGTGGAGAGCTCAATCTCGCTCGCTGGGTGAGGAAGGCCCGACTGGTGGGCGTATGACAGAGTCCATTCTATACGTAATATTATTATTATCTGTTCTGTGACTAAGTAGTTCTGTACCTACCTATCAGGAGTTGCCTGATTACCCACATCAAGGTTATCATATTTTATAGATATGTATACCTATAGGTGAATGTGCAATATTTATTATAAATTAAAACAATACGCATATAAATAAGTTATTTTAATTCTCTCATCAAGCGTATCTATAAGCTACGAGATAGACAAAATCACAGAGGAGATAAAAACCTCTTTCATCCTGATCTGTGGACACAATCCTTTGAGAAATTTACCGAATCGATGTTTTGTATTCTACTGTTTCCTTTGATTATGATTGACCCATTCACCATTCTATACTATACATATATAAATATGCAAACCTCGGTAGCGGTTACATGTTTGAACCGTTTGGAGTCGAGACTGTAGGACCGTGGGGCCGGGAGCTCATGGCATTTTCAAAAATCTATCTGAGCGCTTGTTCGAGGCGACGCGTGATCAAAATGCTGGCGTTTATCTGGCTCAACGTATAAGCATTGATATTCAACGTGGCAATGCCGCCAGTATCTTGGCTACGCTGCCATCTGACAGTGGTTTAGAGCACTTGGATTTTCTATAGGCTGACATGTCGGCCTGTGGATTTTCGAAGTATGCTATGGTATAGTGTATTTAGTTAGGGTAGTTCTATTGTTTATAATCTTTATTCAATAGACATCAAAAAAAATTTAATCTTAATTCTTTTATGAGCAAGTAAACTATGTCCCATTCATCTTAGTTTATTGTTAAAAACTCGGTATTTTTTGTGATTTATTAAAGTTCACAGTTTTACTCGCGTGATTAGACGTTCGCTACAGAAAAGTTTGGAGTTTATAAATGAAGCAAAAATTATAAGAGACATAGTTTACTTCATCTTCAAAATATCCAGATATAAATATATCAAATAAGTTAATGATATTCGGAGGAAAAAGGGGAATACAAAACATCGATTTTGTAAATTTTCTATAGGATTGTGTCAAATTGCTAAGAGGTGGCGTTTGCCGTTATGAGCCCCGCGTATTTACTACCTGTATGATATTGTAGTTATACTTACTTAAATCTTTTAGCACATCAAATTTAAATAAGAATATTTTTCAATCTTTCATCTAGAGATAAAGTATTGATTGATGTTATAATCTTGATCAGTGTCGTTTTAGTACTAATATTTATTCTGTGTCCTCTTTAAATCGACACCTTTTTATCATGTATTTGTTATCAATCTACTTCAGTTTTACATTCGTATGTATATTTATTATTTTGGGCACAGTTTTGAGTTTAATAGTTTTCTAAAGACGCTGTGGACAGAATTTTGTAACGCCAAATACAATTTATGTATCTAAATACCTAAAATATGGTTTTATACGCTTTATTTCCATTATATAGCAATAATAATTTAGGTATAGGTACGGTTTTAAAATGAAATACACTTAATATTTAGGAAGAAACACTTTTATTTTTGGCTTAAGTCTCCATCCATGGAATTTTCATATATAAATAGGAATACCTAGTTTTAGGTAGGTACAATATTATTACTTATGTCTGGATATAGGAAGTGCGCGTATGTTATTTGCTTCTAATCCAATTTCAAGGGACCAATTCATTAATAAAAAGGCCTTAACAGGAAATGCGACCTCTTAATGATTTGACACAATCCATAGGAAAAATCCATAGGATTGTGTCATATTCCTAAAAGGCTGCGTACACTCTTAAAAGCCACTTTACAAGTTAATAAGTAATAAACTGTAATGGATGTACCGTCAGAAAGATATCTCTACAAGAAAAACGCATAAGAAACTTGTATAAGAGTTCAATTCATATTACTACCAGTTTTACTATGGTTTGGTTATTTGTTTGTTTTGTATGTGCCGAGCGGTGGCTATGCAGACAATTTCAGGCACCTTTGGATTCTTTACCTACCTTATTATATTAACCCTTGGCGTCTTTGGAAGACGATTTAAACAAATCTGTATACAGCATTTAGAACTCTCTCCACAGACAATGTGTCGCCTGGGACGACTTAAGGAAACGTAGGTTTGCCCAGAACCTAGGGAGGTAGGCCTCATCAGTGTTGGTTTGAACCTATCTAGAGAAGGAAAAATCGAACAAACCCGCAACGGGCACTACGTCAGGCACGAGTAGGGTACAACCTGAAATAAGTGGCAGTCTCCTACCTATATTGGTTAACTTTATGAGTTTTTAAACTTTTATGTTATAGGTTATAAAACCTAACTCGATCATCGAATGAAAACAAAGACGTGTGACTCGTCCTGATTAAGTAGTCCTATTTTATGTTTTCTCGTCAACTTTAATATCATTATTGACTTCAGTTACGCCTGAAAATATGTGATAATATGTCGGTACATGCATGCCATACCGCGTGGTATGTTTTGTGATTCAAAATAATCACTATGCCTGCTTATGTCTTTCAAAAGTGTTTTGGCGTTCTATAGGGGAGGCCTATGTTCAGCAGTGGACGTCTTCCGGCTGACGATGATGATGATGATGAGAACAAAGTAACTATCGTAATAAAACAATCGCAAAATGCCTATAAATCTTAACTGCTAAAAAAATTTATGCCTATAAGTATTCTTCCCATTGAAATTTTAGAACGTCACCCGTCTACCCCCTTATATAATTATTATTGGTCTAGAAGAATACAAGTAAGTTAGTCATGGCTTTCCATTTACCAAAAAACTTAAGATGCCACCTTTTACATGTCCAAACGTAACAATGAAACATAAAAAAACACTTTAAAATAACGTGTTGAATGGAATATGAGCAAGTTTAGAGACCCGTTTATCCAAAAGTGTATCTGGTTCACCTTGATGTTTGCTTTTTGTCATATTTGCTTAGAACTTAGATATTTTGTTAGGTGCGTGTAGGTTTTGAATGTCAGATTGTCGTGTAAGGTGGTAGGCATTTGGAAGAATAAGAACTAAAATAACCTGCTCACTTGAATTTTATTATTTTATGTTGCTGCGACGACATCATCGATATCTTTGCTTATAACATTTGTAAGTTTAAAGATTCAGTCCATGCAAATGTGAATAAGTAGGTATTTTTCGGATATACTTAACGGGGCGGCGACCGGAGAACTTCCCATACAAAAGTAGGTAATAGTTGAATCATTTGAAATCAGAGCATATTTCCAACATTTTATGACGTATATTTTGGTCTCAAATTATAATTTGGAGTTATATTGGAACATACCTATCTTTTGTCAAAATACCAATATTTTGGATTTTTATCATATTTTATTTCAAAGTACTTAAATTTTGGATTGAAACATAATTAGGAGCCTAGATAACTAGTGTCTCATTCCGAATAACGTCATATAATGTTGGAAATATACTCTGATTTCAAATTATTTAACAATTATGTTTATGTGGGGAATTCTCCGGTCGCCGCCTTCTTAATACTTACCAACACTTAATGCCCAAATTTATTATCAATAAATGTTATAATAGATATGTTGCCATTTAACAAATAAAATTTTTTTTTTTTTTTTTTTTTATTATGCTGTGGGGTTACCGGCTGAATTAGTACCTAATCAACAGAATATAAATAAATTGTTTTTTTTTTACATGAATAAATAAAATACGTTATGTATAAAATAATTATATTATTAAAATAAAATATAAATATTAAAAAAATCACCATTTGTATTTGTGTGTAAAATAAAAAAAAAATATAAAAAATAATCATATCATATCAGATCAGCGGAAAAAAAATTGTTAAGGCATACGTTTGTATGTATATAGGTTCAATACGAAGCCTAGATACCTGAACAAAAAATAGCAAACAGTGCCATCTAAGTAGTTGCAACTTTATGATAGTGAGTGACAAGACGAGCAAATCAGGTGCCCGATGGTAAGCAACATGTTTGCCCATATCAGACACAGCGCCACCCAGTGTTTTGAAATTTAAAATTCTGGCGCTGCACCGCGCCTGTCACCTTGAGATATTACCTAGTTGTTGAATCTCGGCATGCCCAGTAATTTCGCTGGTAACATTGCCCTTCAGACCCAAACACAGTAATGTTTGCACATTACTGCTTGGCGGATGAATAACTGGCAAAGGTGTGGTACTTCCACAGGCGGCCCCCTGCAAAAGAGGTTTACCAAATATATAGGTAGGTAAGTACCTAATAGGTTTTAGATAAACTCGTGAGCGCTGCCTTAGAATCCTAGAATGCTAACATAGCGCTGGTATTTTCCTATTACTTTGCAGTTGAGCGGTACTAATAAATTTCATACTTTATGAATTTGCACTTGTTTACGGTTTACTACCTACCTATTAGTACCGAGGTAATAAGTACTTGCCTATACACTTTGCAATGCGTGGGATTCCAAGATATTAAGTATCTACCTATATATATTTTGTTAAATAATCTTTGATTACTATATACGAGTATGTACCTAAATCCTTTAGATTATTGACTAGATACCGCTGTCATACTTGTCAAATACGGCAACTAAAACTACGCTGAAATCGGCGTACCTGAGCCAGTCCAATACAATTTTTCACGCAAACTAGTACGTCTTGCAAACTGTTTTAATTCAGGTGCTCATCGCGGAGGTGCTCTCGATGGGGGTGCGTAAATGGGAATACCTCTACGTACAATATAATTTGAAAGTTGCCGCATTTCGAAGCTTATTGAAGCTTTTGGTTTTAGGTAGTGAGATATGTGGTCGCTGGATTTATCGACTCGTTCCTATCGGTCCAAAGCTTTCGAAAAAATATTTTTTGAAAATTTGTTCTCATGAGATCTAAAATTTATTTTTATAATATAATAATCTAAGATAGTAATATACCTATTCTGATTCTTTATAAATAAAAAAACATTTTAAAAAAAATTAAAGAATATTTTAACAACAGCGCAGAAAACGCAGGCGCGAAATTTTCGTAAATAATAACTGACCTTATCTGTGGTGTGTATATAATGGGTATCTATGCAGGAATTTGCTTTTGAATTTGTTCCTGGTCACTTAGCTAATTTATTTATGAAATGTAGGGCTTAATTACTAGTACTTGGAAGCTTGATTTCACAAGGAGAGATCGTCACGAGCATTGTTGTAACTGGTGTCACAATGTCCTGATAAAATCTAAACGGAGAATAACGTTGCAATAAGAATGATTGAAAAGATACCGCCTGTAAAGCATAAAAATAAAATAAATCAGGAAATCGAGATTACAGGATATTATTATTATTTTTTTTTTATGTTAGCAAGTGACAAGACGAGCAAATCAGGTGCCTGATGGTAAGCATCATGATTGCCCATAACAGCCACAGTGCCACCCAGTGTTTAAAATTCCAAATTCCGCGCGGCACTGCACTGCACCTGTCACCCTGAGATATGAGTTTTTGAATCTTATCATGCCCAGTAATTTCTCTGGTAACATTGCCCTTCAGTCCGGAACACATTAATGTTTGCACATTACTGTTTGGCGGATGAATAACTGGCAAAGGTGTGGTACTTCCCCAGGCGGCCCCCTGCAAAAGAGACCTACCACTACCACTATTGGACAGAATCCACTTAAGTAGGTACATACCTACTTACTTTTAATGTTATTACTAAACCCATTTATCACAAACCCAAAAAATGGATGTACCTACCTAACCTTTTCACCACAAGGTAACCATAAAGATCACAGCAGATTCAGCATTATATTTATTACCTACCAGCTGGGCCTCGCGGTTTCATCCGCGTAGTGTTCCCTATGTGTTATTTCAGGGTCTCAGCTATCTACATACCAAATTTCAGCTTAATCAGTTCAGTAGTTATAGCGTGAAAACGTAACAAACTTACACACAAAAACAGCATTTTTGTTTTTTTTTGTGTGATCGGTGACCGCAATAACTCTTAAAGCCGCGCGACAAGTTGTAAATGTTACTTGTGAGTGGTCACGCCGGTCCCGATGTCGTGTAAAAGATGATTAAGTAGCTTTATAGTTGCATTTGCCATGACACAATGAACGCATTGTCATTTGCTTTAATACAAACAAGATAAAAAATGTTCTTAAAGAACTTATTATACATACTTTGGAGAATGGCACAACGACTCAGTCGATAAGGGCACAGGGGCGAGCACACCCCGACACTTGACTCAATTCCATACAAAAGTCGCGATATGACTACCTACTTACTACACAGAACAGACACTGCACACATGGAGTTTTGTACACGAGCACGAGTGTACGTAAGGTGATTTTCGAGCGAAGCGGGGCTCGTCGAGAGATCAATCTAGCTCGCGGGGTGAGGAAGGCCCGATTGGTGGACGGATGACAGTGTCCATTCTATACGTAGTATTATTATCTGTTCTGTGGCAGGTTCTGTGACTATTATGAAAACGGTATGTACGTAGGTATCTTTTTTTGAAGTTATCAATGTACCTGTCATTTTAATTTTTCTTATAAATCCTTGGCGTTTTTATAGTGAACTTCCAAAAATCCAAGTTTTACCCACTTGATTGGACGTTCACAACAAAAAATGTAGAGTTTATATACAAAAATAAAATGTTAGGGACATACTTTACTTCAACTTTAAAATATGAGGATATAAATATATCAAATTGGTTTACTGTATTTGGAGGAAACAGGGGAATACAAAAAATCGGTTTAGTAAATTTTCCATAGGATTGTGTCAAACTGCTAAGAGGTCCTGTATCCTGTTAGAGGCTTGCAGTGTGATCCTGCGTCGCGTCGAGTATGTCCATCGTCTATGGGAGGGTGTCTTCTACCTACGAGTACCTCTCTTTCTGTGGATATTTTTAGAACACCAAAATGGTGAATGACTAACGGTCACATTAGAAGATCGCGTATATTTACATATTTATTAATACAAAAATAATTATTATTATAATAATTATTTGAATGTATACGCTAACAGAACGGGTTACGCCAATTACACTACCTTAGTCAATTCGTATGGGTTATGTGGACCACCCATATTGTCAGAATTTCAGGTCGCCATGATTCCGACATGACCTTACGACTACCCCCTACAACCTATCTATTATTATTAAATACTACTAATATTATTTATATATGATAAATAAATTCTACTAATAAAATAATGGATGGATGTTTGTTATTCTTTCACGCCAAAACTACTGAACCGTTTAATCCACCGATTTGGCTGAAATTTGTTGGGCCAGATAAACGCCAGCATCAGGCGTCGCCTCGACCAAGCAGCAATCAGATAGATTTTTGAAAATGCGGTTTATTATTATCTGACTTGTTATTTAATTCAAAGCTAGGTTTTCAGTAAACAAAGCGTTATGTATAAAAATGAAAAAAACAAAAAAAGTCGCTACAGACAAAGCGCATTTTGTTGTAAAGACGACTTACGAAGCTCCGGACTGCACATAACATAACATTACATAACATAATCACGCCTTTTTCCCGAAGGGGTAGGCAGAGGTGTACCCAGGACTCAGTCCCATAGTTGGCACACCCACATTTCTTCAGTATGCTATTGGTCCCATGTAATTGGGGGCGAGCCTATTGCCATCTACTGGGCACAGTTCGAGACTTCAGGTAGTTATTGAGATAATTCTTAATGGAAAATCTAATATTTAACACTTGGCCTGACCTGGGGATCAAATCCGGGACCTCCTGCACATAGTAGGAATATAATAAATAGTATGCTACGTCGGACGTAGGACTCTCTACGCGCTACGTTGCTCTATAATCATAAATTATTGTAATTCCTCGTGTTATTAATGAATTAGTTTTAATTATATCTGAGAAGTCGTTTTCTCGGACATTAAATACGAAGTGGCTATAAAAAGTATAAAATTAGTACGTAATTTATCCTGTTTAATATCAGTAGGTAAAAAGCAATAGTTCGCTAAGTATATACATACTCGTAGATAAGTTCATCATGAAACAGCTTGTTCATGCATGTAAACACAATGTACCTATCTCACATGTTGACAGCCTCGTTGGCTCAGATGGTAGTAACTCTGCTTTCTGTGCCGCAGGCCCCGGGTTCGATCCCCGGCCAGGTCAAACATTTGTGTGCATGAACATGTCTGTTTGATTTGTGCCTGGGTGTTATAAGCTTATATAAGTATGTATATCAGTAATCTGGTTACCATAGTACAGGCTTCTAGCCTAGTTTGGGACCAGATGACCGTGTGTGGAAGTTGTCCCATATTATTATTATTATGTAATAGATTTTACATATTATTATATTAAATAAGATTGTTTAATGCGATCGCCAAGTCAATCTATTTTATTTAAAACATAAATGATTTTTAATATTGATATGGTCACTATAAGATGTTGTTAGGTTAGCTAATAACGTAATAACTTAAGACAGAAGACTCTTACATGGATCTCACAACTTTTTACGGTAGAAGAACTGAGTTGCGAGACTTGGTTTTTATACGAGTTTTGTTTTTGATGGCATTACAATATTAAAATGAAACATTGACTTATATTCTATGATAGACAAGAAAGTACTTCATAAAAAATATTTGCTCAAATTCTGTTACTTAGTTCATTAAAGTTGCACTTATTTATTAATTAATCTATTATGAAAATGAAATGATAGGGACATAGTTTACTGCATCTAAAACTGTAGGATATTATATATATAAATTTATCGAATGAGTTAATTAGATTCGGAGCGGAGATATACAAAACATCGATTTGTAAAAATTTTCATAGCATTGTGTCAATTCCCTAAAACATGTCCATTAGTCTATTATAAAAATTCTACACACACAACCTTTTCCCGTCCCTATTTTCTCAATCAAACCAATATTGATTATTCAGAAAGTGCAAACTTGAGCGATAACGTACACAACGAATTGATTTGCCAACGCATTGCCAAGTCAATTAAATTCTAAACATTATAGCAATAGAATACATAATCGAGTGCCCGCATGAATACTGAACGGTAGGTTTCATACGTATGGAATGTTAATGTCCATTGAATTCTTATTGTGCTGGACGTTATGTCATATTTGTTATATATTTGGCGAGAATTGACCATTGTTTCCATTATTGTTAACGCTTGAAACAGCTTTAAGGCGCTGTCCAAAGTAAATTCGCCCTCTCGCTCACGCGTACCTTATTTTGGAAGTACCGTGGACCGTATTTTGGAAGATATAAGAAATACTACATCTAATTACGTAAAGTAAAGATAACTAGTAGTTTTGTAGTGGTAGGCCTCTTTTGCAGGGGGCCGCCTGGGGAAGTACCACACCTTTGCCAGTTATTCATACGCCAAGCAGTAATGTGCAAACGTTACTGTGTTCCGGTCTGAAGGGAAATGTTACCAGCGAAATTTGGGCATGATGCGTTTCAACAATTAATAGCTCAGGGTGACTTAAAGGGTGGTTTAAAACACTGGGTGGCACTGTGTCTGATATGGGCAATCATGATGCTTACCATCAGGCACCTGATTTGCTCGTCTTGTCACTCAATATCATAAAAAAAGTAGGTTCTAGAAAATAGCAATACAAAGATTCAGTAAAAAATCTTATTTAATCCAAACGAGTTTGCATGTATAAAAACCTGCACAAAAAAGAAAAATCTAAGAAAAATAAAAAGGCACTGAAAACTTTTGGTTTAATTGGATTTTTTACTGAATCTTTGTATTGTTATTTTCTAGAACCTAGTTGTTATTATTTTACGTTTTTACATGTAGTATTTTTTAGATCTTCCAAAATGTCTCACACGTAGTGAGCGAGAGGGAATTTGCTTTGGACAGCGCCTTAACGCTTGGAACAGCTTTAAACTGTTTGCTTTTTTTGATCGGCGCTTGACGTAATTGGTAACAGAGGCTTAGCCATAATATTTTTACATACCTACCTATAATTATTATATACACTTACTACTAAGGCTAGGTGATCATGATCACCCGTTACTATTTTTGACAAATTTAATATGTAAGGTATTATGATACATTCTTCTTACACGACATGAATAATTAAATAATAGTTTCCTGTATGCACTAGTGCTTAAATATATCCTGCTTGTTACTTTTGTACTACGAAAGCCAAACAGGGAGGGCTATATTTTTGTTGGAAATGTACCTACCTATGTGTATTCCTGTATCTAGACATCTAGGTATACGAATAAGGTGCTAACCGATTCGTTATTGTGAATATTCTGATATATCTTTTATATATCTCTACCTAACTTATAAAAGTCGAAGTCCTGACTGAACTACCCTCTTCAATTCCTTGCCCTAATATAATATATTCCGTAGTTTAATAAAGGTAGGTAAATTTTATTTTTTAAATAATGGGACAAGTCATCATCTCAGCCATAGGACGTCCACTGATGAAAATAGGCCTCCCCCTTAGTGAAAGATACAATTTGTATAATATCAATGCGTTAATCCACCTTTCTAAAAAGTTTAAGGGGCGCATTCTTGCTAGTAAATTTGGGGTTAAGCCACAGAATAAATAATAGTACATACGTACTTAAGCGACACAGCTCATCATCATCATCCAGCCGTTGGAAGTCCACTGCTGAACATAGGCCTCCCCCATAAGGGGGGTTGTTGCCAATACTCGCTACGCTTGGCAGGCTTGTTGGCGAGCGCAGTTTCATGGTTTTACGCAGACACAGAGGACGCTGCTGCCCATCCTCTGGATCTCATAACCCTTAGCCGGCCGCCACGACAACCACGGGTAGAGAGAGGTACTATTCTAAAGCCGGTAACCCCACGGCGACACAGCTCATTGTCGTTATTTTTTTTATCTGAACTGCTTTAAATTCGAATATTGAATATCACAGTTGAGCATGGGTTGAGGCTGGGAGGTAAGGTTTTAATAATTATTACCAGGGTTTTCCTTTAATTACCCAAATTAAATAAGTAGTCGATTACTCCATCATGATATTAGTCTGGCTATTCAATTCATAAAAAGTAATGGGATGTAGTAGTGTAGATAGCTAATGATTCCTAGTATTTGCATAAAAGCAGTAATTTTTGTGGGAGAAGATTTTTTTTCTGAAGAAACCGAATTATTTTTTAAATTTTATTGGATTAATCCAGTATTACAGGATTTTCCGCTACGTAAACTATTTTTTAAACTTAGCATTTACGTTAATTTATAGTAAGGTATGTGTTTAAAAACACACATCTTTCCTTCATTTTGCATTCAGAGGTTAACCCTTTTATTCAATGCCAAAGAGTCAAGGTAAAAGAATCTACCTCAACTGTCCCAATGTCAAAAGAAAGAATAATTGAAATATCTGATTGAAATATTTCCTGTCCAATATCCGAGGTTAACTGGTTAAATGCCGCACTTGACCTTCTATCGGGCTCATTTCCTGCACCTTTTACTTTATACTTCGTCTATATGACAACAGGTGGCGCGGTGGGGCCTATAAGGTATTTAAAGGTGGATAGGTACGTGTAATGTAAATAGATTACATAATTATTTTTATGTTCTCACGAAGGTACTAATTCTATGATATTAATGATCACACTTCACTCCGAAAGGTTCGAAGGTCGTGTGGTTTCATTTAATTTATTCATCAAACAATATAACATTGTATTTGAACTATAGGTACATGCACATAAATAATTATACAGATTAAATAATTAATTATTGGATTATTAATTATTAATAATATATTAATTATTAAATAAATATTGGATTTTTCCATTAGGAATTATCTCAATAACTGCCTGGAGTCTAGAACTGTGCCCGGTAGATGGCAATAGGCTCGCCCCCTATTACATGGGACCAATAACATACTGGCGGAATGTGGGTGTATCTACTATGGGACTGAGTCCTGGGTACACCTCTGCCTACCCCTTCGGGAAAAAGGCGTGAATATATGTTAAATAATTAAAATGGAACCTTAATATGTAATAAAATCAATTAAGAAAGACAGTCAATAAATGTAATAGGGGCGGATCTACTGCCATCAAACTCAGGGCACACAATCAGAATTAACGTTTCTATCGAAAAATTCCCAAAGAAAATTTCTGACCTGCGAATTGAATGAACCCAGCACCTTATGATCGCATTAGAGCATCCTCTAGATCACTGGACCAAGTAGGCCAAGAAAGACCACCTGTATTATCAGTGTCGCCAAGATTCCTACAAGGCCTCCGACATGACCTAATAATGACTGCCCCTAAGCTACATATTATTTTACAGCTAAGACCTACAGTTTTAAGGTTTTTTTTTATGATAGTGAGTAACAAGACGAGCAAACCAGGTGCCTGATGGTAAGCAACATTATTGCCCATATCAGACACAGTGCCACCCAGTGTTTTAAAATTCAAAATTCTGCGCGGCACTGCACTGCGCCTGTCACCCTGAGATATGAGTTGTTGAATCTCATCATGCCCAGTAATTTCGCTGGTAACGTTACCCTTCATACCGGAACAAAGTAATGTTTGCACATTACTGCTTGGCGGAAGAATAACTGGCAAAGGTGTGGTACTTCCCCAGGCGGCCCCATGCAAAAGAGGCTTACCACTACGAATAGGTGGTTTGAGCTTGAGTATTTCCAAGTAATGTACCATCCTCGTGAATGGTACAATACAGGGAAATACTCAGTGTCGAAAAGCATTGCCATGTAATCACAGAACAGATAATAATACTACGTATAGAATGGACACTGCCATCCGTCCACCAATCGGGCCTTCTTCACCCCGCCAGCGAAATTGAGCTCTCCACGAGCCCCGCTTCTATGGGAAATCACCTCACGCATACACTTGCGCGTGTACAAAACTCCATGTGTGCAGTGTCTGTGTAGTAGGTATTTATAGCGCGGCTTTTGTTTGGGAATTGAGTGGAGTGTCCGGGGTGTGAAGTGTAACGTTCTTATGATTGCTCGATGTAATAAAATGGCGAATATTCTATGGTCAGCTCGAGGAAATACTCAAATCTATCACCACCTTAACGTGTCATCCGAAAAAGACAGTTCACATGCCTATTATCTGTAAAATCACCAAACTAAACCACATTCCTCTAATTCCAGGATACAAGATGGGGGGTTTGAAGAGCCTCATCCTCCTGCAGCTGGTCTACATCAGCAGCTGCATGGACCAGCTGCACTTGATCTACGAGTGGAAGCAGCTCGACTACCAGTTCCCATCACCACAGGTACGAATTGGGGATGACGACTAGTTGTATCCAGCCGTATAATCGCCTTTTGCCAGAACGGGTAGGCAGACGTGTTGAAATTGGTATGCAAAAGTGTGACCACTTTGAATGAAATGATTTGACTTTGTACTCAGGACATGCCAGTTCCGTACGGAAAATAGCGGCTAGTCTCACTTTGCGTGTGTGTATGACGACTACATGCATTTGACATTCATTAAATTAAGTAATTAAGTGGGAGAAATCTAAAATATGGCGTTAGTTACCATCGTGAAGGACCTCGGATATGTCCGAAACCAGGGTCAAGGGTTTCAACTTTGTTTGTTTGTAAAAATGTTTAATTTAAGCCGTAATTAATTCTATAGTAAAAATTGTTACGAGCACCAATAATATTAATGGGACTATTAGTTTATTCATTTTTCTTTTAACAGCAAAGGGAAGCCCTTTTCCTGTTAAAAGTAAAGGCAGAATGACCCATTCCTATGGAAAATTTACCAAATCGATTTTTTGTATTCCCGTGTTTCCTCCGAATTTACTTAGAAAATTTGATAATTAGATTTGATGGAAATTTGATATATTTATATCCTGATATTTTGAAGATAAAGTAAACTATGTTCATAAAATTTTGTTAATATACTCTTTTTTTGTAATCAACGTCTAATCATACGAGTAAACTGAAATGTTTGGAAGTCCACTAAGAAAAAACAGAGAGTTTATAGGAGAAACTAAAATAACAGGGACATAGGTTAGGTACTTCAATATAAAAATATCAGGATATAAATGTAAGTATAGAATGGGTTTAGAGATGGTAAATTTTTTCATAGGATTGTGTAAAAATTCTCGTTACTGACTCCTTTTTTACTTTTATTATTTCTGCATTCTGCATAGGTAGGTACTCTAATCGTGTAATACGGCACTTTTGCCTGAAGTATTTCCAGTGGCGGCGTAAGTCAGACTAATAAGAAGAATATAATATATAAGAAAAGGCATATAGCGTCTAACAGGGGCACCATTTTGTTCTACGTCTATTCTGCTTCTTTTTTTATTTAATTATAAATATTAATAAAATTTCTCTTTTCATTATTCCAGGCTCGGATGGATGCCATAGCTTCGAAGACGTTTATACCAGAGAACAACATGCCGATGGGTGTGGAGGTGTATGAAGACAGGCTGTTCGTGACTGTACCGAGGTGGAAAGCTACTGGAGTACCGGCTAGCTTAAATTATATTGATATGAAAGGTACTTAGATAGTCATTTAATCATCATCATTTTGGAAGTCCACTGCTAGACATAGGCCTTCCCCATACCCCCATGTTTTGCCAATACTCGCTACGCTTAGCAGATGGGTTGGTGAGCGCAGTTCGATGTTTTTACCCAGAGGACCCTGCTGCCCGTCCTCTGGATCTGTTAACCCTTAGCCGGCTCTTACGGCAACCATGGGTAGAGAGGGTGGAGCACTATTCTCAAGCCGGTAACCCCACAGTTATATTGAGTCACAGACATATTTTATGGCAGGGCATAGACGCGCTTAACATAACATAAAATTATCCCTTTTCCCGAAGGAATAGGCAGAGATGTTCCCAGGACCCAGTCCCATAGATAGGTACACCCAAACTTTACCTGTTTGTTATGTTTGCTCCCATGTAATAAGAGGATCCCTTATGCCATCTACCGGGCACAGTTATAGACTCCAGGCTCTCATTGAGATAATTCCTAAAATATCCAGTAAAACTTATTGCCTAACCTGGAGATCGAACGCGGGACCTCATGATCGGCAGCTTGCGGCCACTACGCCACCGAGGCAGTTATAACTTAATTCGAACACATATTTTTGGACAAAAAAAGGGTATTAATGAACTCCTTAAGGGTCGGCAACGCACCGACAACACTTCTGGTGTTGCAGGTGTCAATAGGCGACGGTAACTGCTTTACATCAGGCAGGCCGTCCGCTTGTTTGCCACTCATCGCTTAAAAAAAAACGGAGTCAACACTATTATTTATTCTGTAAATAACCGCACATAATATCCGGTCATTAAGGAAAACAATACTTACTTTTGGTTTTAACCACTTATTCGAATTCATGAAAATAGCCTGATGAAGTCACTGCAGTCATCTTTAATTATAATTTAATTGTAGGTAATAAATAACACAGAATACATTGTGCATTGTGCATACCTACCTAGCCTACGTGACAAGTCTTTTAATAACTAATAAACTAAGTACATACTTAGGGAATACTTACCTAAATAAATATGACTCTAAACGTCAAAACCATTCCAAGAAGATGAAGTCACTTAAGGGCGTTCGACTTACTTAAGGGCACTTAAGGGCAAAATGAAAATACACAAATATTAAGAAAGAAACCTTTCACAATTGTTTGTTTTCACCTTTTCACAACGAAAACCTTACGGTTTTTTCTAAGGTTTTTTTAATGTTTTTAAAAATATTAAAAAACCATATGGTTTTCTTTAACCAAATCTGTTTTGCCGCAAATAAAAGCCAGATCCAGAGCCAACCACATACAAGTGAGTGAAAAATTATTCCCTTTTTCTTCATGTTTGTGTATTGTCACTTTGCATGGAAGTCGAATGCCCAACCATGTCGCAGCATAAAATAAGGACTAATCACACTTATTCATCTCTGTTCAGCTTTAAAAAAAAAACCACCATGAGATACGTTCAGCTCAGTTCAGCTGAACGGAGCTGAATTTATTTTATTTTTATTTATTTTATGAGTACATCCACATTATACATATACATTATTAAATCATTTTTATTTTACATAGGCAAGTTCTTATATGTATAACAATATATAGGCGTACATAGCATTCGCCATAGAGGTCGTTAAATATGAGTGAATGCAAGTAGAAAAAATTTAATTAGTGTGATTAGTCCCTTATTCTTATCGTACCACAGCCATCCCATTCGCACATTTGCTAGTTTGAGTGCATAGTTCGAGTAATTTCCAAAAATAATATTATGTTGTGATTCTTATGGGTACGCTGCCATCTGGCGGTAGTTTAGAGCACTTAGATTTTCTATAGGCTGGCATGAAATGAAATGATATTTATTTGCAATATTCATATCTTAACTCGATAACTTATTTCAGATAACTCAACCACATCGCCAGTCTTCATTCCATACCCAAATTGGGCAGCACACTCCACGGGAGAAGATGGATCACCTCCAGAAATCATCTCGCCATTTAGGGTCCGCGCAGACCGCTGCGATAGACTGTGGGTCATAGACAACGGGAAAATAGGAAGCATAATGTTTGGAGAAAACATTACCCAACATCCACCATCTATCATAGTTTACAATCTTAAAACTGACAACTTGATGAGAAAGTTTCAATTACCTGCAGATCAAGTGAAAGAAGGTTCCATGTTTGGCTACATCGCTGTCGAAGATACAGACTGCGAGAAAACGTACGCTTACACGGGTGACCTTGGAAAGGCTGGGTTAATAGTTTATTCCTGGGAAAAGAATGAATCTTGGAGAATCAATCACCACTACTTCCATCAGGATCCATTAGCCTGCAACTTTACAGTCAAAGGAATAGAATTTACTTGGACTGATGCGATTTTTGGTCTGGCACTGTCAGCTCCTAATGCTGATAACTTCAGCACTCTGTACTTCCACCCGATGGCCAGCTACAACGAATTCGCTGTCTCCACAGAATATTTGAGAAACCAAAGTATAGCTGATAATAATTTTGACGCTTTTAAACACGTAGGAGATAGAGGGCCTAATGCCCAGTCTAGTGCTTCTTTTCTTGATCCTAAAACTGGTGTTCTATTTTACTCACTTATAAATTTGAATGCCGTAGCCTGCTGGAGGACCTCAAACAAGGAATATACAATGAAAAACCAAGGCAGAATATATATGAATGAGAACACGATGATATTCCCATCTGATATCAAAGTGGATAGTAATGAAAATCTTTGGATTCTTTCCAATAAATTGCCAATTTGGATGTACAGAAGTTTAGACTTCAACGAAGTAAACTTTAGGATATATTCAGCACCTGTAGTGGATGCTATAAGCCATACAGCCTGTGATATCACACCTAGATCGGATATTTTGGATAAGTTTGTCAATAAAGTGAAGAATGTTACAAATAAAATTACTACCAGCTTAAAAGGAGGTACTGGATCTGCAGTAAACTTCACTCCAATGTCTTTCATTAGTGTCTTAATATTGAGTTGGTTTGCTACCATTTTAGATTAAATACGGGAAAAACTGTGAAAACGTGTAAAAGTGCAGGAAAAAATATCTTTGGCTTAAATTGTTAAACTTTTCTTTAAAAAAGATCTTCCATAATATTTGAATGTTACCGTTTTATTTATTGTGATTACTTGTACTTATCGTTTGGTATGTTTGTGCCTTAAAAGTGATATTATTTAAGCTAAAATATTGTTAATTAGTGATACAAAGGCTCCGTTTCTATGAGCGTTTATTTTAATATTTAAGTAACTGTCTGTTTCAGCTTTTCTTGATAGATTTATCGACCACACATCGGCCATACTTTCACCAATTTAGTGTTGACATTACATTGGAGTAGTCATTTTGCAAACGTGTGTCTATTAAACCGCCAGTGGAAATAGGACCTTTGTGTATATAAAATATTTACTTAATAAATAAATACTTAACTGTATGTTACTGTTTTAATAGCACATCAATATACCTACTAACATTGTACTGAGATTTGGGATTTATAATAATACTAGTGGCCCGTCTCGGCTTCGCACGGGAGAAGTAGAAGTGAACGTTTTAACAGGAGTAAATTCGTGATACATTGTATTTTTGTAGGTATAAATAACCCTAATGGTTTACCCAGCGCACGCAAATTAATGACTATTTCTGTTACAGTGACCAAACCTTAACAGATGGAAACAATTTCCGAGGCCTATTTTGATGATATACCCCTAGTACATTATTTCTACCACCATTAATTTTCATACCGCATAAAAATATTGACTTCTTCGATTATTGTGACTAAACCAAAACAGACTGATATAATGTCCGTGGACTATTTTTTGTAGATAGTGATAATTACTACAAACCCCTAGCCCTAGGACATTACTTTATTTTACCATGAATAGTTTTCCCCGCATGCATAATGTAATGACTGTTCGATAATTGTGACTAAACCAAAATAGTCCGTTCACTATTTTGTAGATATTGGTAAATACTACAAACCCCTAGTACATTACTTTATTCTACCACAAATAGATTTCCCAGCGCATGAAAGTTAATGACTGCTTCGATTATTGTGACTAAACCAAAATAGATGGATATAATTTCCGTAGACTATTTTGTAGATATTGATAAGTCTTACAAACCCCTAGTACATTACTTTAATCTACCACCAATAGTTTTCACACCGCATGAAAAATAATGACTGCTTCTATTATTGTGACTAAACCAAAATAGATGGATATAATGTCCGTTCACTATTTTGTACATATTGTTAAGTACTGCTAACCCCTAGTACATTACTTTATTCTACCACCAATACTTTTCACAGCGCATGCATATAATGACTGTTTCGATTATTGTGACTAAACCAAAATAGATGGATATAATGTCCGTGGACTATTTTGTGAATATTAGTAAGTACTACAAACCCCTAGTACATTATATTTTTCTACCATTAATAGATTTCAAAGCGCACGCAAGTTAATGAATATATTTGGTAATTATGTGACACCTTAGTTCACAATATTGCAGATTTCTTGCGGATCCCTAATATTTTTCAAAACCTCGTAATATAGCCTATGTCACTCACACTGAATTAAGCCCTCCATAAGTAAAAGATTTTTTAAATCGGTCCAGTAGTTTCGGAACCTATTCGTTGCAAATAAAAAACAAAGTTTCTCACTTTATACTATGATATTGGTATTGGTAATAGATTGAATAATCTGGAGACATATACGGATTACGGAAACAGTGAAAACAGTAAGAAGAGCATTCATAATTCGATGTTGTTGCAACCTAGTTTAATAGAGCTATGATAAAGAGAAGCGAAATCATAAGCGACTGCCTCTATGGCGTAGAGGGTGCAAGCTCGATTGCCAATCAAGAGGTCCCGGGTTCGAAACCCAGGTCAGGCAAAGTGATAAATATTGATTTTTTCCATTAGGAATTATCTCAATAACTGCCCGGAGTCTGGAACTGTGCCCGGTAGATGGCAATAGGCTCGTCCCCTATTACATGGGACCAATAACATACTGGCGAAATGTGGGTGTATCTACTGTGGGACTGAGTCCTGGGTACACCTCTGCCTACCCCTTCGGGAAAAAGGGCGTGAATGTATGTTTTTGTTATGTTTTTTTTAAAGTCATAAGCGTGTTTTTAATTATTTACAGGACGCCATCTATTATGCAATGTTGGAACTAAATTACCTAAAAATTTTGCTTTAGGGTAGTTATGTCTTGCAAGAAAATATTGAAATTTTTCTGTAGCGCCATCTAGTAAGCATTGTTGGAACTAAAATATTCATAAGAAACTTTAAAACTTTATTTTTCCACAAAAGGGCTGAAATTTTTGAAAACGCTGAAACACGTGTTTAATTATTTTCATTTTAGAATGTTTCTACAAAATTTGAAATTAATCGGCTGAAAAATGAAGTCTACTCCATACAAACTTTCAACCCCTATTTAATACACTTAGGGGTAAAATTTTGAAAAATCCTTTCTTATTACTTGTCTGGACTGTAAAAATAATCTATTGTCAAAATTTCATCATCATCGGTCCAGTAGTTTTGGCTCTGGGTTGATGAGTCAGTCAGTCAGTCAGTCAGTGAATCACTTTCTCTCTTTATATAATAGTATAGATTATTAGGATCTTATCTCCATTATTGCAAATAGGCACTTATTATACATGGCTACTGGTTTTCAGTTAGCATTCTCGTTCAGCCTCGTCAGCTCAGGTGGTAGTAACTCTGCTTTCTGTGCCGCAGGCCTCGGGTTTGATCGCCGGCCAGATCAAACATTTGTGTGCATGAAAATGAACATGTCTGTTTGATCTGTATCTGGGTGTTATAAGCTTATATAAGTATGTATATCAGTCGTCTGGTTACCATAGTATAGCATACCATACCATAGTACAGGCTTTGCCTAGTTTGGGACCAGATGACCGTGTGTGGAAGTTGTCCCATATTATTATTAATATTATTATATTGTACAAACATATAACAGTTACAATTATAACCGCTGCTTCTAATAAATTACACAGGATACCTTTGAATTTTCTTTTTCGCTCTACAATCGACAGAAATGCAAGTTAACAACTGGCATAACGAAATATGGATCATAACGTAATTTATTTATTTATTTTATATTATTTGTTCATATATTATTATATTCTTTCTGTTTTGGCCTTTTTAACTACCTACTATTTTAGTATTAATACGTACCTCTTTGTATTCGTTTTCAAATTTGTTGTATTGTTCAGCTTTACTTTAAAGTTTACTTCTCTTTTCCAATAAATCTTTACATTCCTTAGTTACCCAACCTCATCTTTTTTGCTTTGGTTTTTTGCCTAATGTTTTGAATCCTGCTTCTTTCACAATGTTTTTCATTTCTTCCCAAGCTATATCCACGTTATCTTGGACTTCAAGTACACTAAATCGATTATTTAACTCTTTTTATTTAACTTTAAATTTATCCTGAAACTTTTCACTCTTTAGGTTATCTATATTAATTTTATCTTCGCTTGATTTGTGTTTGATTTTGATTATTTTAATCTTAACGTTTATCTTCACTCCTAACAAATATTAGTCGCTATCACAGTCAGCTCCTCTGAATGTCCTTACGTTTTCTTTCGTTCTTTTATGCCTGTTATCAATTAGAACGTGATCTTTTTGATTAATCGTGGTTCCATTGGGAGATTTTCACGATCCCTTGTAGATATCCTTTTTAGGAAACATTGTGCTACAGACAACCAAAGATTTTGATGCGGTGAAACTTACACTCCGTCGCACTCCGTTGTCGTTAGATTTGTCGTGTTTGCTGTATTTTCCAATCGTAGCCCTAAATACCTCCTCTGTACCTATTTAGGCGTTAAAATGTCCAATCTGGATTCTTGCGTCATATTCAGGAATATTATCGCAAACGCTATCCAGTTCGTCGTAAAAAGCGTCTCTGTGGTTTTCATCTGACATTTCGGTCGGTTGCATATGCGTTCACTATTGTTATATCGAAGAATTTACTCTTAATGCGCATAATGCATATTCTATATGATACAGGATTGAACAACGTTACACATGAGAGAAAGGTCTTGTCGACTATGAAGCCTACCCCGTTCACATGTTTGCTATTGTCGGTACCACTATAAAATAGTATTCCGCCATTGTCCAGCATACACTCTCCACTACCAGGCCACCGAACTTCCTGGAGGGCTGCTACCTCGATTTTATATCTTTGCAGCTTTCAGAAAGCTTTCAGAAAAATAAAAATAGGCACACAGAGGGTGATATTATAAATGCTAAAAATATATAATGAAACCTAGATCAAAGCCATAATTTACATATTATTTATTACCTTCATAGTAACCGGGAGAAAAAAAAAACAGAGATTAAGTAGATGGTAATGTCATGTTGGGAATTAGCTGAGAAACTTTTCACTAAAGAGAATGGTGGGTTCACACGTTGGGAAAAAATCCCATCGAGTAACACTTGCGTGACAGAGAATGAAGTTGCGAGTTGCTTGCTGCGAGCGCTATGATTTTTTTACGGTTATAACAATGAAGGCGCGAGCAGCTTCCTGCGAGCACGATGAAAAACGGGTTTGAACTCCTTATGGAAAAATCCAATACCACTAGAATCATCATCTTCTGATTTCAGAAAACTCAACCACATCGCCAGTCCTCATTCCATACCCAAACTGGGCAGCACACTCCACGGGGGAAGATGGATCACTTCCAGAAATTATCTCTCCATACAGGGTTCGGGCAGACCGATGCGATAGACTGTGGGTCATGGACAGCGGGAAGTTAGGAAGCAGATCATTGAAAGTAAACATTACCCAATACCCACCAACAATCATCGTTTACAATCTTAAAACCGATATTTTGATGAGAAGGTTTCAATTACCTGCAGATCAGGTCAAAGAAAAATCTTTGTTTGGCTACATCGCTGTCGAAGATACAGACTGTGAGAAGACGTACGCTTACACAGGTGATCTTGGCAATGCTGGGTTAGTAGTCTATTCCTGGGAAAAGAACGAATCTTGGAGAATCAATCATCACTACTTCCATCAAGATCCATTAGCCTGCAACTTTACAGTCAATGGAATTGAGTTTAATTGGGCTGATGCGATTTTTGGTCTAGCACTGTCAGCACCTAATGCTGACAACTTCAGCACTCTGTACTTCCACCCGATGGCCAGCTACAACGAATTCGCTGTCTCCACAGAATATTTGAGAAATCAAAGTATAGCTGATAACAATGTCGACGCCTTCAAACGCGTAGGAGATAGAGGGCCAAATTCCCAGTCTAGTGCTTCTTTCCTTGATCCGAAAACTGGTATCCTATTTTACGCACTAATAAATTTGAATGCCGTAGCCTGCTGGAGGACCTCAAACAAGGAATATACAATGAAAAACCAAGGCAGAATTTTTATGAATGAGAACACGATGATATTCCCATCTGATATCAAAGTGGATAGTAATGAAAATCTTTGGATCCTTTCCAATAAGTTGCCAATTTGGATGTACAGAAGTTTAGACTTCAACGAAGTAAACTTTAGGATATATTCAGCGCCTGTAGTGGATGCTATAAGCCATACAGCCTGTGATATCACACCTAGGTCGGATATTTTGGATAAGTTTGTCAATAAAGTGAAGAATGTTACAAATAAAATTACTACCAGCTTAAAAGGAGGTACTGGATCTGCAGTAAACTTCACTCCAATGTCTTTCATTAGTGTCTTGATATTGAGTTGGTTTGCTACCATTTTACATTAAATACGGGAAAAACTTTGAAAACGTGTAAAACTGAACTGAAAAAGAGCTTCCATAATATTTGAATTTTATTTATTGTGAATACTTGTATTTATCGTGTAGTATGTTTTTGTCTTTAAAGTTATATTATTTAAGCTAAAATATTGTTAATTAGTGAACAAAGAGCGTTTATTTTAATATTTAAGTAACTGTCTGTTTTAGCTTCTCTTGAGATTTATCGACCACAAATCGGCCACACCTGCACCAATGCAATGTTGACATTACATTGGAGTTGTCATTTTGCAAACGTGTGTATTAAACCGCCAGTGGAAATTGGATCTTTGTGTATTTAAAATATTTACAGAAGGTTTTCAGCGCCTGTAGTGGATGCTATAATTAGTCATAGAGCCTTTCATATCACACCTAGGTCTGATATTTTGGATAAGTTTGTCAATAAAGTGAAGAAAGAATATTACAAATTAAACTGACCACTCATCGGCCATACTATAGCACCAATGCATTGTTAACATTGCATAAGAATAAAGTTCTTTTATTTATAATAACGTCCGTGGAAATAGGGCCTGCGTTTATTTTATTATTTACTGAATAAATATATCTTAACTGTATTTTATTGTTTTAACAGAATACCAATAAACACCTAGGGTAGAGTCCCATAGTAGGTACCTATACTTCGCCAGTTATGTTTGTTAAGTCCCATATAATGGGAGGCGAGCTTTCAGACTCCAGGCTGTCTTTGGGAAAAATCCAATAACACTTTTCCTGACCTAAGCATCGAACCCGGGAGGCCGGGAGCATGATCAGCAGTAGTGGTTCCGAATTACTACGCCCTCGAGACCTGTACATAATAAGCAATTATAAGCTACATGTGGAGCCATCTACCGTGATCTATTTGACTGACCTCATTTTAGTTACAACTGTTTACGGTAGATGGCAAAGCGCGATTAAAATAATTATAAACCTCTATTAATTTACTGGGTAATTTATTAATGATATTACTCTATTAATTAAGGAGTTGCTTAGATTTATGCATTAGATTTATTGCATTGAATTCAAGCAATTTTACGACGAATTTACTATGAAATTTTATGATAATTATTATAAATTAGTTTTTTACATGGAAATACTTAATGCTAATTATTAATAATACCTTAGAAGATAAAGCGTGATTATTAAATTTATAAGGTATCAATTTAGATCCAAGACTTTACTCAGTCTTATGCTTTTAATAAACGTAATAGGGCCGCCCCATATCCTTCCGTGGGTGTCGTAGACAACTAAGGAATCTAAATGCCACCACCATATGCCAACAATAGCATTCCCAAGGAGGGTTGAGGTCAGGCAGGCGGGCGCTCGTAAGTTCTATGCCAAAACTTAAACAGCACTGCGTGAAAAAGGAGTGAGTGCAGAGATGACGGATGATAGACTGAATTGGAAAGATGACGTGTTGTGCCGACCCTACCTAGTGTGGGATAAGGGCAGGAAGATGATGTTGCCTTCAATAAACGGAATGCAAGGACTCCTATTGAAGGTCACTTTCCGTAGTTGCAGCGTTAGAGAGGAGTGTATTTCTAGATTGGACGATCTATAATAACATAACATAAATAAACTGACTAGATATCCTACTTATCAACATTTTATGATAGAATTTATGGTGTTCATAAATATCAGTCAATACATAATTTCACGGTTATTTTTATCACTCCAGTCGCACTTGGAAATTAGGGGAATACAGGCAAATATATAAGTGAATATACTTAATTGTTAAAATGGCTGTTGCAGAAAAGGTATGTGGTTACCAAAGTTTAAAAGATAAAATATATAACCGAACTAGTTACGAGTTTTTCATTGTTATGTGGGTACACCTTTATTATTAGGTCATATTTAAATATTAAATGGTCCGAAGAATTTACTACTTTTAAATTGAGCGATTTGAAATTACTAATATTTGCGTATTATATAATCCTTAAGTTTTTTTTGGACAAAGGAGGACGCTGAGGACGCTGGATAAAAGCCGTTTACAACCGGACTAGATGGAAATCTATGGGGGAGGCCTAATATGTGCAACAGTGGATTTGGTGGTGATGATCCATAGAAGCCGCTGGAGCTGCTTTAAGCTCTAGTAGTAATTTTTTTCTAAAATTTTTTCAAAATAGCAGATACAGCCAGAGGAGCAGCAAGTGCAAGAACTAGGATGGGTGAAGAGGAAATTCCTGAGCTGTTTCAAGGGAATGCGCCTTCTGAACACGCTTATAGTCCTTGTTTGCACCATTTTGGTGGTACAGCAAGTATGATCTTCGTCCTTTATTAAGTCTATGTTAAGATTCTTTTAATAGGAAAGGGGACCTCTTATCAGTTTGACACAATCCCATGGGAAATTTAACAAATCGTTTTGTATTCCTCTGTTTCCTCCAAATATAGAAAACCTGTTTGATATATTTATATCTTGATATTTTGAAGATGAAGTTAAACTGTGTACTTATCATTTTATTTTTGTTTATTAACTCTTCACTTTTGTAGTGAACGTATGCGAGTAAAACTGGGATTTTCAGAAGTTCACTTTGAAAAAACCGAGAGTTTATAAGATAAACTAAAATGACAGCGACATAGTTTACTGCACTTTAAAAATATTATGTCAAGATATAAATTTATAGAATGGGTTTAATAATATTTGGAGGATACAGGGAAATACAAAAAATATCGATTTGGTTAATTTTTCATATAATCTCGTCACTAGGAAAATACGCACTTAAGGTGCGATTTGGTGGCCAACAGCGGCAGCAACGATATGAAAGTCAAATGTCGTAGCCGGCGTTCAACTGAATATTACCGGCTAAACATTTATGACTTTAGTGACCCAAATTCATTGACTATCTTTCTATATTTCACCATGTACAATACTATTGATTATGCTGGCCTGATTTATGCATTTAAATATCAGGAATGATTTTTCTAAATTATAATATAGATACTTACGTAGGACAATTTCCACACACCGTCTCCTGTCACTGTCCTAAAGCAAGCTCGAAATCTATGCTATGGTAACGAGAAGTTGGATGAAATACATACCTTTAAATACTCATGTATCACCCAGGCACAAATCAAATTTTCTAAATTCTTAACTGCTTCCAGATTACGCGTGGCAAACCCTATTTTCAAGGGTTTGCTGCGTTTTATCTGTATGCAGCTTTAGTCTCAATATTTGTGTTCGTTTACAGATTTCGGCATGCATAAGCAAATTGATCTATATACCTGTGACAACATACACACATTTCGACTTCAACAAAACCATTGCATACCCAAGTTTGACGTTTTGTCGTGAACCCGCCTACAAATACGATAAATTGCTGGTAAGATTATTTTAAGAAGGGAGGACTCGTCGAAATTTCGTTTTATTTTACTCCTTGTGGTGACTTAATTTGCGTTTTTCCCGGAATGAGGTTTTCAATAGATATATGGGTAGACAAAGTTTTTATCTCTCTCATAATTTTGTAGTCCACTGCTGGACACAAAGCCCTAATTTTCGCCACTGAGTGGCCCGGTGCTCAGCTCTACACATGCAGTTGCTATACTGATGTTATCCTCAGAATAAATAATGACTGTTATCAATTATATCAAATTCAGCGTAATATTTCGCAAGATTACGTATTCTGATTCCCATGTTTTCAATATACTGTGTTATATTTAGAAGCCAGCTGTTGTAATTACAGCACGAGTCGCGTCACGGAATTCCGATGTTCTTGTATTTTTTAAGATTTCATAGAGAATAATGATGATCCGGATCTATTTAATTGACACTACTAGTCTTTTTATTAGCTGGTTAACTTAACACAAAACAATAAGTATTACCTACCTAGATATTTCTCTCTCAGAAGTTTATTGAAAACCACCCACATAATGAGACCCAACTGCCTCTGACATGACATTTATCGTCTCAGAGGTCTTCGGGTAACCTAAAATTCTCTGACTCTACGCACGCGCCCCATATTAAACTAGATGAAGATTTGTGTCATAACAAAATTATGTTGCTGACTCATCCTTAATTCATAATCATAATCATAATCATTTATTCCCAAGATTTAAGGTTCATATATAGTTCACATTTATATAACAGGTTCAGCTCAAATCTGCCTTTTCAGGCGTTGGACATTTATATAATATTATGTTATAGAATTTATTAATTACCGTTACATAAAATATTAAGTATTTGAATAATCATTAAATAATCGGTATTAAATCTTATAATCAAAAAATTCATTCAAACTATAAAAACATTTTTCGGCAAGCCACGTCAGTAAATTATTCTTAAATCTATTAAATGTCATATCTTTGAAAGAGTCAGGGATTTTATTAAATATTTTAACACACATTATATTACAATTATTCGATGTCAATGTCAGTCTAGTACTTTCACGAAATAATTTCTCCTTAAACTGGGCCCGAGTGCCATGGTGGTTACTCAAAGTGCTGGCTAGCTGAAACATGTCTTTATGTTTAAAAACAAATAAACCCATTTCCAGGATATACAATGAAGTCACAGTTAGAATTTTATGTTTCCTAAAAAATGGTCGACATGAATCTGTCTGTCTTATCCCAAATATTGCACGGATTACATCTCTTTTGAATGAGAAATATTTGGTCTAACTCAGTACTCCTGCCCCTAATTAAGAGAGTCAAAAGGTTCAAAAGGAGAGTGAATAGAATGAAGGGTCGGCAACATGCTGGCAATACCTCTGGTGTTGCAGGTATCCACAGGCGGCGGTAACCGCTCACCATCAGGCGCTCCGTCTGCTTGCCACCTATGGCATAAAAAACTAGGACAGATTGCCGCGAGTTCTTCTTACTAATCGTATCAATGCATCTTTTATTTCTTATTTTTTCGTTGATGTTGTACTGCACTAGCGCGCAGTATATTTATTGAGCTTTTTGTGGTGTTGTTGGTTCTTCTTACTGCATGTGCTTCTTGGGCATAGGCGACACTTCAGCAATGGGAAATGACCTGGAAGGGAGCACCACAGTCACATTGCACTAGACCAGCGGTTCTTAAACCGCGTTAACGAAAGTTTTGTCTACAGCGACAATACTTAATACAGAGGCCAAAGTTACAATTTCACCCTACCAAATTATTCTAAAGAAAACTTTAAATTGGCATAGCACCGTCCGGCACCTTACAAACAAATGTCACCAAACCAAACATTGTAAACGTGGCAGTACAAGCTTATTGTACATTATTCTTGTAGAGATACATTATTCATTAGCATTATTTACCAAATTTATTGACACTTATTTGATTAAACTTTTTGAGATTGAGTTTGGTTTTAGGAGTACGATCTCTACTCTCACCCTCGCTTCACCTCCGTATGGACAAACTATAACTTCTCCATCAGCCTCGATGACCTCTGGGAAGACATCTCCTATGATAAAAAGGATATCTTCGTTCAATATGGACTTGATGGTTCTATGGACAGTAAGTTATAAAGTACGATGTTAAAATTAATGACTAGTTCAGGTATACGAATTAGGCGACTACCTTGAGTGTCTGAAAAATGAAAATGTATGGATGGATGGATGTACTCTTTAAAACTACTGAACCGGTTGGGCTGAAATGCGGTATGTATGTATGGAACGATGTCTACACGGTTTCCGCGGGTTAGAGCTAGTACAAATATAAATTTCTTATTGCCTAAAATACCAATTATTCCAATATGAAAATAGGAAGAAAAATTTTACCCACGAGCCGCACTTGAACCCGTGCCTTCCGCACCAATCAGCGCGGTGGGCACTCTTCCAATTGAGCTACCGTAGAAGTAATAGTCATCAGGGAAATTTTTCTATCCCACCTACGACCGCCCATAGAGGCGTGTGTGTTATTGTTGTAAAGCGAGCTTAGTCTATAATAAAATACTGGGCATGACAAGATTCAACAACTCATATCTCAGGGTGACAGGCGCAGTGCAGTGCCGCACAGAATTTTGAACTTTAAAACACTAGGTGGCACTGTGTCTGATATGGGCAATCATGATGCTTTTTTTATGCCATTAGGCCACCTGATTTGCTCGTCTTGTCACTCATTATCATAAAAAAACATTTAAAAAATACCAATTATTCCACTTCTCAACATCGTTCATAAACAGATGTAGAGCTGTATCCAACTGTTGGTTTCGTAATGGGCCGATGCTACACGATGTCTCCGAAGACGACCACCACCAAAGCCAGCAAGGCGACCGGCTACTCCATCACCCTGCGGCACAGCGCCGCTGATATAGCCTCTGCGGCCGGCGTCGTACCTCCCGGGTACCATGTCTTCGTGCACTATACCAGGGAACCGTTTACTGGTAAGGGTTCTAGTAAGTTCTTGTCAATCGGTGTATGGTCGACAGCCTTAACATAACATTGTAGTGTGTAGGTAGATCGCAAACATATTAACAAACTGAAATGGGAAGAAAAAAAAATTTCACCATGGACGGGATTCAAACCACTGACCCTCCGCACCATTCCGCGTTGTGGACTCTACCTCTTGAGCTACCGTGGAGACACTAGTCATCGGCGAAATTTCAAGCGATTAGACCGCTTAGTCTATAAAAATCTAAGAAAGTAATTCAACGTCATTGATAAAAATACATAATTATATTATATTAATATCATATTATATTATATGACTGCCTCGGTGGCGTAGAGGGCGCATGCTCGACCGCCAAACAAGAGGTCCCGGGTTCGTTCCCCAGTTCAGGCAAAGTGTTAAATATTGAATTATCTCAATAACTGCCTGAAGTCTGGAACTGTGCCCGGTAGATGGCAATAGGCTCGCCCCCTATTACATGGGACCAATAACATACTGGCAAAATGTGGGTGTGTCTACTACGGGACTGAGTCCTGAGTACACCTCTGCCTACCCGGGAAAAAGGCGTGAATGTATGTTTTGTGTTTTTTATTAATATCATAACAATGTAGGTAGTCGTAAGTAGTAAGTATTAGTTCATGACACTGTAAAGTTCATTCGAGATTGTACCTGGCTACCGAATTTCCCAAAGAGGTAGGCAGAGGTCCCCATAGTAGTTACACCCTCATTTCGTCTGTTTTGTTTCTAGGTCCCATGTGGTAGCGGGAGAGCCTATTAGCACCAGGCACAGTTCCAGATTCCAGGTTGTCATAAAAATTACCACCTACATACACATGTTCCTACATACACTCACATTTCGTACCATAGTAGTATGGGACAGGGTCCTGGGTAAACCTCTGCCTAGCCCTTTCGGGAAAAAGGTGTAACTGCAATGCTATCTGTGAAACTTGCTACTCTCCTGGAGAATTAGGGATAACCTCTTTTTCCAATAGCACTTATTTTGGAAAAAAAATCCTTAAATGTTATTTTTCTTCCTTTGTACAGAAGTAGAAGTTTACAACGGAGGCCTTGTCCAGACCCTGTATGTGAACGTCGGAGAGACTATGGACGTGAAGCTAACGGTTGATGAGTACCTGAAGATCAGCGAGGATGATGACCCTTGCAGCGTTGAGGATAATTACAGTGCTAATGTTGTTGGTACCAACATATAATATAAACTCACTTTTAGGGATCAAGTCCTCGAGCGTATAGTAGCTATTCTTTTTCTAGATTTAAGTCACTGGAACAGGCACCAGCTTATAGAGTCTAGTTAGACTCATATTTTGTACCTATAATTATTGTTTAATAAAATATTTTTTCTGACTTTGTTCTTCCTTAGATGCCATCTCCTAACGGTTGGCGACTGCCATGACGATTTCCCTCGACATTGCAGCCATATATAAGGCATGTGTGCTCTTGTTGTACCACTGTTACAGATATTATCTCCTGTGCCATTTTACACTTACGGAAGTATCTCCATATGATGATTTCAGCTAGATTTTATAAAGGGAATATCGTGGTACTTTCGTTCTTCGAAACTGTAGTAGAACCTGAAATATCTTCATCCAAATTAATCAAAATTATTAAAATATTTTTAAATGTCAGTGTACAGAGCAATACGTGTGGGACAAGGTTGGCCAGACGGCTGGCTGTTCTGGACCTTGGATGACCAGCTCTCTTCCGCGCTGTGCAAACTACACCGATATGAGAACGCTTATAACTGCCTATATGAAGTAAGATCGAGTAAATCTTATAAACTTCCACTTTCTTAATCATAAAATAGTAAGAAGTAATTAAATGATTATTTACTTTTCCAAAGTGGCACCTTAAATCATCTCCACTAATTAAATACCCAATCTTAAACTCCGATGCAAGGAGACAGCATTACTGTTATGCTGGTAAAAGAGCAGAGAAGAGCAGATCACTCGAAGGTAGAAGAGTTAGGCAGAGGACAGAACAGTTTGGAAGGACAGTGGCGTTCAAATATAGGGCAAATAAAGTGATAGCGATGGGGCGTCAATGACGATAACGGCAACATTTACGTCACTTGCTTAAAATAGCAACACAAATCGCTCTGGCTAATTGAAATTTCAATTAAATCATTTAATTAAAGTAAAGACTGAAATAAATAAGACGTAAAAACTTTGGATCTGACCCTGGGTAGCAAGAAGACCAGAGCTTGGTTGTTCTGTTCAAGTTTTAGAATAAATAAGGGTTGAAGATCCCACCGGTTTAGATTGATTTAGCTAGATTTTACTTACTACTTATACCTATATACATATGGTAATAATGCATTCAACGCAAAATATGCTACGACAAAATTTATACTACGTAGTATTAGAATATATACATACTTATTGCTATATCTACCTCAGCTAAACTACTATAGAACACTTCGAAAATCCACAGGCTAACATAGCTTAAACGAGAATCAAGTGCTACAAAAACTATCAGATGTATACATGACGCTTTGCCGTTACTCGTCATGGTTTTAAATAACACTGACGACAAGAAGAAAAATAAATTCATACGCGATGAATATATTAACACTGTCTTCTTTTTCGACGATGCCGATAAAAAAATCAAAAATCTTCTTTAATAAATCTCTTCCAGTACGTACCAGTCTCACGGATGCAGATCTTGTCCTCGTTTCTGCCGCTCGTACCTCTACAACTCGTTTGTGATGGATCGCCAGATGCTCTACACCTGGGACAATAGGGCCAATACTTGGAGTATGAAGACGGCTGATGCTGCTTTGCAAACACAGGTATGTGGGCTAACTCTAGTGTTTCTAAAGGGAAGTTGTCCTCTTTTTCGTTACTATCCCAGTTCTTACTTTTAATTTCAACTATCGCCGCTTAGGAAACGTTTTCAAACAGACTCTGGTCATTATCCTCTTTATTTAGGTCTTTATTGGCACAGGGAAATTATTTCCTTATTTATGTCCTGTATTAATTGTAATTTATATAATAGGTTCTTTTAAAATGGGTTTCCTGCAACACGACCTAACTCCCCTTACATAATATTGTATTATCTTACACAAGTCACCGTTCTATCGCTTCCATGAATTTTCGTCGTTACTGACGACACGTTGATCGGTAATCCTACGTTAAAATCCTATCTCTATCATCGTCATTAATTCAGTCGTTGATCCACTGCTAGACATCCCACATTATGGGGGTTTTGCCATTTTGCCACACTTTACGCAGTTCGATGGTTTCAAGCAGAGGACGCTGCTGCCCGTCCTCTGGATCTAATAACCCTTAGCCGGCTTTTACGGCAACCACGTGTAGAGTTGCTGGGGTTATATTCTATAGCCGGTACCGCCCATGTATCTCTCTCTACATATCTAAATCAAACTTTTTTGTTGGCAGCTTTACATCTACTTCAACAGCATGATGGTGTCAGTGTATGAAGAACGTTACAACTACGATTGGAACCTGTTCATATCTGATATGGGCGGTAGTATTGTAAGTATTTACTTTCTTCTTCCCTTGTAATTGTCCCGGCTAAGCCATGGTATGTATTCCAGCTTTTCTTTCTCCGCTGCACGTGATCTTGGGTTTCTTCTTTATAGTTTTTTGGCACTCATGCCATAATGTGATGCTTTATTATTGTTTGGACTGAAGCTTTTAGCATAAAGTTCTGTAATTTGCTAAGTGTAGGGTATGAAAATCGCGTTGCTATAGAGGTATAGTGACACAAAATTAGCAAACAATCATAACATCATGCCTTTTTCCCGAAGGGGTTGGCGGAGGTGTGCCCAGGACCTAGTTCCATTGATAGTACACTGTACACATTTGCTATAGCATAACATAAACATAACATACATTCACGCCTTTTTCCCGAAGGGGTTGGCAGAGGTGTACCCAGGACCTAGTTCCATTGATAGTACACTGTACACATTTGCTATAGCATAACATAAACATAACATACATTCACGCCTTTTTCCCTAAGGGGTTGGCAGAGGTGTGCCCAGGACCTAGTTCCATTGATAGTACACTGTACACATTTGATATAGCATAACATAAACATAACATACATTCACGCCTTTTTCCCGAAGGGGTTGGCAGAGGTGTGCCCAGGACCTAGTTCCATTGATAGTACACTGTACACATTTGCTATAGCATAACATAAACATAACATACATTCACGCCTTTTTCCCGAAGGGGTTGGCAGAGGTGTGCCCAGGACCTAGTTCCATTGATAGTACACTGTACACATTTGCTATAGCATAACATAAACATAACACACATTCACGCCTTTTTCCCGAAGGGGTTGGCGGAGGTGTACCCAGGACCTAGTTCCATTGATAGTACACTGTACACATTTGCTATAGCATAACATAAACATAACATACATTCACGCCTTTTTCCCGAAGGGGTAGGCAGAGGTGTACCCAGGACTCAGTCCCATAGTAGATACACCCACATTTCGCCAGTATGTTATTGGTCCCATGTATTAGGGGGCGAGCCTATTGCCATCTACCGGGCACAGTTCCAGACTCCAGGCAGTTATTGAGATAATTCCTAATGGAAAAATGCAATATTTAACACTATGCCTGACCTGGGGATTGAACCCGGGACCTCTTGATTGGCAGTCGAGCATACGCCCACTACGCCACCGATACAGTCTATTTGCTATAGGTAGACCGCTTAATTGAGTCCTTGCCTGCGGGGTAAAGGTGTGTAAAACCGGAGAGTTGCGGAGAGGGCGGCAGGCATCCTCCGCCCGCAACTCTCCCAGCTCCCGTTCATGTCAACCTCCGCGCCCCCCGCCGTCCCTGTACCCTGCAGGCGAGGACTCAATTAGGGGGTCTAGCTATAGTTACATTTTTGGTCCCATGTATCCTAATACCGACCCCTAGGGCAAGCCTATTGCCATCTACCGGGAACAGTTCCAGATTCTAGGCTGTAATTAAAATGTTTAGGTGGGTCAAATTAGAACGACCGCATGTCAGCCGACATTTTGGGAATTAATTGCACTGCAAAGTGACGTTTTGCTACTTGGACGTTTTGAGCATAAACGTACCACACTAGCACTCCTTGCAAAACTATTTTATACGCATACTTGATTGTGTTACGCACACTACAGTTTGAAAGTTGCCGCATTTTCGAAGCTTTTGTTTTTAGATAGTGTGGTATCTGGCAGGAGCGTGTGCGGAGACTTATCTATCAATACTTACGTATTTAGTGCAGTGACCATGATTTCGTATTTATATCACAAAATTACAATTTCGTTATATAAATTCCAATTCTCGCATCAATTTCTCTCAGTAAATTATTATAAGCTTTATTATACATATAAATAAAGTCGCTTATGCAAAGAATTTTAGTCCTCATTCTTTAGTGTGGTTCGTTATCCATGTTTAGCCTAGATATTTAATTATAACCTCAAATTCAGCCTTCGAGCTAACATTAACGTCGTCCAAGACCGTTCTGATTATCTGGTCACATTATATATGAAACAAATTATCAGTAAATATTCTGATATCCGATATCTTAATTTACGAATAAAAGTTGGGATGCTCAATAGCAAAACATCTATAGTAATGTCGATTATGTATAATCGATTGATATTATTGAGTATTATAGACTTTTGTAAATTTTAAAAATAAACTAAGAAGACTGAACTAAAATACAAAATTATAAATTTCTAATCGCTTATAGAAATATCGATATTGGATCGATATTTCAGCAATGCCTTATTATTTCATGTCATTGATTAGTCGTATATGCTTAAACTTGGCCACCTGCCAAACGTGCCGTAAGACTTTTATTCTGCTTTCATATTATGGGTAAAAAAACTATTTAAAACCGGCTGGAATCTGATTTCCGTATGCTCGCTAAATCGTTGTTGCTCACCGGTTTTGCGATGGAAATAAACGGTGCAAAAACTTTTAATACTAAAATAGATTCAACATGATTTCCTGAATCTGTCCCTCTCAGTTTCAACTGTTAAAAGGTACACTACAAAGAACTGAAAAGTACTTTCATGGAGGGTCAAGATACCTTCACCTTTAATAATAATATAAGCCGTAATAATAGGTTGAAATATTTGTACTAGTAGAAGTTTTATACTTAATTAATATTAGACATTGGATATTAATTTACTGAGTTTAATAAACTCAGTAAATTAATATCCTTATTAATATACTTCTTTCTAAGACTCTTCAAGTCATTTTCTTTTCCATAAGACTTCATTATTTCTATATATATACCAAAATACCACCTGTCGTAGAGACTGAAGTTCACAGTTCTTAAAATTAAATAACATTTTTTCGTAATAATATTACAGCCAATAACGGATTTCAGTTTTTTTACAATGTTTTTATTAACAGAAATAGTTACTGGTTATCAGTGAGCATCCTCTTAAAGACTAAAGTAACCCGTATAATACCTACTTTAATTTATAATAATGAACAAATTTCACTGTGGAACCGACTCTAAAACAAAACAAAAATCATATCATCATCCAACCGTTAGAAGTCCACTGCTGAACATAAGCCTCCTCCATAAGGGGGGTTGTTGCCAATACTCGCCATGCTTGGCAGGCGGGTTGGCGAGCGCAGTTTGATGGATTTACGCAGAGGACGCTGCTGCCCGTCATCTGGATCCTATAGCCCTTAGCCGGCTCTTACGGCAACCACGGGGAGAGAGGGTGAGGTACTATTCTAAAGCCGGTAACCCCACGGCAAAAAATCTTATGTTTCCAAGAAAAGGTTTCTTGACCTACAGTCACGTGCACTGATATGTAAACATTAAATACGGCCAAATGTCATTATGACACTGGTTTCTGAATGAACTAGGTGCGCTGGTTGCCGCGTAGTGGCTATGCAGAAGTTTCAAGGCATCTTTGTCCTCTATGTACTGATTGACTTTTTAATAATAAGCTTTCTTTAGTAAAGTTGATTTCATATAGGTTTTGAATAACCTTCTGAGAGCCCCGTTATCTCTTTTGGGATTTTATAATAGAAACGTACACTATTTTCTAAGAATTACTTTTTGTTTGTTTTAGTTAGATAATCTAAAGCTAGGTACAGCTATTTTGTCTTTATTTTAATTTGAATTTATGTAAATTTTTTACGCATATATACATTCATGATGTTCTCAAAGATGTATAATGTGATCGTAGACTTTAACTAGTTCTACAATATACAAAGTGCAAATCCTTTTCCCCAGCATTATAAAGCGATGAACCATACACCTACCACCACCGATACCATACACCATATTTATTTATACGAGTATTTAGTCATGTGAACATTTGGCCATGTTTACATATCAGTGCACGCGACTGTACATACTCATACATGCTAGACAATACATACCAATAATACCTCTGCATACATTATATTTATGCCATGTTCCTGTTGGGATAGTCAGAGACAACTTCTCTCCACTCGCTACTCGATTTTTGCTTTACTGACTTTTTTCATCAATTGTTCATAGTCGTCGGTTGTAGGTTCTGACTTGGCCTTTCCTGAGAACTCAGCTTACTTTCTAACCTACGTATAAGAAAATCTATAAAACAGCAAATTTTTCGTGTAAATTTTAATATTATGTTTCCAGGGATTCCTCCTTGGCCTCTCCGTTATAGGCCTGGTGAAGATGCTTGGCCAGACCTGGGACCAGTTCATCAGACCAGTGGTAAAAACCAAAGCCAGGAGCCAGAGGGCAAGCCTCACCGGCTCCACTGCTACTGTAGATGTGGCCACCAAGTTTCCAATCTTCAAGATTGAAGAGAGCTGGAGAAGAATGGGTGATTAGATAGTAATAAAAATATATCTATATATCCGATGATCTAAATTGTAACGTTATTGGTTTATAGGACCAATTAAATATAGTTTTCTTATGGTTTTTTTAGCCCGAGTAGTATTTATAACATTTGCAAATTTTATTAGTATAGAGCTAGGCCAAGTTAAACATTAAACTATGTCATGCCCATCAATCTTTAATTTGCCGTACTTTTTTTAAGTATTGTCTGTGGTATTGTCATATCCATTTTTAAACACATATAACTTAATGACTTTAAATATTGTCACGATAATAATATTTTTTTTTTTTTTGATATTGAGTAACAAGACGAGCAAATATGGGACAACTTCCACACACGGTCATCTGGTCCCAAACTAGGCTAGAAGCCTGTACTATGGTAAATAGATGACTGATATACATACTTATATAAGCTTATAACACCCAGACACAGATCAAACAGACATGTTCATGCACACTAATGTTTGACCTGGCTGGGGATCGAACCCGGGGCCTGCGGCACAGAAAGCAGAGTTACTACCATCTGAGCCAACGAGGCAGTCAAAATCAGCAAATCAGATGCCTGATGGTAATTATCATGATTGCCCATATCAGACACAGTGCCACCCAGTGTTTTAAATTTAAACTTCTGCGCGGCACTGCACTGCGCCTGTCACCCTGAGATAGTTGTTTTAACTATTCATGCCTAGTAATTTCACTGGTAACATTGCCCTTCAGACCGGAACACAGTAATGTTTGCACATTAGTGCTTGGCGGATGAATAACTGGCAAAGGTGTGGTACTTCCCCAGGCGGCCCACTGCAAAAGAGGCCTACCACTACAAAAATATATCATAAATCTAAATATAAATATATAAGTATAATATAACATAAATATACCTACTAACATAATGTCAATAAAACTAAATAATTAAATGTATGTTACAATCAGTAACATCGTCGTTAATCCACAACAAGCTGAAGGTACGTCCAAAGGTACCCATCGGGGTGGGAGCGTTCCCCCGCTGTATGGCCAAAGAGATCTGCTGGACAAGGTACTGACGAGACCGGGAATCTTTGCCCCTCTCTTGCATACACCTTCCCAGGACCGATATGTATATTTATTTGTTATTAAATAGGTAGCTCAAATGTCTGTTCTCGGGTCTTGGAAGTGTGTGATGTGTTATTGTACGTGTCCATGCCGCCTGCGACACAAAATTCCTAGTGCAGGGGTGTGAGTATGTAAAGGTTAGTATTATTATATAGGTATTAAATTCAATCATTTTATTATAAGGTGTGTTAATGTCTTTTGCAAGAATTCCCAATGGTGTTTAGAAACCAACAAGAATTAGTCTAATGGTACATATTATAACGTATCCTTACTATAGCCTTATTATATTACAGTTGTCTGGAAGAGATCGCTTTTAGCGATAAGACCGCCAATTGTTACACTATTTGTTATGATGTATTTTTAATTTTAAGGATTATTTTTTATACCAATAAAGTGTTTATCTATCTATATCTATCCTTCGCCTATTAGGTAAAAGAAAACCTGATGATTTTCAGACAGCATTTCTTACAGCAGCTGCAGCTTTATTGGATCTTTAAATTATATTTTTGCAGTTTTTAAAGGAATGTGAATGATTATCTGCGATCATAGTAATACAATGTAACGATTTCGTCGACAAACAGATATCGAGTCTTGATAAAATGACAGTTGAACCGCATAGACAGAAATATACCGCCGTTTGGCCATACGTTGAACCAGATACGTTGGCAAGTGTCGAACAATTGCATACTTCGCGGGGCATGTGTCGAATGCCAGGACCGTGGTGTAGACATAAGCGTAGCGGAAAGGATGAATAAGTCACAACTGTAAGTGACTCAATGGGAATGTGTCTAGTTTTGAATTCGGAGTCCCTGGGTCCAAGTCTGATCATGACATAATATGGTTGGATAAAAGTAAAGCTTTGGTGACTCAGTGGGAATATATTCAATTTTGAATTCACCTGGATCCAACTTGTTGATCATGATGTTGTTAATTTCGCTGCCATGATTTTATTTCTTAGCAGATTAGATATCTGAGATTTTTCCGGAAGCGAATTTTGTATTGGAGCGATTGGTTTGATTTCTTTTAATCAAATAAAAATACACACACGGTCTTCTGGTATTAAACTAGGCAAAGCCTATACCTATGGTAACCACACGACTATGATATTATATAGTTATTAATATCCAGACGCAGATACAATACATGATTCTTTATTGACACCAATTTTACATAATATGTTATACAGATTAATATTAATAACCCAATTAACACAAGTTATTGGTCGACAATGGGCAGCCTTGTCACTGTAAGCGATTTTTTCCGGGCAACCAGATTTTGCACAGATGGGGGGGGGGTATGATGGGAAGAGTAGGGATAGAATTCAGATCAAACAGACAGGCTCACACGGATTGTGCCCCACCGCTTCTCGTTCATATTGTTTTCAAATGACTTTCCATACTTTGCTTCCACTGCGCTCCACCGAACAAAATTAATACGCACAAATAAACATTTGTTAGCACGACCTCGTTTTACCCACCCGGGGATCGAACTCGGGACTGGCGGTCAGAAAGCAGAGGCAATAAACCAGACAAGTTTAGAACACCTCCAGAACTTTTGGTTTCTCATATATTTGTTAGAAACCAGGCTCGAGTGAAGCAGACCGAGGACCCTCACCGAGAAAAACTAAATTCTGTAGGTATTCTTAACGTTTAATCCGAACAGATCAAACGAATCGCTTCTCCCATATCAAATTCGCTTCCCAATCGTTAGTCACACCCGAGCTGTCTAAATTAGTAACAGTCTATTTAGCGTATCGCATCAAATAAGTGATATTTCATCACGCTCTAGTTTAAGGACATCTTAGATTATCATTTTGTTTACAAGCAACTGTATCGATTGGCATCGATATCATTTTAATACTGTAGGGTTGATGTTATTTTGTGACGCGCATGCTACGGATTCTGTGAACGTTTTGGTGGTTTTATGGAAAGTATTAATGGCAACGTGTGATTTCACGGAGATCTATGGCATGTGCGAGGGCGCGATGGCAACACAGGGAGGTGGATGCCAGCGCGACAGATGATTGTAGAGCGAGATTGAAGATGGTGGGCTTGGAATAAATCATGTAAAATATGCTGAAGTGTTCGAGTATTATTTAATGGAAAAGGCACGATTACATCTCAGACTCGGCCAACCTGACAACGTGTATGCCCCCATACACGCATTATATTATAATAACCCTACAATACGTTGTGTCAATAATGTAGGTAGAACTGCTCCTTTGGTTTAGTGGTCTCAAGTGCTATTGACCATGAGGTACTAGGTTCGATTCTTATTTTACGTCTGGTAAAGTTTTATTGGATTTTTTACCATTAGAAAATTTTCAATTGTAGCCTGTATTTTAGATTTGGGTACGGTTGATGGCAATAGGCTTACCTTCTTCGTTTTAAGTCCTTTGTATAACACACAGAACTTAAAACATTACTGAACCAAATGTTGGTGTTATTACTTACTATTTATTACCTTCGGGGAAACAGTGCGTGTTATACATAAATACAGTCACGCATTGTTCCCGTTGGGGTAGACAGAGACTATTTCTTTCCACTTGTTACGATCCTGCCATACAACTTTTGCTTCTTCCACTTTCATCACATTATTCATGCAAACTCGTCGGTTGTTGGTACTTTTGACCTGGCCTTTCCTTAAGATAACATCAACTTGTTCATGAAAGATACGTCTAGGTCGACCCCTACCGACTTGACCACTCACACTTGCGAAGCTTGCTTTGCTTGTGCGAGTTATGTTGTGTAGTTTTTGCTATACGAGTTACAAGTGACATCCTCTTAAATTATAGTTGGCGAAAGTTTTAGATGGATGGATATGGTATAGTTAGTCTCCTATATAAAGAAGTCCTACAGAATGAATAATGCTAAAAAACCAATTCATAGCTATAGAAAATAACCTAACCAGTAACTTCTACAGTAATAATATCATTGTCTTCACATAAACAATGTTAAAATAAACGATTTGGCGCAAACATCGGCGTAAGTGATTCACTGCATAAACTCGTAAAGCAAAAACAAGAATTTCGTTGGGAATGGTGTTTTGGCTGAGTTACGGCGATACGTGGGCTCTTCCTGCTATAAATGCTTCTGCTGACGGTTTTAAGACGTTACTTGGAAGTATTCGCTAGGTTCGTGACGAGGTGAAATTGTTAGCTCTGCACGACCCCTACCTGTCATCATGATCATACGTAGCTTCACCATATTACAATGCTAAGCATAGACGTCTTTTGTTGATATCTCACTCGACTCTGCTATTAGTTTTGCCTCACTTACAGCCGTACGATCGGTCGTATGATTGTAAGTGGTGGTTTGTTGTTAAGGACAGGTAAAGTGAGATCGGCCTCACTTTATCATGAACTTGACAACAAATCAGTCTCTGTCTTCTCCATCTGTTGTCACACTGCGTGTCATACTAATACTTCTCTGTGAGTTCTTGACAAGTCACCATTTTCTTTTTTGTTTTCTTCGGCTTGATCTCAAAAGTTCAAAGGTTGTTGTCAGCCGACGAAAACTGTAGTCGACATGTGCCGCCGGGTCATACCATTCATAACAACCGAATCAACAAGATTGGTTTTATATGTTGTTTGTTTTTTTAAACTTGAATTATTAATAGGTACAAAAAATATTGTGATTCATAATCTTCATTTATCGGATGTTCGGTTACTTAAACAAATTGGCAGTTTATTTTCTTTCAATCAATCGCCTAAGACGATAAATCTGATTCGATTGATCTATTTCTTTACTTCTGATTTAGATCTTATAGATTCTTAAATAGATTTTTATGAAGCCGTTAATTTTTGATGTCGGATTTACGAACATTTTATTGTTTTGTGCCATATCTTATTTGAGAAACATCACCGCAGGCTATTCGTTTACTAAATAAAACTGAACTTTTAGGATATAATTACTTATAATATATTTCATATAGCGAACCTATAGTAAGTCTACATATCACAAAAATATGATTTGTATATTTTTATCATCTCATGTTGCATGCGCTTGTTTCCAATTCCATGCGAAGCAGAACAGGGCATCACTGCCATATATTATAAGCCATAGAGGACAAAGATGGCTGGAAACTTCTGCATAGCCGCCTCGCGGCACCTTCAAAGAAAACGAATGTAACCAAACCAAATATTGTGAAACTATCTGTTGAAAAAAATAAGCCCTACAAGTTTCTTGTGCGTTCTTCTTGTAGAGGTATCTTTCCGAACGCACGGTATACTCAGTACTGTTTATCTTCATTGACGTGCAAAAGTGTCAGATTATGACCTATTTGAATAAATCTGTTTGAGTTTGAGTTTTGATATTTCAAAAATAAAATAGTTGGTACTTATCTGACGTATGTAAAGTACATACGTCAGATAAGTACCTGCCTAATAAGTAAGCTAATAAGTATAAGTATCTGCCAAGTATATTATCAGCACCCTACAAACATACTCTAAACGAGAAAAATAAGAAGAAGCAGCCCAAAAAATTATTTTGATTAATATCAATTGGAGAAAGATCATGAAAAGAAATCATGAAAGAATTTTTAATACGTTTTTGGTCTTCAAAAGATCTTCAATATATGATTATCAGCATTAAATAGATCGAAACGACAACTGTTCATTGATTTTCTTCTATCAAAATATATCCAGAATTCTAGCAGGAAAATACACAAACAGATGACCCACTGAAATAACAAGTATCGCCTTACAGTAAATGCGCACGCACGGCACCCACCATTCAAAATTGACGCTTTGAAAATGGGTTAGGGGCACAATAACTAAATCTGGCATGTGAGTGAATCGGTCGCAGTCGCAGGCGACGTCGAGGGAACTAATTATAGTCCGCCCTATGACTCACGAGCTTTCAATGGTAGAATTTGTACGAAACCTGAAGGTAAACATGCTTAAACGTGATTTATCAAAACCTGACGTTAGAGTTTAGATTCAGACGTTGTATTGATTCTATTCCGTAGTTGTGAATGTGATCTACAAAAAGTTTGAGGAGTGATTACTGCGTTTCACAAGTGGTTCTTCTTAAAAGAAACTGTGAAAAAGTTAATTTATGAGACTATCGAAGAGTTAAAGCTTAGAGAATATAACACTGGAAGAGTCATCTTCAATTAAAATAATATTAAAACAAATGATGTTAGATATAAGAGCTGGGCCAATGAAGGCGATCTGGTAGAGGTATCTCTCCGAACGTAATCGTATTCATAAGCTATTTATGTACGAAAGTTTATTTATGTCTTTTAACCACGACTGCCTGGTGGTATAGTGGATGCAAGCGTACAGCTGATATAGTCCTCGGTTCAATTCCCAAGTCAATAAAAAACTTGTAATTTTCCATGTGAATTAAATTAACTCAATAGCAGTCCAGAGTCTGGAACTGTGCTCGGTTGATGTCAATAGGCTCGCCCCCTATTGCATGGGACTTAAAAACCTTTATTTAATAAGGGAATGGGTGTACACTGCCTTCTTCAAGGAATAAGTCGTGATTATATTAAGTGTATTATGATGTGTATATTTAAGCCTATGCGTTTTACGCGAAAATGAAATTTGCTAAATATGGATAAAGAGGGAATAATTTTCATTTCAATTGTTTGTTATTAATCTAGCTTATATATATCTAGCCAAAATAAATATCCCTTAATAAGTGAACCTAATGCTTACAACCATGAAAGTTTTAAATTTTATAAAATGAATATATTTGGTTTTTTTCATATACCCTTTATATCATCGTCATCGTATCAACATAACCCTTGGTTATTTTCATATTAAAATAGACAATAAAATAACATGTAGACGTGCCTTTTCCATTAAATAATACTCGAACACTTCAGCATATTTTAAATGATTTATTCCAAGCCCACCATCTTCAATCTCGGTCTACAATCATCTGTCGCGCTGGCATCCACCTACCTGTGTTGTCATCGCGCCCTCGCACATGCCATAGATCTTCCCTGAAGCACACGTTGCCATTAATACTTTCCATAAAACCACCAAAACGTTCACAGAATCCGTAGCATGCGCGTCACCAAATAACATCAACCCTACACTCGGCCAACCTGACAACGTGTATGCCCCCATACACGCATTTTAAGATAACCCTACAAACCTGAAATTTTTTTTTTAACATTTTTATAAGTAAATCTAAAATAAAAACCATATATTTCCACGCAAATAAAAGCCAGATCAAAAACCAACAACAAACAATAGAGTGGAAACTTATTGTATCTTTCTCCAAATATAGGAAATTTCATTTTGTATAGGAGAGAATTGAGCCGAAAGGGGCCCCCAGGTATTTAACAAAACGACGTTCCCACATAAAACTAGGTCTAGATAATTCAGTCACCTGTAGCAGGTACTGTTACTTGCGGAAGTATTGCCGATGCCAAGTGCCATTCGGACTTACAAAAATACTTTCGCACGTGGTTTTATATCGGCTAGTAGTACTGATAGAATATTCACCTTTTGTTCGCTACAGTAACATAACTACGCTTTTTTCCCGAAGGGGTAGGCAGAGGTGACCAGGATTCAGTTAGTAGGTATCTCCACACTTCGCCAGTTATGTGCATTGAGTCTCATGTAGTAAAAAGCGAGTCTATTGCCATTTATCGGGCACAGTTCCAGACTCCAGGCTGTGATTGAGATAATTGTGGTACGCCTCTTTTGCAGAGGGCCACCTGGGGAAGTACCACACCTTCGCCAGCTATTCTTCCGCCAAGCAGTAATGTGCAAACATAACTGTGTTCCGGTATAAAGGGCAATGTTACCAGCTAAATTGCTGGGCATGAGAATTTAGAATTTTAAATCACTGTATGGCACTGTGTCTGATATGGGCAATCATGATGCTTACCATCAGGCACCTGATTTGCTTGTCTTGTCTCTATCATAAAAAAAATAACACTTTTTGACTGACCTGTGGATCGAACGAGACCACATGACCGGCAATAGTGCTTGCAAACACTACGTTATCAAGGTACTCCTTATATTGAACCTGGCCAGTACGATAAAGCAGGTGCTTGTTTTTAATTTGTATTTGAGACAACCCCCGTATAATTAATTGTTTTTGTTGAGACACGGCAGAGACATATTCGGAGAGTGGGCAGCAGCGCTCTGCGTTTCCAATTATTCCAACTACTGCAATCACCAAGCCGCACAACAAGCGTGCTGATTACAGCAAAATCCCTCCATATGAATAGTTTATGGCTTTCTATGGGGGAGGCCTGAGTTCAGCAGTGGACGTCTTCCGATTGATGATGACGATTTAATATAAACATGTATGTATGTAAAGTACATACATACAAATTAATTTATTAAAACAGGCATTTCAAAGGAAGTTCATATTTTATACATGCGAGACCCATTATATTTAGAGATGGTATATTTTTGTGTTTCTATGTTGTTAACTTTTTAACATAATTTAATACAATTACCATACTTATTTAATGACAAATTCAATCTGCGATTGTTGATGAATAGACTAAATAAAATTTATTAAATTGATGCTACGACTCAAACTCAACTCAAACTCAAAAAGTTTTATCCAAATAAGTCAAAATCCAACACTTTTGTATTTCAATGAAGATTAACAGTAATGATTCTACCGTGCGTTACCTAAACCTCTATAAGAAGAACGCAGAAGAAACTTGTAGAGCTTAATTTTTTCAACTGACTGTTCCAAAATAAAGGTAATAAACAAGTTCACAAAATAGGACTCAAAACAGCATCAATGTAATTTGTCATGTTTTAAAAGCGCGTAAAAATTGAATCACCAAGACAAAGTAGCAATGAGACTGTGCATTATAAATCTAATTATATTTTAGCACAATAACGGTCCAAACACGTAACAGATGTTGCCGCCAAAATGTTAAGTATAATATAAACAAAGTATTTCGTAAGACATTACTCGTATATTTTATTAACGGGAATATGCTATTTCTGGTCCAATTGCCGCCGCTCGCGTTGAAGCGAATTATATCTCAATTTAATTTCATATATTTGAGGGACATTATTTTTATGACAAACGTTATTTTACATCTAGCTATGAAGAGCATGCTAGATTGATGTGATTTTGGCGGGTGTTTACATCATTTTACGGTTTTATATGTACTTATCTGATAATTTATTTCAAGTTTAAGTTTCTTTTTTATCGGAGTTTAAAGTTTAAACACTTATCTAACAAAGTCGTTTCAAGACGCGTTACCAGGAAAAGAGGGGTCTCTTTTCATGGTGACCTTGGAATAAATCACTTAAAATATGCTGAAGTATTCGCGTACTATTCAATGAAAAAGGCACGTCTAAATAGGTTTATTATATTCGGAGGAAACAGGGGAATGCAAAATATCGATTTGGCAATTTTTCCATAGGATTGTGTCAAACAGCTAAGAGGACCTCTTTCCTGTTAAAGTTTAAATATTGTTCATGACTTAATATCCAAAAGACCCCTAGATGGGGCAGAGGGGGTTCAGGTTTGGGTTTTTTCATTGGATTGTATCAAATCATGTTTTATGATTTATGTTTTAATGTGTGATAATAATAACTAATTTTCTTTTAAAATTGTGTATGTAATGAAATTGTTTTTTATTAAATTAAATTGTTATTTTTATTGTATATAATTAATGAAATTGTTTTTTAATTTAATGATATTTTTGATATTTTTTATTGCATGTCATAAATTAGTAATTATCATTTTATTTTTATTTTTTAACATTGTATACTTACACTATTGTATTGGGATGACTGTAAGAATAGTTGTAAATGAGAAATAAATAAATAAATAAAAATCTCTCCTAGTTTTAAGATACGCTTGAAGATCGCTACGTACGTTGGATCGCCTTTGTGCTGCCTAGTAGCCTAGAACTTACACTACCTAACTCACAGGACCTTCAGGAAGGACTGGTCAATACGTTTAGTGCCGAGTCGGTTGCAGCTGGTGCATAATAAGCATTAGGAAGTCCACTGCTGGACATAGGCTTCCTCCATACATTTCCATCCAGTCCAGTTGTAAGCAGCTTGCATTCAGCGTGTTCCTGCAGGGTTTATAAGATAGTCTGTCCACCATGTATGGTGTATGGTCCGTGGTCTCCATTGTCCAATCTTACAGTCCCATCGGCAGCCCCAGTTGTCCCATATTATTATTATAATTCTTCAATCGCGAACACTCTTATTAATAAACGTTGACTTAATTAACTCCGAGGATTAAATCGGTAATAAGGAGTTTCCATGGGAAATTCTTAACATGCATGGTATCGTTTGAAAACTCATAGTTAATGCTAAAGTCGCCAACTTCTATGGGTTTTATAGGTCTATTAAGATTTCCGTGGCCTCTATGACAAAGCAGAGCGAGACAAATAACAGGTGATTCCGTTCTATATTTATAGAAGGTCGCTTGGTATATATACAGCAATATAGTGTAATAGTATGTATATACAAACGCTGGAGGCATTCCAGATCTGCAATCAGATCATTCATGAGATACCTATTTTGTAATCTTAGTGTGATTATAGTGAATAGTTAAGCCCTTGACAGTGTGTTGATGCTGATATTTTATTAGTTCCTCCTTCTTACAAAATATTATCGTCAATGACGTTGAATTGCAAGGATGAAGGATTTTTAGTATATATAATACTAGCGACCCGCCCCGGCTTCGCACGGGTAGCAGAAGTAGGTATAGTGGACGTTTATCAGGAGTGAATTCGTGATACATTGTATTTTAATAAATATAACCCTAATGGTTTACGCAGCGCACGCAAATTAATGACTATTTCTGTTACAATGACCAAACCTTAACACATGTTATAATTTATCGTGGGCTATTTTGAAGATATTGATGAGTACTACAAACCCCTAGTACATTACTTAATTCTACCACCAATACTTTTCACACCACATGAAAAATAATCACTGCTTCGATTATTGTGACTAAACCAGAAAAGATAGATATAATCTATGTATACTGTTTTGTAGGTATTGATAATTAATACAATCCCCTAGTACATTACTTTAATCTACCACCGATAGTTTTCACACCGCATGAAAAATAATCACTGCTTCGATTATTGTGACTAAACCAAAAAAGATGGATATAATCTATGTATACTGTTTTGTAGGTATTAATAAGTACTACAAACCCCTAGTACATTATTTTACTCTACCACCAATAGTTTTCACACCGCATGAAAAATAATCACTGCTTCAATTATTGTGACTAAACCAAAATAGATGGATATAATCTATGTATACTTTTTTGTAGGTATTGATAAGTACTACAAACCCTAGTACATTACTTTACTCTACCACCAATAGTTTTCACACCGCATGAAAAATAATCAAATTTTCGATTATTGTGACTAAACCAAAAAAGATGGATAGAATCTATGTATACTGTTTTGTAGGTATTGATAAGTACTACAAACCCCTAGTACATTACTTTACTCTACCACCAATAGTTTTCACACCGCATGAAAAATAATCACTTTTTCGATTATTGTGACTAAACCAAAAAAGATGGATATAATCTATGTATACTGTTTTGTAGGTATTGATAAGTACTACAAACCCCTAGTACATTACTTTACTCTACCACCAATAGTTTTCACACCGCATGAAAAATAATCACTTTTTCGATTATTGTGACTAAACCAAAAAAGATGGATATAATCTATGTATACTGTTTTGTAGGTATTGATAATTAATACAATCCCCTAGTACATTACTTTAATGTACCACCGATAGTTTTCACACCGCATGAAAAATAATCACTGCTTCGATTATTGTGACTAAACCAAAAAAGATGGATATAATCTATGTATACTGTTTTGTAGGTATTAATAAGTACTACAAACCCCTAGTACATTATTTTACTCTACCACCGATAGTTTTCACACCGCATGAAAAATAATCACTGCTTCAATTATTGTGACTAAACCAAAATAGATGGATATAATCTATGTAAACTGTTTTGTAGGTATTGATAAGTACTACAAACCTCTAGTACATTACTTTACTCTACCACCAATAGTTTTCACACCGCATGAAAAATAATCACTTTTTCGATTATTGTGACTAAACCAAAAAAGATGGATATAATCTATGTTTACCGTTTTGTAGGTATTGATAAGTACTACAAACCCCTAGTACATTACTTTACTCTACTCTACCACCAATAGTTTTCACACCGCATGAAAAATAATCACTTTTTCGATTATTGTGACTAAACCAAAAAAGATGGATATAATCTATGTATACTGTTTTGTAGGTATTGATAAGTACTACAAACCCCTAGTACATTACTTTACTCTACCACCAATAGTTTTCACACCGCATGAAAAATAATCACTTTTTCGATTATTGTGACTAAACCAAAAAAGATGGATATAATCTATGTATACTGTTTTGTAGGTATTGATAAGTACTACAAACCTCTAGTACATTACTTTACTCTACCACCAATAGTTTTCACACCGCATGAAAAATAATCACTTTTTCGATTATTGTGACTAAACCAAAAAAGATGGATATAATCTATGTTTACCGTTTTGTAGGTATTGATAAGTACTACAAACCCCTAGTACATTACTTTACTCTACCACCAATAGTTTTCACACCGCATGAAAATAATCACTTTTTCGATTATTGTGACTAAACCAAAAAAGATGAATATAATCTATGTATACTGTTTTGTAGGTATTGATAAGTACTACAAACCCCTAGTACATTATATTATTCTACCATCAATGCATTTCACAGCGCACGCAAATTTATGAATATGGTAATTATATTATGTAACACCTTGGTTCACAATATTGCAGTTTTCTTACGGATCCCCATTTTTTTTCAAAATCTCATATAGCCTACTAGCTGTGACCCGCGGTTTCACCCGCGTAGTCTTCGTTCCCGTGGGAATATCGGGATAAAAAATACCCTATGTGTTATTCCAGGGTCTAAGCTACTTACGTACCAAATTTCAGCCCAATCGGTTCAGTAGTTTTGGCGTGAAAGAGTAACAAACATCCATACATACATTCTTACAAACTTTCGCCTTTATAATAGTATTAGGATAGTATTAGGATGGCACTCACACTGAATTAAGCTATCCATAAGTGAAAGAATTTTTAAAATCGGTCCAGTAGTTTCGGAGCCTATTCGTTACAAACAAAAAAACAAAAAAACAAAGTTTCTCTCTTTATAATATTAGTATAGATATATTAGTATTAACAATAATTAGAAAACAAAGAAAAAACAACCAAAAACTACAAAATTATTAAACATCAGTTAGACATGGTACCCTGTTATCCTATTATTAATCTTACTAATATTATAAAATGCGATGAAAGGATGGTTTGTGAGGATAAAAGGATGGATGGATGTTTGTCACTCTTTCACGCCAAAACTACTTAACCTATTGGGCTGAAATTTGATGTGTTGATAGTTCCAATCTGACCCTGGAATAACATATAGGGCACTTTGTATCCCGATATTCCCATGGGAACGAAGACTACGCGGGTGAAACCGCACACGGCACAGCTGGTATATTATAGACGATTAAGATGGATTAAATATACTTAAAAGTTTTTCTAGTTTAGTTTTAATTTTGTAAAAATGTGTCAATTTATTTTTAAGTTTTGGTTTAAATCAATAAGATTATATTTTATCTTAAAATTTATATATTGTTCATGACTTAATATCACTATGACCCCCAGGTGAGGTAGATGGGTTCACGTAGTATGTACCTTACCTATTCAGAAATATTGTGCAAGCAACATAAAATAATTATAAAATCATCAAGTTCTCATTAATTCAGTGCGCCTACGAGTATGTTCTACAAATTGGCATCAAGCAAACAAATTAATGAACATTAGCTATTTATATTATTAATATCTCTACCGTGATTATTAATAAATAATCACGGTAGAGATATTAAAAGCATTTTAATATCTCTACTATAGATAATAGATAATTGTATAATTGTCAGTGAAATTAGTGTGTAATTTTCGATTGGTTTTAAAAATTCATGACACAATTGTACTTTGTAGAGTTATGGTCATATAAGACAAGCAGGGTTTTTATATTTCCGTACCCAAAGGGTGCCAAACCCTATTAGTTAACCTCCACAGTCCGTCCGTCCGTCTGTCACAGGGTTCTATCTCATAAACCGTTATAGCTACACACTTGCAATTTTCACAAAATATGAATATAAAATATGTATAAAATATATATTGAAAAAAAAAAGTTCATAAATAAAAGTGCTCTCCATACAAGCAAAATGTTTTATAAATGTCAAATACGACATACAACAATAAGAATAACTTCTAGTTAGAATAAGTATAATATACTATATATACGTATTGATACGTGGACGTCGCTCTGCGATTTTCCCGTCATTTTCTGCCGCATACGCGCAAGCTGTGGAATGATCGTCCCTGCTGCGGTCTTCAAAAGGAGAGTGAATAGAGTGTTAGTTGGGTCGGCAACACACTGGCAATGCCTTTGGTGTTGCAAGTATTCATAGACGGCGGTAACCACGAGCTACCAGGCACATCGTCTGCTCGTTTGCCACCTATGGCAGAAAAAAAACAAAATACAAATACAAAATGCACTCATACTCACCTGCGATGGATTTCCCAATAATTCCAGACAAATCGATAACGTTCGATGCTCTTAAATGATGTTTGGTACATACCTCTACTTCAGCACTTCAAAACGCCACCCTACTTCACAAATATACAGTTCATTTTCCTCGAGCAGAGTTGTAAGAAATTAGATTAATTGAAAATGAGTTTTACGACGAGTTATTAAGATCGTAAATAGTTTGTTGACACGGCGCGCGATATGAGAATAGATTTGGCAGGGAGCTTCAGGCAGATATTGGATCTCTGACGTTGGTGCGCGGTGACTCAGATGACAGGTCAGCTAACTAGACCTGTCTTTGTGTAACTATTTAACTATGTCACACTTGGAAATAAGCCTAGCAACCAGTGAGTAGCTAGGAACACGCTGGATGCAAGCCGTTTACTACCGGACTTGATGGAAATAAATGCGGCCGAGATGACGATAACTAGCGTGTTAGCCAAATCATTTTAATGAATGAAATTTTAATATTCATGGAATAATGGGTTTTGGGTCCAATCCCCGGGCCAGGCAAAAATTGTTTTGAATTGGATTTTTCCATTAGGATTGTAGGCCTCCCTTTATCCACGCAATGAGACTAGCTTTTCTTCAATAAATATAATAAATATCATTTATTTCCAATCAAACATCTTTATTCCGGCCCCATCACTGACTGTCTCCCTTGGCAACCAACACCGGGGTTGCCAACGTGCCCTCGCATACACCCTAGGTTCTGCTTAAACCACTTGTTGCCATTAATACTTTCCATAAAACCACCAAAACGCTCTCAGAATCCGTAGCATGCGCGTCACAAAATAACATCAACCCTACAGGATTTTGATTGGAAGATGTCGGGAGCACACCCCGGACACTCGACTCAATCCTACTAACTCACTCAATCCTATAACTACCTACAACACAGACACTGCACACATGGAGTTTTGTACACTTTCAAGTGTGCGTGAGGTGATTTCCCATAGAACCTCGTGGAGAGCTCAATCTCTTGCTGGCGGGGTAAGGAAGGCCTGATTGGTGGGCAGATGACAGTGTCCATTCTATACGTAGCATTATTGTCTGTGGTCTGGAGTTTAAATTTGTGCCCGGTTTATGCGGCAATAGGTTCGCCCTCTGTTATTTAGGACTTAAAACATAACTGCCAAAGTGGGGGTGTAGCTACTACGGGATTGGGTCCCGGATACAACTTTGCCTTACCCTTCGTGAAAAGAGTTGTGATGTTATTTTATATCAACTTTTAACTGATTTTATCGCATATTTATTGACAATTTTTATCAAAGTCAAATCGCTTTATTCAAATTGGTCACAATATGACACTTGAAAGTTGTTATAAAAAATATTATTGAGTACCTGAAGTTTTAAACACTGCAGTGTTCATGATCACAGAAAGACTACAAGACTACATAATATTTGTCTACAAGAAAGTTTGACAAATTTTTAAATCAACCGCCTTCTTAATAATCAAAACATCATAATAATGAGCAAAACTGGCGAAATCCTAAGAAAACCTATCAGCCCCGGTAGCACAGTGACCAGGGAAAACGAAGTCCCTGGAGGTTAGAACGAGATAGCAGATATAAATTGTTCGGGTGCGAGAGAGAGAAAAATCGGGGAAAACTAGTTATCCCCGTGCCATGCTAGGCGGGCTGCTTTGCATTAGAGTGCTCCACGGTTCCGAAGTTCATTTTCGAATAATAATATTAATGTTTTCGAAAGTTAGAAGTAGCAAGTGACAGGGTTATAATTATATGGGCTGAATTTCCTAGTGGAGAGTGATGAGAGTGAACGAGATGGCAGATGCATTATGTTTGAGTGTGAAAGATAGGAAATAGTATTCTTATCTTCGTAGCATTCTGCTACTTAAATTTCGTAGCACATCGCTACGAAAGTTCTTGCTTGTTCAAGACCCACGATACAATATTGATCATACATACATTCACACCCTTTCCCGAAGGGGTAGGCAGAGGTGTACCCAGGACTCAGTCCCACAGTAGATACACGAACATTTCGCCAGTATGTTATTGGTCCCATGAAATAGGGGACCAGCCTATTGCCATCTACCGGGCACAGTTCCAGACTCCAGGCAGTTATTGAGATAATTCCTAATGGAAAAATCCAATATAATTTAACACATCATTCCATAGATATTGACAGATCTTCGTGAGCGCTGCGTGAGCGAAGACTTATCATTTGTCTAAAGATCATTCATTCAACTAGGGTAATTACCGCGACTTTTTTCGTATTTAAATTTTGAAAAAATATTAAAAAATGATTAAAGGCTATTTGGCTCAGTTTCGTTGTTGGTGTTGTCAATTAAATAAAATACTTTTTTATAAAATCCTACTAATCTTATTAATGCGAAAGTTTGTCAGGATGGATGGATGGATGTTTGTTACTCTTTCACGCCAAAACTACTGAACCGATTGGGCTGAAATTTGGTATGTAAGTAGCTTCGACCCGGGAATAACACATGGGGTACTTTGTTTCCTGATATTCCAAAGGGAACGATGTATACGCGGGTGAAAACGCGAGGCACAGCTAGTATTATTATAAATTCGAAAGTTTGTGAAGATGGAGGGATGGATGTTTGTTACTCTTTCACGGCCAAACTACTGAACCGATTGAGCTGAAATTTGGTTTGTAGAAATTTCAGACTCTGGAATAACACATAGGGTACTTTTTATCCCGATATTCCCACGGGAACGAAGACTACGCGGGTGAAACCGCGAGGCTAGTATTGTACTAACTCTTGCGCATTACCGTGCCGAGGCGCCACCTAGCGACACGACAATCGGTACAGTAACAGTTCTAAATCGGTCGCGCGCCCTGACGGTTATTTCAGCTGACCTATAAATAGCTGACAAAAGTCACGCCGATGTGGGTCGCCATTCTTTTTGCTTTTCCATACAAACGCTGTCGCCTTGCATAATACGCGCTCCGAGTTCGAATGTAGCTTTTTAAATTTTTTGACAGCGCTATTTTAGTTTTTATTTTTCTTTGAGACACTGGACACTTGGTTTTCCTGTAAGGAGTTTGAATTTGCTTTTTTAAATATCGTAGACATGTTGAATTAAGGTAGATTGGGCCGACATCACTCCCATACACACTTTGAGACACTTTGACATTCACGCCTTTTTCCCGAAGGGGTAGGCAGAGGTGTAGCCGGGACTCAGTCCCATAGTAGATACACCCACATTTCGCCAGTATGTTATTGGTCCCATGTAATAGGGGGCGAGCCTATTGCCATCTACCGGGCACAGTTCCAGACTCCAGGCATTTATTGAGATAATTCCTAATGGAAAAATCCAATATTTAACACTTTGCCTGACCTGGGGATCGAACCCGGGACCTCTTGATTGGCAGTCGAGCATGCGCCCTCTACGCCACCGAGGCAGTCAAAAAAATCAAAAAAAAGTAAAAAAAAAGTCAGTGGAAAAAATATATAAGATATTATGTTTCCAGTTACACAATAATTACATAAAGACGCACCTATGTAATATAAGAAATGTCAATAATGATAACATCACTCCAGAATATTATTAGTGAAGTAATTACAGAGAGGATTTTCCTAAATTCTCAGACATAAATTTCACTTAAACGAACTTCTGAAATGAATTGCATAATATTTAATTACAAAAATGTACATAAAGACGCACCTATGTAACATAAAAATGTCAATAATGATAACATCACTCCAGAATATTATTAGTGAAGTAATTACAGAGAGGATTTTCCTAAATTCTCAGACATAAATTTCACTTAAACGAACTTCTGAAATGAATTGCATAATATTTAATTACAAAAATGTACTATACTTAAACGCAGAACCATCATTTTAATATTGTAATAAAGAAGCTTGTATCTTGTAAAAGTGTTCAGCTGTACTCAACCGGAATTCTCTAACAAAATGACTCATAGATTAGGTAAATGATAATTTGTTTTAGCTACAGAAAACGTCGCAAGGTCATCAGATATAAAAGGTTATATATAAAATATATATAATAATAATAATAATATAATAATATGGGACAACTTCCACACACGGTCATTTAGTCCCAAACTAGGCTAGAAGCCTGTACTATGGTAACCAGATGACTGATATACATACTTATATAAGCTTATAACACCCAGACACAGATCAAATAGACATGTTCATGCACACAAATGTTTGACCTGGCCGGGGATCGAACCTGGGCCCTGCGGCACAGAAAGCAGAGTTACTACCATCTGAGCCAACGAGGCTGTCAATATATGTAAATTTTGCTATGTTTATATGTCAGACAGTTTGTAGACGGACAGTGATAAATTGGTCACAATTATCTGAATTCACAAAGACGCTGAGTACAGTCACAGTAGTTGATTGAAGCAATCATCATCATCTCAGCTACTGAACATAGGTTGGTAATCCACTACTGAACATAGGCCTCCCCCGGGGTTTTGCCAATACTCGACACGCTTGGCAGGCGGGTTGTCGAGCGCAGTAGATGGTTTTTTGCAGATGACGCTGCTGCCCGTCCTCTGGATCTGTTAACCCTTAGCCGGCTCTTACGGCAACCGCGGGTAGAGAGGGTGGAGCACTATTCTAAAGCCGGTAACTCCACGGCAATAAGATTGAAGCAATAATCCAGGGACTTCTGATCATTCTCAAAAATGGATTTTTACTAGTATTTTTTAACCTCGAACCGAAGGAAGGACTGCTATTTAAGGACTTGGAGTGTTTTATCTGTGGCACCATAGCTCCGAAACGAATGGACCGTTTTTGGTACGGTTTTTTTGTTTTCATTCACAATACAGTCTTAATGAATTTTGCACATAGCGGGGGCTGACTTTGAGCTCATCTTCTGCATATTTTTTTTATACCTTATGTACAAGTCTAAGTTACAAATTACTTTCCAAAAGAAATAAAACCATTTTTTCTATAGCTAAAATAAACATAATGTTTAGTGAACAAGCATTCTTGGCAGCTGAACCGAGGAGATCGCCTGTTGCCGCACATTTGGATCCAGCCGGTGGGCGGAGATAGGACACTTTTGTTACTCACTGTACAACAATATAAGATTTTACAAAGGTGTGTTACAATATAAGGAGGTGTATCGATTGTCCCCTACATTATGCTGATCCACAGCAGATCGGTAAAGGACAATGTCCATTGTATGCATTGATTTTATGAAAAAGGGTGATAGGGTACGTTCTCTCAACAACTGACATGTGCAATTTAATTTGCAATTAACTTTACTGACGTATGTGGACCTAATGGGACCTAATTTGAGCTTTCCATTTTCAAGAAGCCAGTACCTCATCTCCCCTTTTCTTTAAATCAATGAATGTATTTCTTTAATAAGCAGAATGCTAGCCAAAAAATATTATACAAAAAAATCAGTCTTGAATATGATCTTGGGGTCTTCAAGAGACGAGTGAATATTTATCTTCTAGGAAAGCGTGCTCCATCTTAGGCCTCATATTCACTTCCCATCAGATGAGATTGGGTCAAACGCTTAAAACTTAAACTGTTTAATATAAAAAAAGTCTGACAAACATTTTTAATTAATATAAAAATTATAATAATTATTATAAAAATGCGAAAGTTCTTGAGGATGGATGAATGTTTGTTACTCTTTCACGCCAAAACTACTGAACTGATTGGGCTGTGTCTCGGTATGAAGACAGTTTAGACCTATGGTTTAGACTCTGGTAAATACATAGGGTACTTTTTATCCTGATATTCCCACGGGAACGAAGACTACGCGGGTCAAACCGCGGGGCACAGCTAGTCTTTGTATAAGGCAGAGACAAGATATAAAGTAAAAGAATTAAAAGTATTTTATCTAATATCCATGTGGAGTTTGATAAAAAAAAAATGTTGGTCATGTCATATCCTTTGTTTGGGAAATTGAATAAGTTTTGGTCAAAATCGGCCATTGACAACAACTAGCAAATGCATGGGTATTTTCATTGTCTCTTAAAGAACAACTTTGATTTTGCTGACTTGCAATCGCTGCAAGCAGTCGGCTGTCAAATGGTGTATTTTACGAAAAACAAAAATTAAAAAAGGAGAAATTTTTAGATTGTAGCAATTGTAAAAACTTAAAAGTTGTTTAGAGGTAATTTCGTTAGAAAAGTAAAAGAGATACAGTTAAAAAGTAAGTACTATAAAATACAGTAAAAACAAAAACAATTGCCAATCGCAGTAAGATTAATTATACACATCAGAAACACTAAACGATTCTGTGCGAGTGGCATTAAATAGTTAGTTACAAAGTAGGTAATACATCCTTGCGTCGCTCGTTAACTTATTTATTGGAACGGCTGTTACTGTCGATTTTAATTTACTGCTGCAAATGAGGAGGGCTTTGTAAGATTTGGTATATGTACAACATAACAAACACCCAATCACGCTTTTTTCCCGTAAGGGTAGGCAGAGGTGTACACAGGACTGAGTTCCTTAGTAGGCACACCCACGTTTCGACAGTACGTTATTGGTCCCATCTAATAGGGACGAGCCTATTGTCTACCGGTCTATCTACCGGGTACAGTTCGCTTTAACAACTTTACGATAATAATGAACTTTAACGATATTAATGTACTACGTTCTAGATTTCGCGTTCCTAACACTCACTTTGCTCGGCTAAAGTGCACTTCAATCCGTGCACATTACTTTAGTAGTGTAGCTTCGACATCCATGCAGTGTGAACGCGTACGGAGCTGTGCCAATATTACGGAAAAATAAATTGAGTATTTATTTTTCGTTTCAGTTGATTACAAGCTATTGTTAACGTATTTGACCTTAACACCAACAACAAAATAAACTAATAAAAAAAATTATAGAAACGTGTACCATCTCTCGCCTTCCATCAAGCGAGATTGAGGTCAAACGTAAGCCTATTTTATATTTAAAAAAAAAAAAAAAAAAAAAAAACGCAAATTTAATGAAGTAAGTAACAGAATTCGAGCAAATATTTTTTAAGAACTTTCTTGTCCATCGTGGAATATACGTCAATGGTTGTACTAGAGTAATTAGTAAAGATAGATAGTAAGTAGGTAGCTGTAGAATATTTTTTCTTTTTTATTATTAAAAAAGCCATAGAGGAAAAATATGCCGGGAAATTTCTGCATAGCCACCACGCGGCATCTTCCAAACAAACAAATGTGACTAAACTACATTATTGTAAAACGATCAGTAGAAAAAATTAGGCCCTACTAGTTTTTTGTACGTTCTTCTTGTAGCATTGTAGAGGGATCTTTCCGAACTCACGGCAGATTCATTAACAATTAGCTTCAATGGCAAAACCTCCTCGGTGCCTCGGGACTGCCTCGGTGGCGTAGAGGATGCGCCCTCTACGACTCTCGACCGCCAATCAAGAGGTCCCGGGTTTTATTCCCAGGTCAGGCAGTGTTAAATATTGGATTTTTCCATTTGGAATTATCTCAATAACTGCCTGGAGTCTGGAACTGTGCCCGGTAGATGGCAACAGGCTCGCCCCCCTATTAAATGGGACCAATAACATACTGGCGAAATGTGGTTGTATCTACTATGAGACTGACCTCTGCCTACCCCTTCGGGAAAAAGGCGTGAATGTATGTTATGTTATGTCAATGGCAAAAGTGTCTTTTGGGACCAAATTAAATTAGATTATATCAAAATATAGAAATAGATTTAGACTCTTTCTCATTAAAGGTACTTTCGGAATAGTATGACCAATATGTAGCCGCGACATTAACCCTTGCCATAATCAGACAGTATTCCTGCCAGAAATAGAGCTATGTATTTATAGAGCTGGAGTGAAATAGATGTGATTCAGACGACACATTCTGTTCTCTTCGCATATCGCTCTCAATACGTGGATATTTTTAGTTCAGTTTCCGACATTGTGTTTCCTTGATGTTGTCGTGTCTGTGTGTATCTGTCAGTTAGAGGAAACAATTTTTTAGAATCTGAATCTCTAATGTGCTAAGATATTTTGTCTCTTATGAATCTACGTTTGAACAATAAAATGAGAAAATTATAATTAATACTAGTGCACCGCGGCTTCACTCGCTGAAAAGTGCTCTTTTATTACAAAATAATGTTATGTACAAAGTTTTGCCCCATTTGGGTCGGTAGTCTAGGCGAAATACAGTAACTTAATTAATAGATATTCAAACAATGATATTTAGGTGAAATGACAATATTATGGTACATAACATACCATCACGCCTCTTTCTCAAAGGGGTAGGCAGAGGTGTACTTAGGATAAAGTCCCATGGTAGGGTCCAATGACACTTCGCCGGTTATGTTTTAGGGGGGTGTCCAGATCTGGCGAATACGCTGTCAACATGAAATTCATACAAAAAAATGTCCGCGAATGTGAGGGACTCGCGAGCGGTTCGCGCGCCCAGAGACGCGCAAACGGCACATTCGCCAGATCTGGACACGCCCTTAATCTCTCTAATCTCATCATAGCTCGTTATGCGACTTTATTTTTTTATGATAATGAATGACAAGACGAGCAAATCAGGTGCCTGATGGAAGCATCATGATTGCCCATATCAGACACAGTGCCACCCAGTGTTTTAAAATTCAAAATTCTGCGCGGCACTGCACTGCGCCTGTCACCCTGAGATATTAGTTGTTGAATCTCATCATGCCCAGTAATTTCGCTGGTAATATTGCCCTTCAGACCGGAACACAGTAATGTTTGCACATTACTGCTTGGCGGATGAATAACTGGCAATGGTGCGGCACTTCCTCAGGCGGCCCCCTGCTAAAGAGGCCTACCACTACAAAAATATGAACTTAGTAAAATTATAAGTGAAAAAGAAATAAAGATTTAAAAAAATAATACATGTTTAATTAAATTAGTCACACATTTAATTAAATGACTGAACAGCAAATAAAATCATTGCAGTCTCCAGAATATCTAGTCATTAAAAGCTCGTAAACGGTGCAATAAGTGTGTCACTTCATTGCTATAAGAAAATTGGGGAAGTGCGTAATTGCGTCGAGAATATTATTTTGAAAGTAAAATATAAGTTTTAATTAATAATATGTACTTGTACCTCAAATATTAGCCTTTTTAATTTGCGATCGAAGGGCCAAAGGAAGGGGTGGTATAAGTTTGACGTGTCTGTGTATTTGTGTGCCTGTATGTGTAATAATAACTTAACCAATTTAGATACGGTTTTTTAGTTCTTTTTGAGTCTCACGAAAATCGATTCAGCCGTTTGAAGATTATCAGCTCTTTTCCAGCGGCTGAAGGGATATGAGGAACTTCCAGTGATCTGATCGATTCGACATTTGGTATCCGTTACTTTATCAATGTTGCCACCTTGATCTGATGCTGCAGCAATCAAGTTCTGATGGGCCAGTAGTCAATTGTATCGTGTTTGGGCTCGTTGGAACCGTCTCAATGAATATGTTACAGATAGATGGTGACCAGGGACTGATGTTGGAGCAGGAAAAGGAGGAGGAGGGGCTTTGTGAAATTTATTAATTAAAACTTTTTTTATAGTTAGGGGCAAGTATCGCATAAATTCTTGTATATTAGTACTAATGTTATTATATACTCGTATATACCTAATTATATGGGACCAATAACATACTGGCGAAATGTGGGTGTATCTACTATGGGACTGAGTCCTGGGTACACCTCTGCCTACCCCTTCGGGAAAAAGGCGTGAATGTATGTTATGTTATGTTTTTTTATATACCTTATTTATAACGCTAACTCTTTCTAAATCACGCAACATATTACTTTGATGCAGTTTTCACCAATCGATGGAGTATTTAAACAATGATTATTCATAACTCATTAGGGATTTGTATCCGCCAAGTAGTAATGTGCAAGCATCACTGTGTTCCGGTATGAAGGGCAATGTTACCAGCGAAATTACTGGGCATGATGAGATTCTACAACTCATATCTCAGGGTGACAGGCGCAGTGCAGTGCCGCGCAGAATTTTGAATTTTAAAACACTGGGTGGCACTGTGTCTGATATGGGCAATCATGATGCTTATCATCAGGCACCTGATTTGCTCGTCTTGTCACACTTTATCATAAAAAAAAAAAAAAAAAAAAAAAAAAAAAAAATAGAAAACATACATTCACGCCTTTTTCCCGAAGGGGTAGGCAGAGGTGTACCCAGGACTCAGTCCCATAGTAGATACACACACATTTCGCAAGTATGTTATTGGTCCCATGGGCGAGCCTATTGCCATCTAACGGGCACAGTTCCAGACTCCAGGCAGTTATTGAGATAATTCCTAATGGAAAAATCCAATATTTAATACTTTGCCTGACCCGGGGATCGAACCCGGGACCTCTTGATTGGCAGTCGAGCATGCGCCCTCTACGCCACCGAGGCAGTTGTATAAATAGACTGAAATATATGATAAATTTGAATGATTTGAATGATGTTGATTTGAATGATGTTGAAGAAGTCTTAAAAATCATGCCGACTGGTTATGTTTTTTAAATCTGATTGAGTCCTGCCTATACCTCTATACCTTGTAAAAAAATTCTTGATACCTGACAGCTGAACAAGAATAAATTGGCCATATTTCTGTAAATTAAGTTCTGAGAGAGTATTCTATTATTCATCTGAATTATATATATTACCTGATATGATACTATTTATTATGTACCTAATTTAAGGAAATATGACCAAAAATTTATGTTTGTTCAGCTGTCACGTATCAGGCTATATTTTACAAGGTATACTCCATCGCGAAAAAGGCGTGATGTTATAAATAAATAAATTATAAGATGAGATTGTGTTTACAATCCCCATAAATTAAAACTCACCTTAAAACATAATAATTTGTATTAAAATTATTCATATCTCTGCGATATATTACCTATATTATAGTTTGTTGTGACATGCGCCAGAGCTCTAATTAAAATATAGTTATATCGACGATAATTCACTCAAACAGACAAGAGATTACGTTAGTTTTATACCAACTAAATAAAATAAAATAAAGTGTTAATCAATCAATCAATCAATCAATCAAGTAGGTAACTTTCTAATTCGCGTCAAAATTGCATAACAATATCTGCATAATACACCTGGAAGAGATTGCTCTGAGCGATAAGGCCGCCAGTTGTTCTCTTTCTGGTTTTAAGTTTTCTTCCTTGTTATTTGCTTTATTGTGGTACCAATTGCCACTTCAAGTTGCTAATCCGCTGGGCTATGCACTTCTGATTCGATCTCGTAGAGAAATACCGAGCATAGCCCTCTCGATTAGCTCGTTGCGCTAATTTTAACTTACTGATAAGGCTTACAGCCAGAGATCGCGTTTCAGATCCGTAAGTCAACACTGGTAACACACACTGGTCGACTGGACTTTCAATTTGAGGCACTGAAGTATTTTGGACAAGAAGTAGCCAATATACGTTATCAAAAACTATTAACGTGCAACCGCTGACGTAACATTTGTTTGCGGAAACGTATGCTTTACCTATTAACCTCACTCACCCCTGCCAAAATTTACAAAAAAAAATTATAACTAGAAGTAGCGTAGGGCAATTCCTTATTTTATATTCAAAATGTTTACTCGTATAGGGCACCAACATAGCTATTCGGGTAGATAAAATTGTAACTAAGGTCAGTCCTCTGTAATTTTTGAGATTGTCAAATGTCATTATGCTCCACTAGCGACGCTGTTTACTGAACAAATAAGCTGGTGAAGTTGTACAGTTAAATATATACGTAAGAAGTCTGACTAATCATAGACGTATCGTAAACAAAATGTCATCCCTCTCAGTTGTATGAGAACGTCATTTTGAATGATATTAGTATCTGACAGTTAGAAGTACTTATATTTAATGACAGAATATGTCACAAGTAGTTGTAGTGGTAGGCCTCTTTTGCAGGGGGTCGCCTGGGGAAGTACCACCTTTGCCAGTTATTCATCCGCCAAGCAGTAATGTGCAAACATTACTGTGTTCCGGTCTGAAGGGTAATTTAACCACCGAAATTACTGGGCATGACGAGATTCAACAATTCATATCTCAGGGTGACAGGCGCAGTGCAGTGCCGCGCAGAATTTTGAACTTTAAAACACTGGGTGGCACTGTGTCAGATATGGGCAATCATGCTTACCATCTGGCATCTGATTTGCTCGTCTTGTCACTCACTATAATAAAAAATTATTTCTGAAAAAAGAAAAAATATCACGATAATTTTATTATGAACTGAAATAGTTGTTTTGCGTTATGTTGTTTGTATTTCACAAAATCAATAACATAATCGAAATTAAAATGGAAAAGAAAAGCTGCTTGGGTCTACAGATAAAACTAAAATAATATTGTTAAAGAAAGCGCTTACTGTTTTACTGTTTTAGGTAGATAATATTTGTGCAACAAATTCCCTATCATAATCCTTGACCTTGCATCGTAGCACTTGTCGTAGACAGAGCTACGAGCTACGACGCTACGAGCTATCAATGTAAAATATTACTATTACCGTATATTAAAGATAATATTCGTTTAAATTACAGCTAATATACGAAAAGCTCGTAATTATCTTGAATATTATAATCATAGTTCTTTGCTACACCTGAAATGAGAATTCCAGTATCAAAATAAACTGCAACTTTATGTTTTTAGAACACAAACAAACAGACTGATGGATCAGATATTTGCTCATCATAAAACTTTCAAAATATTCTTAAACACAAATCAAAACTGCATATTATTTAGCAGAAATTTCAAATAAATACAGAGTAAAACTGACAAAAAAAAATGTTGATCGATTCAATCAATAAACGCTGCAGAGTTCAAACGCTTCAATGTTTACAATCCAACAAACTAAAATATAATAATGAGCTTAGCTTGTTTTCAATTGCTCCAATAACCGTTTCCAGCCAGTTTTATTTTGTAAACAGTGCTGGAGGCGCGGCGTCTAATGCAGCTTAATTGAAGCTAGCGCGACAGCGCGCGAGTGAAAGCTAAGCTTGTCTGAACGGCTGAAAGAGTAGCTGCGAGGCTAGCATCCGCCTAAAATGGGGTGATCGCGCGGCATGGTATCGTATTGCGGGTATAAAAAGAATCAGAGCACCCCGCCGCCGGTCAGAACGGCTTCAAACGTGAGTACGCGCGCACCTCCCGTGCGGTAATACTGTGAGTGCAACCCGACGCGATACCGAACAGTTACCGCATGCCACATGCCATCCCACAGTGCATACAACTAGTGACGTGCCCACCTGTGCCCTAACCAGCTGATTTATCTCGTGATTGGATTGATTGTGAAGTGTCGAACTCTGGAGTGAGCTTCATGGTGTTTGGTTAACGGTTTAATTATAGAACGCGATTGGACTACACTGTTTACGGATCTGTTGGTAACATAACGATAGCTTTACATTAAACTTTTATTGAAGTGAAAGCTTTATTTAAATGACAAGTCAATTAAGTTTATATTAAGTGATTTAATTAAGTGATAACTGACTTGAAGATTGAATTTGAATTTGAAAACAATTTTAAAGTAAGTTGAATTTGTAACATCATTAAAATTTTAAATGATTACGAAATAGAAATAAAAGCAAAGACAAACGAAATAAATAATGTATAAGTAGAAACAGATATAGAATAAATCGAGTAAACAGAATTAAACCAAATAAAGTGAAGAATATAATATAACAACCATTGATCGACCATCACCATAAAAGACAATAAACAATCCAGTGAGGGATAGATCTGCTGGCGTGGTTCCAGGCGCGCATTCCACTGTGACGTAACATCCGCAAAGGGCCGTTCGGGATAAGCTAATAAAAACGCTCGGTATTACGCAAACGGGCGCTCGCGCTGGCAGCGGGCCCGGTCGCGACTCGGGTTACACCCACAAATAGCCGCACGTTCGCCGCCGCACACGCCGCCGACTCCACTCGACGCGACTAACCTCCACATCCTTACAGGAAGGCTCAAGGGCAACGTTCTCGTGTCTCGACTAGCCCAGAAGTCTCGTTAGCCCTCCGAAAATGCCGAAGCCTGTCGTACAAGAGGGCGATGACCCTGATCCGACCCCGTATCTCTTCGTTTCTTTGGAACAGAAACGTATCGACCAGAGCAAACCCTACGATGGTAAGAAGGCATGCTGGGTGCCTGATGAAAAGGAGGGCTTCCTGCAGGGCGAGATCAAGGCCACCAAGGGAGACTTGGTCACCGTCAACCTGCCCGGAGGCGAGGTAATGCATTTAGTGACTTTTGCCAGATATAGGTTATATCATGTGATAAGAATTTAAGACCAAAGTAAAGACAAGCAGATAACAATTAGTTGTGAAGGATATAATAATTATATTCTAATCAATGAAAATGAATGCCAGTTATGTTAGAAATAATTGTTATCAATGAATACAAATTAACTAAACATAGTAAAGATTAGAATTAGATGCCATTAGATGTTATCATAATTATTGAACATAGTAGAGATATTTTTTTTTAATGGAACAAAAAGAAGAAGAATGTCATAGTGACCTTAGATATTTTTACTCCATCGTGTTTATGTTTATACAGCAACTTTACATGTATCTTAAATGAGCAGGAGAAGACGTTAAAAAAGGAACTTCTCGCGCAAGTAAACCCGCCGAAATTCGAGAAAGTCGAGGACATGGCTGACCTGACTTACCTTAACGACGCTGCCGTCCTCCACAACCTTCGACAACGATATTATGCGAAACTGATCTATGTAAGTAGGCGCCATGAGCGCCTAAATCATTACTTACACTAATTTAACCATTTTTCCCACAGACCAAAGACTTCAAGAAGGATCTTGTAGGTCAAGTCAACCCACCTAAGTACGAGAAATGCGAGGATATGTCCAACTTGACATACCTCAACGACGCTTCTGTTTTGTATAACTTGAAGCAGAGATATTATCATAAGCTCATCTACGTAAGTCGGGATCGCGATCGGTTCGGCCGTTGCAGTGTGCATGTACCTCACCTTACCAATCTTTCAACACTGTAGACACATTTCTCGATGTTGGGTTTGTACCAAGTTTTAAAGTGCAATAGATGCCCATGAACGGCGCAATTGCTGTTGGATTGATGTCTCGTTTGAGATATAAATAGCCGACCAGCTGTTGTTACGAGTATTCTAGTTCATGGATATTTTAGTACTCATCGATCAAGTGGTTTCGCTCTCGATGGACTAATTACTTTGCATTGTATGTGTTGATGTGATTTAGATCGATTGTAAAAATAACTTTATGAAATAAATCTTCATCAGATATCATTAGCAAGACCACAATATTCGTAGGAATGTGTCTATAAATCCATCTCCAACTTCCATATTGTGAGTTAACCTTACCTAGGACCGATCTTGAACCCTCTTACACAGGACAAGTCGGTGCGAAGGACTCGAAGGCGTCCAGAAGATTTCAACAGTTTTTAATATTTTCACTTTAGAATATTCTTCTATATTCTTGATAGATTAGTTTGTGTTGTGTTTAGTTTCTTTCCAGTTTTAAAGGATGTTTTCTTGATACAGAGCAAAAGGTATCGTTACTATACCCCGCTCTTGTATTAAAGGTTTTGTTTTATCAGCATTGTCTTGATAATAAGGATCAAATTAATGGTTTTTTTTTGTGATTGGACAAAACTCTTTGCAATTCTGGAACTTTTCGAAAGAATAAAAATCCTTCTGTATTATAATCCTTCTATATTTTTATATGTTCTTAGCCATCTCTTAAATATTGCAAAGGGATTTTTCCTGATTATTTTAAACACAGAGATCTACAGTATCATTACAATACTCTCTGTGCCTTTTTTTTTATTTTTTATGTTTTTGTATTTTAAATGTGTATTCATTGTCCTTTTACTCCATTTATCACCACTTTCTAAAATACAAATTCATATTATATTTTGTTTTTGCCTTAGAGCTTAGCCAAAAAAGAGAATATCCTCTCATAAGATATTTATAAAAATATCTTTACCAGATTCTTGTAATTTGAAACTTTTAGTGGTCTTCCTTTTACCCTCATCATTGCCATTATTACCTTCCTTATCATTATCACCATTATTTTTCTAGCTACTCGTATCTTATTTTTAGTTTTTATGACCACGTTTTTCCCGTTTTGGTTATCCAACGATAACTGTGTCTACCATTTTATCACCAATATCACACTTGTTCTTATCTTCATTATTACCTCCACGATCATTTTGTCCTTATCACCAAAGTTGTCCTTCTTAACACCTTTACACACATCATCAGCCGGAAGACGTCCACTGCTGAACATAGGCACCCCCCATAGAATGCCATAAACTATTCATATGGGGGGATTTTTCCGTAATCATATTCCGGAATACCTTAATCCTGGCCAATTTTATTCCCGTCGTTCTTGATAGATTAGTTATTGTGATATTGACGTTGTCCTTATCGCCACCTTCATTCTTGCCAAATTCACTCCCATCTCCCATGATACTTTTACTAGTTTTTTCACGCCTTGTAAATCACAACAGACTTACTCCGGTCTCTTCTGCGTGGCCATCAACCCATACAAGCGGTTCCCCGTGTACACCTTTAGATGCGCCAAGCTGTACAGAGGCAAGCGTCGCTCGGAGGTGCCCCCTCACATCTTCGCCATTTCCGACGGTGCTTACGTCAACATGTTGACCAACCACGAGAATCAATCTATGTTGATTACGTAAGTTTAAAATCTACAACTGACCTCTTACACGGTGATGTATTTTGCATGACTTTCTTTTAGCCCTATCCTTGGACTTATTGGTATCATCGCATGTGAAAGACCAAACAAAATCAAGCCATAATAAATAGTACCACTACAGAAACTTTGATTGTAGAAGATAATAGTAGTAAATAAAGTTACTCAAAAATCACCTAATATAAAAATATGTTAAAGTAATCTGTTAACCTACTGTAATCAATAAAACATAGGGAATGTGCATAATTCCCCTTGATTCAACAACACATTTTTACACAACAGCGGTGAGTCTGGTGCCGGAAAGACTGAGAACACGAAGAAGGTAATTGCGTACTTCGCCACCGTTGGTGCTTCCCAAAAGAAGGACCCCTCCTCGGAGAAGAAGGGCTCCCTGGAAGACCAGGTCGTACAGACTAACCCGGTACTTGAAGCTTTCGGTAACGCCAAGACTGTGCGTAACGACAACTCTTCCCGTTTCGTAAGTATTTGTTTGACTATTTTCTAGAAATAAGGTAGTTAAGGTAGCTTTCTGGAATTAAGGTTAGATTATTATTTAGGATGGATAATAGTGAAAAAAGTTAGCTAACTTAGGGTAGTCCACATGACAGGCATTAGGCGTGTGGTTTGACAAATGATAAGATTGTGATTTTGTAAACGCTTCGAACGAAATACGCTGTCATAAGTACCAAACTTTTTTATTCAATAACAAGTTATTGATCATCCAAAACAAACAAAATAATCTCCATTTAAAACTATTAGGTTCTAGAACGACTATCTGTTATGTGTTTGGGTTCTAACATCACGAAGATATGAAATCGACGTTTTCGATGTGGCCAACGTTAAAAAATACTACAAATTGTGATTTGTTTCTCCCCAGGGTAAATTCATCCGTATCCACTTCGGCCCCTCCGGTAAACTGGCTGGTGCTGATATTGAGACGTGTAAGTATTCCATTTAGTTAGGTTAAACTAAGTTTTGTTCTTTATTTACTTCGTAAGAGGGTAAAAAATTTCAAGGGTTTTTTGATTTTTGATTCAGCTGTTCCATTTCTATCATGTAACAACTACAAGCAACTTACAAATTACTCAAGGAAACCAGCCCTGCTGTGTAGTAAATGAATTGTTATGAATATGATTTCTTTATATTAAGATACTTTACTACATAAAATCTAATGTAAATTTCGTCAAATTATTTTATACCACAAAATTATCTTAACTATACTCGTGCCTTCCTAATTCACTGTTTCATTTAGTTAATCTACAAGACTTGTAATAACAAAGTTCTCTTTACCCACAGACCTGCTTGAGAAAGCCCGTGTCATCTCCCAGCAGACTCTTGAGCGTTCCTACCACATCTTCTACCAGATGATGTCTGGCTCTGTCCCTGGACTTAAGGGTACGTATGGGAACTACCCGTAGAAGGGATATAAAATGGCAATAAACTTGGAGGCTTACGATAAATATAATAGATAAATGAAGCAAAAGCTATCTTTAAATGGAAAATTATTAATCACATATTAATTCCTAAATGGAAATGAACTTTATATCAATATAATAATGAGGTAAAAATTATGATAATGTTGAAAGAGATAATAATGACAAAGCTTATGAAAATGTCTAAATTTTTTTAATGCATTTTTTTGTCTGATTTCACCAAAAATATAAATAATATATCTATAGTTTTATCTTGTCATCTTGTGAGCAAAGGGCACTTAATAAGTGATTAAATGTTAGATAGAAACACGAAATTCAAAGTAGTACAAGGTCTGGTGAAGTCAGTCTTATAATGTTTTATTTATTAATGTTTGATAACTTATAAATAGTAACCTGAAATCACACGTTAACGTTATCAAACATTAATTTAAGCTGTGTTATGTTTAAGTATGATCTACACAAACAGAAAAACCTAAACCTAGACGAATCCAATACAATACAACACTGTACCCAGACTTAACATTCCACAAACCGTTTATATAACTTTTCTTTTAAAAATTTAGAGATGTGTCTGCTGTCGAACGATGTATATGACTATTACATCATCTCGCAAGGAAAAACTACCATCCCCAACCTAGATGATGGAGAGGAATGTACTCTCACTGACGTAAGTTCAGCCCTCGAGACAAGAGGCTGTGGATTTACCGTTAGGACCCTGACCGGCTCGCCGCAAGCAACCGGCTGCCGGTCAGTTATCTCGTCCCATACTGACGGAGATATACTTAGTTCATTAGTTTATCCTTAGAGATGTGTTTAGCATGTTTTTACCACTCGGAGACACCAATTATCAAATGTGACTGTGATTAGTGTCGTTTTGTAGGCATGTGCCTTTTGTCTAACGATATCATGGACTACCACATCGTGTCGCAAGGCAAGACTACCATTCCCGGCTTAGACGACGGCGAGGAAATGAATCTTACCGACGTGAGTCAACAACGTGACCGCTGACTCATATCATTCTTTCTATCCTCTTAAATTTCTACATTTCATCCGCTAACCGCTTGTCGCTTAATTCTGAGTGAACGCTCAGTCTTCGCATGTATGTCAGAACATTTTGGTGTTTCCAGAGATAACGATGCTTAGCAACCGCATCACGGACTATCCCCTCATAAGTCAAGGGAAGACGCGTATACCTGGAATCAACGACGCTCTGGAGTTCGAACTGACGGTCGTAAGTTGCGAACTGCGCATGGAGCGTGCGTCTTGCTTCAGATATCCGTCTATATTGGTCCGTTGCACCAAAATTTCTGACAAACACGTGAAATGCTCGCTCCTTGCAAGTGTTCCGCAGGCCTTCTTGCACAGGTTTTACACGAGCAAACGTTTGATCCCGTTCCAGCACGCGCACCATCACAAACAGACTAATATTTTACAGACACAATACAGTCAGGATCGTCGACGGTTTTAGGGTTTCCTCCTTAGTTATGCGAAAAATTGACGATTCTCATGATTGTGTAATTTACCAACAGCTCAGTGTTTGTTAACCGACAACATCTACGATTACTATAACGTCTCCCAGGGTAAGGTTACCATCCCCAACATGGATGACGGCGAAGAATGTATGCTTACCGATGTAAGTAATAGATATCCAACAACACGGATGGTAATGTTGAATTAGCAAGATACGTATTGAGTTACACATACGGAAGTTTTGAAATTAAACCATTATGTTATCGACAATAATGGCTACCTTTGGATGAACCAACCACAAACTTTTATTTCCAGCAAAAACTTTATTCCAAATTTGCTACGATTGAATCGAACTCCTTTTGTTAGATGATAGATCCTGAACCTAGTAGCTGCACTATTATTAGATAAAGTGTGACGTTAATTTCGGTATGACAGTGGCTAATTCAGAGACGGTAACTACTGCTATGTCAGAAATTATTGTGTTAAAATTAAAAGTATAAGATCACCCTAGTACCCTGATTCCCGTGATAAACAGCAAACCTGTGCACCAAGACAATAGTGATGCCAAGTGCTTGATACTAATGCTTAATTATAAAATTGCCTAACATAGATTAAGATCATCACTAATTTGTACTTATGTAATTTTATATTAAGTTTAATTTATATAGATATAACTACTATCTGTACAGGTACTATTCATTTTATATTTTAATAAAACTAGGTCCCTTCTTCTCTAGTCAAATTGACTCTTTATTATTTCTGATTGATTTGAATCACTCAACCGTAAAAACTCTTTCTTACACATAAAAAGATAATTAAGAAGTATTGAAAAATCATCAAGGAAATTCAGCCTCACATGCATTTACGACAAGGTACCGAGTTCGGGTTTATGTCATAAAAGGGATTCGACATACCAACGATACGTATTCGATATGGTTATTTTAGTCAATAAATTCATGCGGGTTCGTCAAAAATGTGAGTCTTACTTGTATTTTAACTTGTAGCAAGCCTTCGACATCCTCGGCTTCACCCAGGAAGAGAAAGACAACGTTTACAAGATCACCGCCGCCGTCATGCACATGGGTGGCATGAAGTTCAAGCAGAGGGGTCGTGAGGAACAGGCTGAGGCTGACGGCACTGAGGTTCGTAATAAATTTACAACTAGTTTTATCGACATTTTGTTATTTACATTAAGTATTTCTCAAAGTCAAAACCCAAAAGTAGCACGTAAAAAATCACTCTTGAAAATCATGTGACGAATTTAGTAAAATGCTAATTTATTGGCATATCGCTTAACTTATGGCAAATTTCTTGCTCCCGAAAATTGTTTTACTCATTAAAAAGCTAAATATATGACGAGAACGCACGGTAGACTCAGTACTGTTTATCTTTATTGACGTGCAAAAGTGTCAGATTATGACCTATTTGAATAAATCTGTTTGAGTTTGAGTTTGAGTTTGAGTGCTTTTCTTATTATAGGAGGGTGAGAGGGTCGCCAAGCTCCTCGGCGTTGACGTTCAAGATCTTTACAAGAACTTGCTGAAGCCTCGCATCAAGGTCGGAAACGAGTTCGTCACCCAGGGTCGTAACAAGGACCAGGTCGCCAACTCCGTCGGTGCTCTCTGCAAGGGCATGTTCGATCGTCTCTTCAAGTGGCTCGTGAAGAAGTGTAACGAGACCCTAGACACCAAGCAGAAAAGGCAGCACTTCATCGGTGTACTGGATATCGCCGGTTTCGAGATCTTCGACGTGAGTTTCTGGGGAGATGGGATCTCTGTTAAGGGTCACCATAAATGTTCAGTAGTTAAAGTATCAAAGTACAGGAGCAGTCTGCCTAATATTAATGTCGGGTCATTGGAGATAGTTATTATTTTTACGAAAAGTTGGTGACTTACATATATTAATATTTTAAACTTTTACTTGAAGTGCCTGCTGGACATTTTTGAGGCCAGTAATCATGTTTTAGTAATTCTACTAGTAGAACAAGTGGAATATTTTTAAGAGACGAAAAAAGTTTTGGTTTAATGATTTCAAAACTTTGGTCTCATGACTTACATACCTATTATAAAGACCTATTATAAAATTGAATTTATTAATAATTTGTATTAATGCAACTTTACTTCCTTAGTATAATGGGTTTGAGCAACTTTGCATTAACTTCACAAATGAGAAACTCCAACAATTCTTCAATCATCACATGTTCGTTCTTGAACAAGAAGAGTACACCAAGGAAGGCATCCACTGGGAATTCATTGATTTTGGAATGGATTTGCTCGCCTGCATAGATCTTATCGAGAAGGTACACCGAGAGTTCGAAGCTTCGGTTGGGATCAATCTGTGTTCCGTTTTCAGCAGTCGTACTCCCGCTAACTAACCTTGGTGGTCGTAGAATAGTAGTAATTAACTTTGTTTTATCCTATATCTCATCTGGGTTTTCTGTTATATACAAAAGTACAACGGTTTCGAGCAACTCTGCATTAACTTCACCAATGAGAAGCTCCAGCAATTCTTTAACCACCACATGTTCGTACTCGAACAAGAAGAGTACAAGAAGGAGGGAATCAACTGGACCTTTATCGATTTCGGAATGGACTTGCTCGCTTGTATCGATCTTATAGAGAAGGTAATAGTCGACGGTGTCGTTACCCGTCGACGCTGGGAGCAGTCCGTACGGGGTAGTGTTTGTTACTTTTGTCGAATCTTGGGCCAAAAGAGACGGGCTCGTTCGTATCATTCGGGCCAAAAGAGACGGGTCCAATTTTAGGGTTGTTTTAGGGTCAACTGTGGAATGAGATCCACAGCCTACCTGTTCCTTTCACCCTTGACTTAACATTCATTATCCCTGCAGTTCAACGGTTTTGAACAACTCTGCATTAACTTCACCAACGAGAAACTCCAGCAGTTCTTTAACCATCACATGTTCGTACTGGAACAAGAAGAGTACCAACGCGAAGGCATTGAATGGACTTTCATTGACTTTGGCATGGATCTCCAAAATTGCATTGACCTTATTGAAAAGGTATATGGCGTCAAAGCAGCATTGAACGCTTGCCTCACGCCATAGGGTCCTCGAACAACGTCATCCAAATAACAATAGGGCATAATATTATATTGTCTCCCAACATTTTTCGAATTTGGCAAAAAATTTCAACTATGACGTTATTCGAAAGACTTATCAATGCTACGAGCTAATTTGTTTTTGTGTGATTTCTCTCGTGTGTATTTTCTACTATCTTTCTTTAGAATAATCACGTCAGACCTTTCAGGACACGCGTACCTACAGCATACCACTTATCTTTTCATTTTAATGAGACTATCGATTATTTTTTCCATGTTCGCGATGCAGATGAACGGGTTTAATCAGCTATGTATTAACTTTACCAACGAAAGGTTGCAACAGTACTTTAACCATTTCATGTTCGTCCTAGAACAAGAAGAGTATGAGAGAGAAGGGATTCATTGGGAATTTATTGATTTTGGTATGGATCTACAAGCAACAATAAATCTAATAGAAAAGGTATTAGTCGAGTAAAGTTTAGAGCTTGAGGGCCACGGCTAGCAGGGCTTTAAGCTAAAGTCATGGCCTGCAAAGTACATGTAGCTGCAACCCCCATCCCGGTATTCAGTAGGCATTAACTTAAGATATCGCTTGACCCACTCATTCAAGCAATCGAAACCATAGCAAATATTTGAAGTATATTTCATACATTGCATCAGCTATCGCGAACGCAATGCGAAATGCAACACATCCGAAACACTGTCCTTGTTAGGTTTGCACAAAAGTAATGAATTAAATATGAATTTCTATTTTTGATTTAATGCATTTAACAAGTAATAATAAATATAAAGTTGCCAGTATTATAATATAATCAGTACAGAAAAATTATGCTTTTTACGCATTCGTGGAACATATAATTTTGGTAGAAAGCATTTTGCTACAAAGCATTGTAGCAAAAAGAAGCAATTAAAACTAAGAGTAGGTTTTCTAAAATGAGCACCGCTAAAATGATATATCTACACTACTCATAATCTATTTGCATGTTGCTTGTGAACCTAATGCCTAACACTACACTTTACAAATAAATACGCCAGCTTATTTTGATCTACTTCCCAAATAAATGTACTTTGTAAAATTTTATTTCCATATACAGTAATTTCATGTTAATGTAAATGTTCAAGATAACGTTTCTCTAAAATCAAAGTAATTTATAAATTTCCTCTAGTAAAATCAGCACTAACACCGCTTGATTTGTGTCGCTACATTCGCGGTCTAACCTCTCCGGTACGATTCCAGCCCATGGGTATCCTCTCCATCCTTGAGGAAGAGTCTATGTTCCCGAAAGCCACCGATCTGACCTTCGTTGAGAAGTTGAACAACAACCACTTGGGCAAGTCTGCTCCTTATCTGAAGCCGAAGCCCCCCAAGCCCGGTTGCCAGGCCGCTCACTTCGCCATTGGTCACTACGCCGGTAATGTAAGTATGCAAGAACTTTCTTTTATCATACACGTTCAAATTTGATGAGAAACTCATCTTTTACGCCAAAACCTATGCAAAAGTTGACCACCAACAAAACACTCAATTTCAGTAAACTTTATCCAGGCACAAGAATTGTGATCTGCGGATGCCCCTTAAACTTAAGAGGAAAATGTACAAAGACCTGTCCTATTGTATGGAAGAATGTATGCGGAAGAGATGCGAATGTTAAGATGGATGTATGGAGTGACAAGAATGGATAATATTAGAAATGAATACGTAAGGGGAAGTTTGAAAGTAGCACCAGTGACTGAATAGAATAGAAATGAAATGAAAAGTGGAAGACTAACTTGGTATGGACATGTTATGCGAAGGAATGAAAGTCACTTGGACAAAAGGACTATGAGGATGGATGCAAGTGGTTAGGTGTGGTGTTGAGGAGATGTATGCTAAATAAGGTTATGCGTGAAAAAGGAGTGAGTGCAGAAAAGATGATAGTCTGGAATGGCGGATGAAGACATGCTGTGCCGACCCCACTTAGTGCACATGGGCAGGAAAATGATGATTTATCCAGGCACAAGAAAACTCGTTGAAAATGCTGGACATTAAATTAGTCCTACCGTTGTGCTGAGTTATAAAACGATATAAAACTTTTAATTTTTGGTTATCCGTTTTTCTTTCTTGTCGCTTTTATAGACCACAATACTGTAATATCATCTACATCACGACGTGTTTTGTTGCCTTTTGCAAATGAAATCACTACCATTTTGCTACCATCGTATAAGACCAATATTTTCATGAATTTTGACAAATATGTAATTTTTTGTCTTCTCAAAATAGGTCGGCTACAACATCACTGGGTGGCTTGAGAAGAACAAGGACCCTCTTAACGACACCGTTGTCGACCAGTTCAAGAAGGGACAGAACAAGCTGTTGATTGAAATCTTCGCTGACCACCCCGGTCAGTCTGGTGACGCTGGCGGCGCGGCCGGTGGCAAGGGTACGTATCTAACTATTTTGATAAATTTTGGGAAATTATTACAGCACCATTAATTTGATATGACTTTCTATAGCATTCTGACGTCGATGGAGCAACAGGTACATGAGCTGTATACTTCAACTGTATACAATGACATTCACATATTGTCTTCATCATATTTCATCTGATACCAATACCGAAAATTTAATACTTCAACCTCGGTTCATTACACCACTATTTCTACTTCTGATTGGTAATAAATCATGTTCAAATTTATGACACATTTTTAATGACTAGGCGCTGGTGGCAAACGCGCTAAGGGTTCTGCCTTCCAGACCGTATCATCACTCTACAGGGTAAACTGGCAAAAATAAGACTAGCTTCTGTGCCTTCAGCGCGGCTTCTCTGTATTCGTCTATCTACATGCTTGAGGCTGGCTCATTTCGGGCCAATCTCTCTGTCTACCATTAGGGTGCTTTTCCATTAAACTGTATAGTAGATATTATCATCTACCGATAAGACTCATCATTTTAGAAGCCCCTTGTTGGTGGATATTCTGCTTAGCAAATATCTGGAAAGGCACCCTCAGGGTCATCATTGCACGCTTTCATTAATTTTTGTCTATGTATCTATAGTTTACAGCACAGCTCATGTCGCCGGCAATGTCGCAGGTGCTATGGCCTCCCAGTCTATGTCCTAGTGACGTCTTTGTGATCGTTCTTTTACTAATCATATTTGTTAATGTACATCCATAGGCGGTCGCGGTAAGAAGGGCGGTGGTTTCGCTACTGTATCCTCCGCTTACAAGGTTTCAAACTATTTAAGATTATTTTTTGGTTTTTTATTCACCACTGATGTAGTACAAACTACTTAGAAGTAGGTCTACATCGAGTGATTTTTATTTATTAAACTACGAGAGGACATCCATTATCTCTCGATCATTCATTAAAAATATACTTTAAGATCATGATCACTCATTGTAGAAGAACAATGGTAAACATGATTACCAGTGTGTCGATCAATATAAAGAAAAGCAGTAAATGTAGTTCTATATGAAATCCTTTCTACGTTCTGCTGAGTAAATCTAACCATGCTTGTGTATTTGTGATTTTATGTTTTAACCCCAATGTGTGTCAATATTTTTGTATGCCAGGGGCTACAAAAAGGTATGGTGTATTACTTATTTTATGAAGATTAATCTACCCATCAGTCTGAACAAGTAGGAAAAAGAAATAAAAATTTGAGAAAATAATAACCTTCTCACACAACCTGATTAATTTCATATGGGAAGTTATTTGTTTTGCTTATTGAATTTCTTTGTTTTACAAGTAGTTTGGTTTGATGGATTGATGTATCTAATTAAGTATAACTACCATTTTTCACACCTGTTATTTGTCATACATTCTCCATTAAAATACTTCTCTGTGTGCAAAACATTTCATTGTGTGTCGCTTTTTAATGTGTCAATTAAGTACTTTTAAACAAAATTTTATGTTTTGCTTGATTTTTTGGGGAAATGACGAGAATACTTAACGAATATGTATGTACAGGAACAACTTAACAACCTGATGACCACCCTGAGGTCTACTCAGCCTCACTTCGTACGTTGTATCATCCCCAACGAGTTGAAACAGGCTGGTGAGTTCATTTTACACTAATTATTGAACCTAGAGGTAGAAATACCTATAAGAGATCCAACGTAACTTTTGACAGCTTTTTTTTAGGATTATTAGAAAGATGAATTAGAATTTACTCGAGCAAACACCTTTTAATAATTGAGAAATTGGCTGAATTTTACTAAATCTTATCCGAGCTCAAACGCACGTGAACTATCCTAAATGAGTAAAAAAAATGATGGTGTTGTTACTCATTTTGTATATATTAGAAGGTATTTTATTGTCTTCATTATTTTACAACTTACAGTTATTGTTTTTAAATATAACTATGATGAACTGTATTTTTCTCCTCGTGAATTGTATCCTGTAATATCTTCACGTTAATGTTTATCATCCAGGTCTCATCGACTCCCACCTTGTGATGCACCAGCTCACCTGTAACGGTGTGCTTGAAGGCATCCGTATTTGCCGTAAAGGTTTCCCCAACAGGATGGTCTACCCCGATTTCAAGCTCCGGTAAGTTGCCAACCGCATCAACATCTAAATCTATTTTAAGATCAAACGACTCATCTGAAAAAATGTTTACTAAATCGTCATCCACTTTATTTTCATATCAGTCGTATAAATTTATGCTGACATGGTTATATTTTCGGATGAAGTCTAAACAAATTCTTTCCTCTGGAATATTCGTGGCGTATTTATTTCGGTGCTGCAGCCGGTGACGTCATCGCAACATTCATCCGAGTAACACTTTCTAAATTTAATTCAATGATTAGTCACTCGCACCTGGATACAGGTGTCCAGCTATTTTAAGAGGATGTTGATATTAAACGTTTTATTATGAACAGTTACATGATTCTTGCGCCAGCCATCATGCAAGCAGAAAGCGAACCTAAAGTCGCAGCCGCGAAGTGTCTGGAATCTTGTGCGCTCGATCCCGAAAGCTATCGTATTGGCCACACTAAGGCAAGATAACCTGATACCACCCCTGTTGTGGTGACAGCATGATATACCGGAAATACACTTAAACTCTAAGGAATAGAGTTTGTGAACCCTCCCATGATCTATGTTAAACATATATGTACACCTGAATTTTATGATCGAATGCACCCTAGTTGTAGCCCTCTTTGGTTATATTTTACATCAAAACTATTCCTTCATCTTTTATGTACTATAAACCAGAACGTTACTTATTTCTGAAATGTTGAATGTTACTGAATGCGATACCCAGCAATATATATTGAGCAGCACTACTTTACAACCCTCATACCATGTAATATGATACTGCCTACATATAGTATCTGTTATGTTATATATAAACCACTCCCTCATTGTGTGTCCATATTATTTTGGTAATATAGTTACAAGATCCTGGCCCCTCAAGCTGTGGAAAAGGAATCCGATCCTAAGAAGATCGCTCAAGTGATCCTGGAAGCTACTGGCTTGGATGTCGAGTCCTACCGTCTCGGCCACACCAAGGCATGTCTGAGCACCAGTAGTTAGCGGTTTGCGTCGATGCGACCCCAACCACACCGCACGGGTCGCTCGGCTTTTATTGTGCTTGTCGAATTAAATCAGCACCTCGAGACCGGTGTTAATTCGACTTTAGATATTTAGATGTTCCAATCCGCTTACCCCAGAGAGTCCTAAATACTCTGACTCTTGCGTGATTCCTATCCTGTACCCTACATACACTGTACAATACACACCACTTTTATATTTTGTGTTCCTCGAACGCAGATACAAAATTCTGTGCCCGAACCTCGTCAAAGAGCCCATTACTCCGGAGAAAGCGTGTGAGAAAATTCTCGAACACACCGGCTTGGACTCAGAATCTTTCAGGCTCGGGAAGACAAAGGTAGACGAGCACATGCATGACATACAACACATGGTCTAAATTCTTCCTGACTCTCTGTGCATGGCATTCTAACGGCTATTCCTATCTTCCTATCTTTGTGTGTTTATAATCTCTTTCTAAAAATATCTCTTACAATTTACTAAAAAGATAAAATATCAAAATTACACCAAAGATATTTTATTCAAGACTTAATCATTTTAAACACATTATGACTTCGATGAAACGACCGTCGCTCTAACACATCCTTATACGAGCAGGTGTTCTTCCGCGCTGGTGTCCTGGGTCAGATGGAAGAGTTGCGTGATGACAGGCTGTCCAAGATCGTGTCTTGGCTCCAGGCCTACATCCGTGGTTACCTGTCCCGTAAGGAGTACAAGAAGCTGCAGGACCAGAGGTACCACCGCGCTCTATATTGAAACTGGCCTCGCTCGTCAACTTTTAATTCGGGAATTAATCATAAATTTATTTCGACCAGGGTCGCCCTCCAAGTTGTCCAGCGCAACTTGCGCAAGTACCTGCAGCTTCGCACCTGGCCCTGGTGGAAGTTGTGGCAGAAGGTCAAGCCCCTCCTCAACGTCACCCGTGTCGAGGACGAGATCGCCGTAAGTGTCTGTCGCCATACATTTGATCGAAATGTTTGAGCACTCCCGTAGGCGAAGTAGGCGCGTGAGTCAAGATACCGCAAATAGATCAAACCGCGCCCACCTGTCGGTTACGCGACACCGCAATACCTGCTCAGCCATTTCTGGAGGCCGCGCTCCCTCCCGCCCGCGGGCGCTACGTCACTCCGCGAGTTCTCCAGCGAGTGCGTGGGCGGCGCGCTACCCGCTGGAACACTCCAGCCGCACTCAGTACTGGAGCGGTCGGCGGCGCGCGCACCCCTCCCGACTCGAACGACACGATACATTTTGCATTCCTATTTTTTATTAATGTTTTAATCGAATCAATCGATCATGGCGGAAGTGCACAAAACCGAGTGGAACGGAGTGATGAGTAACGACATATTGCAGAAACTCGAGGAGAAGGCTGCGAAAGCCCAGGAGGCTTTCGAGAAGGAGGAGAAGCTGCGCAAGGAGGTTGAGGCTCTCGCCAACAAACTCCAGGAGGAGAAGACCGACCTGCTCAACAGACTGCAGGGCGAACAGGGCTCCCTGTCCGAGACCCAGGAACGCGCCAACAAACTCCAGGCCCAGAAGAGCGACCTCGAGAACCAACTCAGGGTAAGTCACTATATCATTTAATATGACGAGTGATAAAAATATTTCCCTCTCGACCACTTTGATTTTATTATCCTAATAAACAAACATTAGCCGAGATATGCTGTGATGTGCGACGGGAACTGAACCAGGTAGCTCATTAGTGAAATATTTAGGCCGTGAGGACCGTGCGCGGGAAGAATCTACGCTAATTAAACTAGATGAAATCTCGGCCCGTGGCATAGATTAACATTTTTGGAAAGTTGTATCAACACCCAAATTAGTATAAGTATATGTAGGATCAGAGGTAAAATACAGTGTTGCGAATTACCTCGCTCGGATTTTGACGTGATTCTTTGAATAAACAAAGACTTGTTTATACGGGATATAGTTGGAAGTGTTAAAAATATACCGTGGTCTGCAAGACGGTGCATGGTTTTATTGTAAACCGTTATTGTTCATTACGTGTCGATAGACATGAACCAGATACAAACAATAAAACTACCGTTACGTACGCAATATCTAACTCAGTAAATCGACCGCAACTAATTTAAAGTTTTATTTTTTAGGACACCCAAGACCGCCTTACACAAGAGGAAGATGCCCGCAACCAGCTGTTCCAGGCCAAGAAGAAGCTCGAACAGGAAGTCTCCGGACTCAAGAAGGACGTGGAAGACTTGGAACTTTCCGTCCAGAAGTCTGAACAAGACAAGGCCACCAAGGACCACCAGATCCGCAACTTAAACGACGAGATCGCCCACCAGGACGAGCTCATCAACAAGTTGAACAAGGAGAAGAAACTCCAGGGCGAGTCCACCCAGAAGACCGCTGAGGAGCTCCAGGCCGCCGAAGACAAGGTCAACCACCTCAACAAGGTCAAGCAAAAGTTGGAGCAGACCCTCGACGAGCTGGAGGACTCCCTCGAGCGCGAGAAGAAGCTCCGCGCCGACGTCGAGAAGCAGAGGAGGAAGGTGGAGGGCGACCTCAAGCTCACCCAGGAGGCCGTCGCCGACCTCGAACGCAACAAGAAGGAACTCGAACAGACCATTCAGCGCAAGGACAAGGAGATCTCTTCTCTCACCGCCAAGCTCGAGGACGAACAGTCTCTGGTCAGCAAGCTCCAGAAACAGATCAAGGAATTGCAAGGCCGCATCGAGGAGCTCGAGGAGGAGGTCGAGTCCGAACGCCAGGCTCGTGCTAAGGCCGAGAAGCAGCGTGCCGACCTTGCCCGCGAGCTCGAGGAGCTCGGCGAGAGGCTCGAGGAAGCCGGCGGTGCCACCTCCGCCCAGATCGAGCTCAACAAGAAACGTGAGGCCGAGCTCAGCAAGCTGCGTCGCGACCTCGAGGAGGCCAACATCCAGCACGAGTCCACCCTCGCCAACCTCCGCAAGAAGCACAACGATGCCGTCGCCGAGATGGGCGAGCAGCTCGACCAGCTCAACAAGCTCAAGGCTAAGTGAGTATTTTTACCGCTCTTAAAATTTTATTACCTTAGTCATCGGATACACGTGTTCGGCTGCGGTTTTATAGACTGATCTGTTTCCAAAAATAAATTTGAATATATTTTATTGACTGTAATAACGAATTCAGGGCGGAACATGACCGCGCGGCTTGCTACAGCGAGCTTAACAACACCCGAGGTGCTGTCGATCAAGTGGCGAGGGAGAAGGTACCATGTCACCCTAGTGGCATGCCACCGCACGGGGTGCCCCTGCATGGAACCTTTAACTTGAGACATACACTGTCACACTAGACATAAGACTTTACAGAACCTAATTCCGATCCACTGACCCAATGAGTCATTAACGGAGTATTAAAGTTTTGTGTAATTTATCTATCCAGGGCTGAGAAAGAGCGCTCTCAATACTTTAGCGAAGTCAATGACCTTCGTGCCGGACTCGACCACTTGTCCAACGAAAAGGTACAAATCGACGAAAGGATAATAATATTGTTGTGGCCTCAGCCCTATAGGGCAGACATCGCTTCGCAGCTTAATGAACAAAAAATACCTGAAACACAAAACACCGAAACACATAACAATTCCATTCGAATTAACCATTGATCGACACTAACAAATTAAACATAATATTAGAGTAATAATACGAATACTCATCAAAAAACTTTTGCGTAAATAATAGCAAAAGGGCTAATTTTGCTGTAATAATCATTAAAGTGAAGCTTTGACAGGAATAATTTATAACAAAAGAAATTAACACAAAAGTTTAATTAGGCTTTGGTTTGTATTTAACATTTTTTATTATTGTTGTGCGTGTTCCATTATAATAATTTTTACATAATAACCTCCTCGTATATGAAGAAATAACTCAGAACGCAAACGCACTCTCATTTCAAATCAGAAACATGACAGCGTTTACTATTTACTGTCTACCACTTCATATCATTAAAACATACATTTACTAATTCAAAAAAATAAATAAGATCGCTATTATAATTTTCAACATTGTGGATACAGGCTGCGCAGGAGAAGATCGTCAAGCAGCTTCAACACTCCCTCAATGAAGTCCAGAGCAAGGCTGATGAGGCTAACCGCACCCTCAACGACCTGGACGCCGCCAAGAAGAAGCTGTCCATCGAGAACTCCGACCTGCTCCGCCAGCTGGAGGAGGCCGAGTCTCAGGTGTCACAGCTGTCGAAGATCAAGGTGTCGCTCACCACCCAGCTCGAGGACACCAAGAGGCTTGCCGACGAGGAATCTAGGGTATGTATACCATTGCATCGAAAACCACTTTTATGTTACGACTTTTAACTTGAGACACAATCTAATAAGCTTTATTTGTTGGCAACAGGAACGCGCTACCCTTCTTGGCAAGTTCCGCAACTTGGAACACGACCTGGACAACATTCGCGAACAGGTCGAAGAGGAGGCCGAAGGCAAGGCTGACCTGCAACGCCAGCTCTCTAAGGCCAACGCCGAAGCTCAGATCTGGCGCTCCAAGTACGAGTCCGAGGGCGTCGCCCGCTCCGAGGAACTCGAGGAGGCCAAGCGCAAGCTCCAGGCTCGCCTCGCCGAAGCCGAGGAGACCATCGAGTCCCTCAACCAGAAGGTCGTTGCCCTCGAGAAGACCAAGCAGCGCCTCGCCACCGAGGTCGAGGACCTGCAGCTTGAGGTCGACCGTGCCACCGCCATTGCCAACGCCGCCGAGAAGAAACAGAAGGCCTTCGACAAGATCATTGGCGAATGGAAGCTCAAGGTCGACGACCTCGCCGCCGAGCTCGACGCCAGCCAGAAGGAATGCCGCAACTACTCCACCGAACTGTTTCGTCTCAAGGGAGCCTACGAGGAAGGCCAAGAGCAGCTCGAGGCCGTCCGCCGCGAGAACAAGAACCTCGCCGACGAAGTCAAGGATTTGCTCGACCAGATCGGCGAAGGTGGCCGCAACATTCACGAGATCGAGAAGGCCAGGAAACGTCTAGAGGCCGAGAAGGACGAGCTGCAGGCCGCCCTCGAGGAGGCCGAAGCTGCCCTCGAACAGGAGGAGAACAAGGTCCTCCGCGCTCAACTCGAGCTGTCCCAGGTCAGACAGGAAATCGACCGTCGCATCCAGGAGAAGGAGGAGGAATTCGAGAACACACGCAAGAACCACCAACGTGCTCTCGACTCCATGCAGGCTTCTCTCGAAGCCGAGGCTAAGGGCAAGGCTGAGGCCCTGCGCATGAAGAAGAAGCTCGAGGCCGACATCAACGAGCTAGAAATCGCCCTCGACCACGCCAACAAGGCTAACGCCGAGGCCCAAAAGAACATCAAACGTTACCAGGCCCAGATCAAGGACCTCCAGACCGCCCTCGAGGAGGAACAGCGCGCCCGCGACGATGCCCGCGAACAGCTCGGCATCTCGGAACGCCGCGCAAACGCTCTCCAGAATGAACTCGAAGAGTCTCGCACCCTCCTGGAACAGGCCGACCGTGCCCGCCGCCAGGCCGAACAGGAGTTGGGAGACGCGCACGAACAGCTCAACGAGCTCTCCGCCCAGGCCGCTTCCCTGTCCGCCGCCAAGAGGAAACTCGAGTCCGAGTTGCAGACCCTGCACTCCGACCTCGACGAGCTCCTCAACGAGGCTAAGAACTCTGAGGAGAAGGCCAAGAAGGCCATGGTCGACGCCGCTCGCCTCGCTGACGAGCTCCGCGCCGAGCAGGAACACGCTCAGACCCAGGAGAAACTCCGCAAGGCTCTCGAGCAACAGATCAAGGAACTGCAAATCAGGCTCGACGAGGCCGAGGCTAACGCACTCAAGGGAGGCAAGAAGGCCATTCAGAAGCTCGAACAGAGAGTCAGAGAGCTCGAGAACGAGCTCGACGGCGAACAGAGGAGACACGCTGATGCACAGAAGAACCTCCGCAAGTCGGAGAGACGTATCAAGGAGCTCAGCTTCCAGGCTGAGGAGGACCGCAAGAACCACGAACGCATGCAGGACCTCGTCGACAAACTGCAACAAAAGATCAAGACATACAAGAGGCAGATCGAAGAGGCAGAAGAGATCGCCGCCCTCAACTTGGCTAAGTTCCGCAAGGCACAGCAGGAGTTGGAGGAGGCCGAAGAAAGGGCAGACCTCGCCGAACAAGCCATCAGCAAGTTCCGTGGCAAGGGACGCGCTGGATCCGCCGCGAGAGGAGTCAGCCCGGCGGTAAGTTCACACCCTCCTCTCATATCTCATTGATCACTCTCATTAGCTATTAAGATTGCATCAAAACTAAACTGCGCTTCTTTTCATTTAGGCGTCCGTTAAAGGGCGTCCCTAAATCAGCACTGGAGACTACGTAAGTTGGCAACATTTTGGTTGCACGATTCCCACAACACCGAGAACAGTGATGGGCCCTCGTTATTCGTTTACAATAGAATAGAACCTGACTTATCCTTTATATAAAAAAATAAATATACTCTCGGCATGATTACTCATACATAGCATGTGTATCCTGCACGTCGTGTAAGACTGAAGAAGGTCAACCATCGACTAACATATATTTTTTGGTCCACAGCCCCAGCGCCAGCGCCCCGCCCTTGCCGACGGCTTTGGCACCTTCCCACCTAGGTTCGACCTGGCGCCCGAAGATTTCTAAACGTTCCACTACAAAAACAAAAGACGGACTGTACAGATTTTTCGTTAAAAATTGTAACTTTTTATACGTTATGTAAGGCAGTGTTACGCGTGAAACGAGAAACTGTAAAATTTTTGTAAGCCAAATGAAAAAAATATACACTGTTAGGATCTAATCTTTTTACGAAAGGATATTTTGTAACTTGTTGATATTTATTTATATTATTTATTACCGTGGAGTATGTATCGAGAGTGAGTGGAGAGTGAGCGACTCGCGTCCCGCGACGCGCTTGTTCCTTCGAGACACACCTTTCACCCCCGCACCGCCTCGCGGGCCGCGCGCCGCTCACTGAACCCCCATTTGACATCTAATAAAGCGATATCGTTGTCATAAAATACTTTACATCTGTGTGTTTTTTTAGTTATAAGTACCCCCCTACTGTATATGATAACCTACTATAGGCGTTTATGCTCCTATGCGTTATATACTTCTACGATATACTATACTATACTGCTAGAAATGTGCATTATTTAGTTTAAAATCCTAAATCTATTATATCAAACCTTATACAACACCCACAATAACACCTGAATCACATCTACTTGTAGAACAATGAAAATATTGCAAAGTATAAAAAATAAACATTTATTTACAAAAATAACAATATATCACAGCTGATCACTAAGAACTTCTAATCTCATCAAAAAAACATTAAAAACGCCGCTTGGAGCAAAGTAACCCAGAATATCGAGCGGACTGCAACACCGCTGTTCCCCTCGACCTCTGGAAGCTTATAGTCCATACTGCAGAACTCCAGATCAGCTGTCTTGAAACCCTCGAACTTGTCCTGGAACTGCTGCCAGGTGCACCCATCAGCTGGACACACTTCTGTCTCCTTCTCGTTGATGAAAACCTGCACGCGATATGACTGGTTTCCTGACTCTTGACAGCTGGAATTAAGAAAAACAAACACTTTAGAAATTGATAACGTTACATTCCGCTAAGTATGTTCAGTAGGAGATAGATAATGTAAGAGTGAAATATAAATGTAATTTGGCCATATGAGGTACTCTAGCCTGTCTGACTCTTCACCAATTTTCTCCAAAATATTTTTCATGTAAGTGAGTATTGATTAGATACCACTTCTCATAGTTTTTATCTTTATCTTGATGGTTATACTCGTATAGTAACGGTTATCAGTTGACAACAATATCGTAATATTTTAAATTTTTTAGACAAAGCGGTCTACTCGCATGTAATACAATACATATAAGGAAAGAAACTCTAATTGTAACATTAGACTTGTCGGTGGGTAGATTGCGAAATGCATCACCTATAGATAAACACACGCCCCTAGAGCGTTAGGTAGAAGGGATAGAAAAATTTCGCCGACGACTAGTACCTCCACGGTAGCTCAAGTGGTAGAGCGCCCACCACGGATTGGTGCGGAGGGTGCGTGGTTCAAATCCCGCCCGTGGGTGAAATTTTTCTTTCCTTATATGTATTGTAATATCGTAATCAGTAACCAAAGTACGAACCCCATCATAAACTAGATCGTGAAAAAAACATTCTTCCTCTATAGTTATTCTAGTAATGATATCCATTATTTGTCTGCATATCAAATCCATGAGTGATCTGATATCAAAGTAACATGATATACAAGATAGTAAGATCTTGTGTTATCAGAGTTTGGATTGAGATGGACACCAAATACTTTCAGTTGTGGTGGTAGGCCTCTTTTGCATCTTTTGATGACTTTATTTCGGCAACGTGCATTCGCCGTCAAAAGTCACTGATATACTCGTTGCTGACTGTCGGTGGCTTAGATATTATTAAGAGTCCAGCCGAATAAGTGTAGTTGTAAACACGTTATCGTTTAACGGGTCCTTAAGGTTGACGCACAGTCTGATCTGATGGTTAATAATGTCATACCTATTCAAAACAGCAATGATATTGACAGAGAAGGCCCCAATCATGCTCGTCCTCCAAACACGGTTGGGCTCCCTAACGGACCCCTGCAAAAGCTGAGGATCCTTGAAGATGCCCATGGCGCAGAATACCATCTCCAGCATCGTGTCATGGGTGAAGTACGACACAACCTTGAATCCTTGACTGTTGGCGACATAGCCTTCGAAGTTATCGTAGAGGTCTTTTAAGGCTGGACCGCCGAGGTTAACATTGACCTGAAAATATAAGGTTTACTTTTGGTAAACGATTATTATGGGAAGGATTAATTTCTACATAACATAAAAATGGAAGAGCGATTTTTATTACTTTGCGATTAGTGTGTTTGCTGTGGCTTAAAACGCTATTGTAAATCTTTTTAATATATTACTCCTACACAATGACGTTGAATTGCTTAGCTCCTACACCGTAAAAAGATAAAAATTATCAAGGTTTTTGTGTCTACGGCGATTGCCACGCTGTTCCGTACCCACATGCGAACACGTGATTTTGCGAAGAAAAATGCGACCAATTAGGCATTTATACTTAAAATCAGCGCAGACAGAACGCGGGCGCGGTATGGATCGGAAGTACAACAAGAAAATGCGCCTGACACGGCCACGAGACCCCGGCACTCCATACAATCGCCCGCGGACAAAAGCCTACTACTACTACTACGTAGAAAACATAACGTGTGTACACGGGTCAAATGTGTGCGTAAGTACGGGCGTTACTGCCTGGTCACAGGCGACGTAAAATGGCGGGGGAGGTGAATATCGCTTATTTACGTAGTAATAGTTATTATCCTTTAGCCACACTCTCTGTGTGTTGTCCTTAATATAAATACATATGCAAAGAAGACTCGCCGTACTGCCCGATTCGATATACTTTATATACCCGTACGTGTTACTATAGTCCAGGCTATCTGCCTATAATATATGCCACCGTGTGCGGATGTTGTCCCAAATTGTGCCCAAAAGTCACAAATTATACCATGCCGTGCACGTCTCATTCGCTAAGTTAAGATACAAGTCCGATAACGAATGCTAGTGCAAACAAAACCACTGAGTACTTTTTATATGTAGAAAAAGCAGGTACTTTGTATGTAAAGGAAAACAACATATTCACCGTTGAGCTGTGGATGGCACAGCATGACGTCACAACGTGAAAAGTCTCTCGTGCTCGCGCAAGAGACACTATTCACGATAAACCAAGGTCATCAATTTAAGGTCAACCTTATAAGCATGAAAGGGATGGTGATTGTTTTGTTTTTGTAACTATCTATTGAAAATTAAGGTTAAACACACATGGACGGGAGCGGGACGGGTCACGTGTTAAATAAGTACAAGCAAATGCGTCCGAACCGCGTATACTAGTAGTGTGTTGTCCTCTATATAAATTACCTTTCCTGACCGGTGCCCGCGTAGAAGTGAGAAGTTACCTTTATTGTAAGTGCAGTGAATGTGCTTTAACTTTGGTTAACTTTTTTTTTATGATAATGAGTGACAAGTCGAGCAAATCAGGTGCCTGATGGTAAGCATCATGATTCCCCATATCAGACACATTGCCACCAAGTGTTTTAAAATTCTAAATTCTGCGCGGCATTGCACTGCGCCTGTCACCCTTAGATATGAGTTGTTGAAACTCGTCATGCCCAGTAATTTCGCTGGTAACATTGCACTTCATATCGGAACACAGTAATTTTCGTACATAACTGTTTGGCGAATGAATAACTGGCAAAGGTGTGGTATCAGGCGGCCCCCTGCAAAAGAGGCCTACCACTACAAAAACTAATCTGTGAACACTCACCCACGATCCATAACCATTCCTATAAAAGTGCCTAACATCATCCCTGTACTCCAACACCACCAGATCCTGGTCAGAGAAGGCAGCGCACCACGGAGACTGGTGGACCTCGCTCCAAGAGCGGTCGAACCGACAGATCTCGTAGAACGCGTATATATTCTCTGGAGTCAACTGGGTGTTGATGCCCAGACGCTGCTGAACTGCGGTTTGAACCTAGAAGAAAAAACAATAAAGATTTTGTCTTGCGAGAATGATCAAAATAGGGGAAAAGAGAATCTTTTTCCATAATGAATAACCACGCAATCCCAATTGAGGCTTCCGGAATAAGCACAGGTACCTAAATAAATAACTGTATAGCAGCAAAATTGCAATAGATATGGGCTGTTTAACCAAACCTTTGCTAGGGGGTTTACCACGCCTTGTAGCCATATTTTTAAAGTTGTTGGTTGTAAGGCCACGTCGACATATTATTACAATTTGATTATATTTGATGGACCTAATAATAAAACCTTCATGTTATGTGCAAAATATTAAAGATAATACTAAATAATTAAATATAATAACTAATAAAAAGAATAAAATACTTAAATTAAATTAAATAATTAATACAATATAAATAATATATATAAATAATATAAATAAATAATAATAATAAATATATAATATATTAATATAAATTAATAATTAATTTTTATTTTTAATATTAAATTTTATTAAATAATTAAATTAAATATTATATTAAATATAATACTTTTTAGACTTGCCATTAATTATAATAAATTGAGCAAATATTCTACTAAATAGGAAAGGAAGGCGCGTCGCCATTAAAAAAATACTGCGCGGCACTGCACTGCGCCTGTCACCCTGAGATATTAGTTATTGAAACTCATCATGATAATAATAAAATAAAAATTGCCCTAATTTGCCCTTAACACCAGAACACAATAATGTTTGCACATTACTGCGTTTTTTTGGACACGTGAACATGGTGTTTCGCCTTAATTGATAGAGACAGTAAGAATTACGTGTTAATGGACACATTCTTAGTTTTAAATGTCTACATAGCAGTTTATGTTAGAAATTAATTACTCCCTTTATTGAGCTAGATTGTAATAATATAATGTTATATCTTTATAAGAATATGACATACAAAAAAAAACATTACTGCTTGGCGGATGGATAACTGGCAAAGGTGTGGTACTTCCCTAGGTGTTGCCCTGGAAAAGAGGCCTACCACTTCAGTGGAGAAAAGGGCGTGATGATATGTAGTTTGTACGATTGTACTCACGGCTATAAACTCCGTAGTTTTGAAGTAAGCGTCCATTTGATCTTCTAATAGTTGGCTGCCTTTAACTTCTTGTTGGTAACGGTCGCAGTTTTCATAGGGCTGTCAGAAAATTATAAAATTATCAATGTCTTGCCCTTATTTTAGTTACCCTATTAGTAACCCTGGTATTATTTTAATCTTTGATGATAACTTTGCAGTGCAAAGTTTGCGCTCTTAAATCATCATAATAATTAGGTGATTTTGTTAAATACAACTTTTTAATATGAATTTATATTCACAGAATATATTCATATCCCCTTGAATATAAATTAGTTGAGTCCCGAGTGGACTCTGCAAAAACTTCATCTTCGATTCAAATAAAAGAAGTAACAAATATTTGCTTCTTGTATATGATGATTAACAGATGAAAGAGACCAGTGAACCCAAGTTTTGACACCGTAGGCTACTATACTAAATCCAAATAAAGTCATATACATAAAATATTAAGGACACTTACCCTGACCACATCATCTCTTAACCTGGCGGCGTCAGGTACTGCAGTAACGTTGGTCCCCTCAGTCAATCCATGAACAAACGCCATAGCACTGGTGATCGTCCTCTGCTCATTCGTAGGCCTGAAGTAGTACTCCTCATTTGAACCGTGGAGAAGATGAGGATACTTCTCTCGGAGGCGATTGGCTATGTCGTATAATTCTTCGTAGCCTGCGCCGGTGAGGAAGGATTGGGATTGCTCGAGGGTGCTGTTCCAGGACCATTTGCGGAAGTTCTCAATATCCTGGTATATAAAACATAGAGTAAATTTCCTTGGATGCTATGGAGTTGAATTAGAAAGACTGTGCTGTAGTAAAAGAATGTGGCCAAAAGGATCTACGGATCTGCTATAATGCTGCCTAGATTCCACACACAATAGAATTGGCATTGGGTCTCGCATAGATCCGCGTCCCTGGATACAACGCGTTAAATAATTATTTAAAGGGCATACATCATCGGACGCGGGGCCCTCCCCTCCGTAGACGCCCTCACAACGTCCTGGACGACCCGGACGACTCTATCGCCGCCGTCACATCGGCGGCGCTAGGTTCGCCCAATCCTACCAATATACGCAACAGACGCTCCGTTTTCGGTACTGGTGCCGGATACCAGATCCACCAACCCACACAATCACAACACCGACCTCGCCGGCGAGGTCGAAGATCTCTCAGATCCTTCAGATCGGTTAGTTTCTCTCCAAATAATCAAACAGATCAAACCATTGATAGGGCCCTAGGACACTCCCCTTCTGGGGTGCCAGGGCAAGTCTGACCCCACGTATTCTGGCGACGGCCCAAGCCGAGGTTCGTACCGTCTAGGTGCCCTTGTGCTAGTCGCCCTTAAACTTTGGGTCGAGCGCCTCCTGCGCTCACCACTGCCCGGTAAAGCTGTAGAGGCCATCTGAGGCCAACAGCATAGGTCATTTAAAAAAAAAAAAAAAAAAAAAAAAAAACGGAATCGGGGAAGTACGTCATTAATATGACAGGAGTTGGTAAAAGATTCGAAGACTGATCTCAGTGTCCTGCCATTGCAAGGCAATTTTCATGAATATACACAGGTAACATTGGTACATGATGTCTGGCATATTTCGTTCATGCAATTTTATATGATGCAGATACCAATGATATTTATTGAGTAAATACACTATCTAGCTCTTTGGCCACTCATCTTTCATTTTCCCTTTCCTAAACACCATTAAAACAAAGATCACCTGAGCACAAAGCTGACTCCTGCCAGCGTCATAGCTGGCTACAATCTCGTCTTTCAATGAAGCGATGTACTTGACGTCTTGGGTAACACTGGTGCCAGGGTTCCTATTGCCATGTCGATTTAATGTCCAAATGCTCACTGCTTCACAATCTATAAAATAGTATAAGGGCATTAAATTAAAACCTTCATAGGCAGGTATTGTATAGACTAGGTCACCCTGGAATTTAGCTTCTTCTATTTCGTACGTTTTTAACAGAATGCTCGTGGTCGGCATGACGAGCCTCTGGTATATAGGGAGATATCATTGAGTCATGATAATTCGACATTTCTCCCTGTTAGCGGTCATTCTGGTGCATTTATGTAGTGAGAAGCCTAGAATTGTGCTTTCCCCTATAAATAAGGTTTAAGTCAGATTTTGGCGGAAATTCACTTATAGGTATACATAACATGAATTGAGGCGCAAAGATAGCGACAATACAGCAGTTGATTTGATTGAAGTATATATCAGAACATATAGAATAGATAGTGTGAGGTTTTCTGGGCCCAGCGTCCTTGGATTCCAAGCCAATTTCCTATAAGGAACCCCAGATTTATTTCGTCAATTCAGAGTTGACTTCACAATGAAAGATTTTTTTCGATAATATTGATTCGATGATAGTGAGTAACAAGACGAGCAAATGAGGTAAGCATCATGATTGCCCATATCAAATACAGTGCCACCCAGTGTTTTAAAATTGAAAATTCTGAGCGGCACTGCACTGCGCCTGCCACCCTGAGATATTAGTTATTGAAACTCGTCATGCCCAGTAATTTCGCTGCTAACATTGCCCTTCAGACCGGAACAAAGTAATGTTTGCACATCCCCAGGTACTTCCCCAGGCGGCCCCTTGCAAAAGAGGCCTACCACTACAAAACTTTAAATATTAATAATTAAATTATTTTCTTAAAAAATATGATCTACAATTTAATTCGGATAATTTTACTTTGACTTAGATCCCCTTTGTGACAATAATTCATATACCTAGAGCTACATTAACGAACGTCGATCTCAATTTAACACGGTATATACAACTGTTGAATGATATTAGATATTGTTATGTATTTTGACTTGACTTTGTTCGGATTACCTTCATAAAGGAAACAAATACTGGCTGGCGATAAATTGTTCACGATTTAATGGACGAATTTAAAAACATAATATAAGTAGGTATATTTTTTACATAATATATTATATGCTAGCCGCTGCTGTGCCCCGCGGTTTCACCCGCGTAGTCATCATTCCCGATTCCCCTGGGAATGTCAAGAAATAAGTACCCTATGTGTAATTCCAGAGTCTGAGCTACTTGCATACCAAATTTCAGCCCAATCCGTCAAGTAGTTTTGGCGTGAAAGAGTAACAAACATCCATTCACCCATCAGTCTAACCAAAACCGCGCTCAATAACGCTGGAGGTGAGTTGGAACTCGCGAGCGTTTTGTTCACCTGTTAAAAACGTAATTTATTTACATTGTACTGAAATTTGAGATTTATAATATTAGTAAGATTCATTTATTTGTAGTGGTAGGCCTCTTTTGCAGGGGGCCGCCTGGGGAAGTACCACACCTTTGCCAGTTATTTATCCGCCAAGCAATAATGTGCAAACATTACTGTGTCTGAAGGGCAATGTTACCAGCGAAATTACTGGGCATGATGAGTTTCAACAACTAATATCTCAGGGTGACAGGCGCAGTGCAGTGCCGCGCAGAATTTTGAATTTTTAAATCACTGGGTGGCACTGTGTCGGATGTGGGCAATCATGATGCTTACCATCAGGCACCTGATTTGCTCGTCTTGTCACTCACTATCATAAAAAAAAAACTTGCTCAAATCTTGTAATTTTCATTCAGAAACCATCAAATTTAAAAATGCACTTACCTACGCGTAAGTATATAAATAAAATAAATAAAAATAACACACAATAAACAGTAACTATATTACAATATAATAGTAGTAGAAAAATACATTAAAATAAAATAAACAAATTTTACCTATATAATAAAATTAAATTAAATTATTCTACCCAAATACCCACACTTCTAAATAAAGGAACAAAATCTACTTCTAAAGAAAATATACGAAAATACTCACTCTTAGGTACAGGGTGGTCCCTTATATCTCCTCTTATTGTGTCATAGGGCGTCTTCGTTGAGTGCAGTAAATAAGGACACTCTTTATTCCAATAACATGCGTTTACGCTCGCGAGTAAGGCTGCGAGTAAAACCAATAAGGCAGCCATGTCCAACGTTTCCGCTGACACTAACTGTAATAACTAATAACAGTCATGTTTGGTGCCTTACCTTTTATCCCCACCTAGGTTTAAGTAAAGATGTGTTTATATTGTTAAAATTTAGTATTTTTATGAGCAACTAGCTGGGCTCTGCGCTTTCACCCGCGTAGTCTTCGTTCCCGTGGGAATATCGAAATAAAAAGTACCCTATGTGTTTTTTTCTAGGGTCTAACTATGTAGGTAAAACATAACATACGTTCACGCCTTTTTCCCTAAGGGGTAGGCAGAGGTGTACCCAGGACTCAGTCCCATAGTAGATACACCCGCATTTCGCCAGTATGTTATTGGTCCCATGTAATAGGGGGCGAGCCTATTGCCATCTACCGGGCACAGTTCCAGACTCCAGGCAGTTATTGAGATAATTCCTCATTAGGAAAAATCCAATATTTAACATTTTGCCTGACCTGGGGATCGAACCCGGGACCTCTTGATTGGCAGTCGAGCATGCGCCCTCTACGCCACCGAGGCAGTATATAGGTAACATACCAAATTTCAACCCAATCATAAAATACACATTAAATCAAATAAAAAAATAAGTTCTTATTTGCAAAAATAATTTTTACATTAACATTAACAAGTAATCCCCTTGACTTTTGGGAGTTCCTTTCTAATTTCTTGGCTTACTCCACTGCTGAACAAAGAGCTGCTGATGAGATAGATTTCCATGTTTTCTCAGTTTTCCATCTAGTTAGGGTATAAGGAGCCTGCATCCAGCGTGTTCCTGCGTAGGTAACCTATTAATATAATAAGCAGGTATAATAGGGTACAATAGGTAAGGGACGGTGGGGCAAGACCGGATATTTAAGCATTTTAAGCACTTATAGCTGATCACACCCGTTTTATCTTCGAAGATACGCCAGCATATTGCCATTCAGACGGACGCTTGACTTGAATAACGTATTACGTTTTTTTTTCATTTCTCGTCGAAAAAACCTTTGTTTGCTAAATTGCTATCATTTTTCCATGTTTTATTAGCTGTGTTGCTGCCGTGAATACTTGAATACTTGAATATTCATTGATCGTAATTTTTTTCGTCCGATGATTGCTCTGGAAGGTAAGAACTTGTATATCACTCGATTTTCGTCAGCAAGAATAGTCCCCATCTTACCCCATCTATGGGGCAAAACGGGGAAGTAGATTTTTGGTATTTTGTATTTTTCTAACCAAAGAATGAAAGTTATTTTCCTATTAAATTTCAATTACTGATCAGAGACTGATTACTAAACATGATTATTATATTAAAGTTTATAAGAATTAGTGAAATGGTTTTGTTTTATTGAGCTCCAAACCTTAAGTACCCGACTTGCCGACCTCGCCTACATGGTGGTTAGGTACCCTTTATGAAGGAATTCCCTTAGGAACCCCATATGCGAGTTTTATTAAAATTTCGCCAATTTATTTCGGCAGGGTGTACGACGTGCAGGTGACGTTGGCTTGGTTCCTTATGGAAGGCGGCAGGGCCCATAGTATTCCCATTCCCATAGTACGTACTACTAGCAGCAGCCTATTGCTATCAACCGGGTACATTTCCAGACTTCAAATTGCTATTGAGAAAACTCGTAATAAAAAATCCAATAACAATTTTTGCCTGACCTGGGATTTGAACCCAGGACCTGGTGATTTTGTTTTTTATGATAGTGAGTGACAAGACGAGCAAATCAGGTGCCTGATGGTAAGCATCATGGTAAGATTGCCCATATCAGCCACAGTGCTACCCAGTGTTTTAAAATTCAAAATTCTGCGCGGCACTGCACTGCACCTTTGTTACACCCTGAGTTATTAGTTATCTAGTAAGATATTTAGTTAGAGAAGATATGTAAAAATATTTATAATGTAAGTACTCGTACTTATATTATACATATTACTATTTTCATGCTTTCTTTATTACATAGATATTATTACACAGTTATTACAATACTTAGATATAAGTTAAGTTTTGTAATGTTTTGAAGGCAATAAACAATTATTAATTTTTTTTTATTACGTAGTTGTTGAAACTCGTCATGCCCAGTAATTTTGCTGGTAATATTGCCCTTCAGACCGGAACACAGTAATGTTTGCACATTACTGCTTGGCGGATGAATAACTGGCAGAGGTGTGGTCCCCAGGCGGCCCCCTGCAAAAGAGGCCTACACTAAAAGCACACTCTGCTGACATACACACTAAAGAGGCAATCTTCACTATGTCGAGCCTTTAGCTGCTAATTTGATCATAATCTACGTAGGTACCTCTGATTCCAATAATATATGACGTAATCTGATAAGATATATTAAGCCTATATCTATTACCTAAACATGTGGTGTGTGGCTCTGACATGATATCCACGCCTACATCTCATGGGTTGCCATTGGCTGTTGCTTTAAATCATTTGAGTTGCATCGTACCGTCAAACTTATATACCTATATTTCAAATAATTTGCATCAGAAATGAGGAGATCCGTACACGACCGAAAGTTTTTGATATAGCCCCGTGGATTAGCAAATTTAGGGAGCAAAGGGAGTGTTTGTTCCCTAAATTTGTTCTAGTGAGAACTAATACCTAGACCTGCCTATGGGTAGTTGATAAACTCATGCGCTTTTGCCGTAGTGGAAGGCAGATAATATTAGATTTATCTCCACTTGACACTTGACTTTCGCTTCTTCCACTTACATCACATTCGTTATCCATGCTCATCGGTTTTTGACCTTTGACCTGCCCTTTCAGCAATCATCAACTCGATTAAAAAAGTACACTTACGTCGTCTCCTCACAGAACTCAGAATATGTTCGTCGACCCCTTCCGCCTCGTCCATTCACTCGACACGAAAGTTGAAGTGGCAATGGGCAGGGCACATAGCACGTAGAACTGATGGCCAATGGAGCTTTAAAGCTCTCGAATGGAGACCATGGACCGGCAAGCGCAGCGTAAGACGTCTACTCACAAGGTGGACAGACGATATGATAGGATCACGCTGGATGCAGGTCCCTTACTGCCGGACTAGATGGAAATAAATATATATGTTCAGCAATGGGCGTGTTATATCCATTGTCTCCACATATCTGAACCATGTTAGCTCTTAAGCTACTAGGACTAGGCCATCTGTCCATCTTGTGGGTGGACGTCGTACACCCTGCGCTTGGCGGTCCGTGATCTCCATTCGAGAACCTTACAGACCCATTGTCCTTCAGTTTTACGGCTATGCGCCCTGCCTATACACTTCAACTTGCTCATCCGCTGAGCTATGTCGGTAACTTTAGTTCGTATACGGATCTGCTAATTCCTGGTTCGATCTCTTAGAGAAGTTGCCAGTATAGCTCTTTCCATATATATCTAACTCTTTGTACAACTTTGAGCTTAATAAGGCCCATAATAAGAGATCACATTTCAGAATACGTCACAACGTTCCCTTATTGTTTCAGTACACATAATAATTGAAGTTAACAGTAGAATGGGTTCAAAGCAGCATCCTGTATAAAGGTAAGGTCCACGTTTTCGATTGTGATCGTGATAGCTAAATTCAGTCCTACCGAAATTAATATTTATTATTTGTAATAAACATTTATAAATCAATAAATGCGATAACGAAGCAATATAGTACATAGAAAGATAGTCTTGTATAAATCAAGCCAAGCGCTAAGTTTATGATATATTTGATATATTTCTATGCCCTAGAAACGGTGCCTCTGTAAGTTAAATAGGCGTTTTCCTGTCTGATTTAGCTATGATATAATCACGGATATTAAGCGCAAAAACGAACTTCATATGGCATGGAATACGGGTGTCTGGATGAGAGCTCTCTTAGCGATAAGACCGCCAATTGTTACATTATTTGTATAAATTTTATTTTAAATTTAAGGTTGCTTGTTTGTAGTGAAATAATAAAGAGTTATCTATCTATCTACCAAATTTTGGCGATACATATCCGGTTTAAAGTCCAAAAGTGGTTTTGAGCCTACCGTAGCAAACAAAGGCCAAACTTAAAACTTTATCTAGTATTAATGCAGCCGAGGCATTTGCGCAGTTTATTTCGAGTATATTTCTACCGGATGTTCCGCTTCTTGACGCATTTGTAGCATATCAGTCTGATAACAGTTCCAATACTAACTACGTTTATTATGTTTATTTCAATTCACACCTGAAGATGATAGGAACGGTATCAGTAAGTTAAAACTTAATAGTTATTGGACCTTACAGCATCCCTCCTACCATTCTTAAACATTCTGTGAATTAAGTATTTGTGCCCACCTTTCTGTCATATCTTCAATATGTCTGAAAACTGGCTTATACCCCAGTCTATGGAAGCTATCGAGAGTTACTCCCATACCCAAAAGCTCTTTAAGTCGAACGTTGAGAAATATCGCCCGATCGCAATTTTATCATCCCGAGCATCAGTAACATAAGCACTTATACGTATCTATGTATCTATTTGTCGATTGGCACCAAGTGGATGTTCTATATTTTGACTTCCAGAAGACGTTTGATAATTATGACATACTGCTGACTAAATTGAGTACCATGGGATTTGCTCCTGGTCTCCTTCGCTTACTCGGTCTTTCGCGACTCCACTCTGTCTGCCGGTGGAGGCAAGCCAGAGGTGGGGGACTGTTCCTCGTTAGTGTTCACTCCGACCGCCCGGTGAAGGCAAGCCGAAGATGAAGAACATAACCCTCCCCCGAAAGCAGTCAGGTCTTTGGGGTCGCTACTCTACAACAGCTCGTCGTAAGCTGCCCTGCGTACCTATAAGCTACCGCTTGCTTATTATTTATTATTATGCTTAGTAAAAATGTTTTATAAAGCCCATTAGTTATACATGTTGAAACCGGAGGGTGCAGGAGAAGCCAAAACTCTTCCTATGTACTAACTAGGTTTTTATTTTAATTCCATTGTAATAATGGGTTAATTCTAAATTATAGCTAATATAATCCTAAATTGCGGCGATAACGGTCCGATGCTAGGACTGAAGTTTGGGTTCCTGAGAGTAAAGCATCGGGGTAGGGGGCACTAGGCTAAAACAGCAGCCTCGGTGGTTGTTGACGTCGCGTCGCTTCTAATAGTCTACCGTTGTGACGACATCGGAGATGGTCCTGTCGCACGATATATCAAGAATAAAAATATACATTTATTTACAAAAATAACAATATAATATCACAGCTGAACACCTAAGAACGATAATCTCATCTAAAAAGCCTCAAATATGCCGCTCGGAGAAAAGCAATCCAGAACATCGAGCAGCTTGCAACGCCACTGTTCTCATCGACCTCTGGAACCCTGTAGTCCATACTACAGAACTCCAGATCAGCCGTCTTGAAACCCACGAACTTTTTCTGGAACTGCTGCCAGGTGCACCCATCAGCTGGACACACTTCTGTCTCCTTTTCGTTGATGAAGACCTGCACGCGATATGACTGGTTTCCTGACTCTTGACAGCTGGAATTAAGAAAAAAATAATTTTAGAAATTGATAACGTTACATTCTACTATGTTCAGTACTTAGAGGAAAGTTCAAGGCTGAAGTAAAAATGAGAAATAATTGCGATTTCGTTAAATAACTAGACGGTAGTAAGAACAGTGGCTTTGCCCGCTCGCAATAAATATTAGTACATTATGATACAAGTGTGCTAAGTTGAATATTACGCACGAGGTGGTGAATAAGAGATACCGAATAGCGGAATGTTCATAGCGCACGTGTTTCATACGATGTTTTTAAGATCGGTGACATCTTGTAACTGCTCTTTTTCGATAGATCATTCGATGATGTTAACATTTTTAATAATCACGCAATGAAAATTTTAGCATAAACTAATAAGAATGGCGCGCTGTTTATTTTTCACGTGCTGCGCTCATACCCCGCGGAAATGCACTGGCATATTACGTATTAAAATGTAATAAACACAAAACAATAATTTCAATACACATATTAAGGTTAATTTATTGTTAAATATATATATAATTAGATGAAATTATAATAAAAATATTGTTAATGAGTTAATTACAGAATTACAAGTTATTATATTTAAAATTCATTGAAAATATTTATTGTTTTCGAATCTTTGTAGCGATTAGAAAAACATCGTAAAGTAAAATCCACTAGTGCGTATATGCAGTTATATAAACAACTGTCAGCAAAGGTGGCACTGTCACTTTTTTTTTCTTTATGTTATAGGAGTAAATTTAAATGTAATTAGTTTAAAATAAAAATATTATAAAACGTTTTCATTTGAATACCCGTTGAAATAAGCTATCTATTAAATGAACAAGTCAAACTTTATTCCGTCGGGGAATGATGGCCATATTTAGTAGGTACGACCTTTGCTGTTCCAGCAAGCTTCAACCTGCTGTTTGGACGTGGCATTACAAAAGCTTAGTAAAGAGATCAGAGCTATCTTTAATGCCACTGAATATTTATAATGCACATAAACATCACAGCCAGAATAACTTACAGTGCATGTAGGGCATGGTATACTATGAGCCTAGCGCGACGGCGACGGTGGACGTAAAATTTCTATCGACATAAATCTATGAAACAGCCGCTTTGTGTCTGTCCATATAGTGACGGGTGCCTAGCACGACTGGCTCCAGTGACCACTGGGTCAACTCACTGGAGCTAAGCGTATTGTCAAATGTTCCTATCCTACAGGCCTGCAGTATGACCTTTAAGGTACTCCAGGCTGTCTGACTCTTGACCAATTTTCTAAATAATATTTTTTCATGATTATGACCACTGACTAGGTACCACTTCTCACAGTTTTTATCTTTATCTTGAAAAGAACCTTCATTAATAATGGTTATCAATAGGTAATAATAGCGTTATCCAATACCAATGTATGAACCATCATAAACTAGATAATGAAAAAAATCATTCTTCCTATCCTATATTTATTATTAGACATAAAAAATTTGATAATGATATAAATCCTTCGCCGCCACATGTAATCCAAAAGTGATTTGATATCAAAATAACACGATAATATATAAGATAATGACAAAAGTGAGTAACAGCCTGTGTTATCAGAGCTAGGATTGAGATTGACACCAAGATCCTTATATGAGCTTATCGCTAAGTTTATAATGACAGAAGATCTACGCATTTTACAATGATTACCGGGTAAAGAATATTTACTTCTGGTCAGCACTCACTGTCACATCAACTGTGCTCCACGTACATTTACCTTGTACTTATATCGCCAGATGTGAACACTCAATAAGTGATGAAAAACATGCATTAACAACATATTACAGGACACCGAAGCCGCCGACCTGCCGACACAACTCGATAGCTTATTTCGACAATTTGTATTTTTACACGTGGGCGTATCGCGCCGAATGATTATTGTGATATAGTCACTAACACACTTGTTATTACCGACTGTCGGTAGCTTAAATATTATTAAGAGTCCAGCAGAATAAGTGTATTTGTAAACACAATGTCATTTGAACGGGTCTTTAAGGTTGACGCACAGTCTTAATCTAATGGTTAATAATGTCATACCTATTCAAAACAGCAATGATATTGACAGAGAAGGCCCCAATCATGCTCGTCCTCCAAACACGGTTAGGTTCCCTAACGGACCCCTGCAAAGGCTGAGGATCCTTGAAGATGCCCATGGCGCAGAAGACCATCTCCAGCAACGTGTCATGGGTGAAGTACGACACCACCTTGAATCCTTGACTGTTGGCGACATAGCCTTCGAAGTTATCGTAGAGGTCTTTTAAGGCTGGACCTCCGAGGTTAACATTGACCTGAATATACAAGTTTTTACTTATTAGTCACCTTAACGATTATTATGGGAAGGATTAACTTCTAATCAGAGCAATTTTTATTACTTTGTGCTTCGTGTATTTTTTGTGGCTTAAAAACGCTATTGTAAATATATTTATTTATTTCTCCTACACTATAACAAAATAAAAAAAATATCAAGGTTTTTGTGTCTACGGCGATTCCTACGCTGCTCAACACCCGCAAGCGAACACGTGATATTGCAAAGTAAATGTGACCATTTATAAGGTATTAATCGCCTTTATATACTTAAAGCCGGTGGTAAAGGTGGTGGTGATTTTTTGTTTATGCTATTATTATTACTATCTATTGACTATTATGATAATGCATTAAAGTTAAACACACGTCTCGCGTGTCAAATACAAGATTACGCCTGACCTGCGGACGCTATAATGTGTTGTTCTCTTTACAAATACGAGGAATGCAACGCCACCCATCCCGTTTCTGACCCGCAGCCACGTTGAAGTGAGAAGTAACCTTGAGAGTAAGTACTGATAACGGGCCATTTTTTGTTAAGTAATCTGCAAACCCTCACCCACGATCCATAACCATTCCTATAGAAGTGCATAACATCATCCCTGTACTCCAACACCACCAGATCCTGGTCAGAGAAGGCAGCGCACCACGGAGACTGGTGGACCTCGCTCCAGGAGCGGTCGTACCGACAGATCTCGTAGAACGTGTATATATTCTTTGGAGTCAACTGCGTGTTGATGCCCAGACGCTGCTGCACTGCGGTTTGAACCTGGACGAAAAAAAAAGATTTTGTCTTGCGAGAATGATAAAAATAGGTGTAATCCACGGTTTGATTGGTCTTAATATGTCTGACACTATTTTTAGTTTTGTATTATCTTTAACTGTCTCTTGTACTTGGGATACTAGTTTTATTGCTGCTTCATTCATGTCAAATCATGGTATCCAGTCCAAGTTTTGTGAGCAAGTGTTTCTCCAACAGCATCAATATTGACAGATGTTTTAAATTTACCTAATACATTTATCAGGCCTACGTTTGTGAACTGAATCAATATTAATTAGTATAGGTGAATGATCACTTAACTCACTAAATACAAGAGTTTTTCACGATGTGCTTAGTTTGACCATAAAATGATCTAGGCACGTAGCAACCCTGGTAGGTATGTCAACCCCTTGTAGAAGGCTATGTGAGGCTATTAAAACATAACATACATACACGCCTTTTTCCCGAAGGGGTAGGCAGAGTTGTACCCAGGTGGTCCCATGTAATACGGGGCGAGCCTATTGCCATCTACCGGGCACAGTTCCAGACTCCAGGCAGTTATTGAGATAATTCCTAATGGAAAAATCCAATATTTAACACTATGCCTGATCTGGGGATCGAACCCTGGACCTCTTGATTGGCAGTCGAGCATGCGCCCACTACGCCATCGAGGCAGTCGAGGCTATTAGGTTTAGGATAATCTTCGGAATGACCACTAAGATTAAGCTTGGTCAAATATTGATGATTGATGACAGATGTTGAAGTAACCCTAAGACTATGGTGGTTTCTCAGATTTGACCCTGAGTTGTTTGTACAACAAGTAGGTAACGACTCCATTGTCCTGATTTAGTTTATTTTCAATTTGAATCATGTTATAGTTATAGATTGGTGGAGGATCGTATTTACCTGTTCAGCATTCAGTTAAGACTATGATATCAATAGGAATATCGAAATTGCTTAGGAACGCCAAGAATAAGTCTATGTTTTTGTGTATGCTTCTTATGTTTAGGGTTTAAATGTTGAGTTTATTGTGCTTATTTTTGTATTATAAGGTTTTTATACGTGTAGAGTTATCGTCACGAAAAATGCGTTTTATATAACATTCGTTATCTATATCGTCTAGTATATTGTTGTGAATTAAGTCAGTTACTTTCGAATTTTTAGATTAGAATATGTAGTTAGGGAAAGTAATTCATATTTTATATTGTTCACCATCAAGCTCTTCTAGAATAATAATAACATGATTTATGATGTATGTATATATTATGTCTATTGGGTACTATTTACAGATGTAGCAACTGGCATACCATTAGTTTATACCCAGCTTAACTGGAACAAGGCGTGTAGTATGCAATTAATATACCTATTTAAACTTATTTGTGCATAGAAAGAGGTACACATTGTTCTTTTATTATTAATATTTATAATACAGACAGCCCTAACACTACTATACTTACTCGTATGTCTATTATTATACTATTACTATAGCATACTTTAATATACTAAGATTATACTTATATCTTGTTTCGAAGCTCACTGTTTTGTAAGTTACCTGGGAATTATTTATTATCAGTCAATTTGTCCAGTTCACCTTAACTTATAATTCGTATTCGTACTTATATTCGAACACCCCTCTCCCACGCACAAAAATATTCTTCCAAATGAAGTTAAGCAGAAATTGTACTCGTTAGACTTGGCGAATTCTCTAGCCAAGTAATATAAATTCCGTTATTTTTGAGTCAGATTTTCTGATATGTATATGAGCTTCTTTGACCCGTCAATATTTAGATCTGAGGTACTGAACTTGTCTTGTTTATGATCTTGTTATATCCTGCGACAAAACCATCTCCGATGACGTCACACCGGGCTCACTCATAGCAACGACGCGACGACACAAAGCGCCGACGCTGCTATTTTGACCCAGTGCCCCCTGCCCCGATGCTTTCCCCTGAAGAACCCATCACTTCAGCCCTAGCATCGAACCGTTGTCGCCGCTCTTTAGGATTAACTTAGAATTAAATTAGATTTAACACATAATCAGTATGTGAATTAAAATAAAAACCTAGTACATAGAAGAGTTTTTGGCTGCTCCTGCACCCTCCGGCCCCAGCATATAATATATGCTGGGGCCGGATATATTATTACTATCTATATTATAATTCCTAAATGTTTTCAAGAAATTTATCTATTATTGACACGGAAGATGTTTTTAATTTCCCAGTGCTGCTATGATAATATGTTTAGTACTTTAACTGTACTGCATACAATTGTATTGAGCTCTTCCTTCGTCTCTGGTTGGCGCTGTCGGGGCGTTCCTAAATTCAACACTGGTACTCTTTGTGTAACGCTCAAGCACTCCTAGTTTATTTTCTGTTAAATTGTTGATATGCATATTTGTTGATCCTTTTTTTCATCTTGAAGGGACTATTCTTTTCAGAGCATCTCCATACTTTGTCGACATGGATTCAAATGATTCTTTAAGATCACAGACGGTGTTCAATATAGCGTCAAGTTTAGTGTAACTGGCGTTTTCATCAGAAAATTCATGGAGGAAAACCAGTGTTCCACGCTTTCGTTTAACATTACGGGATATGATCTTAGTCAGAGGACGATGTATTGAATCCGGCTTTTTCTTTTCTTTATTCAGATACTTACATAAGAGGCAGAGAGATAGTGTTTTGAAATGGCGTAGCAAAAGTACTCAGCTTAGGGGATGTTGGAGGAGTGCGCTTATAAGAAGCATTTGTGACATCAAGCGACAAAATAAACAAAGCAAAGATTGTAGCGTATCTACAAGCCGATAGCTTTACGCCGGTCATGCGGTAAGTACAAGATGCAGCGAGCCTCTCGTAGTTGTAAGTACCAGGCAAGTAGTGAAGCGAAGAATTGTCAATATCCTGAAGAGTGAGCGAGCAGCGTATATCGAATCGTGACCCCTCTCAAATGCGCGTGTAATAGAGACCGCCTCTGTGCGTATGATGCGTCACCGACTCAGTCCATCATGGGTATGTGACGCGTGTGCTCACTCACGCTGCTGCCGCAGTGTAGAAGTGCAGTCGTAACTATGAGTGTGGTAATATGGTGGGGCTTACTTGCAGTTGCGTTAAGGTGGTAGTAGATACGTCACATCGGTAGTATGAATGGATAGCGATGCAAAACCTCCTCGGTTGATTATGTTCTTCTATTTTTGACTTCGTAATTAATTTTAAACATTTTGAATTTAATTTTATATTTAAACTTGATAATATCTGTTAGGCACTTCTACTCGCCATCGAGGTCCGGGGGGAAGATATATTATTCCATTTGATGAGACTTTAAGGCTTAAAAGGATGCTTACATATTACCAAGAACATTGTATATACTACTCAAATAGCAGCAAGCCTCTGCACATTGCGTTTTTATAACATCAAATCGAACTCAATAGGTACTTAATATTTGTAAATCTACAGAGCCCTGAGCGCGCGTTCGAGAAACGCGTGTTGACGGCGATGATTAAAATACACTTCGGCCGCAATTAATGACATACATAATGTATGTGTGTGGGTATATAAAATATAGGAAATGACGCCATTCATACACAACGTGTGAACATTTTTAAATATTGGATGTTAATTATATTGTATCGTGATATCAACGTTTTAGTAAAAGTAACAATTATAAGAATAGAGTTACATAGGAGTGTACTTGGGAAGGGCAGGTTGGGCATCACGAGTACCACTGGAAGGATCACTGGAGGAAGGATAATAAACATGAAGGCGCACCAAGCAGGGACTTGGGTTTAGTTAGGGTCACTATGCCTTAGTCTAGTTAATAAGCCTCGGTGGCGTAGTGCTCAGTAGTTCGCAAGCGTTACTGCTGATCTTGAGGTACCGGGTTCGATCCCCAGGTCAGGAAAAAGCGTTATTGGATTTTTGATTAGGTACTTTCTCAATGACAGCCTGAGACAGTTCGGGAAAAAGGCCTGATGATATGTTATGTAGTTTTCATGATTGTACTCACGGCTATAAACTCAGTAGTTTTGAAGTAAGCGTCTATTTGATCTTCTAATAGATGGCTGCCTTTGACTTCTTGTTGGTAACGGTCGCAGTTTTCATAGGGCTGTCAGAAAATTATAAAATTATCATCTTACCTTATCTAAGATCTAGCCCTTATTTTAGTGAACTTATAAAGAACCCTGGTATTATTATAACCTTTGATGATAACTTTGCAGTGCAAAGTGTGCACTCTTAAATTATCATAATAATTGGGGAATTATAAATTGGGTAATATCCTAATGAATATAAATTAGTTGAATCCTGCAAAATGTTCATGTTCCATTCAAATAAAAATGTAGCAAATATTTGCTTTTTGTATGTAACATGGTAATTAACAGATGAAAGAGACCAGCGAACCCAAGTTTTGACTCCGCAGGTTACTATACTAGATCCAGATAAAGTCGTATACATAAAATATTAAGGACACTTACCCTGATTACATCATCTCTTAACCTGGCGGCGTCAGGTACAGCAGTAACGTTGGTCCCCTCAGTCAATCCATGAACAAACGCCATAGCGCTGGTGATCGTCCTCTGATCATTTGTAGGCCTGAAGTAGTACTCCTCATTTGAACCGTGGAGAAGATGAGGATACTTCTCTCGGAGGCGTTTGGCTATGTCATATAGTTCTTCGTAGCCTGCGCCGGTGAGGAAATATTGGGATTGCTCGAGGGTGCTGTTCCAGGACCATTTGCGGAAGTTCTCAATATCCTGATATATAAAACATAGAGTAAGTTTCCTTGGATTCGATGGACTTGAATAAGATCGATAGAAAGACTGTGGTGTGGTAACATAATGTGATCAAAAGGATCTACGGGTCTGCTATAATTTGTCGCTGTCATAACGATCTAATACATTATTAGACGCCCTCATTAAGTATCACGCTATAAATCAGGCTTCTGACTGCAACGATCTGCAGCAGGATATGTACTCCGTGGAACAATGGAGCCGGGAAAACAGGTTATCATTTAATATTTCCAAGTGCAAAGTAATTACATTCACTAGATTGCAAAACGACGTATGTTTTTGAGGGCTCTCCCTTAGAAAGAGTAGGGAGTATCAGAGACCTGGGTGTGGTCATGACACCCGTCTGGACTTCCAGGATCATATAACGTTGATCTGTAAGGCAGCAAACAGGACCCTAGGGTTTATTACGAGAACGGCGTCGCAGTTTCCCGACGTTAGGGTGGCGATCTTGCTGTACAACGCCTTCGTCCGAAGTAAATTGGATTTTGCCGCAATCATATGGGACCCCAGGGAGGCGAAGTATTGCATGCTGATCGAGAGACTTCAACGTAAATTTGCCCGATATGTATACAAACGGATGTATGGATATTATTCATATCTTTTTCAATCTCTGTTTGTGTCAGGAATGATTGGTATAGACACATTGGAATTTAGGAGGAATTTACACTTACTAGTCTATTACTGTCTTATTCTACGCAGTAAGATAAATAATCTGACCGTTTTAGCAGCCATAAACTTTTTTGTGCCAGACAACTACCGGGCGTCGAAGACATTTACTGTTCTCGGGTCCTGTACTTCGCACTCGCCACGCTAACAACACGCCTACTGCGCGAGCAATATCCGTCTTGAACGCATTCACAAGCGAGCTCCAACATCTATATTTTTAATGATAGTATGCGGTCCATATCAGATAATATTAGAGTTTATTTAAGTCATTTGTTACTAAGATAGTTAGCGCGTTGGTATCTATACTGTTAGCTTTCTATCATTATGTTATTAAATAAATAAATAAAAATAAATAAACCACAACCGTTCATCGCATTGATCCGCGTCCCTGGATACGACAGGTTAAGATACATTATAATAAAGGACATACATCATAAGTAGTAGTAAGTTGTAGTAGTAAGAAGTACCTCATTAATTTGGCACGAATTGGTAAACGAAAACTCATCTCAGGGGCCTGTCATTGCTATGCTAATTTCCAAGAATATACACAAGTCACATACTTGTATCTCAATTATGTCTGGCATATTTTGTACATGTAACTAAAATTATGCAGATATGCTAATGATATTTGTTCCACTCTCATCTTCCCTCTTCTCCCCTAAATACATTTTAAACAAAGATCACCTGAGCACAAAGCTGACTCCTGCCAGCGTCATAGCTGGCTACAATCTCGTCTTTCAATGAGGCGATGTACTTGATGTCCTCGGTAACACTGGTGCCAGGGTTCCTGTTGCCATGTCGATTTAATGTCCAAATGCTCACTGCTTTACAATCTATAAAATAGTAAAAGGACATTAAATTAAAACCTCCATAGGCAGGAATTGTATAGACAATAGGTCAACCTGGAATTTAGCTTCTTCTAATTCGTACGTTTTTGACAGTATGCGCGTGGTCGGCATGATGAGTCTCTGTTATGGGCAGATATCACCGAGTTATGATAATTCGACATTTCTCCGTGTTAGTGGTCATTCTGGTGCATTTATGCAGTGAAAAGTCCAGAATATAAGCATAACATAACATACATTCACGCCTTTTTTTCCCGAAGGGATAGGCAGAGGTGTAACCAGGACTCAGTCCCATTGTAGATACACCCACAAAGTCCAGAATATAATTGTGCTATCCCCTGTAAATTGGATTTAAGTTAGATTTTAGCGGAAATTCACTTTTAACTGAATTGAGGCGCAAAAAAGCAGACTATACGGCAGTTGATTTGATTAGTTTTAATATCAGTTATATAGATACCCTAAGAAAGAATAGATGCTCGACTTGAAAATGGACATAACATAACATACAATCACGCGTTTTTCCCGAAGGGGTAGGCAGAGGTGTACCCAGAACTCAATCCCATAAGTAGGTGACACCCACATTTCGCCAGTATGTTATTGATCCCATGTAATAGGGGGCGAACCTATTGCCATCTACCGGGCACAGTTCCAGACTCCTGGCAGATATTTAATATTGACCATGATCCAACGGAACACATTTTTTTTTGTTGTTCCTAAGAAGAATAAGTCATAGATATTGCACCAAAATATAACAGGGCTGTTTAGTGCCGCGCAGAATTTTGAATTTTAAAACACTGGTGGCAATCATGAAACTTACCATCAGGCACTTGGTTTACTCATCTAGTCACTCATTATCATAAAAGAACATATAATATGATAGTAGTAATAAAAAATACAATATAATAAGATACACAAAATGTACCTATACCTATATAATAAAATCAAATTCAAGTATTCTACTCACACTTCAAAATAAAAGAACAAAATAGTCTACTCTTAAGAAAATATAATAAATAAGTACTCACTGTGAGGTACAGGGTGGTCCCTGATATCTCCTCTTATTGTGTCATAGGGCGTCTTCGCTGAGTGCAGTAAATAAGGACACTCTTTATTCCAATAACATGCGTTTGCGCTCGCGAGTAAGGCTGCGAGTAAAACCAATAAGACGGCCATGTCCAACGCTTCCGCCGACACTTACTATAATAACTATAAGCTGGTTCAAGTCTCTTAAATAATGTCTTCTCGCTTGTATACTAGTTAGAGCACTAGTGTGCAAGCGAGAGGACATGATAAGCGCCGCCATTTTAGATTCGTTTCTTTATTTAACCGGCCTATACTAAGTCATGTTTGACGCCTTACCTTTTATCCCCACCTAGATTTGAGCATAGAAGTTGTAACGTAAAGCGTTACATATAAATAATATTAATTTTGTAGTGGTAGGCCTCTTTTGCAGGGGGCCGCCTGGGGAAGTACCACACCTTTGCCAGTTATTCGTCAGCCAAGCAGTAATGTGCAAACCTTACTGTGTTCCGGTATGAAGGGCAATGTTACCAGCGAAATTACTGGGCATGATGAGATTCAACAACTCATATCTCAGGGTGACAGGCGCAGTGCAGTTTCGCGCAGAATTTTGAATTTTAAAACACGGTGGCACTGTGTCTGATATGGGCAATCATGATGCTTACCATCAGGCACCTGATTAGCTCGTCTTGTCATCTATAATAAAAGAAAAAAAAATTAAAAATAGGCTAAAAATAACAATTTTATATACAAATAATGTCCATGTGTAGCTGAACCCAAATAATAATAACATCCTTGTGCTACCTACTAAGGTAGCGTAGCCGCACTTAGCGACCGGTTTTGCGAGGCGAGCGGTGACGCGATCGCCGAGCACCCGCCGCCGGTCGCCTACGGTCAAACCGGCCATCAGACGCAAATTCGAACTCAAGGCGACTGCACGCCGCAGCTTACGAAATATTGTCATAATAAATTTCAACAGTTTTACGATAGTTTTAAATATTTAAAAAAAAATACATACATAACTACATTTATTATTATAAGCTGTATTCCTCACATTTATTGGGTAAGTGTTGAACAATTATTTTTCTTTCCCTTAGTGAAGGTAGAATTTTACAGTCTAATATTTTTATAATTATTATTTTTTTATGTTTACCAGTAATGATTCTATTTTTATTTTATCTTTGTAAAACTCCATCTGGTTGTGGACGTCACCATTTCAGGGAACAAGTTACGGCTGTGAGCACATACGATGATGCACTACGGAGTCTCCGCACTTCCTTCGTGACGCTGCCGGCTCCACTAATGACGGATAGCGAGTCGGAAGTGCCGTTACCGCCCAATTGAAAGCGTTGATGATTATCTTGGCATTTGAACCTTTTCTTAATATATAAAATTTTGTACGCCTACATTTGCTTTTATTTTTCTCACCATACAAGAACAGGAAAGTAGGACGTTACAATGTGTTTAGATTGTTGTTAAAATTGATTGTTTAAATGATATTTTTATGTGTAAAATTGATTGTATGTTTATTAGCAACTAGGTGGGCCCCGTGGTTTACCCAGTCATAAAATACAAATGCAATCCAATATAAGTTTTTATTTGCAAAAGTAATTAACAAGTAATCCCCTTGACTTTCTTGGAATTCCTTTCTTATTCCTTGGCTTATTTTACTGCTGAACAAAGAGCTTATGAGAAAACATCCCCTATACATTTCCATCTAGTTAGAGTATAAGCGGCCTGCATTATGATAGGGGTTGTGATTTGAGGAACGTATTCTAAAAAAAAACCAGTGGTGACCAAGAAGGTGTGGCCAGACGCGAAATTATTTCATCTACACTAGTTAGTACTTGACACTGTCGATAAATTCCTATCGAGGAAGAATGAAAACAAAACGAGTGTTTGATATAATAACAATATATTCTGACATAAATACAATTTTGAATTCTACCGTACATGCTACAATATTTATTATGTTATCAACGACTTAACTCAAACTCAAAACAGCTTTATTCAAATAGGTCATAATCTGACACTTTTGTACGTCAATGAAGATAAACAGTACTGAGTCTACCGTGCGTTCGGAAAGATACCTCTACAAGAAGAACGCACAAGAAACTTGTAGGGCTTAATTTTTTCAACAGATAGTTTCACAATATTTGGTTTGCTTACATTCGTTTTCTTTGAAGGTGCCGCGAGGCGGCTATGCAGAAGTTTCCAAGCATCTTTGTCCTCTATGTACTGGTTGACTTTATAATAAGCCTTCTTTAGTAAAGTAGATTTTATATAGGTTTTGAATTTACCCTCTGAGAGCCCAGTTAACTCTTTGGGGATTTTATTATAGAAACGTACACTATTTCCTAAGAATGTCTTTTTATTTGTTTTAGATAATCTAAAGCTAGGTACAGCTATTTTGTCTTTATTCCTAGTATTAATATTAAAATTATGAAGGTCACTATTTAATTTGAATTTATGTAAATTTTTACGCACATACATGATGTTCTCATAAATGTATAAGGATGGTAGGGTCAGCATGTTTATTTCTTTAAATAATTCCCTCAGGGATTCGCGTGGACGCATCTCATAGATGGCACGAATCGCACGTTTTTGTAGTATAAAGATAGTTTCTATATCTGCGGCTGACCCCCACAACAGAATCCCATAAGACATCAAGCTATGGAAATATGCAAAGTACACCAATCTCACCGTGGCTATATCTGTTAGTTGCCTAATTTTATAAACCGCGTAAGCTGCAGAGCTTAGTTTCCCTGAGAGCTCGGTGATATGAGTGCTCCATTGCAGTTTAGGTAGGGTAGGGGTAGGGACCCCTACCCTACCTAGCTTTAGATTATCTAAAAAGACATTCTTAGGAAATAGTGTACGTTTCTATAATGGAATCCCAAAAGAGATAACTGGGCTCTCAGAGGGTAAATTCAAAACCTATATAAAATCTACTTTACTAAGTAAGGCTTATTATAAAGTCAACCAGTACATAGAGGACAAAAAAGGCTGCAAAAAAGGTGGATGTCGGTGTCGGTGCCGCGTGGTGGCTATGCAGAAGTTTCCAAGCATCTTTGTCCTCTATCTATGTGCTGATTTCCTTTACAATAAGTACAATAAGTTAAGTATATCTGCTTTATCTGCGTTAGTCCCACTAATAATACTTAATTTAAAATATTATGTTTATAGAGACTAAGCTAAAAACTTTTTAACTTTTATTCGCTTCAAACACAATACGGATATGAATCGATTTTTTTTTAATCCCGCCTGTTTGTGAATTTTTTTTTCCATATTCGTATCGTACTTAATTTAATATTTTTATGTTTTATTTCCTTCCATCGTCTGCAATACTGTGAAGAAACTGTACGAAGCTTTGATTATCTGCAATAAAGAAAAACAAACATATATATTTTTTTTTTAACAAAGGCCTCGCTAAAATACCTAATATTCTGGCAACTTACAAACTTAAATTATAACTTTTAATACAATCTTGCAATAGGAGCAGGTTTGTAACTATTTACATGCCCTTTATATTTAATGATTTTTGAGATTTTTTTACATCGATTGTCCATCAAAATGTTGCCCGACCCGATCCATTGGGCAATAATATCCGACGTTGAGCAAATATCTATACGGGACCGCATATGAAGTGTTCATCATGTATATAGGTGTCACCTTAAAATATATAGGCACAGAATCCGTGTTCCAGTACTGAGTGTATCTTTCATTATGAAGAAACATTTTGGGACGTGTGTGAGTGAGCGCCGTCCATTGCGTCAGTATTACGTACCGCGCTTACGTATGTGTGCTAGGCGTTAGTGATACGCAGTGCAAAAATCTTTACAAAAACATGTGTTAGTTAACTAATTATTTCTTATTACATAATTTTATTCATAATGACATTTACAAAAACATTAAATTACGACATCAGAAATAACTTAAACAGGGTTATTGGCAAAATATTACACCTAATACATAATATATTTTTATATATTATATATTAGTTTTATATACATAAATTGACAGCCTGGTTGGCTCAGATGGTAGTAACTCAGCTTTCTGTGCCACAGGCCCCGGGTTCGATCCCCGGCCAAGTCAATAATTTGTGTGCATGAACATGTCTCTTTGATCTGTGTCTGGGCGTTATAAGCTTATATAAGTATGTATATCAGTTCTTTGGTTACCATAGTACAGGCTTCTAGCCTAGTTTGGGCCAGATGAGGAGATGAAAGAGATTTCATCCTGATCTGTGCCAGATGACCATGTGTGGAAGTTGTCCCATATTAAAAAATAAAAATTATTGATAGTTATTATACACGATATTAGATATGATTGTCACTATGATTTATTATACAGAGTTATTGGTAATCAGTTAGAAATCTCTTCAGGGGCGCAAAGCCCCCGTTCTCTTTTGCTGAGCGCTATTAAACTGTGACGCGACCTGTAACTTACAGAGACAAAAGTATTTAGTGAGAGCTTAGCGAAGCCGCCCACAGTGAGCTCGGCTACTCGTCGCGACCGTACCATCACAAGAAGCAAGCCGCGTTTGAGTGACGTCGAGCATGTGTACCACGGGCATTCGTACGCTGCATCTGCTATTGTTGAACACTGAAACATAAAAGTGCTCAAATTTTTCTACACATACTCCTGCAAATTTATAAACGTGAAAGTTTATGAGGATGGATGTTTGTTATTATTTTACGCCAAAACTACTAAGCCTTGTATACCTTGTAGGTATATTAGCCCAATCGGCTTAGTAAGTTTGACAGCCTCGTTGGCTCAGATGGTAGTAACTCTGCTTTCTGTGCCGCAGGCCCCGGGTTCGATCCCCGGCCAGGTCAAACATTTGTGTGCATGAACATGTCTGTTTGATCTGTCTGGGTGTTATAAGCTTATATAAGTATGTATATCAGTCATCTGGTTACCATAGTACAGGCTTCTAGCCTAGTTTGGGACCAGATGACCGTGTGTGGAAGTTGTCCCATATTATTATTATTATTATTATTATTATTATTATTATAAGTATGTATTAGCTGTGCCCCACGGCCCGCTATATGTGTTATTCCAGGGTCTAATAAACCTTCGTATTTATAATATTAGTAGTATTATACGCCTGCCAAGCGTGTCGAGTATTGGCAAAACCCCCCTATAAGGGGGATTGCCATTGATAATCCACTACTGAACATAGATCTGTTCAGAATCTGTTCTGAAATGATAATGATGATATAGGTATATAAAGTCCTCCTCGTCGATTTCGACGACGGCGACCTCAGCAACCTGGAGAATAATGTATGTAATTGGGTCCACTGCAACCCACGGACACGCTACGCATGAATATGGTGCTCGTATAGCTCAACGCTACTATCACGCCATGCACGCTGCCTTCGCAGTACACGCATGGCTTGCTCAAATATGACGCTCACGTAGCTCAACTCTGTCCATGCGGCACTCGGATGCGTGTATAGCGTGTCCTGCAGTAGAGACGTAGACCCACGTTGTTTAACAAATAAACCCACGCAGATAAAATCCGCCGCGTGTCCGTGCACAGCATGCGCAGCGGTGAGTTTGTGCATTTAATGGTATGTAAGTCAGTAGCGACGTAGTTTACCTCTTCAGAAAGGTTGTGCCCCTGGTAGCAGTATAAGAACACTTCCATTATCATCCCCAGCAGATAGGATGACATAGATACCAAACGAAGAGTATTGTTTCCTCCCTGTAAAATATTACCCTTATAAATACTAATACTACATTATATACGGACATTATATCTACCCTGAAATCGATCAGCAGTTTGAAGCGTTGAAGTAAACTTTGTCACACCTATTCAAACTTGAAAATTTTCTCCTAAACTTGAAATGTGATATGCTTTAAGGGGGGTTCTATAACGTTACTAAATGCTAGCTCATTGGGAGTGCCTAAAGAGAGAAGAACTGAAGATCGAGCTTCTTCTTTTCGAGTCAAAATGGCTAGTGTTTGATGCTGAATGGCGAGTATGGTGAGCTAAGCTGAGACGCCGCAGTACACAGATATTGACGGCAATATTTTTAAAATTTTGAAATTACTCATATATATATCGGGGGGCACGGCAGTGCCCCGCCAAGTCGAGCGCGAAGCAAACACTGCCGTACCATCCTTTACTGGAACCATTTCGCCGCATTTTCAGGCCCCTATTTGAGAACCTCTGGATAAGACCAGAACGCTGAAATTTTCGTCATCCAGTAAGCTATAGAATCACATACTTAAAATAAAATTTCAAGTCTGTAGGTCATTTAGTTCCGAAGATAGGCGAAAGCAAAGTTTCGCATTTATGACACCCAGACACTCACTCATGATCATCAAAAAGAACTAGTACTTCCCATAAACTCAGAGAGCTGAAATTTGGTACAGAGTTAGGGTTTAATGGCCACATAAAGGGAAAACTATAAAAACTAGGATAATCGAAGATCAAAATTTGGTCAAAATATAATTCATTGGACTAAGAGTGGCGGTGATACCCGCACCCGTCGCTAGATGGCGCTGACTCAATATGCCTACGAATATGCATATGAAGTCAATATGCCTACGTTTCTACAAAAAGAAGTGAAATCCCAACAAAAACATTCTGTAAAAAACTAGCCAAGTCTCGATGGAGCTGCTTGTTTATCTCTAAAAAGTAATGAAATCTAGACAAAGTCGTGCCAAGTCTAAGGTTCCTTACTGCGATTTCTTTATTATTATAGTTAATGTTGTGTGACTTGGCCGTTGAAGGGATACTTCTAATCAAGTCCGTCTGTACGTCTATTTTATGTTAGATCGGTGGTCGATTTGACGCTCCAAAAAGAAGAGAGCAGAAGTCAGTATTGTCAATCAATGCTGAATGCATGTGTTGCACAATTAACAACAGCCTAAAATGAGACACTAGCGTCCAATTACTAATACCAATATGGGCTATTATCTCGCTTAACAAACATAGGTAGTAACAACAGATATAACATTACGTGTAAACAAAATTGACTTGTACCCACTAACGTATAAAGAATGTTCAACGGCCAAGTCACACAACATTAACTATAATAATAAAGAAATCGCAGTAAGGAACCTTAGACTTGGCACGACTTTGTCTAGATTTCATTACTTTTTAGAGATAAACAAGCAGCTCCATCGAGACTTGGCTAGTTTTTTACAGAATGTTTTTGTTGGGATCGAATTTTCGAGTCGTCATTATGTGTCTAACAGAACCAGAGGATGGGCAGCAGCATTCTCTGCAAAAATCCATCGAACTGCGCTCAACAACCCACCTGCCAAGCGTGATGAGTATTGGCAAAACCTATATTCAAAAGTGGATTACAAAAGCTGAGATGATGATGATTATGTGTCATGTGACCAAACCTGTCTTCTTCCTACCCTTATCCCTCACTAGGTAGGGTCGGCACAGCTCGTCATCTTTCGCCATTCCAGTCTATCTATATCTATATCCTCATTCTTACAGTTCATTTAGGTCTACCCCCGTCCTCACATCACAACTTTCATTTTTTTTTCATCTTTATATTCCTTTTGGCCACATGATTTTCACCCCTACGCAAAACATGTCCATACCAGGCTCGTCTTCCACTCTTTAATTTCTCAGTCACTGATGCAACTTACAGACTCCCCCTTACGTAGTCATTTTCTAATATTATCTATTTTTGTCACTCCAAACATCCATACCAGACACCCTCGTTGGCACAGATGGTAGTAACTCTGCTTTCTGTGCCACAGGGCCCGAGTTCGATCCCCGGCCAGGTCAAACATTCGTGTGCATGAACATATCTGTTTGATCTGTGTCTGGGTGTTGTTATAAACTTATATAAGTATGTATATCAGTCATCTGGTTACCATAGTACAGGCTTCTAGCCTAATTTGGGACCAGATGACCGTGTGTGGAAGTTGTCCCATATATCCCATATATCTCAACATTCGCATCTCTACCGCATGCATTTTTATTTTATTCACCGCTTTCGAAGCCCAGCACTCTGATCCATTCAATATGACATGTCTTACTGCGAGAGTAGAGAGTAGAGTTTCAGGTCACCGAGATTATCTTACAAGGTCTCAGATCTAACGACTGTCTTCTGTATATCGTATAAGAGACAAGTAAGCTAATGATGATAAATTACTGATTTATACCTACCACAGCCAATCGGTAAGCAGTCATACAGATAATAATGATGGAGACAGAGAACTGAGCCAGGATGTTGATCATAAAGCACTCTTGGATCATCGCAGCAGAGTCTAAACAGGCCTGATGCTGGCGGATGCAGTTGCGAAGTCGGTCTGCTAACACCGCGTCATCCGCGGAGGTTCTTCTGAAGTCCTTGGGATATTGAAGCTGGAAGAATATCATTTACATATTGTGTAAAATCGTTTTATTTAAAAAAGCCGCTAGATATCGCTAAAGTTCATTATTAGGTAGTATGTTTGTTAGTGAGAATTAGTTAAACTGTAATTAGTAGGTAATGAGTATTAGTTATTGTAGAAATAAGGGTGGAAGTGAAATATATATAGTCTATGATAAATTCTTTATTTGTGCACCCTCGCCTTGTGAAGCGTCAGATCTTAAATATAAATGGAACACGCAATTATCTACTGAGGTATTATTTTCCCTATAAATACATACCAGTTTCTATCGGTAGACATAAATATACATAAATACACGAATACTATTTGCGCCTACTACAAAGTATCTTCCGCGTAAGCTCGTTACTTAGAAATATGATCAGGCACTAATCGTTGGACGCGAGTATGGCCACAGAATAATAAATAGTACAGTATACAGTACAGTAGCGTCAGGCAATGTAACATGCCTGTGCTCGCTCGCGTTGATAGATATCCAAGATCACCGGTATATCTGTCGCTTTACACGATCATACTATTTTAATTTTTCACGGATGGTCACTAGAAAGTGGTGATAATTATGATGATTAGGAGTTGTTAGTTTTAGGGCCACGTCGACCTTACATTATAATTTTGATTGTATTTGATAGGCCTAATAATAAAATTTTCAAATGTGCATAAATCATATTTTTTCAAAATCAAAGTCAAAAAAATATTTATTTAAATAGGTTACAATCTAACACTTATGTACGTCAATGAAGATAAACAGTATTGAGTCTCCGTGCGTTCGTGATACCTTTCTTTACAAGAAGAACGCACAAGAAACATGTCTGTAAGGTGCCGCGTGGTGGCTATGCCGAAGATTTCAACCATCTTTGTCCTCTATGAACTGATCTCTATGAACCTTATAATAAGCCTTCTTTAGTAAAGTAGATTTTATATAGGTTTTGAAATTACGCTCTGAGAGCCCCGTTATCTCTTTTAGGATTTTTTTATAGAAACGTACACTATTTCCTAAGAAAGACTTTTTATTTGTTTAAAGATAATCTAAAGCTAGGTACAGCTATTTTGTCTCTATTCCTAGTATTAAAATTATGTAGGTGACTATTTAATTTGAATTTATATAAATTTTTAAGCACATACATGATGTTCTCATAGATGTATAAGGTGGTAGGGTAAGTATGTTTATTTCTTTAAAGAATTCTCTCAGTGATTCGCGTGCATCTCATAGATGGCACGAATCGCACGTTTATGTTGTAAAATAGATAGTTTCTATATCTGCGGCTTTTGATATCATCATTAATTAAAACAAATTAAGCAGGTTTTTTTGTAGTGGTACGCCTCATTTGTTTGGGGCCGCCTGGGGAAGTAGCACACCTTTGCCAGTTATTCATCCACCAAGCAGTAATGTGCTAACATTACTGTGTTCCGGTCTGAAAGGCAATGGTACCAGCGAAATTACTGGGTTAATCAAGAGGTCCCGGGTTCGATCCCCAGGTCAGGCAAAGTGTTAAATATTTGATTTTTCCATTAGGAATTATCTCAATATGAAATTACTGGACATGAAGAGTTTTAAACAACTAATAACTCAGGGTGACAGGCGCAGTGCAGTGCCACGCAGAATTTTGAATTATAAAACACTGGGTGGCACTGTGTCTGATATGGGCAATCATGATGCTTACCATCAGGCACCTGATTTGCTTGACTTGTTACTCACTATCATAAATTATTTTCCTATATATTTTTCATATATTTTATTATATTTTCTACCCAGAAAAATCCGAGAAAAGTGATGTGGGCTGCATTATTGTTGTCTAAATTTAGTAAGATAAATAATGTTAAGTTATTTAATGTAAGCTGTTAACTTTTCCTATATTAATAAAATAAAAAATAAAACTAAAATAAAAAAAGCAAACGTTCTACTAACACTCGTCACCATTAAAACTATTTAGCTCAGTTCTTAACCTTCATTAAAATTCAAATCAAATTATTGATATTATTGCGAATAACATTTTCTACCCGGCAATATAGGATAGACAATAGACAGTGCAAGTTCTTCTGGCTTACTTGGATATCAAGCCCATTCCTATACCGAATGGGTCAATGTTAGTCGGAGGAAACATAACACGAAATATAAATTAATGATACTTAATTTTTTAAGGGATTGTGATATTTCTAAAAGGTTTCGTTGCCTCTTAGTAATCTGGTATAATTACCGTGTCGTTGCTACAAGTATCACCAACATTATTGCACAGTGTCCGTAGTGATAGCTTGACAAGTTGCAGCCGGCAGCAACAGACCGCGGTCAATGACGTCACCAGCTGGTCCATGCTCACATTGCATATACCTATAAGAAGTACTGCTGTACTCTGCAAATTATAACAATTATAATTAGAGATTAAATGAACTTTCGCAACAGGTCAGTCTATCAATGATGAGTTAACGGTAGACTCATTACTGTTTATCTTTATTGACGTGCAACAGTGTCAGGAAACATACAATCACGCCTTTTTCTGGTGAACAACACACAACCATATTTCTGGTGAAATATGGTTGTATGTTATAGAAGGCGAGCTTATTGCCAGCTACCGGGTACAGTTCCAGACTCCAGGCAGTTATTGAGATCATTCCTTATGGGAAAATATAATATTTAACAACTTTGTCTGACCTGGGGATCGAACCCGGGACCTCATGATCGGTAGTCGAGCTTGCGCCCACTATGCCACCGAGGCAGTCAGAGTGTCAGATTGTGACTAATTTGGATGAATCTTTTTGAGTTTGAGTTTGACATTAGCACGGACCATTCAACCTAAAAGACGACGCTTCAGGGGGTATCACGTGATCTGGCATGTAACTTGCCATTGGCATCAATGTTCAATGTAATTGCATGGAGTAGCGCCATTCGTTTTGCGTAACGTGACATGACCTGACGTGCCACTCAGCGTGCTACTAGTACGCGACACGAAACTAAAATTAGGGAGGATCTACGATTTAATGTAAAATTTATTGAATTAAATTATCTGGCACGTCACCCTGGTGGGTCCATCGCATGTCGTGCCAGAGTCATGCTAGATGTCAATGGATAATCACGTTTCTGTAGTGTTGCTTAAGTGGGCACAGCTCCTAAGATTCAATATTTGCATGACATGACACATGTCTGACTGTCTAAGCCCAATATTTTTCAAAACTTATCACACATTTTTTGGATAAATATGTCGTGCCAGCCAGTTAGTTTTCAAGCTGACCTTCCCCGCACCCCGCCATGTTTTGGCAATTTGGTTTTTATACCCATGAAAGTGGAGTCTTTTAGATTGGATTGTCTGTGACAGTAAGGAACAAAGTTCTACTAGAAGCAAAGAAGACCTTGAATCGATACCTGATATAGATAAGTAATCTGGTGGGCAGGAAACGTGGAGGTGTCATATGGATACCTGAAATAAGAAATTACTACTATTAGAGCGGTTACGCACTACGTCCAAAACGAATCCGATCCGCATCCGTTATTCGGAAGACTGTCCAAATTCGGATGTTGTTTCTCGCACGCAGTTCTGTATAAATATGTAGTAAATTATAAGTTAAAACAGACAACCAAACAGCGGGTACTTACTTAGTAATAGGGTCAAAACAATGATTTGTTTTGTTTACAAAATCGACATGTATAAAAATGTAAGGTGATTCACACTAAAAATCACGCAGGTGCGGTGCAATGTGTGAAACGTCAAAATATAGGTGTCATCATTATCATCATCATCAGCCGGAAGACTGATGCTGAACATAGGCTGTTCAGCAGTGGACGTCTTCCATAGAACGCCATGAACTATTCATATGGGGGATTTTTGCCGTAATCACCACACTTGGCAGGCAGTAGATGGAATACTTGGAAACAGAGAACGCTGCTGCTCACTCTACGAATATGTCATTCTGCTGGGTCTCACTGCTCCCAAGGGATGAGAAAGGGGTGGCCCTATTATATAGCCGGGAACCACACGACAAAGATAAGCGTATCAAAATAAAACAGTCTTTACCAAGCTCGGAGAGGAAGTTGATTCTTCTCAGCGCTAGCGGCCCAACCGAACGCCGTTATGAATACAAACACTAGATACAGGATCAGAAACCGGATTGTTTCTTTGTTGCTCCTAAAATATAATATTATCTTGAAGACTGATTACTGTTATAAGGATTGCTAGCTAGAGTTTACAGCCTAAAATTGTCTTCACAAAGCCTGTGTATAGGGGGACCGGGACACATAATATATAATTTATCTCCTGTGTGCATACGTGAATGTTTTGACGCTGCAGGTGTTCTGTAAGCTACTCCAAGAATGTAGACGACGTTCTTTATATCGTAAATAGGTTGAAGTGACGGCGTCTGGCCGGCACCGTGCCGTTACCATGTGAGCTAATAAAGCAGCCACGTCAAACAACAATTATTGTAAATTAGGAAGTTAAAGAACAACCCCTTCTCTTCTTCCTGCTCCAACAGACCCTGGTCACCATCAATCTGTAACATATTCATTGAGACAATTCCAATGAGCCCAAACGTGATGTATGTGACTGGTCCATCTAAACCTGATGCGGTAGCCTCAGGTAAAGGTTACCAAATCGTTGCAATATTGATGAACTAACAGGAGACCAAATTTGGAAGTGGCCAGACCACTTTAAGTAGGTCATATCTCAATAGCTGCTAGAAAAGAGCAGATTTTTTTTTGTAGTGGTAGGCCTCTTTTGCAGCGGACTGCCTGGAGAAGTACCACGCCTTTGCCAGTTATTCATCCGCCAAGCAGTAATTGTGCCAACATTACTGTTGTTCCGGTCTGAAGGGCAATGTTGCCAGCGAAATTACTGGGCATGATGAGTTTCAACAACGGGTTTCAATCTCGGGTGACAGACGCAGTGCAGTGCGCCGCAGAATCTTGAATTTTAAAACACTGAGTGGCACTGTGTCTGGTATGGGCAATCATGATGCTTACCATCGGGTACCTGATTTGCTCGTCTTGTCACTCACTATCATAAAAAAAAAGTAAAAAACTGGGCCCTACCTAACCCTTTGTGATGTGAGAATGCGTGACGTTACTTTCATTATCATCATCATCTCAGCAGAAGAAAATACACAGCTGGGCATAGACTAGACATTATTAATTAGTGTAATTGGTTATTGTATCGTGCTAGTTATCAATAAACAATACGCCTCCCGCATAAATCATCCTCTAGTCCGAATTTTAAGTTTAACATCACCTGTTCATTATCTCCACCCCATCATTTCGTCTCTCACTCTTCAGGACCTGGTCTCCTTCATCGATGATACCCTGGACCACCTTCCTCCTCAACATAACATTAACTATCTTCGTCATGAAGGCCAGGTTAGTGAATAGCAGGAACAGTATATCAGTCACCTGGCTCAATTTGCCCCACTCTTGGATAAGCGCACCGATTTGGGTGATGACAAACATCCCTACAATATTACAAATCACAAACATAAGGAAGGTAATATGCATTGTGATTGAATCACAAATTATTGAAAGAATTATAAGGTTATAATAAATAAATATATAAAAAAGTATAAACCGTTAGTTGATAAATTAAGTTAAAAATTTAGCGAGATTATAAACTGACTATTCATTATACCATGCACAGATATGTAATAAAACTCCTCGGGAACAGTTCAACACTTGTCTATTACACTCCACACTGTTATTACTTTTACACTTTTCTACATTTAATCAAACATATTTAAGCACACTGAGATAATTATTAACAAATATATGTCAGACGACCATGCGTCCAACTCTGTTCACGGTCTAGACCAGAATGCCCTTCCAATTGCCCCCATCATTACATCCCCACTACCCTACTCCTTGCAACTCGCAGCAACTTCAGAGTTGTACGCATAGTCGGAAATCAAAACGAAACTAACAATATTTTAATTACCATAATGATGGCAACATATTATAAAATTAACCAATAAATTATATACAAATTTAAATACTAGATAATAATAAATTCAATAAATAAATACACACTGTAAAATATACACAATTAATAAAAACAAAACGGAAGTTAAAATCAACTTTGATTCTTCCTGTCACAATAATGTCAATAATGATTATACAATAATAATTCGTTATTTAGTGATTCTGAACCTTACACTCGGCCATTCTGATAAGGTGTATGTCCCCATACACAGGTACAATACACCTTACACTCGGCCTACTATTCTTTAACGAAAATATTTTTAACCAAATTATTCATTTTAATCAGCAGATACTCGGTAACTTGAAATTTAACAAAATATGTAGGTAAGCTAGAATAATGATAATGTTATGTGAAACCAGAACTCAATCTTTATAATTTTTTAAAAGTAGATTATATTATAATCTGTAATAGACCTCTACAATAACATCACAACTCACGACTTATTTTAAAAAAACCCAATGGTATCTTGTAGTCCTAGCCGACCTCGCCGACCGTCTACATCACCCATAGGAGTTTTTATGCATATTATCGTTATTAATTACCATAATTATTGCCGCATGGTCTTCTCGAGTTACTATGACCGTCCTTCGACCTGCGGAATTTTTACTATTATCAAAAGCCCAATGGTATCTTGTAGTCCTAGCCGACCTCGCCGACCGTCTACATCACCCATGGGAGCTTTTGTCTCTCGTCAATAATTACCATTATCATTGCCGTATGGTTTTCTCGGTTACGCTGACCGTCCTTCAACCTTCGGATCTTTTACTAGTGTTATTAATTGCCGAATGGTCTTCATCATTGCCGGCCCTTGGCCCCGGCCACCTCCATCGACCATTCGGATCTTTTACACCTATATATATAAAATATCATGTTTTATTAGTAATTATTCCCGAATCACCACCATGCTTTTTAAATAATTACCAATAAATCATTGCCAAATGGTTCTCTCATCAACCATCTGGATCTTTTATTTATTCACAATGGTGTTATTAATGCCTCCGGTCTTCATCAAACTACGTACATCGACCATTGGATCTTTTACACTTTAATGATAATGCTAATTATGACTAACTCAAAATAAACATTATTAACTCAATATTATTCACTCAAAATTATTAACCCAAAATATTATTAATCTTTCAATATTATTAACTCAAAATAAACATTATTAATAATAAAATAAAATCAACTCTCATGAAATGCACTTGTAAGCTATACAATATAAAATAAAGATCAATTCTTTAAATTATAACTAACATCACATTATAACGCTAACATAGCCTAGTTAAACATCATTGCTATTGTTTTCAATTACACCCTCATCTCCAGACAAATCGTCATCACCATTAACGTCAAGTGCTGCAAAATGAACCCATGGTAACATACGACTGGCGGCGACGGTAGTTTTGCGTTTATTTTTGCTACTATTAAGCCCTGGAATTGCAGCAATCTCATACCGATCATTTCCTAACACGGAAATAACACGATATGGTCCTATGTAAGGGGGAATAAGCTTTTTGCTCTTACCATCGCTTTGAAATGCCGTCTTAGTAATTTTTACTAAATCGCCTTCATTATAAATCCGCGCTGGTCGCCTACCTTTGTCATAATTTTGTTTTTGTACAGTCTGTTCCCTATCGGTCCTATCCTTAACTTCATGCCTAATATCTGTTATTGAAATATCTTCTCGAGTTTCCTTTCTCACTTCATTAAGAATAGGGTTCACTTCACAATCCATACCTGTGCCAAATAATACCTCAGCTGGTTTTCTTCCTGTAGTCTTTTGTACACTGTTATTTAAGCCCCATTGAACTCGTCCTACTTTTTCATCCCAACTTTTCTCGTTGCCGTGTATGTTTTGTGCTGTAAGGGCATTAAGAATGGTCCGGTTGTAGCGTTCAACCTGACCATTTGATTGTGGACTAGCCACAGCGTTAAGTACGTGTTTAATGTTCCTAGTCTTGCAAAACCCCTTAAACAAGTGAGAAGTAAAACAAGTTCCCCTATCGCTGATTACACGATCAGGCGTTCTGAACATGTCAAAAATTTCCTCTAAAATACCTATGGCAGTCTTAGATTTGGTGTTCCTAACCGGCTTTACAAACGCGTATTTTGTAAACGCATCCACTATGACCAGCAAATAGGAGTTTCCCCTTTTCGACCTCACGAAGGGACCAAGATGGTCAATGTGCAGAGTGTGAAAAGGTACTTCAATCTTAGTAATAGGATGTAATTGACCCTCGGAATTAGTAGATTGCTTTTTAGCATAAGCGCATTCAAGACACGCACCCACATATTTCTTCACAAATTTTGTCATATTAGGAAACCAATATGTGCCTTTTATCCGATCTAAAGTCTTTTCTACCCCGAAATGCCCAATTTTATCATGATTCATTCTGCATAGTTGCCATCTTGCTCCCTTCGGTACTGCCCACCTCAAATTATCTTTATCACCGTCTATCATTTTATAGAGTTTGTTATCTTTGATCACAAAGTTCTCGTTGATGTACTTCACTTTCTCCTCATCAATTTTTGTCGTAAGTATGTCTCTGATTCTCTGTAATTCAGAGTCACCTAATTGTAACGTCAGCAACCAATCTTCATTATTTATCAACATGACCGTAGGGTATCGATCAAATTCCTCACTGTCATTTTCACTTGTAGGGTTTCGAGATAGTGCATCTACATGAGACATTCGTATACCTGGTCGATACTCTATAGTACATTGATATTCCTGCAATAACAACCACCAACGAGCTATTCGCGGGATGAGATCCCTTTTTATAAATGTGGTGCGTAATGCACCACAATCAGTGACTACTTTAAATTCCTTCCCTATCAGATACACTCTAAACTTACGGAGGCAACAAATCACAGCTAACGTTTCCAGCTCGTAGGAATGGAAATTTTTCTCCTCAGGGGACGTTTGGCGACTATAAAAAGCTACCGGCTTAAAAGAGTCATCATCACTAGATCGTTGCATTAACATTCCACCAATTCCGATCTTGCTCGCGTCAGTGTGGAGTTGAGTTTCTGCGGAGGGATCGTAAATAGCCAGTATCGGCCTGGAAATTAGTCTATTCTTCAACTCCACAAAACAGCGCTCTTGTTCGTCAGCCGAAACGAAGGGAGCGTCTTTCTTGAGTAATTTGCTCAGGGGATATGAAAGATTAGCAAAATCTTTAATGAATTTCCGAAAATAACTTACTAGACCTAAAAATTGGCGAATACCATGTTGATTCTTTGGCTGCGGAAAACCTTGTACACTAGCTATTTTGTGATTCCCCGGGCGCACTCCCTCAGAACTAATCTCATATCCTAAATAATTAATTTTATGACACAAAAACTCGCACTTTGCGAGATTAAGGGTTAAATTGGCGTTGTCTAGCAACTGGAGGATATCCCTTAACTTTTCTAGACAATCATCTACGTTAACTCCATATATTAGAACGTCGTCTATGTAAGCAGTCGCCTTGGTAAAACGAGCAGAGCCTAAAACCTTATTCATCATACGTTGGAACACTGCAGGAGCGTTGGCAAGTCCAAACGGCATACGGTTGAACTCATATTGGCCATCGGGAGTAACAAAGGATGTTAAGGCTTTAGATTCTTCAGTAATAGGAATTTGATAATATCCGGAGGCCAGATCGAGTGTAATAAAACATGCATGACCAGATAAGCGAGCAATTTCATCTTCTATGATAGGCATCGGATATCGTTCTTTAACTGTAACCGAATTTAGCATCCGGTAATCTACACAAAGCCTTGGCTTGCCATCTTTTTTACGAACTAAGATAATTGGGCTCGCGTACTCTGACACAGATTCTCTAATGACACCGGCGTCCAACATGTCATCAATCATTTCCCGGACTTTCTCGCGTTCTGCGTGTGCCAACCGGTATGGCCTATACACTACTGGTGTTTTGTTATTAACTTCAATACTCATCTCAGTCATGTTTGTACACCCTAATTCATGAAGGGATGATGCAAAACAATGTTTATATTCGTTGAGAAGCTTTACTAATTTTGTCTTGTCCGAGTCGCTCACCGATTTGCCCACGCGCAACTGGTCAATAACAATGTCATTGCTATCGTTACTTGTGGGTAAATCGGATGGCGGTGAGGTTATACGATTAACGACCTGCACTGCAGATGCCCGTGATATAATCGTGTTTTTATCTAGGTGACATGATGTGGACACCGGGGAAATGAGAATGCTGAGTCTGCCTTTGATGCAAAGATACAACCCACCTTGGATCAATGACTGTTGATTTGGTTTACCTATAATCCTACTATCTACTAACACATAACCGTCATAGAGTGGTTCAGTAACAGCGCTGACGGAACTGTCACCACTCAGTGAGGCGTTATCGGTCAAGAAAATCTTTATCAACCCCCTATCCACCTCGTGGGTTTCTGCAAAAGGCAGTTCCCCGCTGACCTCAAAGAAGTCAAGCCTATTTGAACATTTTCTCACAAGTATGTGGCTTTGTTCGGTAAACGACTGTCCTATTAGCAACGGCAGCTCTAAATAACGATCAGGAACTACTTTACAGCTGACTTTAGCAGCGACCCCATCTACTACAATATCAACGCCTACGTTACCTACGGACAACACAACATCATTTCCAAACCCTTTCATTGGTAAGGGTACACAGTCGTGATTTAGTCCTAAGCTGGTTAACAATGACTCCTTCATTACTGTTACTTCGCTACCAAAATCTATGAATGCCTTTACATTGACGTTATTGACGTTCACATCCTTATAATACTTAGAGTTGGGGGAAAATGATGAAATGCACATTGTTTTCTGTGCAGATTCAGTGGGCGTGCTATTGGCGCCTCGTTTAAAACAATTATCAGCGTTATGTCCAACTTTAAAACATCGCGAGCATTTATTCAAGGGTTTGGGGCATCGATTGAAACTATGACCTGGTTCTTTACAGTTATAGCAAACAGAGATTTGAGATTGATTCTGATTTGTGTTACTATAAATGTTTGTGCGTGTGTACGTTTTGTCGTTACCTACTTTGAATTTATTAAAGGATCTATCCAGAAAACCTGTACTTTCTTTGTTACTCATTAGAAACTGAAGTAATTGATCGGGGTGAGAGCATCGCAACGCCAGAGCACTAGACTTCATAGTCCTATCACTTATTCCGTGTATTATACAGTCTACCGCCCGCTTGTCAGTTATTTCGCAATGGTTCAATAGCGCTAATTTATCATAGAAGTAATTTTGTATGGGTTCGTTATATCTACTTTTCCTTTTGAGCATTTCCTCCAAAGACTGGCCATAGTTGTTGTTCAAACATGAACAAGACCTAATTCCATAACGACCGACTAAACCGCACGAAACGAGGGCACCGTCACGGCGCGTCAGCACTTCCACAGAGCAAGGCCAATCGCGAGATGCTGACCGAGCCAACATAATAGTTATTACGCACATGGAAATAATTATATTTGTGTGTAGCCAATAATTTAGTATATAAGTTAAATTTTTTGTAAATAAATCAATCACTACCTAACCTGGGTTTTGATTCACTCCTCCTGCGGCCTAACAGCCGCCCATCAATAGGACCTCGGCCTGACAGCCACCCCTCGGCACCACTGCGGCCTAACAGCCGCCCATCAATAGGACCTCGGCCTGACAGCCACCCCTCGGCACCACTGCGGCCTAACAGCCGCCCATCAATAGTACCGCGGCCTGACAGCCGCCCAACAGCAGCCGTACGGAAGGCTACAAGCGGCCTTGGCCTGGACCGGCAGCAAGAGTACCGGTCCATTGCCCCGTACTGACGAGGTCGGCTGCCGCCGCCCACCTGTCCGAGCGCTCCCGTCCCCAGGGAGGCTCCACCGGACCGCCTGCCGGGGTCCGGCCACCGCGCCCTGTCCAGTACCTCTCCGCTGGGCGGGCGATTTACCTCTCCTTCCTCCGACTGCGGCCAAGACTCCTTTAGCCGTCGCTGGTCCCCCGTGATCGGTGATCGGTCACGTGATCCTGCGTGATCGGCAGTCGGAAAACCGTACCTGCGCACATTGCACGACGTGCGTATCCCTCTTTCCTACCCGCCTCCGTCTGTTGTCATAGGTCTCTCGGCAACGGACATCCCGCACTATCTATATAAGTATATATCTTATTGTATATGGTTAGGGCTAGGGCGATAGGAAAGTTAGGTAGGTGTTAGGAACTCTACAGAGTAGGTTCTTAATCAACTTACGATCAGGCGATCGCCTTTTCATTGGTCCTTCGAGTAATTTTGAATCAGTAGGTAGACTCGCGATCCTCTGACCCCCCTTAGGTGACATTTTTTTGACTAACCGACAATTCGGCGTGCTTCGGGCTAGTGTAACCAACAAGCACTAGTTTTGGGGTACGTTGATGTACAGACATAACGCTTAACTGCTCTTCGCACGGTAGCGGTTCGGGGCCCGGCCTCCCACAAGCGGGAATCACCGGCGTCTTGAGAAGTCGCATAATACCGTGACGACGATAAAGATCAGCAGTTAAGCATAGCCTTAGATACTAGGAGTAGGGTGTAGGGAGTAGGGAGGATCAGCAAGAAAGAAGAGAGAAGAAAGAAGAATATTATTACAAGATGGAAGAACTAAATGAGCTATTGATCAGCCAACATGAAGACATTGAAAAACTCAGACAACTATTTACGAATATAAAGAAAGACTCACCGTCAAGAAAAACTACACAATATATTACCGAGAAAACGAACATCGCAAACAACATATTTGCTAACATCAGCACAAATCATGCACTGTTAGCGGATCAACCAGAACTTATAAATAACAAATACATCACACAGAATTATTATGGAAAAGTTAAGAACTTGTTAGATGAAATTATAGAACACCTTAATAAATACCAACCATCAACGTCAAAGACCACGCAAGTACAAACAGAAGAGCCATCACCTGAACTCCAAGTCCAAATGCACCTTATAGCAAGCTTACAGACTAATTTAGAAGAAGCCGGAGAAGCTCTATCTAATGCGGAACCTAAGATGTTTTACCAAAACCTGCTTAATGACATCCGATCGAAATGGAGGGACATAGAAAAGTCACACCAAGGATTATTGATGTCAAAATTCGCGCAGGGGCAAGATGCATTACATGAGTACTTTACCAACAACTTATATATAATGGTTGAAACTGAAATGAAACAAATTTCTAAACAACTTATTATCTCAATTAATGACATCGAGCAAAATACAAATAGTAAAGTAGCGGTAACCAATCATCATCAAACGGTAAACTTACCAAAAATTACGATTCCAGTGTTTAATGGCCAATATGAGTCCTGGAGTTCATTTTATGACCTGTTCCAAAAAATCATACATGAGCACAGGACACTCACATCAACTGAAAAAATGCAGTACCTGAAAAGTCACGTCAAAGGGGACGCAGCAAAACTAATAAGCCACTTAACAGTGTGCGATGCGCACTATGAGACGGCGTGGAAGTTACTTAAAAACCGTTATAAAAATGAACGAATCCAAGTTACTAAATACATAGACAACATAATCAACATACAAAAAATTGAAAAAGGTACTGCACACAACTTGAGCCACTTGCATGACACCATCAATGAGAGTCTAGAGGCACTGAAAAGCCTAAAAATCGACGTGTCATCCTGGGATCCTTGGCTCACCCGGATGATCAGCCTCAAATGGGATAACGAGACTAACGAGCGTTATGAGCAGCACATCATGCAACCAAATAAATTGCAAAAAATGTCGGACATGATGCAATTTTTAGAAAGAAGATTTATGTGTTTAGAAGCCACAGACTCAAATAAAACGTTTACCGCCCAAGCATCACGACAAAGAACTTCCGAAACACAGTCAGGAACAAGAATAAGTTGTTGGCATTGCAAATCAAATGACCACCAAATATACCAATGCTTTAAATTTAAAACATTGACAGTTTCAGAACGTAACCAAGCAGTAAACAACAACAATATATGTAGAAATTGTATAACACACGACAGGAATATACAATGTCATAGCACAAAATCATGTTTCCAATGTGGAAAGACTGGACATCATACCCTATTACACCAAGAGGAGCGAACAGTATCACAAGAGTCAAATATTAACTACAAACAGCCTAATAAAGAAATGAAACCAGCGCCTACACAATCCACTAGCAAGTTTATATCAAGAACCGTTGCAAACATAGCTACAGGCGCTGCCACACACGTAACATTACTAGCAACCGCTGTAGTAAAAACACAATCTATTAATGGAACACCATATCACTTCAGGGTATTATGTGATCAAGGATCCGAAGCTTCCTTTTGTACTGAGCGAGTAGCTCGACTACTAGGTTATCCTCGTATCAAGACAAGAACAGAAGTTAGTGGTATTGGGGATGAAGAACCTAAGACATCGAGCTATTCAATAAATGTCAGTTTAGAACCAAGATTACCTAACGGGTTCCAACTACCAGTAAAACTAATAGTGTTACCAAAAATAACTGAACCACTACCCAAGAAAGACGTACCAAAATTAAAAGCGAAATGCTTAGACGACTTATTGTTAGCAGATAATGAGTACTACAAGAAAGCAGACATCGACATATTATTGGGAGCACAAGAATATGGCAAATTCCTAATAAACGGATTCAAGAATATCCAAGATAAAATTATAGCACAGCACACAAAATTCGGGTGGATATTATCCGGAACATATGACGGAATCTCGTGTTCACCCCCAGAAAAAATAACCAGCATGACAACTATAACTACAGAAGTCCAAGACCTACATAAACTTTGTGAATTAAAACAAATGGATGGCTTTATAAACACACACGGAGAAGATTACAACTATCAACGGATACTATGGAGAGAATCACCAAAACATTGTAAACACGAGCTAACCACAGTTACGTATGGTGCAGCACCTGCACCACACATAGCAGGAAAAAGGTTACAACAACTGGCAATAAATGAAGATGAAAGTTATCCAATAGCTACAAAAATTACATTAAAAAACTTGTACATAGATGACATACTACCAAGAAAAGAAACCATCGATGCTGCAAAAAAGTCACAAATGATTAAAATGCAAAAAGCGGATGGATTCGATTTAAAAAAGGGGTCATTAAACAACAACAAGCTATTAAAAAACGTACCATTTGATGCTTCAAGTAAAACAAGTACTTCAGATATACGTCAGAATGAAAATATGTATAATACAATTAAAACAAAAACCAAACAAACAAAATCAAAAAACAAAATATCCAATTGGTTTATATTATTACTAGTAATATTACACTTGATTGGAAACGCAGCACCGTACATACTAAAACCAGTACAGCCTGGCCTGTATGTAGAACAAGTAGGAGAAGCAAGTGTAGATCGAGGAGTGTTCCGCATAGAAACAAATTTCAAGAGAAGTAACATCGAACAAGATTTATTAAGAATAATCAATGTAACATACCAATTTGAACAACTGTGTAATACAACAGAAATATCAACACAAGATACGCATTGCAAGCAATTCCACCATCATTTAATGGAGCAACAACTCAAAATTGAAAAAATAAAAGAATTTTTATCAGAACTCAATCGTACACGAAAGAAAAGAGGTGATACAAGCTTACCAGCTGGCAACAAATTACATTAGTGAAATCGAAGACTACTACGCAGGACTGCTTGAAATTTACCTTTCAAAATCAACGATATACAGCATACTTACGCCAAGCAACGTTACTGATATAATAAAATCAGCAAACGAGAAGTTACCATCTAACTTGAAAGTTAACCAAAAACAACTCATTGACACAAAATTAACTGAAAATGCAACTCACATACAAGTATTTGCATATTTTCCAATTGAAGACATCTCTAAGTTCATGTTAGTACATGTAACATCAGTTCCAAAGAAAAACTCAAACAGCTCGTTCCAAACCATAGAAATAGAAAAATCATATATAGGAGTAGATTACAATAATGAATTATATTTTGAATTAAGTCATGAAGAATTTAGGAACTGTCTTCAGAAAGACACTCATTTTATTTGTTTTCCGGGAGTGGTGAAGAACATGCAATTAAAAGAAAATTGCATTGTTGAACAAATATTCACTAACCACACCCAAACTAAATGTCCGACAAAATCTTTTAACCTTCAAAGCGAAATTCTATGGAAACAATTATACATGCCAAATACCTGGCTTTTTGTGACAAAAAGTAGAGTAACAGCCTCTATAATTTGTGATGGCCAGAGGCAAGAAACTGAACTAACAAATATAGGTGTAATCCGCATATCCGATAATTGCATAGTTAAAACAAAAAATCATATTTTAGCTGCCCAAAGGCTAGTCACAGTTCAAGTAGTAGCATCGTACGCAAAACCCATAGATTTTAATACGCAAACCTACAATACCACTATTGACGTATACAATATAACCAAAGAAGTAGTAGTCGAAAATTCAAAAGACATTCTCCAACATTTAATAAACAAAGAACAAAACATACAGACAGACTTACAAAATACCACATGGGAACAAATTAGTCAACATTCTTACGTTACGAGTGCCATCTCATGCCTAATTGTATTAGTTATTGCAATATTAATAAGATATGTTTCTCCAACAGTGTTCCAATGGGCGAGGTCAGCCTTGCAATGCCGCCAAAGCATCCAGAGGAAGCCTGACGCACCAGAGCCAGTGGTCCATTATAACCATGGGTTCGACAACCGTGACGAGCAATGGCACCCTCCAACGGAAGCCATTTACAGCCTGCCGACAAAGAAAACCACAGAAACCAACGTCCAGACTAAAGCAGCGCTCTACGAGTTCGATTGTGAAGCTCCATGCAAACCACAAAGAATAAAGCACCAGTCTCATCCTCTGAAGTCGGCAGGATGTTCAAACATGAACAAGACCTAATTCCATAACGACCGACTAAACCGCACGAAACGAGGGCACCGTCACGGCGCGTCAGCACTTCCACAGAGCAAGGCCAATCGCGAGATGCTGACCGAGCCAACATAATAGTTATTACGCACATGGAAATAATTATATTTGTGTGTAGCCAATAATTTAGTATATAAGTTAAATTTTTTGTAAATAAATCAATCACTACCTAACCTGGGTTTTGATTCACTCCTCCTGCGGCCTAACAGCCGCCCATCAATAGGACCTCGGCCTGACAGCCACCCCTCGGCACCACTGCGGCCTAACAGCCGCCCATCAATAGGACCTCGGCCTGACAGCCACCCCTCGGCACCACTGCGGCCTAACAGCCGCCCATCAATAGGACCTCGGCCTGACAGCCACCCCTCGGCACCACTGCGGCCTAACAGCCGCCCATCAATAGTACCGCGGCCTGACAGCCGCCCATCAGCAGCCGTACGGAAGGCTACAAGCGGCCTTGGCCTGGACCGGCAGCAAGAGTACCGGTCCATTGCCCCGTACTGACGAGGTCGGCTGCCGCCGCCCACCTATCCGAGCGCTCCCGTCCCCAGGGAGGCTCCACCGGACCGCCTGCCGGGGTCCGGCCACCGCGCCCTGTCCAGTACCTCTCCGCTGGGCGGGCGATTTACCTCTCCTTCCTCCGACTGCGGCCAAGACTCCTTTAGCCGTCGCTGGTCCCCCGTGATCGGTGATCGGTCACGTGATCCTGCGTGATCGGCAGTCGGAAAACCGTACCTGCGCACATTGCACGACGTGCGTATCCCTCTTTCCTACCCGCCTCCGTCTGTTGTCATAGGTCTCTCGGCAACGGACATCCCGCACTATCTATATAAGTATATATCTTATTGTATATGGTTAGGGCTAGGGCGATAGGAAAGTTAGGTAGGTGTTAGGAACTCTACAGAGTAGGTTCTTAATCAACTTACGATCAGGCGACCGCCTTTTCATCGCCTTTTCAGTTGTATTCGTACGGAAAAGCAGTAGTGAGTTTCTCTTGCCATTCGGCCCAAGAAAACAATATGGTATTAAGGCTTTCGTACCACTTTTTGGCCAGTCCCTGGAGTTTTTGCATAGCAAAGTGAGTAGTGGTCTTATCGTCCCAGCCATAGACAGCAGCACACTCGTTGATCTTCTTAAGTCATACATCGATACGCTGATTATTTGAAGACGGATCAAAATCAGGCAAAATGTTTTTATAATCATTAGTCCTGGTATTAATGGCTGGTGTCGATGGCTGTGACGTTAAATTCTTTATAAGTTAACGACGTCACTACTTGAAAATTGAGGGCTCACTGACCTTTGTTTTCCAACCGTATGTTCTTGATCTGGTGCTTTGTCAACCTGGCTTCCACGTTGAGAAGAACGACCACCATCGCGCTCTTCAGACGGAGTCTGCAATCTGCGTGGCCGTTTGCTGAGCATTGGGCTTGCGCTGCGATTCCGCTTGCACTTGTTCTGGACTGCCAACCCCAGCACTCGCAGCAGCTCGCGTTGGAGGTTGCCTTCTCGCGACGGAGAGGCTCGGTGGCTGCTTCCCCTCGACGGAGAGGCACGGCGGCTGCGTCCCCTCGACGGAGAGGCACGGCGGCTGCGTCCCCCCGACGGAGAGGCACGGCGGCTGCGTCCCCTGGACGGAGAGGCACGGCGGCTGCGTCCCCTCGACGGAGAGGCACGGCGGCTGCTTCCCCCCGACGGAGAGGCACGGCGGCTGCGTCCCCTGGACGGAGAGGCACGGCGGCTGCGTCCCCTCGACGGAGAGGCACGGCGGCTGCTTCCCCTCGAAGGAGAGGCACGGCGGCTGCGTCCCCTCGACAGAGTAGCACGGCGGCTGCGTCCCCTCGACAGAGTAGCACGGCGGCTGCTTCCCCTCGAAGGAGAGGCATGGCGGCTGCGTCCCCTCGACGGAGAGGCACGGCGGCTGCTTCCCCTCGACGGAGAGGCACGGCCATCACCCAGTGCAGCAGCCTCACACACTTTTGGCCTCTTTGTTTCACGCTCCATTGGCTCAAACACACAAACAAAACAAAAAAAAAAAAAAAAAAAAAAATATTATTTTTTTATATATATAAATGTTTATAAATGGTGTGGATAGGAACTGTCTCGAGATAAGCTAAATTCTATAATAAGAGGTGTAATATTCTTAGATCAATATAACCCTGAGTTTTTGTCCAACTATAGAGTAATCGGTAAATAAATCCATGCCAAAGTAAGATGTTCGAAATAAAATTCAAAATAAAAGAAGTTACTCCTTACAGAAAATAAAATATGAAGTCATTCAAAAGAACAAAAAGAAAATATAATGGGCTTGTACATACCACTTCTGAATTGTAATAAAACTCCTCGGGAACAGTTCAACACTTGTCTATTACACTCCACACTGTTATTACTTTTACACTTTTCTACATTTAATCAAACATATTTAAGCACACTGAGATAATTATTAACAAATATATGTCAGACGACCATGCGTCCAACTCTGTTCACGGTCTAGACCAGAATGCCCTTCCAATTGCCCCCATCATTACATCCCCACTACCCTACTCCTTGCAACTCGCAGCAACTTCAGAGTTGTACGCATAGTCGGAAATCAAAACGAAACTAACAATATTTTAATTACCATAATGATGGCAACATATTATAAAATTAACCAATAAATTATATACAAATTTAAATACTAGATAATAATAAATTCAATAAATAAATACACACTGTAAAATATACACAATTAATAAAAACAAAACGGAAGTTAAAATCAACTTTGATTCTTCCTGTCACAATAATGTCAATAATGATTATACAATAATAATTCGTTATTTAGTGATTCTGAACCTTACACTCGGCCATTCTGATAAGGTGTATGTCCCCATACACAGGTACAATACACCTTACACTCGGCCTACTATTCTTTAACGAAAATATTTTTAACCAAATTATTCATTTTAATCAGCAGATACTCGGTAACTTGAAATTTAACAAAATATGTAGGTAAGCTAGAATAATGATAATGTTATGTGAAACCAGAACTCAATCTTTATAATTTTTTAAAAGTAGATTATATTATAATCTGTAATAGACCTCTACAATAACATCACAACTCACGACTTATTTTAAAAAAACCCAATGGTATCTTGTAGTCCTAGCCGACCTCGCCGACCGTCTACATCACCCATAGGAGTTTTTATGCATATTATCGTTATTAATTACCATAATTATTGCCGCATGGTCTTCTCGAGTTACTATGACCGTCCTTCGACCTGCGGAATTTTTACTATTATCAAAAGCCCAATGGTATCTTGTAGTCCTAGCCGACCTCGCCGACCGTCTACATCACCCATGGGAGCTTTTGTCTCTCGTCAATAATTACCATTATCATTGCCGTATGGTTTTCTCGGTTACGCTGACCGTCCTTCAACCTTCGGATCTTTTACTAGTGTTATTAATTGCCGAATGGTCTTCATCATTGCCGGCCCTTGGCCCCGGCCACCTCCATCGACCATTCGGATCTTTTACACCTATATATATAAAATATCATGTTTTATTAGTAATTATTCCCGAATCACCACCATGCTTTTTAAATAATTACCAATAAATCATTGCCAAATGGTTCTCTCATCAACCATCTGGATCTTTTATTTATTCACAATGGTGTTATTAATGCCTCCGGTCTTCATCAAACTACGTACATCGACCATTGGATCTTTTACACTTTAATGATAATGCTAATTATGACTAACTCAAAATAAACATTATTAACTCAATATTATTCACTCAAAATTATTAACCCAAAATATTATTAATCTTTCAATATTATTAACTCAAAATAAACATTATTAATAATAAAATAAAATCAACTCTCATGAAATGCACTTGTAAGCTATACAATATAAAATAAAGATCAATTCTTTAAATTATAACTAACATCACATTATAACGCTAACATAGCCTAGTTAAACATCATTGCTATTGTTTTCAATTACACCCTCATCTCCAGACAAATCGTCATCACCATTAACGTCAAGTGCTGCAAAATGAACCCATGGTAACATACGACTGGCGGCGACGGTAGTTTTGCGTTTATTTTTGCTACTATTAAGCCCTGGAATTGCAGCAATCTCATACCGATCATTTCCTAACACGGAAATAACACGATATGGTCCTATGTAAGGGGGAATAAGCTTTTTGCTCTTACCATCGCTTTGAAATGCCGTCTTAGTAATTTTTACTAAATCGCCTTCATTATAAATCCGCGCTGGTCGCCTACCTTTGTCATAATTTTGTTTTTGTACAGTCTGTTCCCTATCGGTCCTATCCTTAACTTCATGCCTAATATCTGTTATTGAAATATCTTCTCGAGTTTCCTTTCTCACTTCATTAAGAATAGGGTTCACTTCACAATCCATACCTGTGCCAAATAATACCTCAGCTGGTTTTCTTCCTGTAGTCTTTTGTACACTGTTATTTAAGCCCCATTGAACTCGTCCTACTTTTTCATCCCAACTTTTCTCGTTGCCGTGTATGTTTTGTGCTGTAAGGGCATTAAGAATGGTCCGGTTGTAGCGTTCAACCTGACCATTTGATTGTGGACTAGCCACAGCGTTAAGTACGTGTTTAATGTTCCTAGTCTTGCAAAACCCCTTAAACAAGTGAGAAGTAAAACAAGTTCCCCTATCGCTGATTACACGATCAGGCGTTCTGAACATGTCAAAAATTTCCTCTAAAATACCTATGGCAGTCTTAGATTTGGTGTTCCTAACCGGCTTTACAAACGCGTATTTTGTAAACGCATCCACTATGACCAGCAAATAGGAGTTTCCCCTTTTCGACCTCACGAAGGGACCAAGATGGTCAATGTGCAGAGTGTGAAAAGGTACTTCAATCTTAGTAATAGGATGTAATTGACCCTCGGAATTAGTAGATTGCTTTTTAGCATAAGCGCATTCAAGACACGCACCCACATATTTCTTCACAAATTTTGTCATATTAGGAAACCAATATGTGCCTTTTATCCGATCTAAAGTCTTTTCTACCCCGAAATGCCCAATTTTATCATGATTCATTCTGCATAGTTGCCATCTTGCTCCCTTCGGTACTGCCCACCTCAAATTATCTTTATCACCGTCTATCATTTTATAGAGTTTGTTATCTTTGATCACAAAGTTCTCGTTGATGTACTTCACTTTCTCCTCATCAATTTTTGTCGTAAGTATGTCTCTGATTCTCTGTAATTCAGAGTCACCTAATTGTAACGTCAGCAACCAATCTTCATTATTTATCAACATGACCGTAGGGTATCGATCAAATTCCTCACTGTCATTTTCACTTGTAGGGTTTCGAGATAGTGCATCTACATGAGACATTCGTATACCTGGTCGATACTCTATAGTACATTGATATTCCTGCAATAACAACCACCAACGAGCTATTCGCGGGATGAGATCCCTTTTTATAAATGTGGTGCGTAATGCACCACAATCAGTGACTACTTTAAATTCCTTCCCTATCAGATACACTCTAAACTTACGGAGGCAACAAATCACAGCTAACGTTTCCAGCTCGTAGGAATGGAAATTTTTCTCCTCAGGGGACGTTTGGCGACTATAAAAAGCTACCGGCTTAAAAGAGTCATCATCACTAGATCGTTGCATTAACATTCCACCAATTCCGATCTTGCTCGCGTCAGTGTGGAGTTGAGTTTCTGCGGAGGGATCGTAAATAGCCAGTATCGGCCTGGAAATTAGTCTATTCTTCAACTCCACAAAACAGCGCTCTTGTTCGTCAGCCGAAACGAAGGGAGCGTCTTTCTTGAGTAATTTGCTCAGGGGATATGAAAGATTAGCAAAATCTTTAATGAATTTCCGAAAATAACTTACTAGACCTAAAAATTGGCGAATACCATGTTGATTCTTTGGCTGCGGAAAACCTTGTACACTAGCTATTTTGTGATTCCCCGGGCGCACTCCCTCAGAACTAATCTCATATCCTAAATAATTAATTTTATGACACAAAAACTCGCACTTTGCGAGATTAAGGGTTAAATTGGCGTTGTCTAGCAACTGGAGGATATCCCTTAACTTTTCTAGACAATCATCTACGTTAACTCCATATATTAGAACGTCGTCTATGTAAGCAGTCGCCTTGGTAAAACGAGCAGAGCCTAAAACCTTATTCATCATACGTTGGAACACTGCAGGAGCGTTGGCAAGTCCAAACGGCATACGGTTGAACTCATATTGGCCATCGGGAGTAACAAAGGATGTTAAGGCTTTAGATTCTTCAGTAATAGGAATTTGATAATATCCGGAGGCCAGATCGAGTGTAATAAAACATGCATGACCAGATAAGCGAGCAATTTCATCTTCTATGATAGGCATCGGATATCGTTCTTTAACTGTAACCGAATTTAGCATCCGGTAATCTACACAAAGCCTTGGCTTGCCATCTTTTTTACGAACTAAGATAATTGGGCTCGCGTACTCTGACACAGATTCTCTAATGACACCGGCGTCCAACATGTCATCAATCATTTCCCGGACTTTCTCGCGTTCTGCGTGTGCCAACCGGTATGGCCTATACACTACTGGTGTTTTGTTATTAACTTCAATACTCATCTCAGTCATGTTTGTACACCCTAATTCATGAAGGGATGATGCAAAACAATGTTTATATTCGTTGAGAAGCTTTACTAATTTTGTCTTGTCCGAGTCGCTCACCGATTTGCCCACGCGCAACTGGTCAATAACAATGTCATTGCTATCGTTACTTGTGGGTAAATCGGATGGCGGTGAGGTTATACGATTAACGACCTGCACTGCAGATGCCCGTGATATAATCGTGTTTTTATCTAGGTGACATGATGTGGACACCGGGGAAATGAGAATGCTGAGTCTGCCTTTGATGCAAAGATACAACCCACCTTGGATCAATGACTGTTGATTTGGTTTACCTATAATCCTACTATCTACTAACACATAACCGTCATAGAGTGGTTCAGTAACAGCGCTGACGGAACTGTCACCACTCAGTGAGGCGTTATCGGTCAAGAAAATCTTTATCAACCCCCTATCCACCTCGTGGGTTTCTGCAAAAGGCAGTTCCCCGCTGACCTCAAAGAAGTCAAGCCTATTTGAACATTTTCTCACAAGTATGTGGCTTTGTTCGGTAAACGACTGTCCTATTAGCAACGGCAGCTCTAAATAACGATCAGGAACTACTTTACAGCTGACTTTAGCAGCGACCCCATCTACTACAATATCAACGCCTACGTTACCTACGGACAACACAACATCATTTCCAAACCCTTTCATTGGTAAGGGTACACAGTCGTGATTTAGTCCTAAGCTGGTTAACAATGACTCCTTCATTACTGTTACTTCGCTACCAAAATCTATGAATGCCTTTACATTGACGTTATTGACGTTCACATCCTTATAATACTTAGAGTTGGGGGAAAATGATGAAATGCACATTGTTTTCTGTGCAGATTCAGTGGGCGTGCTATTGGCGCCTCGTTTAAAACAATTATCAGCGTTATGTCCAACTTTAAAACATCGCGAGCATTTATTCAAGGGTTTGGGGCATCGATTGAAACTATGACCTGGTTCTTTACAGTTATAGCAAACAGAGATTTGAGATTGATTCTGATTTGTGTTACTATAAATGTTTGTGCGTGTGTACGTTTTGTCGTTACCTACTTTGAATTTATTAAAGGATCTATCCAGAAAACCTGTACTTTCTTTGTTACTCATTAGAAACTGAAGTAATTGATCGGGGTGAGAGCATCGCAACGCCAGAGCACTAGACTTCATAGTCCTATCACTTATTCCGTGTATTATACAGTCTACCGCCCGCTTGTCAGTTATTTCGCAATGGTTCAATAGCGCTAATTTATCATAGAAGTAATTTTGTATGGGTTCGTTATATCTACTTTTCCTTTTGAGCATTTCCTCCAAAGACTGGCCATAGTTGTATTCGTACGGAAAAGCAGTAGTGAGTTTCTCTTGCCATTCGGCCCAAGAAAACAATATGGTATTAAGGCTTTCGTACCACTTTTTGGCCAGTCCCTGGAGTTTTTGCATAGCAAAGTGAGTAGTGGTCTTATCGTCCCAGCCATAGACAGCAGCACACTCGTTGATCTTCTTAAGTCATACATCGATACGCTGATTATTTGAAGACGGATCAAAATCAGGCAAAATGTTTTTATAATCATTAGTCCTGGTATTAATGGCTGGTGTCGATGGCTGTGACGTTAAATTCTTTATAAGATTAACGACGTCACTACTTGAAAATTGAGGGCTCACTGACCTTTGTTTTCCAACCGTATGTTCTTGATCTGGTGCTTTGTCAACCTGGCTTCCACGTTGAGAAGAACGACCACCATCGCGCTCTTCAGACGGAGTCTGCAATCTGCGTGGCCGTTTGCTGAGCATTGGGCTTGCGCTGCGATTCCGCTTGCACTTGTTCTGGACTGCCAACCCCAGCACTCGCAGCAGCTCGCGTTGGAGGTTGCCTTCTCGCGACGGAGAGGCTCGGTGGCTGCTTCCCCTCGACGGAGAGGCACGGCGGCTGCGTCCCCTCGACGGAGAGGCACGGCGGCTGCGTCCCCCCGACGGAGAGGCACGGCGGCTGCGTCCCCTGGACGGAGAGGCACGGCGGCTGCGTCCCCTCGACGGAGAGGCACGGCGGCTGCTTCCCCCCGACGGAGAGGCACGGCGGCTGCGTCCCCTGGACGGAGAGGCACGGCGGCTGCGTCCCCTCGACGGAGAGGCACGGCGGCTGCTTCCCCTCGAAGGAGAGGCACGGCGGCTGCGTCCCCTCGACAGAGTAGCACGGCGGCTGCGTCCCCTCGACAGAGTAGCACGGCGGCTGCTTCCCCTCGAAGGAGAGGCATGGCGGCTGCGTCCCCTCGACGGAGAGGCACGGCGGCTGCTTCCCCTCGACGGAGAGGCACGGCCATCACCCAGTGCAGCAGCCTCACACACTTTTGGCCTCTTTGTTTCACGCTCCATTGGCTCAAACACACAAACAAAACAAAAAAAAAAAAAAAAAAAAAATATTATTTTTTTATATATATAAATGTTTATAAATGGTGTGGATAGGAACTGTCTCGAGATAAGCTAAATTCTATAATAAGAGGTGTAATATTCTTAGATCAATATAACCCTGAGTTTTTGTCCAACTATAGAGTAATCGGTAAATAAATCCATGCCAAAGTAAGATGTTCGAAATAAAATTCAAAATAAAAGAAGTTACTCCTTACAGAAAATAAAATATGAAGTCATTCAAAAGAACAAAAAGAAAATATAATGGGCTTGTACATACCACTTCTGAATTGTAATAAAACTCCTCGGGAACAGTTCAACACTTGTCTATTACACTCCACACTGTTATTACTTTTACACTTTTCTACATTTAATCAAACATATTTAAGCACACTGAGATAATTATTAACAAATATATGTCAGACGACCATGCGTCCAACTCTGTTCACGGTCTAGACCAGAATGCCCTTCCAATTGCCCCCATCATTACATCCCCACTACCCTACTCCTTGCAACTCGCAGCAACTTCAGAGTTGTACGCATAGTCGGAAATCAAAACGAAACTAACAATATTTTAATTACCATAATGATGGCAACATATTATAAAATTAACCAATAAATTATATACAAATTTAAATACTAGATAATAATAAATTCAATAAATAAATACACACTGTAAAATATACACAATTAATAAAAACAAAACGGAAGTTAAAATCAACTTTGATTCTTCCTGTCACAATAATGTCAATAATGATTATACAATAATAATTCGTTATTTAGTGATTCTGAACCTTACAGATAGATACGCGCACTTTAGCGAACGAGAAGGTAGCAGTGAAGCAGCCATAGGTATTATCCGATTTTCAGAGCGCTTCCGATTTTCAATTCACCTCGGCATCAATTCACTTGGGTGAATTGACCTATAGGTGGATTACACAATAAATAAATCATATTTCATATTTTTATAGATTAAGCGGTCTAATCGCTTTATTAAGAAAAAAAAAATATTTTTTTCTTTTCCTTTCAGATTGTAAATAAAACATAGACACTTATGTAGACAGGCAATGATCTCAGCATGTATTTTTATGTCAACATGTTGGATAATCCTCTTCTCTTAAAGTGCACGCGTGTGTGCGCACACAGCACACAGCATTTTAAAACTGTTGTATGCATATTTCCTTCTGTTTATATTTATTTTGTGACAATACTTAGCTTTTGTTTGTAGCTTACGTTAAAATCTCTAAAATGTATGTAGATAAATATTTTATCGTTTTTAAACTATATTTGCATGTTCAGATAAAAACAGTTATTATGTTAACGTCACGAAAATTAAGTGTTGTGTATTAAACGCGCGTTTAACGCCTGCCGTGTGAAATGGTTCTGAATAGACTGAATAGAAATTATTTAAAAAAAACACATTAACAGTGAAGAAAATAGTTTATTGTTCCATTGTCTACAGCACTGTGTAAAAACTGTACGACACTTTGATAATCTGAAAAAAAAAATAGTTTAAGTTAGTTTAATTAGTAAACTAGTGTTAGCACAGCGACTTTGCCCGGTCGCAATTATGAAATATGGGAGTTTTATACCAAAACTTTGACATAAATTGTCTTTTTTTAAAGCCATATTAAATTCAAAGTACTTACAGACACAAAGCAATCCAAGGAAACCTGTGCGAACCCACACGCTGTGATCTTGACAATGGCTTGCGATCGGAGCATCATTATGAGAAGCGTCTGTCTCAGCGGCACCGAATACAAATACCACGGGCTCTCGTATGCTGCGTCTGTTACCCCCAGACACTACAAGAAAATAAAACTGTAGTAATACTAAGCGAAGTGTCTCCGAAATCAATTGCAAAAGAAATAAAGATATTCACGACTCGTGGTAAAAATGTCGACATCCCAAATGTATAGCGAAGTCGAATAGATTTTTACAAGTTGTTTAAAGTAGACGCTTTCCTAGGTATATTAAACGTCTTTCAACTCCATTGATGGAATGTTTTCCATTCCAGGGAACAAGTTACGGATTATAATACACAACGAAGACGTGCTACAGAGTCTCCGCGCTTCCGCCGACTTTTATTTATTTATTTATTCAATAAATAGAAAGCTTACAGTAACACCAAAACGCTTACTATTCTAGTTTTAATTTATGTATTATGACTAAAGTATAGCCTAAAATTTGTAACAATAGTACCTATAGAGTCAGTAAGTAGGTCGACATGCTGGAACTCATGCGCGAACGTATTCAATAGTAGCAGCGCGCGCTGCGTTGGTGTTTTGGGTAAAAGTAATAATGTTTGAACCATACCAAGCTTTCAGAGGCAACTCGTGGTTAATCTGAGCGCTGACCACCCATCCACAAGTAGTAACCATCGTCACAAATGCGTAAACATAAATTATCTTTCTGTTATCCATGCTGCACCTTAAAAAATAATTGATATTGAAATAATTGTTCTACAAAGTTTATATTATTTTGACCACACCTTATAGCAGTGTTTTATCTATCCTATAGACTATAGGATATTCTTCCTCAAGAGTCCAAGTGTCGAGATTACGAAAGAGATTCAACATGCGTGAACTCCTGATGAAGAACATCAGGAAGGTAGGTAAATTTGAAAGTTTGTTTAATGCGATACATATTTACACATATAAAGCTAAAATATCATTTTTTACATATAGTAAAAAATGTCTTAATTAAATAAAATCTGAAGTGCTCTAGTATCATATTTTAATACAGTCTAATAATATTTCTCACCTATGTGTGAATCCTAATGCAAGTTTCATAATAAATATAACTTACTTTTCAACAATTTTTATCCCAGCCAATCTGGTTTCGTCCCTCAGTATTAAATCCCCTTCATCAATGATTGCCTGTATGGTGATCCTGTTCCGCATCATGTTCAGTATCTTCACAGCCAAGCCGAAGTTAGTGAATAGCAGAAACGAGGCGTTGGTCATATCACTCAGGTTACCCCATACTTCAATAAGGCTACCAGTTTGGGTAACCACGTATATGCCTTCCGATTTTGAGAAAGTACAAAATGTGTTTTAAATTAAAGCCGCACACCTAAATTCTCTTACTCGGGAAAATACTCAATATGCAACACGGGTTCAATATAGACCGTGTGACGATTGAAATATTTATTAATAATGCCATTTGAAACACTGTATCACCAGGTGAAAAGTTTACATACCTGCATATTATTGGAAGATTCGAAACCAAGAATACGGATAATTTCCATGGTCATAAACTGGGTAAGAATGGCACTCTTTCCTTTCATACTTTTCTCGCTTTACTTTAAATAAAGGTATACTAACTAAACATAGTATAAATGGATACAGTTTATAATGGATACTTTTATGCAAATATCTCTTTTCTTAATTTTAAACTGATTTTATGTCTATAATACAAAGATTATCAGTTTGATAGAAAGTGACCTGGTAGTCTCAGACGAATATTTAAAATTGCATAATCATAACATTTATGATTATGGAATAGATGATATGTTGATGATATAAGTGATATGTTAATTAAACGATTTTTTACTCACCAACAATGAAAATAAACCAGAAAAACGCATAAAAAGGGTACAGTTTCTTTTGAATTCCGAACAATTCATCAGGGACTAAGAAACCGACCCATCGTAACACGTTCAAGCAGAACCATAGGGTTCCGTTACAATTCTCTATAAATATCCTCATACTTCAACACCACTTCTGCTTATGGCGTATAACTGTCACTTAAAACCGGGAAATTGATAATTGGCTTTAATTGGTGTCACTAAAAGGTTGGTACTGATCACAGGCTATCTATACACTTAGTATCACATGTGATGGAAATATTGATACCTTGTAGTTTATAATTCCACAGTATTACCTGTGTGGGTTTTGGGGTCATAATAACCCAATAAAAATAGCCCAAATGATGAGTCACACATACTCAAACTCAAAATGATTTATTCAAATAGGTCACAATCGGACACTTTTGCACGTCAATGAAGATAAACAGTAATGAGTCTACCGTGCGTTTGGAAAGATTTCCACTACAAGAATAACGCACAAGAAACTTGAAGGGCTTAATTATTTCAACTGATAGTTTTACAATATTTGGTTTGGTTACATTCGTTTATTTGAGGCGGTGCCGCGTGGCTAGGCATAAGTTTCCAGGCATCTTTGTCCTCTATTTACTGATTGACTTTATAATAAGCCTTCTTAAGTAAGGTAATAATTAAAGACTCCTGAGCGCTTCTCGGCCTGATCATTTCCCAATTCATATCTAAAATTATCTTGGAAAGATTCGGCGACCACACTAATAAATTCAATATTACACTACAAGATAATAAGAACCTATTCACTCGGACTTTAACCACAACCACACCGCAATCACAGCCCAACACAACCACGTTTTTTTTAATGTTAATGAGTAACAAGACGAGCAAATCAGGTGCCTGATGGTAAGCATCATGATTGCCCATAACAAACACAGTGCCACCCAGTGTTTTAAAATTATAATTATGCGCGGCACTGCACTGCGCCTGTCACCCTGAGTTATTAGTTGTTGAATCTCATCATGCCCAGTAATTTCGCTGGTAACATTGCCCTTCAGACCGGAACACAGTAATGATTGCACATTACTGCTTGGCGGATGAATAACTGGCAAAGGTGTGGTACTTCTCCAGGCCGCCCCCAGCTAAAGAGGCCTACCACTACAAAACGTGGTTGGACGGTAATTTTTAAGACAATGAACAGTTGAATACTGACCAAAATGCAGTCGTAACCACATGGCAAACAGTTGACAAATACGTTGACTTAACGACAGTGCGTGCACTGTCGATCTGTCTGTCTGAGATTTGACACTACGTAACCACATCCTATTCTTTTCAAACACAGCGACACAATTCACTTGCAGCCATTTTTTAACGCTGCGGTGTGGTTGTGATCCGAATAGGCTCAATAAAATTACTGAAACGGTTGTGTTCTTTTAAGTCGGTGGTGTCGACCAGCCTTTTTTTGTTAGCTTCGGCATAATTTTTAGTGATTAGGTCAACGAGTTGGTTAGGCTGCCGTTTTAATCGCCACAGAGTTCTGTGGCGATTCAAACGGCAGCCTAACTGGCCCGCCCTCGCATGCGGTCGCATGATTATGCGAACAAAAAATACGCGCCCACGTGTGTGCACCGTAAATGTGTGAATCATCTTAATTACGGTCCCCATATGTAAGGGTGATCTCAATATTTTTGTATTAATAGTATTGTCCAAGGTCCAGTAAAGTCACTGCACTTGTTTGTTCTGCCAGATTGCATTCGCCGAAGAATGCACTGCAGTCACCAGACCCTTAGGCGATTCACCCACCAGCAAAGCGTCCCGCCGATGCGCGGAGCAACAACACTTTGTCAGTGGGTTGTCCTGAGCGTATTTTCTGTACAAATTGAGGTACTTTACTTACTTGCATGCAATTGCGGCCCCGCACTCCGTAGTGGGATAATCGCCTTAAATAACATAACATCACGCCTTGTTTCCCCGAAGGGTTAAACGATAGGTTCCCAAATATATAGTGTTATTCTTACTATGTTGAAACATTCTAGTAGTGAGCCTTTGACTTACTCAAACCGCGTGACAATGTTCCCAAGGATTAATTCATGGGTATGATAACCCAATAGATAATTATTATGTTTAATTGGCGCAATTTCCTACGAGGCAACTTTGTTATTTCAAAACGACAATTATACTAATTTTTTTATTAATAAATTTAGTTCTTACTAATAAAATGCATTATTTATTCGATCAAAAACATCAATGTATAAAATGCCAGTCTCGCCACGTCTTTTATCGCAAAATATAAAAAAAACAACATACATTCGCACCTTTTTCCCGAAGGGGTAGGCAGAGGTGTACCCAGGACTCAGTCCCATAGTAGATACACCCACATTTCGCCAGTATGTCATTGGTCCCATGTAATAGGTGGCGAGCCTATTGCCATCTAGCGGGCACAGTTCCAGACTCCAGGCAGTTATTGAGATAATTCCTAATGGAAAAATCCAATATTTAATAAATTATAAATTTGTATGGTAGCCAACTCTACAGCTCGCCTTTTCGGAGGGTACTGCCGTGCTCCCAGATAAAAGTTGAAAAAAATGCAGCTTTTTCGGATGTAGTTTCAGCCAGGACCTTAAAACCAAACTTATATACATATTTTTTACTATACGTTACCTAAAGTAGGTTACCTATTAAAATAAATTGTTAAGGTACGGTTGCATATTGAGTGAAATTTTGAAATTTGAAATGTACGGTTCCATACCTAGATATTTGAATAAAACGCTATCGCATTTTAATAACATACATATACATACATTCACGCCTTTTTCCCGTAGGGGTAGGCAGAGGTGTACCCAGGACAGTCCCATAGTAGATACACCCACATTTCGCCAGTATGTTATTGGTCCCATGTAATAGGGGGCGAGCCTATTGCCATCTACTGGGCACAGTTCCAGACTCCAGGCAGTTATTGAGATAATTCCTCATGGAAAAATCCAATATTTAACACTGCCTGACCTGGGGATCGAACCCGGGACCTCTTGATTGGCAGTCGAGCATGCGCCCTCGACGCCACCGAGCAGTTTAATAACATACGGCGTAATATATAATTGAAATTTTTTTTATTAATTTTCTGGATTTATTCCTATTATAATTTTGGATTTATAAGGATTTTTGATTTATTCTTTTACATGTTATACTTACGAATTTATATAATAATTAGGCGTCGACATACGTCATTAAAGCCCGTCACACACGTAGCTATAATATATATTAATATAACAACATAACATACATTCACGCCTTTTTCCTGAAGGGGTAGGCAAAGGTGTACCCAGGACAGTCCCATAGTAGATACACCCACATTTCGCCAGTATGTTATTGGTCCCATGTAATAGGGGGCGAGCCTATTGCCATCTACCGGGCACAGTTCCAGACTCCAGGCAGTTATTGAGATAATTCCTCATGGAAAAATCCAATATTTAACACTGCCTGACCTGGGGATCGAACCCGGGACCTCTTGATTGGCAGTCGAGCATGCGCCCACTACGCCACCGAGGCAGTCTCATTATATTAATATAACGATCTCTCGGTCTATATTAATATACCGTCCAATAATATATATTATAGCAAGCTATCACACACGGAGACGATGCTTTAATATTTTATTTATATTTTAGCCTTCATTTCATTGATACCGTAGTTTATATTAACATGCAATAATATATTAATATTACGGTATATGTTGGTGACGTCATATAAAAATATATTATAGCTGCGTGTGCGGTCAGTCGAATATTTGTATAGAAAATATATCGTAATATGCCTTGCTATGATTTATATGTATATATATTATAGCTACGTGTGTGACGGGCTTTATGTCGCCACGTGTAATTCACTTTTTACGTTCAATAAAATGAATTGTTTCACCAAACGCACATAAGACAACCAGTTTTGCCCCTCTTCCAAGACGAATTCCGGTGGTCTCCCGAACGGCATCGTCGTATATCCCATCCTCGTCGCCAATTGAAATGGAGCGTAACAACAGAAACACAGTGGTATTCGCGACTGATTTATTGATAGAATGACGGTGGTTATGAAATAGTAAAACATCTACACATATTTAATATTCTCAATACACAACTTGCTAAATTTCATGATACTAGGCCAACTGAAAGTACCCTAAATGTTTTCAATCCGTTGCGTAAAAATTTGGACATGTGCAGTCAAATGGCCGTATCGTGTTCAATGCATGTTCAATGACGTTGAATTGCTTCAATTGTGTTGCGTAAATATATATAACTATACCTATATATATATATATAACTATATATATAAATATAAATATAACTATACCTACAATAAAACAGAACCTCAAAAAAAAATTACAAAATATTTATTTTGAAATTTTTTGTATACGAGTATATGACCAATTTTTCTCTAATCTACTATTAATCTATACTTCTATACTAATACTAATATACTAATACTAATACTAATAATAATATTATAAAGAGAGAAACTTTGTTTTTTTGTTTTTTTGTTTTTTTGTTTGTAACGAATAGGCTCCGAAACTACTGGACCGATTTTAAAAATTCTTTCACTTATGGATAGCTTAATTCAGTGTGAGTGCCATAGGCTATATGAGATTTTGAAAAAAAATAGGGATCCGTAAGAAAACTGCAATATTGTGAACCAAGGTGTTACATAATATAATTACCATATTCATAAATTTGCGTGCGCTGTGAAATGCATTGATGGTAGAATAATATAATGTACTAGGGGTTTGTAGTACTTATCAATATCTACAAAATAGTCCACGGAAATTTTATCCATCTATTTTGGTTTAGTCACAATAATCGAAACAGACATTATATGCATGCGCTGTGAAAAGTATTGGTGGTAGAATAAAGTAATGTACTAGGGGTTTGTAGTACTTATTAATACCTGCAAAACAGTATACATAGATTATATCCATCTCTTTTGGTTTAGTCACAATAATCGAAAAAGTGATTATTTTTCATGCGGTGTGAAAACTATTGGTGGTAGAGTAAAGTAATGTACTAGGGGTTTGTAGTACTTATCAATACCTACAAAACAGTATACATAGATTATATCCATCTCTTTTGGTTTAGTCACAATAATCGAAAAAGTGATTATTTTTCATGCGGTGTGAAAACTATTGGTGGTAGAGTAAAGTAATGTACTAGGGGTTTGTAGTACTTATCAATACCTACAAAACAGTATACATAGATTATATCCATCTTTTTTGGTTTAGTCACAATATTCGAAAAAGTGATTATTTTTAATGCGGTGTGAAAACTATTGGTGGTAGAGTAAAGTAATGTACTAGGGGTTTGTAGTACTTATCAATACCTACAAAACAGTATACATAGATTATATCCATCTTTTTTGGTTTAGTCACAATATTCGAAAAAGTGATTATTTTTCATGGGGTGTGAAAACTATTGGTGGTAGAGTAAAGTAATGTACTAGGGGTTTGTAGTACTTATCAATACCTACAAAACAGTATACATAGATTATATCCATCTTTTTTGGTTTAGTCACAATAATCGAAAAAGTGATTATTTTTCATGCGGTGTGAAAACTATTGGTGGTAGAGTAAAGTAATGTACTAGGGGTTTGTAGCACTTATCAATACCTACAAAACAGTATACACAATATCCATCTTTTTTGGTTTAGTCACAATATTCGAAAAAGTGATTATTTTTAATGCGGTGTGAAAACTATTGGTGGTAGAGTAAAGTAATGTACTAGGGGTTTGTAGTACTTATCAATAGCTACAAAACAGTATACATAGATTATATCCATCTTTTTTGGTTTAGTCACAATAATCAAAAAAGGGATTATTTTTCATGCGGTGTGAAAACTATTGGTGGTAGAGTAAAGTAATGTAATAGGGGTTTGTAGTACTTATCAATACCTACAAAACAGTATACATAGATTATATCTATCATTTTTGGTTTAGTCACAATAATCGAAGCAGTGATTATTTTTCATGCGGTGTGAAAACTATCGGTGGTAGATTAAAGTAATGTACTAGGGGATTGTATTAATGATCTATACCTACAAAATAGTATACATAGATTATATCCATCTTTTCTGGTTTAGTCACAATAATCGAAGCAGTGATTATTTTTCATGCGGTGTGAAAAGTATTGGTGGTAGAATAAAGTAATGTACTAGGGGTTTGTAGTACTTATCAATATCTTCAAAATAGCTCACGATAAATTATAACATGTGTTAAGGTTTGGTCATTGTAACAGAAATAGTCATTAATTTGCGTGCGCTGCGTAAACCATTAGGGTTATATCTATTAAAATACAATGTCGTGATACATTACTCCTATTAAAGGTCCACTATACCTACTTCTGCTACCCGTGCGAAGCCGGGGCGGGTCGCTAGTGAATTAATAAATTTTTTATTAGTGCTTCTTTTTATAAATAATATGTCATTAAACATTATTTTCGCCTATCTTCCACTTTATCCAAGACTGTGAAAAATGTGTACGACGCTTTTATTATCTGAAAACATAAAATTTTTAACATATTTGTCTGTTACAGGTCGCGTCACGGTTTAATAGCGCTCGATAAAAGTGGAGGGGGGCTTTGCGCAGGTGTATTATTGGTCTAAGAAGTCCTAACAGATCTGAAAATCGATTTCTGCGCATTCAAGGTCAGCACTTTTAAACCGTGACGCGACTTGTACCAACGAGATTGTATTTACTTATTCAAAGAAACATTACACACAAAACACTATTTACAAAAGTCACTACCTACGCTATTTACATTTTATATAGGTACAAAACCTACTCACTAACTTAAATCTATTAAACCCTTGGAGGAAGGGTAGGTGGCCAGAATGCTGCCGGCATTGCCCCGTTGGATGCAGATGCTTATCCTCTGGGCAAAATACAGGCCAGCATTCTGGTCACCTAAATTTTATTAATATAATATATGTAGGTATATTAATTATTTTATATTGCTTATTAATTAATATGTGAGAGCTATTGTGTATATATTATGACTAGCTGTGCCCCGCGGATTCACCCGTGTAGACATTATCATAGAGATAAAAAGTACGCTATATTATGTTTTGCTTACAAGCAAACAAATGTAATCAAACCAAATATTGTAAAATTTGCAGTTGAAAAAATTAAGCCTTACAAGATTCTTGTGCGTTCTTCTTGTAGAATATACCTCTACAAGAACGCACGGTACATTCCTTACTAGTTTGCTATAATGGATATTATTTATTGACGTTTAATGACTCATTTCAAAAATAACAAACATAGTGAAAGAATAACATACGAGTACATCCATCCATCTATCTTCACTTTTCGCATTTATAATATTATAGCAGGTAGTAGGATTATATATTATACACTATATATTGCATTGCTCCACCATATTCCATTAAACCAAATGTTGATTAATGCAACATTTGGTTATACTTCAATGGTTGTGTCAATCTAATCTGTTGATAGAGTCAGGGGTGGTTACTACTTGTAAACTCTTCTTCATTTGAATAGTTAACAGAAAAGAAGACTTGTTTCAAGTTTCTCGTAGATAGGATAGGGTATGCTCAGTAATTCGTAATGGGCGCTCCAAACTCGCGCGAGGCACGAACTGCGAGTATAACTCGCAGTTCACGCCGCGATTCGCGCACGGGCATAAAGACGACAATGTTTTCGTCACAGTTCACGGCGCGATTCACGGCGCAACGTCGCATTCGAATCGCGCGCGATTGTTAAGACGACAATGTTCTCGTTGCAGTTCTCGCCGCGATTGCGTCGCGATTCACAGTTGACGTCACACGCGTTCCCGCGCGCGTGTATGGAGAGCCCTTAAGAGGTACAGCTAAGCATGAGGTTTGATCCCCGAGTGGTATTTATTGGATTTCTCCATAGCTGCCTGAAGTCTGAATTTTTCCTCGGTTGATGGCAAAAAGCTTGCCCCCTATTTACATGAGACCTTTAATATCCCTAGTGAAATCCAGATGTACCTACTATGGGAATAGTAGAACTCTTTGATCTAACCCTTCAGGGCAAACAAGGGGTCGTGTAATTAAAATCAAGTAGTTACTTACAGCAGTGAATGAAGCTAGCGAGAGCGTAGTGAACCCGCCTGCGTTGAGTTTCGTTTCGCACTTGGAGCGAATCATCACAGCGAGCAACGAACTTCGGAAACGTAGCGAACATTGATACCACGAGCAATGGTATGCTGCTGACGCTAGCTCAGAACTCTGACGAGCAATAATTACGGTAAGTTTCGTTTCTCGCTTGGAGCGTATCGTCACAGCGAGCAACCAACGTCGAAAACGTAGCAAGCATTGATAACACAAGCAATGATATGCTGCTAATGCTAGCTCAGAACTCTGACGAGCAAGAAATAAAACACGGTTAGTATCGTTTCTCGTTTGGAGCGTATCATGACAGAGAACAATGAACAGCAGAAACGTAGCGAACATTGATCATTGATACCACGAGCAATATTATTCTGCTGACGCTAACTCAGAACCATGTAGAGCAACAAATAAAAAACACGATGAATTTCGTTTCTCGCTCGTATAGAGAAGCGAGCAACGATCATCGGAAACATAGCGAGCATTGATACCACAAGTAATGGTATGCTGCTGATGTTAGCTCAGAACTCTGATGATTAACAAATTAAAGACGGCTAGTTTCCGTTTCTCGCTGGGAGTATACATCTATAACTTTTATATAGCACTACATCTGAAGTATGACCTACCAAAAAAAAATAATCACCAAAATACATTCCCTTTTGACGGCGTTATCGCGTAACAACAACATACTTTGTCTGCTTTTTTGAGGTTGTTAAAATATTTTACAAAATTATTACCTCTATCGACAATTGGTTGCCTTGATGACAGTATAGAAACACTTGCAATGTCATACCCAGTAGATACGCAATCATGGCCACAACGCGGATAACGTTTATTGGAGTATTGTTGAATTCCTGAAAACATTACAGCGTGACAGCCTCGTTGACTCAGATGGTAGTAACTCTGCTTTCTGTGCCGCAGGCCCCGGGTTCGATCCCCGGCCAGGTCAAACATTTGTGTGCATGAACATGTCTGTTTGATCTGTGTCTGGGTGTTATAAGCTTATATAAGTATGTATATCAGTCATCTGGTTACCATAGTACAGGCTTCTAGCCTAGTTTGGGACCAGATGACCGTGTGTGGAAGTTGTCCCATATTATTATTATTATTATTATTATTATTATTATTACAAACCTAAGAAGTTACTGTTACGGTTTCTCGTCTATACAAAATGAAATTTTCCAAATATGGTGAAATAGAGACTAATTTTCCGCTCAATTTTTTGAGGTCAACTATTAATCTGGCCCTCTATCTATCTAATCTATTTGGTTATATTATATTTGGCGCCAAAATATATTTGGTTTATAAAAAACAAAAACATATTTACAAAAAAATATAAAAAATAACCTCTAAATATTATTTTTACAATTATTTAAATGTGAAAAAACCATACAGTTTCCATCAACCAAATAAATTTATAATAAATAATTGCCAGATTAAGAGCCAACCACAAACAGTTAAAGTAGAAAATTAGTCTCTATTTCTCCATATTTGGGAAATTTCATATTGTATATGGACGAGACACCCTTAAACAAATCTACGCCTTTGGTTGGTAGGTTGATTGATTGGTTAGCAGGTACTTAATAATATAGATAGATCACTCTTTATTGTTACCACATATTTTCCACTACTACCTGGAGTCTGGAACTATGCCCGGTAGATGGCAATAAAAGGCTCGCCCCCTATTTCATGGGACCTAATCTAACATACTGGCGAAATGTGGGACTGAGAGTCCTGGGTACGCCTCGGCCTACCCCTTCGGGAAAAAGGCGTAATTGTATGTTTCAAACGGTAACTTACAAGAGCTAACTGATAAGCAGTAACGCATATAATGACCATCGAAACTGTAAATTGTGCTAATATTGGTTCGCTGAAGCATCTCTGGAGTTCGCTGGCTGTGTGTAACGCTGCTTGGTGGCGACGTACACTGGCTATCAGGCGGGATGTAATAATTTTTTCTTGTTCAGTCGATATGAGTTCCTGAAACAATATCTTTATGATAATATGTTTAAACTATTAGTAGAAAACAGAATGAACGTGTGAAACTCCTTGAACAAAACTGTACAAGAAACGAATCTCTATGAATTTAAACTTCGCGCTCTAAATACTCTGTGGTCGCTGACCGCGCTCCTGTGACTTTGCTTGATACTCCATGTTGGATGGATGTTAAATTATTGTCGTGTTATAACTAATGTCGTTAATAACATTGACATTATACTTGTTTATATATTTTCCTAATGTTATTTCACTTCTGTTTGCTAAAAATACTATAATAGTAGTTTAAATTTCTCTAAACAAACTCGTTACATTCCATATCTTTGGGACAAATGGAAGAATTATATGGTCCTTACATATGAAATTACCGTTTGGTCGTACTGACCACTTTGATCTGAAATATCTCCTCTTTGGTTAAGAATTCCAAATTCAAATTTATAAATTCATTTAGCTGGTACATTTGAATTTTGAAAACTGTCATTCATTTGTATTTTCCTCATTATTTTTTTCTTTGGCGTCGCTTATTACCGCACAATGGAAAACATGAAATATCGGTATATTTACGAGTACGAGTTCTACCATGGGACCAGTGCTGCAGAAACAGCTCGAAGGATTAATGATGTATACGGCGCTGGTGTCGCAAAAGAAAGCACGGTACGTTTTTGGTTTTAACATTTTCGTTCTGGAAATTTCGACCTTCAGAACCAACCCCGTGGACGGTCGGAGACCGTCGGTCGAACGGTCGAAGTGGAAAATGAAGAATTAAAGCTATTGTAGAAGCGGATCCATCACAAGGCACTTCAGAGATAGCTGCAGCTGTAAGTGATAAAACTGTATTAATCCACTTGAAGCAAATTGGGAAAGTAAAATAACTTGAACGATGGGTACCTCATGAATTGAGTGAATCGAACTTGCAAACACGCGTAGACTGCTGTGTTACTTTGCCCAACCGGCACAATAATGAAGCGATTTTAAATCGAATCATTACTTGTGATGAAAAGTGGACACTGTACCACAGAATATGACTGTACGATAATCGGAAGCGCTCGGCGCAATGGCTGAACCCTGGAGACCCAGCCAAATCCCTAAACGAAAATTGACTCAGAACAAGTTACTTGTGAGTGTTTGGTTGACTAGCGCCGGTGTCGTTCACTACAGCTTTCTAAAATCTGGCCATACGATTGCGGCAGATATCTATTGTCAGCAACTGCAAACCATGAAGGAAGAACCAGCTGCTAAATAACTGAGATTGATCAATCGCTCTAGGCCACTGCTGCTTCACGACAACGCAAGACCACACACTGCACAACAAACAACCACTAAGTTAGATGAGCTACAATTGGTATGTCTGCGACATCCACCGTACTCCCCAGACCTCTTTTGTTTGATATGTTTGGTAGTAGATGGAATTAGATAAAGTATATTTTTCATCTACCAAATAGTTCTACTGTAAAAACATACTCTACTTATAGACTGCTCTGAATATAATATAGGCAATATATATAACATAAACATAACATAACATACATTTACGCCTTTTTCCCGAAGGGGTAGGCAGAGGTGTACTCAGGACTCAGTCCCATAGTAGATATACCCAGGGTGTATATAATAAAGCCTCTTATTCAGACAACAGATTATATACATTGATGTTTCTTATACTATACAACACTGTTATATGTGTATTTCATACAATTAAAAATTATTCGCGTATTTGGTGCTTCTTCACTTTCTGTAAGTCCGTTTGTCAGTTGGCAAAGGCCTCCTCCAACCTACTCTATTCTGATCTCTCTCTGGTCACTCTACTCCATGTTGTTCCTGCAACCTGCCTGATATAATCGTCCCTTCTTTTTGTTGTCTGCCTCTTTTCCTTTTACCTTCCCTTGGGTACCAATGTGTAATTACTTTGCTCCATTTGTCCTTTCCTCTGACCATGTGTCCCGACCACTTCCATTTTGGGCAATATACTATATACTATAATATGACGTGTTACAAAAAGGTGTAGTAATACTTAAGTGGTCCATCTACCCGCGAAAAAAATTGACATAAAAAAGAGTACTGAAAGTAACATATGCCATTACTTAGTATGCTATATGTAAAGACCTAGGCTGATCTAGAAAGAAATATGGGAAGACATGACAACAAACTTACGTTTGCGCTTTTGGTTATAACACCAGTGCACAAGTTCCTAAGAGACAGATCTAGAAGTCTAAAACGACATCTGCACACACATATCAACGCTATGTTTAACGAGTCTAAGCTTAAATGTAGTATTGCGCCGAAAATTAATGCTGTCACCTGAAATCAACAAGCAGATATCAAACAAAACAAAGCTTATTATTTACCTGAAAGGTCGGGAATAATAAATATTTTATATGTAGATGAACTGCTTAACCATAATGTTTCATTATGTTATATACATACATTATATATACTATAGGTCCCTATAGTTTCCTATAAAATATCTAGGGGGCAGTCGTTAGGTCATGTCGGAGGCCTCGTAGGAATCTTGGCGATCTGAAACTCTGACAAAATGGGTTGTCCACATAACCCATATGAATTGACTCGAGCACTGTAATTGGAGTAACACGTTCTGTTAGAGTATAAATTCAAAATATTTTTAAATACGGTCACACCTTGTTCCAATTGGGGTATGCAGATACTGTTTCCCTCCACTTGCTACGATCCTGACATACGACTTTCGCTTCTTTAACGATCATCACATTTATACATGCTCATCGGTTGTAGTAAGTATCGTAACTTTTGATAAAAAAACAATGTTTATAAAAAAGCAACAGTAGGTTGAATTTATTTAAATATTACCTGATGAATATATGTAATCTGATATGCAGGAAACTTAGATGTGTCATAGGGATACCTGCAAAAATTTACAATTAAAAAATCTTCCTTAGAAATTAAAATCCTGACTATAATCGTCGACAGCCCCACAAACCTTTTTTTTTTGTGACCCAGGGAAATCTGCATACAGATACCCGGCCATGGGGCAGGGCCGGGTTATGTCAGGATGGGAAGTCCCTGAAGGGGATCACCCGACTGACTAAAACCCTGGGAGATATCCTGCGAGACGCCATGTGTCGGGGCTGCGGGCACGCCGAAGCACTCATCCGCAGCCAGCCCCACAGACCAGCCCTAACCACAGCAGGTTTAACATGTTACGGGTATAATAAAATGTATTCCTTTCTCGTTTTTTCTCTGTCGCTCCGTACAGATCTACTGCCTCTCTTTGAAAACATTTCACATCTATCATTCTTTATTGGGAAATCTATGTAAAGTGATGCTAGTGCTGGATGAAATTTTGCAAGTATGTTCAATGTACACAAGGTACAAGAAAGGAATTCGGGAATGTTCGAGAATTTTCTGTAATTCCAATATTAGATACAATCACAGTGTAAGTATTTTCTACACGAGGGTTTAATTTTAAGTGTTTATACACAGAATTAATTTTTATTCAATAATGTACTTAGTATATTAACAGGATACAGGACCTCGTAGCAGTTTGACACAATCCTATAGAAAATTTACTAAATCGATGTTTTGTATTCCCCTGTTTCCTCCGAATACATAAACCTATTTGATATATTTATATCCTGATAATATTTTAAAGTTGAAGTAAAGCATGTTCCTATCATTTTATTTTAGTTTATAAATTTTTTGTAGTGAACGTCCAATCACGCGAGTAAAACTGCGATTTTGGAAGTCCAATATGAAAAAACGAAGGGTTTATAAGAAAAACTAAAATGACAAGGTAACTTCACTATAAAAATATCAGGATATAAATTTATAGAATGGGTTAACTATACTCAGAGGAAATGCGGGAATACAAAACATCGATTTGGTAAATTTTTCATAGGATTGTGTCAAATTCCTAAAACGCCATGTGCGTTCTTATTATGTACTTACCAAGCCCTTACAGGTAAGCCTTTTTTTTCAGCACTAGCTCCCCAACCCAGCACTGTAACCCCGCAGAGAAAAGAGTAGAAATATAATTGTTGTGTAGTCTCGCGGATGGAACTGACAACATATACAACTTACAGTTATTATAAACCCTTTTATTACATTTAAAAAAGCGCTTTAAATAAAATCCTAAATAAAAACAAACCTTTCAACAACATCAATACCATCAGCTCTGCACTCATTGGTGAGTTCTTCATCACCTTCATCAATGATAGCCAGGATGGATTCTCTCCTCCAAACCACATTCACAAGCTTCATGCCGAAGGTTATGTTGGAGAACAGAAGGAATGAAGTGCTCACCATTAAAGGAAGGTCTCCCCAGATTTGGATGAGATCTCCTGCTTGAATTATTAGGTAAATACCTAGAAGTTTGTTGGGAAATGTAATAATAATAATAATATGGGACAACTTTTATACACGATCACCTGGTCCCAAACTAGGCGAGAAGCCTGTACTATGGTAACCAGACACTGAAATACATACTTATATAAGTATATATACATATGGTATATATACATATATATAACTTCCTGATTCATTAATATGAAAGACGTCTTACCCTTTAAAACAGAACAGAATATGAATGTAATGCACCGTATGCGGAAAAAATATTCTTTGTATTGAAACATATGAGACTATGTCCACTAAACCGGTTTGTGATCGTCCCTTGCTGTGTACAGAGTAAGTTCCATCTACAATTTTCTATGAGAGCGGTGCCGATACACTACATCGATAATATATTATAGTATAAGCAAGTTACATCGTTTTGTATCGGTCTTCTTGTGAGTAGTAAGCTTAATTAGATATAGATTCTAGATAAATGGAGTTGAGAGTTGTCTCTTTTTGTTTTATCATATATCTCTGTAGAATAGAAACTTAGCAGAAATAGGTACGGGAAATTAATTTATGAACAAACCGTGGTGTTCTTTATAACCCTTAGCTGGCTTTTGCAAATATCACGGTTAGAGATAGTGGGGTACCATTACCGTCTACCCTGTGGTACATCAATCTTACCATTTAATAATACACTCCAGAAGATATAATACGTCGTTAATAGCATTTTTCGTATGCCCGTATGATTACCTGGGACCAAAAACCCAAAACCCCTCAGCAAGGTTAAACACATAGACAGTGACCAATGTCGGTTTTTCGCTAAAATCGCCATTACTATTGGTTTAGTACGAAGTCAGATCCTATCTGGAAATATTAATATGACTATTGACTATAAATACTGCTGCCCTGTGATTAAACAAAGAACTTTTCAATGTAAAACAGGTGTGAACTATTTGTAATGTCTTTGAGCTTCTCATGTTTTCTACAATTTGTTATAAAGTGTATTTATTTTTTTACAGTTATCTTCGTCAGTCACTTAGATATTTTTTCAATTTAAAGCCTGTCCTACTATTTGTTAATTTTTACATTTCCAGTTTTTACAGCTCCAACCCTCTTCAAGCTAGGGCTGTCTAATAGGGGTAGTTCGAAAAACTGCCAGTATGCTCGAAAAAAGTGTCTCGCCCATTCCTTGTAGTAAAGTTTTTCACCACCTCAAAGACTAACTTATTCATGAATCTGTTTTATTTGCTGTCTCCCCTGTTATATTTTTAGCATAATAATTTATTTGGTCGTTTTACTGATAACAAGACATTCAGTAGTGTATCGGTCAAGCCCCTTCTGAACAAAATCCTGGCTCCGCCACTGCACGCCTGTAAAAGTTTTAATTGCCGGTCGACAGCACAACTTCGAATCCAATTATGTCATCAATTTAATCAACACCTACATCAAACAAATTACCAGAGCTTTAGTAATTGTAGTTTTATGGTTTCTTCTATTATTTTCTAACATTTTTTTACGTAAACTGCCATTAAACAGAATTTATGAATAATAAAAAATGCTCCATTTCGTTATCTTTATTTATTTTTGTACATGATTCAGGACAATGTAATTAATTTAAATAATTTTATTTCTTTTCTTCTACTTGCTTTAAAAGTGTGAAGAGCGAATATGATGCTTTGATTATCTGGAACAACAATTTACATTACTTTATAACAGTATAATTGTTATTAATATGATTATATGATGTTAATAAATAGTTGTCGGAATCGAGACGAGTTAAAACACTATTTTATTTTATGAACAAAGCGGAACAAGTATTTATAAAACACGCACAAAATTTTTGGCTGTGGGTGAATAACCTGAAATGCAAAAATATAAGCATTAAAATATTCACAGCCATGAACGAAGTAAACCGTAGTCTATGAACGAATTGACCATTTCTGCAAGTAACACTCGGAAACGAGGAGCGTAAAGCTTATGAACCAAGTCATACAAGCATGAAGTATACTTACATTAACAAAGCGAGGAAGAGCGTAGTTAACCAGCCGAGCCGAGCAACACGCCGTAACTGCACCATTACTACGAGCAATGTTAGACGAAAGCGCGACGACCATAAAGCACTAACATAATATTATATGAATAAAGGCAAACAAGCATAAACACTCACAGCCATGAACGAAGCCAGTGAGAGTGTAGTGAACCCGCCGGCTGTGAGCCGAGCGACGCGCCGCGAGCGCACCATTACAACAAGCAATGCGCGACGGAAGCGAGTCGAGCATTGATACCACGGACATTCGTATGCTGCGCCGGCTACTTCGGAACTCTAGAAAAAGATATATATATTTTATTTTCACTTTAATTTGCGTTTATCACAAACAAAACAAAACAAAATCAACGGAACCAAACAAATAAAATCAACAAGTAGAACAGTGTCAATTTCCCAACGGTTCTATCAAAAGGGACGCCAAAGTTCCTTTTATTCCCTCTTTTACGTAAACTTTTACTTTTAATGTACACCAATTTTATATTAAGACGAATATTTCGACAAATATTAAGACGAGTTATAATATATATAGAACTAGCTGTGCCGTAGCCATCGTCCTCGTAAGAATATCGGGAAAGAAAGTACCCTATGTGTTATTCCAGGGTATAAGCTACCTGCATACCAAATTTCAAGCCCAATCTGTTCAGTAGTTTGCGTGAAAGAGTAACAAACATCCATCCATCAAACCACGACAGATGGCGCGGGAGGTCAGTTAGAACCTGTTAAACCTGTTAAAAACGTAAGTTGTTACATTGTACTGAAATTTTTAATTTATAATACTAGTAGGATCCGCTTGCTGAAATTTTACGTAGATTTTGATACATACATACATACATACAGTCACGTCTTGTTCCCGTTGGTATAGGCAGACACTATTTCTTTCCACTTGCTACGATCCTGGCATACGACTTTTGCTTCTTCCACTTTCATCACATTCTTCATACATGCTCGTCGGTTGTTGGTACTTTTATCCTGTAGGCCTTTCCTTAAGACAACATGATTTTTTTCTTCCTAATTAATAATTTTCTTGTAAATTAATGCCTAAGTCGACCCCTACCGACTTGACCATTCACACTAGCCTTATAAATCTCTATTCATCCATCCTCTCCACATGTCCGACCCACCTCAGCTTCCTTTCTCTATCTTTGTCACTACATCTTCAAACACGCCACAGAGTTCCCTTATCACACTATTCCTTTCCTAGATATTCATAATAAGAACCTACCTTTTCAGCGATTTGATTTCCTTGATAGCAGTATAAGAATACTTGGAAACACATGTTCAAGAGGTATGTTCCCATTGACAGCAGCCTCACCATATTACCAGTTTGCTAAAACAAATAAATATAAAGCCACTTATCCACTTGGGGCAGCTTTGGACCGCGCAAGGTGAGACCGTGCCCTGAGTTAATCCTTCAACGGAGACAGCAGCTTGAACTAAAATTGCGTCAAGTGGATAAGCAGCTTAGGGTATCGCTTTGAGACTGATTGGAATAATAATTTCAATTCTATCAAATGATATAAATAATAAATCAGAGAGATTATGCTCAGGGTCTGATGATAGAGAAAGACGTTTTAAAAAAAAATATCCCAGAAAATACATATATATACTAGGCTGAGCAGCGTTCAGAAATTTATGAAACGTCTTCTCGTCCGAAATACCTCAGTGCCTCAAGTCGAAGGTCTTCGACCAGTGTGTCTTACCAGTGATGACTTACGGATCTGAAACGTGGTCTTTTACTATGGTCCTTATCATTAAGCTCAAAATAGCGCAACGAGCTATGGAGAGGACTATCATAATCTCGGGATTTGGGATCTCAGAAATGAGGAGATCCATAGACGAACGAAAGATATCGGTAGACATAGCCCAACGGATTAGCAAGTTGAAGTAGCAATTGGGCAGGTTTTATAACACGTAGAACTGATGGCCGATGGGGCTGTAAAGTTCTCGGATCGGCAAGTACAGCGTAGGATGTCCACCCACAAGGTGGACAGACTATCTAATAAAGACAGCAGGATCACGCTAGATGCAGGCCGCTTACAACTGGACCAGATAGAAATCTATGGTGGAGGCCTATGTTCAGCAGTGCACTGCCTGTGGCCGAGATGATGATGATGAAGACATAAATACAGCCTTGTTCACGTTTGGGTAGGCAGAGACTAAGTATTTCTCTCCACTTGCTACGATCCTGACTTTGCTGCTCGTCGGTTGTGGGTACTTTAACCTGGTCTTTCCTTAAGACAAGACGATTTGTTCTTTAAATTAACGCCTAAGTCGATCCCTACTGACTTGACCATTTACTCTCGGCTTTTAAATCCCCAGAGATTTTTTTCAGTGGAGCACCAACAAACAGCAGGCCTGCTGTTGCCTGTTGCTGCTGGAGTAAATTATACTATTTATTTATCATACCGCCATCAGCACCCGCCTGAAACCAGGCAGTCAACGAGGCAGTAACGCCTATACTTACGCACACATTTGACACGTGTACACTTTATGTTTTCTACGTAGCCATTGCGCGCGGCTGATTGTATGGAGTTTCTAGGTCAGTCTGGAGTCTGGAAATGTGCCCGGTAGGTGGCAAAAGACCCGCCCCCTATTACATATGTGACCTTAAACATAACTAGCGAAATATTGGTGTACCTACTGTCATAGTGGGTACACCCACACTCGGTTCTGGGTACATTTTTGCCTAGAGTGGGAACAAAGCGTGTTGTGTTATGTACTACTTACAGAAGTAAGTTGAAAAGCAGTAACGCAGATGATAATAAGTGATACAGTGAACTGCATGAAGGTGGGTATAGAGAAGCAAGCTTGTAGGAGTGTGGCCGCTTGCAGCGCCGCCTGGTGGTCCGCCACGCAAGCTCTCAGACGGGCTGATGCTATCTGCTCTTCTTGGGGTGGGTAGCATAGCTGAGAATAAATAACAAACAATATAATAAATTCAAATTTAAAATTCAAAAACCATTTATTTCGATCAACTTACAAAGATCTTAGAGTAAATTATTATTTTGGAACAAATTACAATTAAAAACTGCCTTGGTGGCGTAGAGGGCGCATGCTTGACTGCCAATCAAGAGGTCCCGGGTTCGATCCCCAGGTCAGGCAAAAGTGTTAAATAATGGATTTTTCCATTAGGAATTATCTCAATAACTGCCTGGAGTCTGGAACTGTGCCTGGTAGATGGCAATAGGCTCGCCTCCTATTACATGGGACCAATAACATACTGGTGTGTGGGTGTATCTACTATGGGACTGAGTCCTGGGTACACCTCTGCCTACCCCTTCGGCAAAAAGGCGTGAATGTATGTTATGTTATGTTACAATTAAAAAATTAAATTAAATTAAAAATCATAATAAAACCCACACACACGCCCCTATAGTCCTTTTAAGTATATGGGATAGAAAAATTTTGACAATGCCTAGTGCCTCCCAGCGATTTCACCCGCGTAGATATCGTTCCCGCGGGAATATCGGAATAAAAAGTACCCTATGTTATTCCAGTGTCTAAGCTACCTGCGTACCGAATTTGAAAGAGTGACAAACATCCATCCATCTAACCAAAACCGCACTTGTTACCCCTAGATGTGAGTTAGAACACGTTAGCGTTTTGTTCACCTGTTACAAATGTAACTTTTTTAAATTGTGCTGACATTTGTGATTTATAATATTAGCATTAGTAAGATATCTTTCTCACAAAAAGAATTGCATTGTGATTTAATAGTTATGTTGCTGCAATGACGTACCTATTATTTTTATTTCTTTTAACCCATATTAGGACAGCTTAAAAATAACGCCATCTGTGACGCTACAAGAAAATAACGTATTATGTGTGTGGTACGAGGCTTCGGCTACAAAGCGCTACGAGTAGAGTAAGAGTGCAAGCGTAGCAATCGCTACGATATCAACAGTGAAATTAAAATGTTCATAGATTTATTGAAATATCAATAGATGCCACCAAAAAAAAATGTTTTCATACCGACATCTATCGATAATGTATTTGTTCATTTTTCTTCCTCTCTTTTCTTTCGACTCCGTGTGTAGTCAACCGTTATATTATTATCTATTAACGATAAAAGGTCTTAACAGGATACAGGACCTCTTTACAGTTTGACATAAACCTATAGAAAATTTACTAAATCGATATTTTGTATTCCCCTGTTTCTTCCGAATGCAGTAAACCTATTTGATATATTTATATCCTGATAATTTAAATATGAAGTAAAGAATGTCCCTATCATTTTATTTTGGTTTATAAACTCTAAATTTTTTTGTAGTGAACGTCCAATTACGCGAGTAAAACTGCGATTTTTGGAAGTTCACTATGAAAAAATCCAAGGATTTATAAGAAAAATTAAAATGACAGGGACATAGGTTACTTCACTATTAAAATATCAAGATATAAATTTATATAATGGGTTATTTATAGTCGGAGAACACAGGAATACAAAATATCGATTTGGTAAATTTTTCATGTGTCAAATTCCTAGAAGGCCTTCTAGCGTACATGTACGCTAGAATGCGGTGAAGTTTCTGCGAAGTTTCGGTGTACCTACCCAGTCAAGTACCCAGGAGAAGGCAGAAGTGTACCCCTGTCTACCCCTTCGGAAAAGGCGTGTTGTTATATGTTTGTAGGCCTTAAAAACAATTTTGTATGTGAATAAAAGCATTATTTAGCCCTTACGTTTGTATACCTTACCAAGAAGAACTTGTACTTAACTCGTTAGGTGTAATTTTTGGGGATTCCTCCGTTTGGCATAATTTTTTTTACGAAGTAAGTTGTGTTGATTTGCGGAGAATTGAGGGTGAATTGAGGGTCATTCCCCGCGCTCTGCCCGCGCTAGCGGGCACAGCGCGGGAATGACGAAAATAGGGGAATTTCGGGGAATCTAGTCCAAATATTTTCGGTGGGCTAAAACTATTTTAGGTCGGCTAATACTTACAACTAAAAAAAAACGTTTCGATTTGAAAGAAGAGCATGAAAGAAAAAATGAAGGAGTTGCGGGGAATTTCGGGGAATCGACAACTCTGACACGGGGAATCGAGATTTTTTTATCGGCAGCATTGCTAGCTATAATAGCCCTACCTGTCCAGTAATCTGCAGATCCTCACACAGTACACTAAGAGATCTCTTCAGCAAGCTGATGCGGCAGCGGCACTGTGCTATGAGCGCGGTGACGAGGGTATCCTTGCAAACGTTGAGGGTGGCTGCGGTGAGGAGTGCTGCCACCTGGTGGATGTATGTTAGCTGGTATGCTGGAGTCTTTGAGGTGTTGTATGGGTACCTATAGGTAGAACTTTATGATTATATTGGACAACAAGGTGTGTCCCGAGAGAAAATAATATTTGTTTGAGAGCTACGATGCCACAGACAGATACACAGATACGACAAACTTATAACACCCATTCCTCTTTCGATCGGGGTTTTTTATAGGTCACCATGTGGGCGCAAGCTCGTCCGCCGATCATGAGGTCCCGGGTTCGATCCCCAGGTCAGGCAAAAGTGTTGGATTTTTCCGTTAGGAACTGTTTGGAGTCTGGGACTGTGCCCGGTAGATGGCAATAGAATCGCCCCCTATAACAAGGGATCAATAACATACTGGCGAAATGTGGGTGTACCTTCTATGGAACTAAGTCCTGGGCACACCTCTGCCTACCCCTTCGGGAAAAAGGCGTGAAAGTATGTCATGGTCAATGTCAGTCAATTTAATGATTGATGCACATTTCTTACCAAGCTCTTAGCGGCAGTTGGTTTTTCTCAGCGCTGGCAGCCCATCCGATAGTAGTGACCATCGTCAGGCAGAAGTAAAAGATTTGCTGCAGGCTTGTCTCCCTGTTACACCTACATAGAACACTAACATAGTTTATTATTATAGTGAATGGTAATTACCAACATTCCTGCTTATAAAAGAGCTCAATAACTATCGATTTAGCTTATTTAATCAAGAGAATTTCTAGAGAATTCCTTTCCTATATGATTTCTTCCTTTACATTTACTAAAGGATCGAGCTTGAGGATTCAGTTTTTTAGGAAACTGGCTTTGTTAAAAATGCATTGTGAGTAACTAATCCGTACCTATGTTGATCAAGAATATCGCTTTCATTCGTCTCATTGGTGTGCTTTACGATAGAGACAATGAAATATTGATAATTATTTTAATTATTTTTTATGATTTCCCAAAGTGGTCACCTGGATTTTTCATAAAATCTAAAATATTTAGAAAATGGCCAAATTTCACGGAAAATAAATATGGCTCAATTAATAGCTAATGATCAAGGAGCCATGATCTTCTCTATGCCGTGAAAAAGAATGTAAGGAATAACCGATCACCCTATATTATTGTCCCCCTCCCCCATTGATTTCCATCCAGTCCGGTTGAAAGCGGCCTGCATCCAGTGTTCCTGTCGTCTTTATCAGATCGTCAGAATTTATCAGATTTTGTCTTTTTTCCTAAGTAATCCCAAGGCGAGAACTAAATACCTCCTAACAATCTCCTTCGCGTCTTCATCAGCTCTCATGAGAACCTCATCAGCTTCATCTACCATCATCTGTATGATGGCCCTCTTCGTCATGATGTTGAAGATCTTGGCAGCCTGCGCCAGGTTCGTGAACAGCAAGAACGCTGCAGCCGTCATCATAGACAGGTCTCCCCAGATGAGGAACAGGTCTACTACTTGGATGAACAGGTAGATTCCTGATAGAAAATGAGTTACTTAAGGCCCCATTTAGGCATATGGGATAGAAAAATTTCGCCGATGACTAGTACCCCTACGTTCAACTTGTTGGTTCAAATTCCGCCCATGGGCGAAATTTTTCCTCTCATTTTGTAGTGGTATTTGGTAGTGGTTTTTTGTAGTGCTAGGCCTCTTTTGCAGGGGGCCGCCTAGGGAATTACCATACCATTGCCAGTTATTCATCCGACAAGCAGTAATGTGCAAACATTACTGTGTTACGGACTGAAAGGCAATGTTACCAGCGAAATTACTGGGCATGACGAGTTTCAACAACTAATATCTCACAATACAATACTCCTTGTTCTCGTTAGGGCAGACAGAGATTATCCATGTCCACTTGCTGCAATCTTAATATGTCAAGATCTCGTCGACTCGAACGACTCACTTCTTCCACATTCATCCACTTTTGACCTTCCTTCTGTGTCTTTTAAATCTATTCGTCATCAACATAGGCCTCCCCCATAAGGGGGGGTTGGTGCCAATACTTGACACGCTTGGCAGGCAGGTTGGCGAGCGCAGTTTGATGGTTTTACGCAGACAACGCTGCTGCCCATCTTCTGGATCTCATAACTCTTACGGAAACTACAGGTAGAGAGGGTGAGGTACTATTCTAAAGCCGGTAACCCCACGGCTTAAATCTATTAAAACCTACCAAATATTAATAAACCCCTACCCAAAAGAAACATAAAGGAGAACGCAGCGTAGCACCTATACAGCAATCTCCCATATTGACTCAGCCCCTCCGGCTCCCAGAAACCAACCAGTTTTAACGCAGTTAGAGACAAACTGACACTCAAATTCACGTTTTTTATAAAGAAGCCCATTTTAATGTTAACCAAAGAGGTTTAAAAGAGGTTTCTGTGTCGGCCACAAAGAACTCGAATGAGACAAGTCGAGGCAAACATGGGCTGGCTTTAAATTCGTAATTGCAGAATGTAGGGGTAAATAACATTTTTAATTAATGACTTTCAGATCTAGTTATCAGCAGTCTTTGCGAGCATATACTATACTGGCTATGCTCCACGGTTTGTACTAAAAGATAACCTAACAAGCGTTATTTCAGGGTCTAAGTGTGAATTGGTAACAAACATACACACAAACACGCGAATTGACTCGCAGAATATAGTTAATATATTAGGGAATAATTTTAGGAATTTTTCTCAATGACCGCCTTGAGTCTGTCGGAATTGTGCCCGGTTCTTGGCAATAGGCCCGACCCCTAAAACCCGTACACATACATGGGACTTTAAAAAATATCTGGCGAGTTTGTTTGTGCCAACTATGAGACTGGGTCCTGGGTACACTTCTGCCGCGCCTCTTTTCGACGTTTCCCTTTGAGGAAAAGGCGTGATATTACGTTTTGTAATATTGCATCTTAAAGAGATCTGTTTGAGACCACCGAAAAGATAGGAAAAATAGTATGATTATTAATATTATAAACAGAACTAGCTGTACCCCGCGGTTTCACCTCCGTGGAAATATCGAGATAAAAGTATCTTAAGTGTTATTCCAGTCTTAACTATCTACATAACGAATTTCAACCCAATCGGTTCGGGAGTAGTTTTTGCGAGAGTAACAAATATCCATCCACCAATGCATATTTATAATTTTTTTAAGTAGAAAGTTTTAGTCAATATTGTTATTTTTAACAAAAATATTAAGTTTGTTTAACTTTTCCGTCGAACCGAATAACCGCCGAAATACATTAATAAAAATAAAATTTCATATAAGTGTCATGTGAATTCTGGCCACCTACCTTTCCTCCAAGGGTGTAATAGATTTAAGTTAATGAGTAGGTTTTGTATATAATATGTAAATAGCGTAGTTAGTGACTTTTGTAAATAGTGTATTGTGTGTTTATTTTTAATGTTTCTTTGAATAAATTTATCAATACCTAAGAAATAGGTAGTGGTGGTAAATAACGATAATATGTTACATGTAGTGGTAGGCCTCTTTTGCAGGGGGCCGCCTGGGGAAGTACCACACCTTTGCCAGTAATTCATCCGCCAAGCAGTAATGTACAAACATTACTGTGTTCCGGCCTGAAGGGCAATTTTACCAGAGAAATTACTGGGCATGATGAGATTTAACAACACGGGGTGGCACTGTGTCTGATATGGGCAATCTTGATGCTTAACATCAGGCACCTGATCGCTCGTCTTGTCACTCACTATCATAAAAACAAAAAAAAATGTGGAAGTAAAATCTGAACAAAATGTTTCACTTCTCTGACACTTTGGTTTAATTAACTGTTTGTTACAGCGCAAATACAATTATGTTATTATTGTAATTATCACGTAAACAAAGCCTACCGAACCTTCAAACGTTTTCATATAATCCTAGTATTATACCACAATGATTATAGGGCAGAAGGATTTTAGTTTGCGTTTGATTTTGATTATTTGTTTGGTTTTGGATAATTCATTGATTGCTGTTATTATTGATTTAGAGATGAACGTTCTTATTTTTTATTTAATTTAACAAAATATTGCGGTTACTAAATCTTATGTCCATTTTTCTATGGTATGTCCACGGATATAATATCTTCGTTAGTTGTGCACAAATTTCTAAAAATATTTTTTTTATAAACTCCTAGAACAAGAATATTTAGTTTTTAGTTCCGATTTTTAGTGTCAAAAACAACATGCACAGTGCACCGCCCTCCCGCCCGCAAAATTGCATGCAAAGAGGAAATGCTATTAAGTATTATTGTTGTTAGTGTCACCATTCATATATCGACACGTGTTTCGCGTCTACACGGCGCATCATCAGGAAATAGACTCTGACTCCGCTGTAAGGGCGAAAAATGTTAGTACGACGCCGCTCCTCGAGATGTTACCTCGCTGAACGCTGAACGCTGGTTCAGCGTTGATGTCACTAACAACACTAATCATCATCATCATCATCATCATCTCAGCCACAGGACGTCCACTGCTGAACATAGGCCTCCCCCATAGATTTCCATTCAGTCCGGTTGTAAGCGGCCCGCCTCCATCGTGTTCCTGCCGTCTTTATCAGATCGTCTGTCCACCTTGTGGGTGGACGTCCTACGCTGCGCTTGCCGGTCCGTGGTCTCCATTCGAGAACTTTGCAGCCCCATCGGCCATCAGTTCTACGTGCTATGTGCCCTGCCCATTGCCACTTCAACTTACTAATCCGCTGGGCTATGTCGATAACTTTCGTTCGTCTACGGATCTCCTCATTTCTGGTTCGATCTCGCAGAGAAATTCCGAGCATAGCCCTCTCCATAGCTCGTTGCGCTATTTTGAGCCTGCTGATAAGGCCCACAGTCAGAGACCACGTTTCAGATCCGTAAGTCATCACTGGTAACACACACTGGTCAAAGACCTTCGACTTGAGGCACTGAGGTATTTTGGACGAGAAGACATTGCGTAGATTTCCGAACGCTGCCCAGCCTAGTTGGATTCGACGATTGACCTCTTTCTCGAAGTTGGACCTACCGAGTTGGACTGCTTGTCCTAGGTACACGTATGAGTCAACAACTTCTAGAATCGAGTTCCCAACCGATACTGGGGTCGGCACAACATGGGCATTACACATCACCTTCGTCTTCTCCATGTTCATTTTAAGACCGACCCGTTGAGAAACTCGATTGAGGTCTTCGAGCATCGTGCCGAGATCTTCCATCGACTCTGCCATGACTACATCAATGTCGTCGGCAAACCGAAGGTGAGTGATGTATTCGCCATTAATATTGATGCCGTGTCTTTTCCATTCCAGAAGCTTGAAGGCGTCCTTCATTGCGGCAGTAAACAGTTTCGGAGATATGACGTCTCCCTGTCTTACGCCTCTTTCCAACGGGATTGCCTTCGAACTCTGGTCCTGTACTCGAACCGACATAGTGGCGTTACTATACAAGCACTTCAACACTTCGATATACCGATAGTCAATATGGCATCAATATGGCGTTGGAGAGACTCGAGCACCGCCCATGTCTCGATCGAATCAAAGGCCTTCTCATAGTCCATGAACGCTAAACATAGTGGCAAGTTATACTCTTCGGTCTTCTGTATAACTTGGCGCAGCGTATGGATGTGGTCTATGGTACTGAAGCCTTTGCGGAAACCGGCTTGCTCGGACGGCTGGAAGTCATCGAACCTGCGACTGAGACGATTCGTAATGACCCTTGAAAACAACTTATAAACATGGCTCAGAAGCGAGATGGGTCTGTAATTCTTCAACAAGGTGTTATCACCTTTTTTGAAGAATAGGACCACCACGCTTCTGTTCCATGCTTCTGGCGTCACACCTTCGAATATGACAGAGTTAAAGAGCCTCTGGAGGACTTTAAGTACCGGTGTTCCACCCGCTCTCAGAAGCTCTGATGTAATTCCGTCATCACCCGGCGCCTTGTTGTTTTTGAGTTGTTTCAGGTTTTTGAGTTGTGCCATCCTAATCTCGTACAGGCTGATGTCCGGGATATCTTCGGTATAGTGTCGGGTCAGTTTGGCTCTTGGGTCTTTAACCGCGCTGTTAACAGGCTTGGCGACCGAAGCGTATAGCTGTCCATAGAACCTCTCGATCTCATCTAAGACCTCTGCTTTTGTCGACGCTATGCTGCCATCCTCTCTCTTCAGCTTCGTCAGCTGGCTTTGCCCAATAGACATATCTCTTGCGAACACTTTGGAGCCCTTTTTCCGCTCTATCGTCTCTTTAATATTATTAGTATTAAAGAGACGGATGTCATGCCGCAAGGATTTGGAAATTCGTCTATTGAGCTGCCTATATGACTTAGCATCATCGGGAGATTGCAGTCGTAGCGAGCGTCGCTCAGCCATGAGGTTTAGGGTGTGATCGGATAATTTTTGAGGTCTATTTGTACGGCGAGGTTTATAAAACTTATTTATTTATTTATTTGCAGAATGTATGTTATAAAAGATGTACTATCAGTAAAGTGAGCTGATACATTCTACCAGAACTATCTGGTGTGCAAATCTTATATATAGGATTAATTTAAAATTATTACAATATTTCCATTAATATCTAGGTTTACAATAATAATTTAATAATTATTTACAATTATTAATTACAAGATACCAATAATATTTAAATAACGTTTCCATAGCCAATGTATCGACATGAACTTTGTTTATAGAAGTCTTTAATGTTATAGAAGCTTTTCTCAATTAGCCAACTCTCTAATTCAACGCAAAACCTTCTGTATGGTAGATCAACTATATTCTTAGGAAGACAATTCAGTATGAGTGGCGCGGTATATACACAACTCTTCCTAAAAAGAATCGAGTGAAGGTGCCGGCATTTCAACTTGCAAGTGAGTCACAGCTCGTTTATTTGTATTCATACATGTACTTAGAGCCCACCGTTTGGACAGTTTCTATAAGCCTGTTATTAATTTCGTCCACAGACGCATCAATATCCTCCAGGCAATCGAAGCGATTAGATAGTTCGAGTTGAAAGCTTTCGGGGTTTTGTATATGGGTGCGAGTAGGTCGGAGCATGGACTTCATCAGGCGTGATGTTTGACGTCAATATTCAATGTGCCTCTTACCAGTCTGTGATCACTACCGGTTTTCACCCTGTGAATCACAGAGACATCATTGAATATTTGCCTCTTGTTGGTCATGATGAAATCTATCTCGTTTCTCGTGGAACCATCGGGACTCAACCAGGTCCATTTCCTGTGAGGCGGCTTCTGAAAGAAAGAGTTCATCATAAAGAGTCCCTCCTTCTCCAGGAAATCGGCCAGCCTCTGTCCCCTTCGGTTCCGTTGCCCATATCCAAATTGCCCCACTCTCAGCTCGTCTTCGCTTTTCTTGCCTAGCTTTGCGTTAAAGTCCCCCATAACTACAGTGAAGTGGGTCTCGGACGCATGTATGGCCCTACTGATGTCCTCATACATAGTCTCCACCTCATCATCTGGGTGTGACGAGGTCGGTGCGTATACCTGAATGACCTTCAGCGAATATCTTTTAGATATTCTGAGTATTAGGTATACGACCCTGCTCGACACACTTTCGATGGTAATAATGTTGTTAGTGAGGGACTTGTGGACGAGAAAACCGACACCACCTTGGGACTGTTGGTCGTCCTCCCGGTAGTAGAGTAGGTTACCTGATCTTAGGGTTATCGTGTCCTCGCCCTCTCTACGGACTTCAGACAACCCCACAATATCCCAATGTAACCTATCTAATTCCTCTTCCAGCTCAATGATCTTCTCGTCGGTCCTCAAAGTGCGTATGTTGTGTGTTACCAGGGCCAGTCGTCGTCGTTGGGGTGGGTAGCCGGAAAACTTCCGGGGATTCTTAGCACCCCCTGCTCCGCCGTTACCGTGACCGCTACCGGAGTCAGGAATAACGGAGCTGCCGGGTACTGGGGGCCTGGTCTGTATGGTACTTATCATTGGGGGGGTTTTGCCAATACTCGCCACGCTTGGCAGGCGGGTTGGCGAGAGCAGTTTGGTGGTTTTTACGCAGAGGACGCTGCTACTCGTCCTCTGGATATTTACCTATCAGCCGGTTCCTACGGCAACCCAGGTAGATAGGGTGAGGTACTATTCTAATGCCGGTACCCCACGGCACCACACTAATACATAATAGCATTTCCTCTTTGCATGCAATTTTGCGGGCGGGAGGGCGGTGCACTGTGCATGTTGTTTTTGACACTAAAAATCGGAACTAAAAACTAAATATTCTTGTTCTAGGAGTTTGCAATGGAGTTCCGAAAAATAACGCCAAATTCAATCATTTTTTTATCTAAATCAAAAGTGGTCTTATTTTCAATAAGAGCGAATCTGATGAAGTCCCAGGGGGTTAGAACGAGACAGCAGATATGAATTGTTCGGTCGCGAAAGAGAGAAAAGAACGCACATGACTAGTTATCCCCGTGCTATGCTAAGCTCCTTGGTACGTAAGAAACGAAGACCTCCACCGTGATCTCAAAGTGGACCTCGTCACTAAAGTTATTAAAAAGTTCGCGAAAGCCCACGAGCATCGGCTTCACCATCACGTGAACGTCGAGGCCATCCAGCTCCTCGACACCACGGGACTAGTGAGAAGACTAAGAAGGAAAAAACCTTTTGAGTTAGTTTAAGTGCAGTTGTAAACAATTAGTGTAATGCAGTGTTAGTGCCGCGTATAAAGAACACATGAAAAAAGTGTCTACCTTGTCATAATAGAGACAATAAGAATAAGTGTTAATGGACACATTCTTAGTTTTAACGTTTATATAGCAGTTTAAGTTAAAGATAAATTACTTATTAGCCTCCAAGAGGCTAGATTGTAATTGGATGACATTCCTTTCTCGGCATGTCATTTATGAAAAAAAAAAAAATGCTAAGCGGGTTGGTTTGGTTTTGGTCCAATACCATAATTTTTTCAGGATAATGTTGAAATTCCCTCGATTCTGTAGTGCATCCGGCATGTGCGCTCAGACCCACTGACGGTTTCCATGACCATTAGTGAGGAGGATTCGAGGGAGTAGCAACAGCATCCTGAATATCGTGACGGATAACCCGAAAGCTAAATGTTCTGAGATGATCTGTGGCATCTCATGCGGGTAATGATTCCAAACGAAATACCTCGGAAGTATAATAAATAGTATATAATCGTATAGTAGTAGTACAAATAGTATAAAATAAATAGTATTCATGAATTTATAATTATTAGTCTAGCATAATATGTTACCCATAGTAAATACCTAAGTTATTCCCTATTTTTAAGTACTTACAATAAATTTTTCCCGAAGGGGTAGGCGTACCCAGGACTCTGTCCCATAGTAGGTACACACCTGTAGTGGATGTAGCAGCGGCAGCTGTAGTGGTAGGCCTCTTTTGCAGGGGGCCGCCTGGGGAAGTACCACACCTTTGCCAGTTATTCTTCCGCCAAGCAGTAATGTGCCAACATTACTGTGTTCCGGTCTGAAGGGCAATGCGAAATTACTGGGTACGATGAGATTCAAAAACTCATATCTCAGGGTGACAGGCGCAGTGCAGTGCCGCTCAGAATTTTGTATTTTAACACACTGGGTGGCACTGTGTCTGACATGGGCAATTATGATGCTTACCATCAGGCACCTGATTTGCTCGTTTTGATCTTGTCACTCACAATCATAAAAATAATAAATACACACTATGGATAGATCCAAATTTTCCGAAATAAAGATTAAAGACAAACATTTTGGTCTAATGTAAGTAGGCGACAAGTGTTTGTTGTGAAAAATCATTAAGTTGACACACTCAAAGAATTTTTCAGCTATGTTACTTTCGGTCCACATGTCTGTAGTAACTATGTGGTTAAATGATCATCCATATAGGATGATCATCCATATAGGATGATCATTTAACCACATAGTTTTTAAACACTTTAGTAACCACAAATTATCATGGCGTCCAACGTCCAAGGTCACTCAAGAAGACTGACGTCTCATCAGATAAGCTCGGCTCGCATGCGGGTGACATGCACTATCCGATCCGGTTTCAATTAATAATAATTTCATATGTAACTCATTCTTACGTCTTTGTAACAGGATAAGAAGAAAACTTTCTCCCTTCCTTGACCCTTTATTTAATAATGTAATTTATTAGGCTCGTTATTAAAATTATTACTAGGTATTGAGCTAAACGTTGGTAGATTGGTTTTATTCTTAATGTTTTGTTAGCTTTATGATGAAGAAGTAATACGGGTAACAGTGAACGTTTTTAGAATAGGCCTCTTAGAAAAGCAGCCGATGAAAACTGTATTTAAATTTCAAATTAAGAACTCTTTGGTAATCTGTAATGTGTATTAAATACACATGTCATTTGTTTTAACAAATTGGCACCAATTTAAATAGTTTCTGTCGAGCGTAAAAATTTAACCAATGAAAATGATCCATTTTGACGCTCGACAGACAATTTTTACTGCAAATTTGTAAAAACATGAGATGTGAATTTAATACACATTATTATACTATACTAGTACACATATTATATAATATATTATATATATAATATAAATATATAAATTTTTCTTTCTTCTTTCTTTCTTATAATATATTATATAATACATAATTAAATATTATGTGAAGTAAATGTATTGAAGGATTATTTTTTTTATAATTATAAGTAAGGCTTATTATTTTATATGCAAAGCTAATGTAGGTATAACCGCCTCGGCCTAGAGGGGAAAACGTTTATGAGGTCCCAGGTTCGATTCTCGATTCAGATAAAACATAATACTTTTATCTGAAACTTTCAATGACGAATTTTCTCACTAAAGGCCTGAAGTTTGGAATTGTGGAATGTTCTAGAACTTTGATGTACCTAGGGTTTTATTGCATAAAAATTAGGAGGGATGGTAGTAGTTGGAATTGGATCAAACTGTTGGTGCTCTTTAAACATTAAGAAGTAACGCCACCTTTTCGCAATTTCACTTAATCTTATAAAAAAATACCAAATCGATGTTTTTGATTCCTGTGTTACCTCCGAATAATATTAACCTATTTATTAAAATTATATCGTGATATTTGGAAAATAAAATCAACTATACGTCTCTTATCCCTAATATTTTCATTTTATAAACTTTTTTTTTCTATTGAACGTCTAAAATCCCAGTTTTGCCAGCGGTCAATGATTTAATGTAAAAAAAATCATAAAATTACCTATGTCAAAGAGTTACGTGACCTCTTAAGAGTCAAGAACACACTAATCACGAGAAGAGGAAGGATCCTGGCAATTAATGCCTCGGCCAAGTAGATACACTATCAATTTTACTTAAACCAAGATAGCCTTTCCAATTCCGAGCCTATTTAAAATATAGGGTACAGTCGACAAGAGAATTCACTTATTCATCGTTGAACGTTAATCAGGCGAATGAAGCTAGCTGGTTGATTGGTCAAATCAGTGGAGATCACAAACGGAGCCGGGGGCGGGACTTAGTGCTGAGCCTTATGTTTATTTATCTGATGTTACTTTTTTTAAGGGTAGTGTAGGAAGTTGAAGATTCCTTGCTTTAATGGCAAGGTGATGTGACTAAGTTGAATGTTCGACTGCCTCGGTGACCTAATGGTTTCTACTGCTGATCAAGAGGTCCCTCGATCGGTTCCCAGGTCGGGCAGACATACAGTGCTAAACAGTGCTGTTAGATTTTTCCACTAGCAATTTTCTCTTGGTGGCATTAGACTCGCCCCTATTTGCATGGGACTTAAAAACGTGACTGGCGAAGTCTGGGTGTACATACCTATCTAATATGACTCTGGATCCTGAATGCGCCTCTGCCTACCCCTTTTGAAAAAATGCGTGTTGTTATGTTATTTATGTGAATATCTTCGGTCGTTTTGAATAAAACGAAATTGTAGTAATACTTAAAGATGGAATATTTTATGCCAAAAATAGATATTTAATGTTTCTTTTTCGGTAATTTTTAAGCAGTAATCAATTCACATCACGAAATGATTCATGGGTGAATTCACATTTAAAAAATACATCTAGCCTAAACTAAATGTTAAGTTTTTAACTATTGGGGTAGAACCCATGATTTTGGTTCAAAATATTTTGCGATGAACTGTAAGTTCCAAAAATGTATTTTTCAAAGAATTACTCTGGGAAATTGTTTATTGCAAGTTTATAACAGTGAAATAAACTGTTTCCACACAACTAACTTTCTTCTTAAGCTTACTAAATGAAGATCCTTATTACAACAAATCCTGATCATATTTTCCAAACACTTTTCCAAAGTTGTGTTCCAAGCTTAAACTTCAAAAAAAATTGCTGATCCATCGTCAATGGTATAGTAACTTGTTGCTGTGGGCGGGGCCCTAACAGACACGCCCACTCGACCTGGTCTAAGCACCAGGGTCGCAGCCACCAGCCGGCAGTGGCTGCTCGACCTCCGTGGATACATCATGGGCTCACTGTTCAAGTTTGACATGAGGCTCCTATCGCCGGAACGCTGACGTCTACTGAAACGCAGGGTAAGTAGAATATGAATTAAGATTCTGTGATTTAGGTAATAGATTAACGATCAAAGTTTAATTGAATTTAAAGCTTTCATTATTGTCGCAATAACGAAAACTAGGACGCATTTAATAGTGGAAAACTTGCCAAAACTTTTGAGAAGTATTGCAAAAATTGCCTGAAAACTAAAAAGTTTTTTACGAAGAAAGTTGTTACAAATTTATGCCGAAATAAAAATTATTCAAGCTTTTAAGAGGTTAAGCTGTTTTAAGAGGTGCTCCCATTGGATATCAAAGTTTCCATGATAGCTGTTTGAGTAGAACATCCCATCCCGTCCCACTAAAATTATAATATTTTTATGTATGGTAGTATACGTTGTTCGTTACTCCTTCACGTAAAAACAACTGACTGAGCTAAAAAAATTGCTAGTTCAGCTTAGATTCTAGAATAATTCTTTTCAGAGAGTGAAACCACGGGACACAACAAGTGTGCCTTATTTAAATCTTAGCCTAATGAAATACTGACCTGAACTACCGTCAAACCCTACAACTTTGCCTCCAGGGGTATCTTTGCCCAAAATGCATTTTTTAAGGAAAATCGTTTATAAGAAAAAAATCTCTTGCATTATGGCAGCATTAATATTTTTGGTAGAAACTAGATTATGTTTCTGGCATCACTGTCTATAGCGACTGCAGCCAACTTCATTCAGTATCCTGTCATAAATTGCTGAGTGAGGGGCATAATTTTGCGGGCAAATTTTTTGCGAAATACCCGGGTAACATTGCCAACTCATTTTATGAGGAAAGTTTTGTCTGTATTAGTAGGAATTTGAAAGAAAACGGCCTAAATTGCCCTGAAGTTTATACTAGTTCTTATAACATTGATCTTAAAGTTATAATTTCCTTAAAAAAACGACATGGGTAATGTTGGCTAAAAGTCGAGATAACTTCGCCCGCCATCAAAATCATCGAAATCATGTAATAAATATCGTCCTAAAAATATAAACACTATTCTAATCCATGCACATCATCCCAATGTTGCAGACTATAGCGAAAAATACCAATGCGTCAGTAGAAAAAACATGAGATATCTTAATTTTATTGAAAAAAGTGGGCAAAGTTGTAGGGTTTTACGGTACATTACTTTTTTTTTACACAGCTATAGAAATACACGTTTAAATAATTTTAGAGGCAATTTAACACAAGGCAGGCAAGTCACAGCTTAAAATTATAACACAACACATATCTCAATATGTTTTTCACAAACATACCGACTTTACGTAATCTTGCTGCGAATTATTCTAAATATCTATGAAGTTACAAATTCAAGACAATGGAAGGTTCAAATAATCCCAAACGAAAAAAAAAACTTATATAAGACCCTTCCTTCAAATAACTTTTCAAAAGAATTCCAGTTCTCTAGCAAAAAATTCACTTTTTCACAAACAATTCGTTGGCGAAATAAAAAACAAAATCGGAGCCAAAATCTTCATTCAAGCCGGGAAATATTATGTCGGTAAATGTTTTGGAAAACATTCTCTAAGTCTTCCATTGTGACGTTATAACGGCAAATGGTATTATTATAATAATGGTACCTACTAGCGACTCGCCCCAGCTTCGCACGGTTAGTAACATAGCACAGTTAAATAGATCGTTTTAAAAGCAATACATACATAACATACATACATTCACGCCTTTTTCCCGAAGGGGTAGGCAAAGGTGTACCCAGGACTCAGTACTCCCATAGTAGATACACCCACATTTCGCCAGTATGTTATTGGTCCCATGTAATAGGGGGCGAGCCTATTGCCATTTACCGGGCACAGTTCCAGACTCCAGGCAATTATTGAGATAATTCCTAATGGAAAAATCCAATATTTAACACTTTGCCTGACCTGGGGATCGAACCCCGGACCTCTTGATTGGCAGTCGAGCATGCGCCCTCTACGCCACCGAGGCGAGTTAAAAGCAATAATTACGTAACATATTGTTTTTATATAACTCTCTTAATTTACGTAGCGCATGCCAATAAAGTACATAGTCGACATAATTTTTATTTATTCAAAACATTGATGAATTCATTATAATGAATCAATTCATTAATTCACCCAATTCATGTTATTTTAACAAAACGTTATTTTAAGAAATGGATTTGAGAAACTGAGTTTTCGAAACATATTATAAGTTATATTTATACATAAGATTATACACAAAAGTTAACGACATATTATTTTCATAGTTGGTATAGGTTCAATAATTGGTAAGTAATAGGAAGTACAATCTTCCGATAACCGCAGGTGACCCAAACTTTGATCAGTTTGAGAGTTCAAGCTAGCGCTTTTAGTTGTTACAACTTGCTAAATTGGACACTTAATATTACCTACAATCTAGGGATTAGAGCGTTCTCCAAGTTGATATTAGTAAATATACAAAAACTTTCATGCATTATCAATTTTTCATATTAAGTATACAAAAAAAAATACTAATAAAAGCTTTACATAACAAACAAAAATATTTAACAGAACTGTACTAAGATCATACGACTATTTATTTGGATAGATTTAGAAAAAATCTTATATCACAAACCTTTAGAGCCACCCGTTGGGCGCCACTTTTGCAGTAAAATTGGCGCCCAACGTGGGACTTGTATTTATTAATTGTCTTTAACTTGTAATTTTTTTAATCCCTTTTATCTATCCTTTTGAGTTGTACCTTGAAATAAAATTTAAGCTTCAATTTTTTTGAATAAAAGGAACAAAATAGAAACTGAAATCAATTTTATTCACCATTAGCTTAATAAACTATACTTTATCCTATTTTAGAACCATTCTCATTTCTTGAAATATAATTTACATTACGGGCTTTAACGTTGAGGAGGAAATGAATCAAACCAACAATGTCTCCAAACTCAACACATCTGATCTGTGAATGTGAATTATTTGCTTAACTAATAACTTTTTGGTAACTTTACTTACCTCTCCGGGATATTAAAGGTAGACATTTGTTGTATAAACAGCTTTTATTGTCATCTTTTAATAATGAAAGTTTGGTTTTCTATGTATAATTAAAAAAACATTAGAATATACCAAATTTAAAGTCGGTTAAGAATTAAATTTGAAATGTCTTGATGGTTTTTACGAGTCGTAGGTACTCTTATTGAAATTCCATTCATTTTTGCCATCCTAGGATTTTTTTTTTAACATACTTAGAAAAATCTTAAAGAAACTGATTAATATAAGCACACGTAACTTCTCAGGAACAGTTTTTAAGAAATCACTACATTTATTGAGATTCCTTTTTATATTATGTAAAACAAAGTCTCTATCCATCGTCTGTACATCTTTTAAAGACACAAAATATTTAAACACGATATCATCAATAGATAGAACGATTCAAGGAAGGTTAATATTATGTACCTATAGTAAGTTACCCGAAGTATATATAAAGCTACCTTTTGATTAAGTAAATAACTTATTGGTTTTCTCAATAATTATAAGAATAGGTACCTACTTCTTTGTAAAAGATAATCACAAAATAGATGTCCCCTAACGCGGAACGTTTCGTGTTTATGTTGATTCAGCCGTCAGCCACAAAGGGACGCAAATCTAATGTGGAATGCATCGTGCATAACATACCTGCCCTTGGAAGTTAGAGGCTCGTGCCTTACATTGCTTGTCTTTACTATTACGTGTAACTCAGGTTATCAATTTTAATGTGATCATTTTTGCTGTCCGTACAATAACGCTAATTTATCCAAAAAGATCCAAAATTATTGCAACTTTTTTGAATAAAGTTTAGGTTATGTTTATAAGTGTTTGCTCCTGCAAGCTTAGCATACTGGGTATTTATTCCTGGTATTTTTGTCTGTGTACGAACAGAACTCCTCTGTGTCTTATGAAAGAAACAGGGACTTAATCGCGCTATCAATTTTTTTTATTTACCTCGACATTTTGACTGAGTAGCATCAGCCGTGGTTACGAGAAGACTAGAGAATGCGGGTGCCACCATCGGTAAGGTCAAGCATTGTCTCCAACTACCCGCCCTTGGTCTTGTAAATAATTATTATCACGACACACAATAGTCATGGTATCAGCAGATCTATCTTGGGATAAATCCGAAAGGTTCCCAAGGGTTTCCTTCATAAATGTGTTCGAATCGCGAAAGTTTAAACATTCTTATGTCTATTTCTTACTTACTTTCCCTGGACTAGTGGGCAGTAGCCCACTGTTCATATTATTAAACTGTTATGAATAAAAAAAAACAGTGTGGCGAGTGAACCGCAGTTTATATAGAGGTAATATATATGTTTTAAAGAAACAAAAATCTTGTCTAAAAATCAGCTCCGACCATTATTTAGGGCCCGAATTTTAAGTCCGTAAAAGTAAAAAAAAAGCTATAGTTTTAAATAAAGCTTTTTGTTATGAAAATATGTATTTTAAGGCGAAAGGTGCGGGTTCCAGTACCGCTTTAGTAATTGAATATAAAATATTATGTATTTCAAGACACTATATTTTATTCATTCTTAAAGATTAGGTAAATATATAATGTATAAAACAATATACATATCCAATTTACGTGACAACTTAACACTTCCTTTAATCCATACCAACCATTCTATATACTAGATACATAGTAATTATATAGAACTATATATACAATTATAAATGCGAAAGTGTGTCTGTCTATCAGTCTGTTCCCTCTACACGCTTAAACCGCTGAACCGATTTACATGAAATTTGGTATAGAGATAGTTTGAGTCCCGGGAAAGGACATATGATAGCTTTTATCCTGATATTCCCACGGGAATGAAGACTACGCGGTACGCTACTAAATTATAAATAAAATATATCATGTAGGTCGCCCTGCGTAGGATGCCTTGCAGGTAATATTATAGCAAATAAGCTGGCAGCATTACTCCCTTATGTTACTAGTATTTTAGAATATAAAACCTGTACAAAAACAATGTATAATATCACAATAATAGCCCTTTAATTCCAGCGGCCAATTCGTAAACACAACCGAGAGCTGGTAAAAAGCGACAGCAAACAGAGAAAGTGAAAAGCAATTATCTGTTGAATTTCGATCGAGAAACCAACCAGTTTTTGTCAAATGTGCCCTTCGACTACTAGAAACGTATTTTAAATACAAATGAATTAAAGTAGGTTAGGTAGGTGGCCATAAACTGAACTATTCATATAGGACTTATTACTGCACCTTTTGATGACACCAACCCTTTTTTTTTGTTTAAATGGATTTCAAAAGTTATACAACGGAATAAAGATCATATTTTATTTGCATATTGATTAAGTTTTTGTCTTTTTTCTTTACTTTATCAATCTGTTGATTTTTATCCGAGTCTTGGGAACATTTTATTAATTAATATTTGGGTAGGAAATTAACATACCAAGAATGGCTCTTGTTAAATTATACTTCTCAGTTAATGTATTTTTTCTGAAGTTATTATTTTCTTCATTCTTAACGCGGTTAGATCCGCCGTTTAAAATGAGTTTTAAGTTACTGTTCATAGTAGGTACTAATTTATAATAAGTAATATAATATTATACATAAAAAATTAAATAAAGTATAAAAAGTATAATTGAATTAATGAAACGGTATCTTTTTTGAGTTAATTGTTTTTACTGTTCAAACATAAACACATAAACCCTATTTAAGTCTCAAGAAGACAATTTTTAACGTCAATTAAAGTTCGCATTCGGTTTACGTTCGGAAATATGCCTTTACAAGAAGAACGCACAAACAACTTGTAGAAAATCATTTTTAAAATTCGTTGAATAAGGCCGTGGCTTATTGTTTTTTCATTTCTCTCCAGCTGTATATAATGTGTGTTAAGCTGATATAGTAATAGATATAGATCTAGATTCTAGATTGATAAAAATAATTTAACATGTCAATGAACTTTTGACAGCCTCGTTGGCTCAGATGGTAGTAACTCTGCTTTCTGTGCCGCAGGCCCCGGGTTCGATCCCCAGCCAGGTCAAACATTTGTGTGCATGAACATGTCTGTTTGATCTGTGTCTGGGTGTTATAAGCTTATATAAGTATGTAGATCAGTCATCTGCTTACCATAGTACAGGCTTCTAGCCTAGTTTGGGACCAGATGACCGTGTGTGGAAGTTGTCCCATATTATATTATTATTATAACTTAATAATAAAAAATACAATAAAAAATTATGAGAATACATTATTTTATACTCTAATTCATTAATAATATATATTAGGTACTTAGATATTATTTCAAGTTTGGAATGAATTCCTCGACCAGTTGGATTGGAATGAATAATATGACATTACCAGCTAGTAAAATAAAATAAAACATACTCGTATACTTAATTTAAAATTAACATTTAATTCTAAATTGAACAATAAACAGTCTGACTAATGCTTTTCTAACGAATAACAGCGCGAACTCTCACTTTATGGACCATAACATTCGAATGCGCTATAAAAGGTTCAAGCTTTTACAATATCCTTACGCATGGTGTTTTAATTTGGTACGTGTTATAAGACCCTGCACCAGTCATGGGCAGAAGTTATCGTTAACTAAAAAGTGCTAAATTCATAAATTCATATTATGCTTTTTAAAAATCATTGATAAAGCTTTATAAAACTAAGTTCACAGAGTTTAGTTTCAAATGCTTTAACGTTGATTTCAGTGTGTCTCAGGAAACTTTTACCGTGAAGTATGTTCGAAAGTAGTTGTCAAGTGTAATAAAATGAATTCATTAACATATTATTCCTATGATAATATCGCATTATTATTTAGACTCGAAACAATAGTGTAATATTTTTATAGGAATTTATATAATGTACAAATCTATTCACAAAGAAATAGAGTCATCGCATCAGTTAATAAAACGTCTAATCCGAACAATAAAAGCGTTTTAACGTTTCTCCTTCCCTTCCTAGCGATAATAAAGATTGATTTATCATGAGAGATCAACAATCTACTTGGGATCATAATTAATTAATAATTAAGGTATCTGATAGCAATAAATGGTTCCTTTTGTTTTATTCCTTTTCATTATTCTTCTTCCAAACATAACATAACATACATTCACGCCTTTTTCCCGAAGGGGTAGGCAGAGGTGTAGCCAGGACTCAGTCCCATAGTAGATACACCCACATTTCGCCAGTATGTTATTGGTCCCATGTAATAGGGGGCGAGCCTATTGCCATCTACCGGGCACAGTTCCAGACTCCAGGCATTTATTGAGATAATTCATAATGGAAAAATCCAATATTTAACACTTTGCCTGACCTGGGGATCGAACCCGGGACCTCTTGATTGGCAGTCGAGCATGCGCCCTCTACGCCACCGAGGCAGTCTACCGAGGTCACCGAGGTATTCTTCTTCCAATTTGTAACAATAGAGATATTAGGTTTAGATTAGACTTAGATTAACAGTTATTAGTTATTACATATGCACAGCGTATATTTACAAACTCGACAGCTTCGTTGGCTCAGATGGTAGTAACTCTGCTTTCTGTACCGCAGGCCCCGGGTTCGATCCCCGGCCAAATCAAACATTTGTGTGCATGAGCATGTCTGTTTGATGTGTGTCTGGGTGTTATAAGCGTATATTAATATGTATATCAGTCATCTGGTTACCATAGTACAGGCTTTTAGCCTAGTTTGGGACCAGATGACCGTGTGGTAATTGTCTTATAAAAAAAGGCGCCAAAGCTAGTTTGAAATATATGCCGTACCGATAGATACCGATTAAAGTTTAGCGGAAAAATTATAAATTATAAAATTAAAAATTAATTTTGAAATTTGCATGTTATAGGCTGAGATTAATTAATGCATAACTAACCGCCAAATCATTAACGTATTTGGAGTCATTTAAGAGTTGTTTAGTTAAATGAGGCCTCCCGTCATATTGCTCCTTGCCAGAAATTAATTGCACTCTAAAGTTTGTTTTTTGGCGTGACTGTATTTTATGCATAAAATTTCAAATTTAATTTTATCTCTGCTTGTTGGTCACCTACTTATATGGCATAAAAAAAATAAAATTATAGATTTTTTACCGCTTTTGAAACAGGACGTAGTTAATGTCTTATCAAACCTAATCAAACCGGCTTCGTCTCAAGAAAGGTCAGTTGTCATTATTTTTATTTGCAAAGCAATCTGTTGCGACTTCCGAGTTGTTTGCGGAGTACTCGATGGTAAATAAGACAAATTGTGCGTGCTGCTCCTAAGCTTCAATGAAGCTTTACCAATTGGATGGAATTTAGAACGCCTGAGGTCTACAGAAGGTAAATAGGGCTTTGGATTCTTTTAACTTTGATCTGTAGAATTTACGTGGGTCCTGTTTAAATTGAGGCAATTTAAAATGATACATAAATAAAAATAATGTTAAATAAGTGTTTATTGCCACAAAAAATACATACAGAAGTAGAAGGCGACATTAAAACATTATAACCAACAAGATATATAATATAAACATCTTTTCCCTCTTTATCTACTTAATAAATTAATTTTTACGGAATATTTTTTTTCAATATATTTTAACCTAGAATTATAAAGTTAACCTATTAAGTTATATTTGACTTAATTTTCTATCTGGCAACAGGGGTGTGCTTAGCTTTATATGCTACGAGGGAATATTCAGCGCTAGTTATCAACATATCCCAACGCTTAAAATTCAAAAACATGCGTCTAGCAATACATATTATGTTAGCCACAACTAAACCCTTCATCCTACTAATATTATAAATGTGAAAGCTTGTGAGGATGGATGGATGGATAGATGGATGAATAGATGGATGGATAGATGGATGTCAGTTACTCTTTCACGCCAAAACTACTGAACCGATTGGGCTGAAATTTGGAATGTAGGTAGCTTAAACTCTGGAATAACACATGGGGCTTTTTACCCGATAAACCCGGCAAACCCCTGGTGCTGCAGGTATCCATAGGCGGCGGTAACCGCTCACCATCAGGCGGCCCGTCTGCTTGTTTGCCACCTATGGCTTAAAAAAAAACCAACTTCCATGTCACATATCCTGAAAGTTTCCATTAGATTTTTTTTATTAGCAGCCTGGAGTCTCGATTTACCCTATTGTTGGTAATAGATACGCTCCCCATTGAATGGTACTTAAAACAGCAGGTAAAAATATGGGAGTATTAAGGTGCTATTTATATCAGTGGGTCTCCTCTGTCCCTTCGGAGAAACATTGGGCTTGATGTTATGTTATTCATGTCCAGGGGGAGAGTCCAGGGCCGGAGCGGCGCACCGGGGAGAGCGAGCTGTGTGAGGAGATGCCCCCGACGGACGCGCCGCCCGCGCCCACCGCGCCGCCGCCTGACCCGCCCGCCACCACTGCCCCAGTGAGTACACATCCTTATCACCACTAGTCAGTTAACCTAACGGTTTTCTATTGAGATGACCCCTGGGCATAAACGCTAAATGTCATTTTAGTCATTGAGACACCAGATCCTATTTGAACTTAAAAATTAAACTCTCCACATTGTTTTTATGAAGATCTAGCTAATGTTTCTCAAGTTTCCAATGAAAAAACATACCGTTAGGTTAGAACATTTATAAATGACGAAATTTTTTTTAGTTATAATTCTTTTCGATGGCACAACACGCAGCTTTCATCGGTTCCCAACCATTATGACGAGATCATGTTAAGTCGACTCTGTCATCATCATTGCTGACCAAGCTGCGGCGTTTAAGCTCGCGGCTGAAGATTCAAGTGATCTCGAACGCTGCATCGCCTGGCCGGTGCCTCAACTGTATATTAGTATTATAATATGTTTTTTTTGTCATCAGCCATCAAAAGCCCGCAATGTCGTGGTGTCTCTAACACCGGTGCGTGAGCGGGAGACGTGGGCGAAGAAGGCAGAGTTCCTTCTCGCGGTGGTTGGGTTCGCGGTCGATCTCGGCAACGTCTGGCGGTTCCCTTACATCTGCTATCAGAATGGAGGCGGTGAGTTCACAATACCCTTGTCAACAGACCAAACGATGTAAACGTTGGTTTAATGACGCATTCTTGAACAGCAGTTCGCGCAACCCAGCACATTATGGTTTATTTCGCATGTAATTAAGGACGAGCCTATTACTGACATCAACTGGGCACTAATCCAGACTCCAGACTCCAGTCGGCTATTGAGAAAATAAATAAATAGCATAACATAAAACGCCTTTTTCTCGAAGTGTGAGGCAACAGTGTCAGACTTCCGGCTGTCATTGGGAAAATTTCTATATAAAATTCCTAATGCGGAAATCCAATAAAACTTTGCCCAATCTTCATGGTCATCAGAACCGCTTGCGAGCAAACTAGGCTGTTGATATCAAAAAAACTCAAACTCAAACTCAAACAGATTTATTCAAATAGGTCATAATCTGACACTTTTGTACGTCAATGAAGATACAGTACTGAGTCTACCGTGCGTTCGGAAAGATACCTCTACAAGAAGAACGCACAAGAAACTTGTAGGGCTTAATTTTTTCAACAGATAGTTTCACAATATTTGGTTTGGTTACATTAGTTTTCTTTGAAGGTGCCGCGAGGCGGCTATGCAGAAGTTTCCAGGCATCTTTGTCCTCTATGTACTGGTTGACTTTATAATAAGCCTTCTTAAGTAAAGTAGATTTTATATAGGTTTTGAATTTACCCTCTGAGAGCCCAGTTATCTCTTTTGGGATTTTATTATAGAAACGTACACTATTTCCTAAGAATGTCTTTTTATTTGTTTTAGATAATCTAAAGCTAGGTACAGCTATTTTGTCTTTATTCCTAGTATTAAAATTATGAAGGTCACTATTTAATTTTAATTTATGTAAATTTTTACGCACATACATGATGTTCTCATAAATGTATAAGGATGGTAGGGTCAGTATGTTTATTTCTTTAAATAATTCCCTCAGGGATTCGCGTGGACGCATCTCATAGATGGCACGAATCGCACGTTTTTGTAGTATAAAGATAGTTTCTATATCTGCAGCTGACCCCCACAACAGAATCCCATAAGACATCAAGCTATGGAAATATGCAAAGTACACTAATCTCGCCGTGGCTACATCTGTTAGTTGCCTAATTTTATAAACCGCGTAAGCTGCAGAGCTTAGTTTCCCTGAGAGCTCGGTGATATGAGTGCTCCATTGCAGTTTAGAGTCTATATTTATGCCAAGGAACAAAGTTGCATTGTCAATATTGAGTCTTTCACCGTCAAGAACTATGATTGGTTCTATACTTCTGACGTTAGGCAACGAAAATTTCAAACATTTAGTCTTTTTCGCATTCAATAACAGATTGTTTGCTGTGAACCATCTGGATATACTTGCTAAAGTATTATTAACATGTACTAGTGAAGTATCCTTCCTATCAACTTTAAAAATCAATGACGTATCATCGGCAAATAGAACTATATCTGCTAGACCGTGGACCATGTAAGGCAAATCGTTAATATATGCCAAAAACAGGAAAGGACCCAAAATAGATCCCTGTGGGACTCCCATCTTGACAGGAGAACTAGCAGATGTGATACCATTGACGCTAACCTTCTGCTGCCTACTAGACAAGTATGATTCCACCAGGTTCAGGGCATTCCCATGAATTCCATATACTTCTAACTTGCGCAGTAACGTGCAGTGTTCTACACAGTCGAATGCTTTGGAAAGGTCACAAAACACTCCAATGGCATCCTGTGAACTCTCCCAAGCCTCCAAGACAAGAGTCATGAGATGACAGCCTGCATCGGTTGTTGATCTGCATTTGGTGAAACCATACTGGTTTGAATGCAATATTCTATTTCTATTGAAATGTGACAGCAGTTGGTTTAGCATCAATTTCTCAAAGATTTTACTTAATACTGGCAAAACAGAGATTGGCCTATAGTTTGAGGGATCTGTCTTACTTCCCGATTTAAAGATAGGAGTGATTTTACTTATTTTCATTAGTTCTGGAAACGTGCCTTTATCTATGCATAGGTTAAATAAGTCTGCTAAGTAAGGAGCAATTGTGTTTATTATAGAATCTAGCATTTTTACAGATAGACCCCATAGATCTTCAGTAGCTTTAACATTTAAACTCTTGTACGTCTTTTTGATATCAATTAATGAGATGTGTTCAAACGAAAATTCAGGTATGGTGCGTTGGAAGTTTTCTTTAAGAAAAGCCTCCGCCAAGTCAGGGGATGAATCAAGTGACTTGGTCGCGTTCAGGGCTATGTTAGAGAAGAAATCGACAAAAATATTAGCGACTTCCTCAACATTTGTAATGTGTTCATTATTAATTAATAATTTATATTCAGAATCTCTACATTTATCTTTACCTGTTTCTACGTTTATTGTTTTCCAAACCGTCTTAATTTTATTACTTGATTTGCGAATTTTGTCTCTAATATTTATGGCTTTTGCTTGGATTAACATACTCATGAAATGATTCTGAATTGGAATGGGCTTTATCCCTATATAACTCATACATATTATCTCTACTTTTCCTGATACCCTTGGTAGCCCAATCACTAAATTCTAGTTTCCCATTCGAGTGTAATTTCTTTTTGGGACATATCTCATTGAACTCCTTACTTATTACAGAAAATATGTTTTCATAATTGAAATTAGGGTCTTCCTCAGAGACAGCGACATTTTCCAGTTTTGATTCTATATTATTCCTAAGCTTTTCGAGTTTATATGTTGTTAGGGGCCTATGTTCAATTGTTGGTTTTTCTTTTGATTTTTCACTTATAAATTCTAGTGAGAGTCCCTTGTGGTCAGACCTAACTCCACCCGTTATTGATAACTTCCTACTTTCGAAATTGGTAAAGATATTATCAATACAGGTCGATGAGGTAACTGTAACTCTTGTGGGCTCAGAGAATAGGTAACTCAAACCGAAGGACTTAAATAAACTAGTCAAATTAGTTTTATCTGGAGAATCTGACAAAATATCAATGTTAAAGTCACCGCATACAAGTACATGTTTATTACTTTTACAAATTTTGTTTAGAATTATTTCCATAGAGGACATAAAAGAAGTGAGATTCGAGTTCGGCGGCCTATGTATGCACATAAGATTATGTGCCTTTTTACTTCTACACAAGCCACCTCGCAAGTTCGTTCCACAGAACAGCTGACAATATCATTTCGCTCTTTATATTTAATTGATTTTCTTAAAAGTATAATCGAGCCACCTCCTTCAGCAGATGTTCTGTTGAACTTACTGGCCACCTGAAAATTATTAACATTAAATGACATTTTATCATTTTTTAACCAAGTTTCACAGAAACATAAAATATCATAATTATATTTATCTACAAGTAATTCAATGTCGTTAATTTTGCCAGAGAAGCGGTTTATATTTTGATAGAATAAAGATAATGTACAAGTACCACTCTCTGTTGTCTTAGAAATTAGTTTAAATTATTTTCCACAGTGTTATTTTTAGTACATATACTAATCACTGTGGAGTCATTATTTAACACCGTTATATTACCTATAACTGAATTAATATTATAAGCTACCAATGTAGCAAGCATCGAAATGCATTTCTTCGAACAGTACATAATATTGTCCGGGGTCAGTTGAAAGTTTTTAATAAACTTATTCATGTCAAAAAACATTAATTTGTCACTATGACGAGATGTCAGATTATGAAATAAATTGTTTATCATATGTGTGTGTTTATTTTGAGTTGAAGTTAACAATGAACAATATGGTAAGGCACACAGCATAATCTTAAAACAATTTATTTCAAGGAGAGAGGTTATGTTATTAATAACCTCCCTTTTGTCTATACCTATACTTTGTCCTATTAAGATGACAATAACTGTATTACTATCTATAGTATGAGCACTACTCCTAATCTTATCACATATTTGTGTGTAAGATGCACCGGGCATGCAATGATTATATATTATATGATTACTCTCATTGCACAACAGAGAACCAAAATCTACACCAATCCGGTCTGAGAAAACAAGTACCTTAGTCCTACTATGTCCAGCAATACATTGCTTCTCCCTCCGAGCCACTCGCACAGGAACAGCACATGGTGATTGTGAGGTCACCTGAGGCTCTTCAGATATTTTTAACAATAAACTTCTTTGCCAGGTGCATTTCTGATACCCTACTGCGTGATGCTTCTCTTCGGCGGACTCCCTCTATTCTTCATGGAACTGGCACTAGGACAATACCATCGCTGCGGCTGTCTCACCTTGTGGAAGAGGATATGTCCTGCTCTTAAAGGTCAGTGCATAAGTAACTTTTCAACATTCCAGTCCAGTTCACACAAGTTCAAGGTGCGAATACACATGTTGACTAAGTTAGTCCTCTCTACAAGTATCTTCGCTTTTATTTCTGTTTTTAATGATGTTTTCTGTTTCCTTCATTTTCCAAAATAATTCCCAAACGTCACATTGTTGCCAGTCTGAGAATAAACGACATCAAAGTTCCTCAAAATTCAAGATATGGTAAATGAAACAGTTACTGTTCATCCGTAGCACTTACTTACCGCTAAGTGATTGTTGTGGTCCCTTGAGAATAGAGCGCGGTTTGTTTGTTATCGGCTCTTATCGACTGATGGCCGAGCGTTAAATACTTTGTAGGACTTCTGTTGGGATTTACACGTTGCTTTTGAAACATTACATATTTTATATACTTACATATTTACTTATTGATTTATGAATAGAATACTCTTTATTGAGAAAGTATGGACAGATTCATCACAAAATTAACGTAAATATTTTTTTATATAAAGAACAAGGCTTGATTTTTTTATGGTAGTGAGTGACAAGACGAGCAAATCAGGTGCCTGATGGTAAGCATCATGATTGTATGTATGTATTGCATTGATATTTTGTAAGATCATGCAAAATTTTAGGACGTTTGTTCGCAGTTAGAACTTCGTGTGGAAAGTTAAAATTTTGACTGGCTGGTTGGCTCAGCCGTTAGTGCCCATGCCTTCTGAGCTGCAGGTCCCGGGTTCGATCTCCGGCCAGGTCACAATTATATTATTATATATAATTGTGCACATTACCATGCCTGTTTAATCTGTGTCTGGGTGTTATAAGCGTATATAAGTATGTATATCAGTCTTCTGGTTACCAAAGTACAGGCTTCTAGCATAGTTTGGGACCAGATGACTGTGTATGGAAGGTTGTCCCTTATTATTAATTATTATTTTTATTGAATTACATATTAAAAACATTATCTTAGTATTGTTTGCAGACAAGTATCTACTGATGATGGTGAAACCTAGGGTAGGTTTAATCTGACAATACCTACAGGTACTCTACAGAAAGACTTTTCTAGTAAGTTTTCTTTAGCACAAAGTTCCATCGGCATATAGATCGCTCTTAGTCAAGCGTTTAAGGATTGTCTTATAAATATACAGAAGGCAATGCTTTTAACGCCAAGACGAATAGTGTTAGGACGCCGGACGCGAAGGGTCCTGGTTTAAATGCATGATACTCGGTTTCACGCGTCCTCCTTCGGCCGTCTATCAAGTCAAGTTGGTCTTGCAGTTTCTCCTAAATATATCCGACTCAAAACCTCGTAGCGTAGCATTTTGCTTTCGAGTTTAAATAGCTAGACACACGTGTGTCCTAACTTAAATTTCTTCCACTTGTTGACTGGCGCAGTCATCGTTCTCGGACAGCCAGACGAACAACAAAGTGATCCTTTTGAGGTACGAAACCCCAAAAAAATCCTAAAACCGTAAATTTCTTGCATATTTTTACCTAACATGTTTGCGACATAGGTAATGAAATGAAATGAAATTATTACTTTATTAAGGCATAAAAGGCTTAAATGCTATGCTGAAATGGGCATCACGTTGAACCATATAATCATATTATTTATAACACCATTTTGTACACATGATTTGCAATGAACAAAACTTGAAACTATTTGGATGAATACAGGTATAGAATGTTCGTGCTTAGTGTATAGGTATAGTCCTCTGTACTCGACCAAATTGTCGTGCAAATATTTGAAATTTATATTATATAAATATTATGTGGAACCCTACATTAAGCATTATACATATTAAAGTATGCAGTGGCGGATTTACACATTTGCCGCCAGTAGGCTATTCATATTTTGGCGCCCCTTACCGTTTGCGCTACCGAAAATACAATAATAGGCTACTAAGATCTGCATGGGCCAAAATAGGCGTGTGATCTTGCTGCGAGAGCGGTGAAAAAATTTTGTAAGTTGACAATGAATGCGCCAGTAGAAAAATATTAGTAGAGTATTAACCATGAAGGCGCGAACAGCTTGTTGCGAGCGCGGTAAAATTTTGTAGAATACTATTAAATAATTTGTACTAAATGTGCGAGAAACTTGCTGCAAGCTCGGTGAAAAATATTAGATACACTACTATACAGGCGGTGTGAAGCTAGCCCTAAAACTTTATCCTACGTAGATGGTACTAATGTTATCTTTATAATTAAAAATTGCCGCTTCCTAGACTGGCTCCAGCCTACTCAGCCTGTTGGTAAATCCGCCACTGAAAGTATGACTTAACAATTTTTTTTAAAGTAGCTTACAGAATTATTGGTAAACCTATAATATAGCTAATCAGTAGGTACGGTCCAGTCTTGGCGAATAGTATTTTGATCAGTGCCTGCCAGTGACATTCATCATCCATCTGCGAGGTATCGGTTATCGATCTCTGCAATGAAGGGCTACTCAAATATTTGCTCCAGAGATAAAGCCTCTACCGCACTCTACCTACTTTCTGATTTCACTACTTGAACATCTACAACTAGGTAGACACTTATTGACTTATATGTGTTATAGTTTATTATATTATTTATTATATGTTATAGTTAGATTGTAGTGGTAGGCCTCTTTTGTGGGGGGCCGCCTGGGGAAGTACCACACTCTTGCCAGTTATTCATATTATAACCATAATAGATGGATATATTATTTATTGTCCCGTAGACATTTTTATAGATATCGATAAGTACCATAAACCCTTAGAATATAACTTTATTCTAGCATCAATACTTTTCACAGCGCACGCAAATCAATTATATTTTTTGGCAGTTTTTAGACGCAATGGTGGCCATGGTTTACAATTTTACAATTTCTTACGGATCCCTAATTTATTTCAAAATCAAATGTATGCCACCTACACCTATGTCACCTACACCTATGTCACCTACACCTATGTCACCTACAACTGAATTAAGCTTTTAATACGTGAAAGAATTATTAAAATCGGTCTAGTAGTTTCAGAGCCTATTCGTTGCAAACAAATAAAAAATAAAGGTTCTCACTTTCTCGTTCTTCTCTCTTTCTCTCACAGACAGTTATTGTGATAATACCTTATAAAAAATCCAATATTTAATTAACACTTTGCCTGACCTGGGAATCGAACCCGGGACCTCATGATTGGCAGAGGAGCTTGCGCCCACTACGCCACCGAGGCATTAAAATGATGATAATTATTTCTCTAAAAATTTTATCTTATAAATGCGAAAACACCTACCAAGGAATGAAAGTATAAACGATAACAGGTCATGGTAAGAGATCTTTCGTCCGTGCTCTATTGGCCTCGTCACAGGCAGAACCGATAGCAAGCGAACCCAAGTTATGATTTGGCCAATCACAATCCCGCCAAGATTGTGGAAGTTTCTACTTTTATCTGAAATCTCAGTTGTTTAGATTGTAGGACACTTGTTGCTGAGACAGTTTTCAAAGTGGAATCAAATTATTTGTCTTTTCTACCGCGTGGAAACAGAATAAACAGTCTAGGTGTTCCGAGAGAGAGAGAGAAAGAAAGAAAGAAAGAAATGTTTATTTGCCAAAATATGTAAAATTATTATGTAAAATTATTATTATGACTGCCTCGGTGGCGTAGTGGGCGCATGCTCGACTGCCAATCAAGAGGTCCCGGGTTCGATCCCCAGGTCAGGCATAGTGTTAATATTGGATTTTTCCATTAGGAATTATCTCAATAACTGCCTGGCTCGCCCCCTGTTACATGGGACCAATAACATACTGGCGAAATGTGGGTGTATCTACTATGGTACTGAGTCCTGGGTACACCTCTGCCTACCCCTTCGGGAAAAAGGCGTGGATGTATATATGTAAAATACAGGAAACGACAACGATAAGTACCAGAACATACAATATTACTTATGTACCTAATTATCTTATATCTTTAAATGAGCAATTCTTGTATATATATAATTGGAATCTCGGAATCGGCTCCAACGATTTTCATAAAATTTAGTATATAGGGGGTTTCGGGGGCGATAAATCGATCTAGCTAGGAATCATTTTTAGAAAATGTCATTTGATTTAAAAAAAAATACCGGTCATCCAGGTACTGTTATATTATTAAAGATAAGCATAGGTATAGTAGGCACGATGTAATTATCATTATGTATACCTAGTACCTACCTGCCTAACATTCCCATGGAGGATTATGTGGTCCCACACTGGGCTCCGGGCCCGTGTCGTGGAGGCCTGAATAGATTTACATCAAGAATATAATACTTATCCTGAGGGGCCTGCCGATAGGTAATTGTGAATAATAGAATTTGATTATTACGAGTTTATGAAATGCTTAATTTAAGTTTAATTAATGATTTAAGTTTAGCAGACTAGTAACCGTTATATGATATGAATAATACGCAAGTCTCTCTAAGGGTGTGTGTGTGTAAGGATGAGTGTGTAAGGGTGTGTATGTGTGAAATCAAAGGTAAATAATGTTTTCAGTCTCAGCATATGACTTGGATAATAACCATAAGCGACTCATTGCTTTAGCTTTAAAGGAGCTTTTGAGAGGTGGTCTTATTTTATCTGTCTCTTATTTTGTATTTTATTCGGGGCGAACCTATTGACAATCTACCGGGCACAGTGTTCCAGACTCAAGGATGTCATTCAGGAAACCACTAACACTTTTGACCTGACTTGGGGTTTGAAACTAGGACCTCATGGGCGGCAGTACCGCTTGAGCCCACTACGTCATCGAGGCAGTACATAACACATACCTAATACCCTATCTTTTCTCAAGGCTGCACAAAGATGATTGATGTCTAATGCATAATAAACCAGAAGTATCACAATTAAGTTGCCCTCGGTTCCCTTACTTTACGACCCTTACGCATCATTCTCTTATCATCAAACATGTTCCCCTCGCACATTCATCACCATTATCACTTATCACACGGTTCTTATCAGGAATCGAACCCGTTGCCGCAGAGTTAGTGTCAATTTACGCAATCACTGTGCCAATAGCTAATAAATATTGGATGTGAAAGCTTTTCATACGATAACTATCAATTTTAACGGATTTTTTGTCCTTATTTGTATGGATTCTTTTCGACGCTCTTTTGTTTTGGTTATTAAACTTTTCTACTGCGAGTTGCACAAACGTTCACAACTTAATTTTGTTCGGCCTCCGTATTACGAATTTGCAGTCGCGACAGCAGTAAAATTTGCTGTCAAACGTCATTTTTTGTATGCCGTTTGACAGCAGAAATTGAGCAATTAAGCGCTTTCCACACTTCTACTGCTGTTTGTAATAAGGATCGGCCCCCTTATTAAGCTTTATTAATAAGCAAAATTTACTACTGTTGTTACGCGATTGCAAGTTCGTAATATGGTTACCCCCCCCCCTGGTATATACCCCCTGGTTAGTGTTTAACCCAAACAAAATCGACAGATTAAGTAATGTCGTTGTCAAAAATATAGTTCTTTTACCTACTATGCATCTCAAGACGTTTTATAGACGCAGATAATAAAATAAATATATCGCATTAAAACTGCGATCAGGAGGTTCTGGGTTCGATCCCCAGGTCAAGCAAAGCTTGGAATATTGGATTTTTCCATTAGGAATTATCTCTGTGCCCGGTAGATGACAATAGGCTCTCTTCTATTACATGGAACCGATAAAATACTGGCGAAATGTGGATGTGCCTACTATGGGACTGAAGCCTAGTACACATCTGCCTACCCCTTCAGAAAAAAGGAGAGATTTTATATTATGGTATCTTTAAAACTGGGACTAAGGTAGCACTAGGATTTTTATATGACCTGTACACGTGCTAGGGCTAAAATAACTAGGTAAATAGGTAATAAAATAAAATTCATACAAATATTCTTACCAGTCACAAATCAGCACCGATTCAAGCCGTCAAACTTCGTTGTCAGTGCCATCTCTCGGATAAACTAATTAGCACGATCCGCGATACCAAATCATTTGATTACCAACAGATGGCAGATTTGATTTCAACATGGCGCGGATGCGTCGAAGTTTGTGCCGAGTTTAGCGATAATTAATTCGATTTGACGGCTGTAAGATTTATTGTGAGCCAATAAATGGATGAATACTGTTATAATAACTGTGTTAGATGGATCTTTGGTTTATTATTATTACATTTATTTCGACATATTATTATTATTAAATATTATAGTCCTAGTATTATTATAGTATACTAGGACTATTATAGTACTTCCGTTTCTCTGAAGAGTAACCGTAACTCTTCACCCAGAAACGTTACAAAAATGATATTAATATGAGCACACCGATCATTACCTATGACGTTGCCCATTTATCAATTATATATCTCAGGTGTGGGCTACGCCATATGCATGATAGACATCTACATGGGTATGTACTACAACACGATCATCGGCTGGGCGGTGTACTACCTGGTGGCTTCCCTCGCGTCCATTAACTCTGTCCTACCCTGGACCAGCTGCAACAATGAATGGAACACTCCTCTCTGTTCGCCGGTCACCGCGCCGCAAATCAATCCTAACTCTTCCACGCCTGCGAAGGAGTTCTTTGAGTAAGTTTTAAGAAGGAATTATTTCGTTAAATATTTTCAGACTGTATGTAGTATACTAGCTACATCATTGATAAGTATTATTTGATCAGGTTCTTCAAAGGAGTTTTTGAAATAAATGAAGGGAAAGAAGATTTTATAAGAAAGCCACTGAGTAATTTTCGTATGTTAGTTAATTGGGATATAAAATTTATGGAGTTTTTTAGAAAAAAATCAAGTTGTTCTCGAGGTATGAGTTTTTTTTTTTTTTTTTTTTTTTTTTTTTTTTTTTTTTATGTTAGTGAGTGACAAGACGAGCTCATCAGATGCCTGATGGTAAGCATCATGATTGCCCATATCAGACACAGTGCCACCCAGTATTTTAAAATTCAAAATTCTGCGCGACACTGCACTGCGCCTATCACCCTGAGATATGAGTTGTTGAATCTCATCATGCCCAGTAATTTCGCTGGTAACATTGCCCTTCATACCGGAACACAGTAATGTTTGGACATTACTGCTTGGCGGATGAATAACTGGCAAAGGTGTGGTACTTCCCCAGGTGGCCTCCTGCAAAAGAGGCCTACCACTACAAAAAGAAGTGAAAGAGTGAATGATTAAAAATATAAAACATTTAACTATAGATACTATCACGGTTTTTAACAAATATTAAGTTATTAGGTGAGTCATTTCAAAGGAATTATTTAAATTAAATCTATTTTACAATTATTGTCACACAGACGTAACGTATTGGAGCAACACAGATCAAACGGACTGGACTATATGGGACCGATCAAGCCTTCTCTAGCACTGTGCGTCTTTGGAGTCTTCGTACTTGTTTACTTCTCACTTTGGAAGGGTGTTAGGAGTGCAGGAAAGGTAATTATATTAGATATACATAATAGCAATACATACACAATACAAATAGGGTAAGAGTTGAATTTGAATTAATAATTTGAATTTATACTCTTACAGAACGGGTTACCCCAATTACACTGCTCGAGTCAATTCATATGGGTTATGTGGATAACCCATATTATCAGTTTGAGGTCGCCAAGATTCCTACAAGGCCTCCGACATGACCTAACGACTGCCTCCTACATATCTAATGGGAAACAGCCGGGACCTACAGTTTAACGTGCCATCCGAAACACGGTAGCGCCCGGGCGAAAAGTTCACGTGGTGAGATTCGATCCAGGGCCTCCGGATTTAAAGCCGGGCATATTCCCGCTGGACCACGGCCGCTATGTTTCAGTTAACGGCATTATCTATAGTTTTGAACTTGATACCTTTCTCGTTACCATGTCGTATCTTATTTGATCATAAAATGCAGTGATATAAAGGTGCACGTTTCTTCAAGATAACGACTTTCGAGAGCTTCAAAAGTATCTCGAAGAAGCAGGCTTGGATGTGGCTAGGTGTGGTGACATCAGGTGGCGTAAGCAGGACGCCGTCGACAGACCACCAGACAACATGAAAATCGCAGGAAAGACCTGGATGCGATCTGCTCAATAGAGAGAAACGGTTTATAAGAGGGAGAGACCTATGTCTATTAGGGATCATACAGGCTGATGATAATGAATATAAACGCAGCTCATTGATTCATATTTGCTTTATCTCTGTACAATCTAAAATTAAAAAAACATAGACCTAAGGCGCGGTGCTTACGTAAAATAAAGCCAACTAGGAACTAGAAAATAACGATACAAAGATTCAGTAAAAAAATCTAATTTAATCCAAACGAGTTTTCATGTATAAAAACCTGCACAAAAAAATAAAATCTCAAAAAAAAATAAAAAGGCACTGAAAACGCGGGCGAATTTGCTTAGCACCGAGCTTTAACGCACATTTTTTTTGCATTATAAAACTGTACTCCGAAGGTGGTGTGGGTAACAGCTCTCGCTCCATACGTGGTTCTCCTCATCCTGCTCGCTAGAGGCGTCACTCTTCCAGGAGCGACGGAAGGCATCAGATACTATCTCACTCCGGAGTGGCACAAACTTAAGAACTCTAAGGTTAGTTTAAACTTGGCTTACATAATGAATATAATTAAATATAATAATTACGATCAACTAGCTGTTTTACCTACATATAACATAAGGAAACTGCACAGACTTCTGTTGCCTTTTTCGATGATTAGCAGCAGTTTTCAGTTACCGCAACCACCGCAACTAACAACTGTCGAATTTGTACTACAACGTGTTAAAAAAAGGTGTGTAGTAATACTTACAGGGATTCATCTACACATCAAACTGAACGACTTTCCAAAGAAAGAATTGCTAAATTATTATCATATAATATATTTTTTATATGGGAAAATATTAAATACCTATGTTCACAGGACAAAAAATCATTGTATCGTACAAAATGGATCAGCTGATCATCAAATTTGTATGGGAAGTCGATTTTTTTTTATATGCTTCGCAATTCTTTCTTTTGCATGTTGTTCAAGTAGATGCACTCCCTTCAGTATTACTACACCTTTTTGTAACACGTTGTATAGTTATGTTAAGTTGCTGGTTTCCCCAATCGGCAATCGCAACGAGACGAACGATTTCAACATTTCATTAAGATTTTGGGAATGCTACAGCAAGCAACTTTACACGAAATCAACAAAAAAAGTTGATGGTTTCTTCAACAGAAGTTGCACTATGTGTTAATAATGAATTCATTACGTATTATTATAGTTTTGTACGTTCTAATTAAATCTAATTGAATACAGTCTTTGCACATAGAAAACTATAATCATCATCATCATAGGTACGCTGTAAAAAATCAATATCGATAGACCTAAAACAGCAATTCTATCTGTTTCAACGGGCCATTTGTGACAACAGACAGGGTTAATTTGTAATAAGCAGGGTAAAATAGTTACAACTCTTGTTTTCAAAGGTGTGGATAGACGCCGCGTCCCAGATCTTTTTCTCCCTGGGCCCAGGATTCGGGACACTCTTGGCGTTGTCGAGCTACAACAAATTCAACAATAACTGCTACAGGGACGCCCTCATCACCTCCTCCATCAATTGCTTGACTAGCTTCCTCGCTGGATTCGTCATTTTCTCTGTTTTGGGGTAACTTATAGAAATAAAAAAATATATATTTATGCCTATTCGTTATCAGCCATGCACATCTTTGAAAGATGATTCAAAGAGCGTTAACACAGGATACATCATTGTAATTTGAATTTAAAATAATTTGATTTTTACTCTAACAGAACGGGCTACCCCAATTACACCGCTCGAGTCAATTCATATGGGTATAAACTCAAACTCAAACTCAAACAGATTTATTCAAATAGGTCATAATCTGACACTTTTGTACGTCAATGAAGATACAGTACTGAGTCTACCGTGCGTTCGGAAAGATACCTCTACAAGAAGAACGCACAAGAAACTTGTAGGGCTTAATTTTTTCAACAGATAGTTTCACAATATTTGGTTTGGTTACATTCGTTTTCTTTGAAGGTGCCGCGAGGCGGCTATGCAGAAGGTATAGCCCATATTGTCAGAGTTTCAGGTCACCAAGATTCCTATGGCCTCCGACATGACCTAACGACTACCCCCTACATATCTATAATAGAAAACAGCCGGGACCTACAGTTTAAAGTGCCATCCGAAACACGGTAGCGCCCAGGCGAAAAGTGCACTATAATTATGGCTAGTGGTGTCCCATATTATATTATTCTCAGTGTAATCAGCAGAAGCCACTAGGAATGACTGGTCAATACATGCGGTGTCGGGTCTTTTACTGGTCTATCAGTATGGTGTAATTGTGCCTATAAGGTCCTCCGAATTGTAGCGATCCTCCACAAAAACTCCATCTGCACAACGGTTTTGACGTGCTCACTGCTTACGAGTGTCATCTTACCATTGATGTCTGTTGTCTGCAGTGGCAAATTAAACCTATATGAGATGATAAGTAACTTTCACTATAGACCAAACTCTGAAATCTTCAATAAAAATTAGATGTTCCGTGTGATTAGATGATGTCCAAAAAGTTCCGTGAGTTTATTTATGGAATACCTATATATCAGATTTTGTCCTATAGTTAAAGTTGGGTCCAATGGGTACAAAGACCCTTTAAGAGGATGCTAATTGATTACCAGTACCTTGTTAGTACATGAATCGTACTTTCGAATAGAGAGGCTCAGGACTAATCAGACGCATTCTCCTAAAAGTTTAAGCATGATGTTTTCCACTCGCATAATCAGTTATATGGCGCACGTCCAGAACAAGAGCATAGAGGAAGTAGGCTTAGAAGGCCCAGGGCTGGTGTTCATCGTGTACCCTGAGGCTATAGCGACCATGACTGGATCCGTCTTCTGGGCTATCATATTCTTCTTGATGCTGATCACGCTGGGATTGGATAGCACTTTTGGAGGTAAGTACCTGAGGTTTTTTGCATTGATGATGCCTAGTATTTACCTCGATGCTTGATCACATTTTTACTTCCTGATAATATTATAAATTCGAAAGTTTATTTCTAAAATTATGTGTGTTTGTTTGTTATCTCTTCACGCTAAAACTACTGAGCTTATTGGGTTGATGTTAAGGTGGACAGCTTATACTTTGGGATAACACGTTAAGTACTTTTTAAGGAGATAACATATGGTTTTGCCCCTAATTTTCCCGCTAATATTAGCTTGTAGCTGCTTTTATCAAAATAAATGAACGAGATAAGCAAGACAAGCGTTTAAAAAGTTAAGTACTTGCCTATCGCTATCGACTTATTACTTAAGACTTCGATGAAAAGTTCTACCTACTTACCTAAAGTACCTACAAGACTTGTCAATAGTCAATACGAAACATAATATAAGATGTTTTATAATAAATAATACAGAATGGGTTACCCCAATTACACTGCTCGTGTCAATTCATATGGGTTATGTGTACAACTCATATTCTCAGAATCAACTCAGAGAGAGAGTTCTCAGGTCGCCAAGGCGATGGTTTCAAACCCAGTTTGTCTCAGAAAGCTCCTCATTCCAGGTCTAGAAGCAGTAACGACAGCCCTCTGCGACGAATACCCTCGTGTGTTGGGGAGACATCGGGAGATGTTCGTGGCGGTGCTCCTGCTTTTTATATACATCTGTGCTTTACCTACTACTACTTACGTAAGCGACCGTTGCGTATTTTATGCTTTGCACATGTCCATTAATTTAATAACACATCTTGTATGTCAAAGGGCAGGTCTCCTTTCATTAGTAGCTCCTTTATAAAACAAAAGCTCCTCCCCTCCAGGCGTTTTCAGTTCGTCTTTCGACTTTATCTTATCGGGCCTGGAAGGAGACTATTTATATATTTATAGGTCTAGGTAGATGCATTCTTGTACAGAGCACATTTCCTCGCCATCGATTCGGATCTTGTTTTGGTGCTATTCGTTATAACTTTGATCTTCGACGTATTCAAGGCTTGCAATGCAAAGTTCTTTTTACACTAGTTGTAGCTCATATAATACATAAATAATAATATTATGGATTCTTCTACACGACCACTTCCATATATTATAATGTACTTAAGTGATAAAATTATCACAAGACTTGATAAATACAATTTACGACTTTTAAAATACCCTTTTCCAATTCAAGTCACACAAAACAAATAGACAGTTTGTTCGTTTATATCTTCCCCGATAAAACCGACACTGACACTCCTATGGAGGCCTCGGGACGGGTCGGTGTCAAAAACAAGGAAACGCGCCTGACCCGCGCCTGTATTAACGTTTGAAACATGTACATTTATAAGGGTATGTACATACTACATACACGTCACTGGACACTGCTTCTCAGCACAAAATGTTATTGGTGTCCTATTATCTCCTATCCATCAACATATATGTGGTTTTATGGTGTTACGTAGAAAACTAATTCTTATTCCTAGTTCTTCATATTGAAAGTTTATCCTATCCGTTTTTGACTCGGCGCTCCAAAACAAATGCTATAAAACCATCAATGCACTAACATTTGGCTATGAATGCTAGAAAATTCCAAAGCTATCCAATTTGTTTCAATGCTCTAGAAAAATCCAGTCAGAGTATAAATAGTGAGGGAGGTCGTATCACTGGATAAATTACCGCGTTATCTGTGGTGCCGACGTATTCCTGCATTATTCATAGCACTTAGACAATGACTCCGTGTTTATGTGGCTAGGTAGCCGGTAGCCGCTGGTTTCTTGATACATTTGCTAGGGATGTGCATAAGGGGATATTTTGTAAGAGGAATTAATATTGTTTTGATTTTTGTTTTTGATGATAATATAGACTCCAGGCTGTCATCGAGATAATTCCTAATGGAAAATCCAATACACTTTGCCTGACCTACGGATAAAACCCGGGACCTCATCATTTTTGATTAGGGGGAAATTAGCGGGAAAGAGGGGGGAAATTTGCTATATCGTTATTTATCGACGGATCTCAATCAAATTTGAAAGACACACTAAGGACTTTATTCTACACAAAATGTTGCGTAAAAGTTTCCAAAAGATAGGAGTGGAAGGGGGAAAAGGGGGGGAGACGCTTTAACGTTATTAAATATCCCGCCATCCATAATCATAATATATCTATACCTCCTTGTCTTTTACTTCGTTAAACAAAACGCGTAAGCGCCTTTAAATTCTTGTGTCTCTCGTCTGTCTGTCTTAAGGTTGAGGTATGTTCGTGTATTGCCAAAACACACGTTGTGAGAATTAGGTTGAGCATTAAGCAGATCGACAGAATCGGCTCAATGTGACACATAATTCTGATGCTGCAGCGTAATCTGGAATCAACAAAAAAACAACTTTTTCAATAAAGTCATTCCCGCGCCCTCGCACCCGTGGTTAGTTCAGGAACTCCTTTCTTATTCCTGGTCTATATCATAATAACTACGTAGGTATAAAGTTTCAGCTTTCTAGCTCTAGGGATTGGCCCAGCCCCGTTGTTTGTCAGTCAGTCAGGGCTTTGATTTTTATATATATTTAAGTGGAATTCTCAAACTCGTAATATGATTTCGGTACCATCTATCTATTCCTAGGGTGGAGTATACCTAGTGGACCTGCTGAACGTGTACGGTCCAGGGCTAGCCATCCTCTTCGTGGTGTTCGCGGAAGCAGCCGGTGTGTGCTGGGTTTACGGAGTGGATCGCTTCTCAGAAGATGTTAGGACCATGCTGGGACACACCCCCGGCTGGTTCTGGAGGGCTTGCTGGTCTTATATCAGGTAACTAGAAGCTAGGCCTACGACGTGCCAACGCAACGTGCAGGCTCATTTGAGCTTTTGGTCTTAATGGATGACTGCACTTACTCGTGTCTGGATCTATCTCTGAAATCATATACAGAAGATAAGTTAAAAGATAGCACATGATAAGTGCAAGGGCGTTGTGTATGGATGTAAACTACTTCTCAATCATTCATTATTTTTATATTCTTATCATTCATCAATAGGGCCTCACGAAACTTCTATCATTGCTGATCTGTGGCAGCAAGTATGGATAACACTACTCGACAGCAAAACAATAATACTGAAAAATGGTATTAAGTACTAAAAGTATTAGGATACTACATGAATGGATGGTTTACAATACTGTGGCAATTAACCATGGGTTAAGTATAATCAGAAGTGGGATGAGAGATCCCACTTCTGATGTAATCAAACCTAGAACATTTAGATTCAAATGAAAAACCTTAATAATATATGAAATCTCCCATCTAGCCCGGTATTTCTGCTCGTGCTGTTCATATTCTCGGTGCTCGCTCACGAGGAGATGTTAGGGGGCGAGTACACTTACCCGGCGTGGTCCATCACCGTCGGCTGGGTCATGACGGGGACAACGGTCTCCTGTATACCGCTGTACATCATTTACAAGTTCTTGATTACTCCCGGCAGTTTTATTACTGTAAGTGTTATTTTAAGCTTTAAACTTGAAAAGTCAAACATCACACATAGTGCTTTACAGGGGAACAGAACACTGTACCGAGAATTTCTATATATCATCATATCAGCCAAAGGTCGTCCACTGCTGAACATAGGCCTCCCCCTTAGATTTCCAACCAGTCCGGTTGTAAGCGGCCTGCATCCAGCGTGCGTGTTTCTTTATAAGCCCACCTCTAATTTTAGTGTAGTTTACATAGGTACCCAAAACTCTTAAAATATTATATTTCGTATCACGTGATTTTTTTTGGCAACGTGATTTAAGGTATCTATCCGAATCGAACGCGCCAAAAGAAACGTATTTTAGACTATTTTTACTCCTGACCGTGTCGAATCGTCCGAATCGGTTAGGTTTGCGTGGTATCAGGATTTCATGTATAGAATTCTAAAATTCGTTTGGTTTGGCGCATTTGGCTCGGATAGATGTGCCTCCACCTGTATTACTTAGTTTTACGCTTTATGACTTCAGAGCCCAAGGCTTCAAACACGTCATCTACTCCTCTTATTTAGCATATTAATCCTGATTATTTCTTCTAGCGTATCCGCACAATTAAACGTCCAGAAGTAATCACCGTACCGCCCTCAGACTCTACACTGTGCACACTGTGACCTGACCCTAGCTCCTGGGACCGGAAGCCGCCTGTAGAGTGGCTTGTTTAATAATATTACGAGCAGTAGATATTATATCCTTCTCTATTCTATACCAATACGGAGATGATGAAGAAAGTATTCGCTTGTTTCACACCTTTCTGTCTTTTTCTCTTAATATAGTGAATGGTTAAGAGATAATAAATTGATAATAATGTACTTATCTTAAAAGACATATTTTAATATACCTAGATGAAGTAGATACTCATATTATAGACTTTAGTAGGATTAAGTTATGAAATAGTAATATTATGTTATATTACATAATCTGGCAATAGCTTGGTTAGTGAAAAAAAAAATTGTTTTAACACAATACATTTATATGTATCTATTATAATAATAAAATAATATAAAGGTTTATAAAACCATTTATAATACTGCTTTCTTGTATGTTTTGTTACATTATGTACTGTTTTCTATCGATATATAAACATATTATACAATTTATTAGATATATAGGTATTATAATATCATGTAGGATGTTCACAAAAAAATTATAAAGATAAGTATAGATGTACTATACCTATGTATTCCACCATATAATATAATATTACTTATTGTTATCATATATCTATATATTTAGGGGAAGTTGATATATTCCTCGTGTATATACCTAATGAAATTGCTGTCTGACTATAAGAAATTTAAAACATATAACTATATTTTATAAATTTAATATCGCTTATATTACTAAGCGAACTTCGTTGTGTAAAACCTACGTTTAATATACACTAAATTAGTATATTATCTCTTGAATATATTTCATATCTAGGATATATTGTATATATCTCTGTATTCCCGGGCAATGAATACAGAAATATTGCAATAAAGTATAATAATTGGTAAGTTTAAAGAGTATATGTGTATATTATTCAATGTTGTGTCATGGGATCACAAACATAGCATATTTTTGACTTTTTAGTGGTAGCATATCCTTAATAAGTAGCCATATGAAGTATTCCTGTGTGTACCTAGGGTATAAGGAATAATTTTATATTAAGAGTGGTGTAAAATACGTGCTAAACATATTAGTCGCAAAAAGCTAAAATTTCATTTGTCTTCCAACATTAATAAATTCACAAAACAGACAATTGCATTTAGAATTTTTATCATATATACATACGCTGTATATTATATTTTAAATGTCGCGTCATATATATTAATATTTTATCATGATATTAACGCGTTTATAACTACATAATAATATTATTCTCACACATTTGAAATATTCTTACGCAATTTAATATAAAATATATAGATCTATAAGAATTATTGTCATAGATACTTATTATTATTACTATGATACATTCATAATAATTATTCAACCTTTAGTTCTAAGTACCTTTACTCGGATTAACTTTACATTGTACTTACTAGGTACCTTGGTAACTTTATCGTGTAGACTTTAGAATATATATCTTATAATATGATATATAATATTATATTCATAAAATAATAAAAGCATACTCAACATAATAAAATATATATTGATGTATATCTTCTGTAGTCAAAGTAGACAGAGTTGTGATTTTTAAAGTATAGTGAGTTATTTCGCTACTTATAAGTAAGTATATATACTTAATATATCATAATCATTACATTCTCTTATTCCAATATCTATAAATATCAATTTAGCGTGTTCAAAAGTAATGAATTTAGAAACCTTGTAATCGATGTTTGAAACATAAGTGTTTTTATAAAAAAAACTTTTAAAATTGTTCGTATACCCACATATTGTACATTTTTATTTTTCTAATATGATTTATTTTTAAAGTTTATCTTGTAAGTAGTTAAGTAGTTATTTGAATGTAATAATTATTGTGTGCTTGTTAATGTGTAATCAGTGTGTTATTATTTTATTATTATATAACAAATGTCTAGACTAGGTCTGTATCAGCCATTACAGGTCTGTCTAGCCATTTGTACTTAACCAATTACTGTTTTTTTATCCTCCTTATCCCAAAAAAACGGGGCTAAAATAACTTTTTATCCTCTAGGGGATAAAGTAAATTTCTTTTTAATTTGTGTCTGCTACCAACGAGATTTTATTTTATTGGTGTCGCCCGTATAAGTAGGATATGAGCCAAAATGTTTTGATGAAATTAATAATTTTATATTCTCAGAATCGTAGTGAAAAGTAGAGTGTAGTAAAACTCCTCGGGACTAAAACTACCTCATATACAATAATGGGTCTCTTTAGCCCCTGATGAAACAATCTACTATTAATAAAATAATAAGTAAATTCCGCGTTTTATCCATATATACCATTTCCCTATTTCCTTTTTTAAATATTTTTGCACCTGGCTCGCGGACTATACAATGAACAATAGAGATCAAAGGTTAATACTGGAATGAAGTTTGCATTAACCTGCGCCTCCTCGATTTGCTCAAATCTCTCATTTTGACATTTTGAATCAAATCAGATATTTTGTCAAAAATCTATACAAAATCGAAACAATATACAACAAATATATATAAAAATATTCATCGAGGAAGATATTTCAATGAAATTTGCAAGTGAAGATGTTTAGGATAGGGGGAAGCGGTTACCTGAGTCTCCCAATACATGTATGGCGGGTAAAACTGTAAGCTTCCACTCAAACTGCGTAAGTTAATATTTAACCTCTACTTTTAAGCTATGTAGTTGGCCGTCAGTGAATCTCTTATCTTTAGATTATTGTAGGCTCCTCGCGCGTGCCCCGACAAGGTAATTACCGCCGTCATACTTGTCAAATGCGGCATATAATACTACGCCAAAGTCGGTTACGCACATTAAAATTGGAAAGTCGTAGCTATTCTATTTTTAGGTAGTATGTATGGGGTCGTAGCACGCGAGGAGACTAATTGATAATCTAAGCTATCATCTAAACCCTAGATCTTATATTAGACCACTCACGAACCGGTACCTACCTTAAAATTATAAATGCTTAGATACTTTACTGCCGGAAATAGCCGTGGGGTTACTGGCTTTAGAATAGTGCTCCACCCTCTCTGCCCGTGGTTGCCGTAAGAGCCGGCTAAGGGTTAACAGATCCAGAGGACGGGCAGCAGCATCCTCTGCAAAAAACTATCAAACTGCGCTCGACAACCCGTCTGCCAAGCTTGTCGAGTATTGGCAAAACCCCCCTTTATGGGGGGAGGCCTATGTTCAGTAGTGGATTACCAACGGCTGAGATGATGATGATGATACTGCCGAAATAAATAAATAAATAAATATAGGACAACTTCCACACACGGTCATCTGGCCCCAAACTAGGCTAGAAGCCTGTACTATGGTAACCGGATGACTGATATACATACTTATATACGCTTATAACACCCAGACACAGATCAAACAGACATGTTAATGCACACAAATGTTTGACCTGGCCGTGGATCGAACCCGGAACCTGCGGCACAGAAAGCAGAGTTACTACCATCTGAGCCAACGTGGCTGTCAACTATGGAAATGGACTTGCAACTATTGCTAAAGTAAGAGTTGAGTGGCTAACCCATAATTTTCAGAGTCAGAGTGGACATTTCGCACGAAGTGAAATATGATCTGCGAGAGGATGAATGTCATGTGGCCTATAGATAGTCTTATAGGGATGAATGTAAGCGGTTATGTTGGTAGGGGAATTCCTAAAAAGACCAGGGTGAACTGTGCGAATGAGGATATGCGTGAAAAAAAAGTGAGTGCAGAGATAACTGGTACTGGACTGGACATAGACTGGAATGGTAAAAGATGAGGGCAGGTCGCACGAGGTGAAGGCGTCCAACTTGAGCTGACCAGTGACTTCATATTATCAAGTAGTGACAACCGGGATCCACAGAAACATTACATGGTAGCACCTAGAGATACCACTTACGCTATAACATCTTCATCCATCTAAGAAGGGCCATTACTTATCACAGAATTAATTAAGAACAACTAGGCAAGCTACGATACGGGTGCTTCATTCTGCACATAGGTATTTTAAAACCTGCACCTACTCGGCAGACTTCAAGCACCTCACCGGCAATATGCAGTTAAGCAAGAATGCCATAAGACGTAATAATAATCAATCGTTTTCAGAACCTATGCGACAGCTACATAGAAGTGGTCGCAAAATGGCTGAGCTGCAACGGCGAGGTGTGGGGTGTTGGGCCCACGGCCGTGTTCGCCAGCGCTGCCGCCCTCTTTCTGTTCAACGAGTTGGAAGCCAGCATATTCGTGGTTGGCGACCACCTGCAAGTCTCGCTCTTAGAGAAGACTTTGGTGGTACCGTTGAAATTATCCTCTACAGCGCAACTCGATTGATTTTCAACTGGATAGATACTTATGAACTTTAAAGCAACACTTGACTCAATAAACAAGGCTTCTCCTAACTAGAAATCATGACGAGAAATCGTGATAACTGGTTAGGCAGATCATACGGGACGTCACTTTGCGTTCCTCGTTTGTATTTTTATGCTACTCCATGTTTGCTAATTAACGCTGTAACGCGAAGATATATGATGAAAGAAGTTAATTCTTGCAGCTAATTCTTGGTATATTTTGCAGTCAACAATGGTGCTGGGGATGCTGGCCCTGATGATTCACCTCTGGGTCTGCTCCATGCGTTTCTTTCAGTATTATCTGGACACGTTGATTAAAGACGTAAGTTTCAAAATCCATTACTTACCTTAAAGTAGAATTATTGTTCTGGGAGCTGGATCATATAAATTAACAAGGCTAGCTCAGATTGGGCGATTTCATGAATCTGATTTTTAATGAATTTATTAGATTTTCAAAGAAAATATATTTTTCTTGATCTTTCACCTGGATATCAGTTTATGATCCTAACTCATCCTTGCGTTCAATTTCAGCACATTCAAATTTTCATTTTAATAATTGAGTTACAATAATATGACTTTTGTAGAGCCCCAACATGCTCCTGGAGATGACGACGGCAGGTCTTCTCGGAGGGCAAGAGATGGTGGCCCTCGGTCCATTGACCAGGTTCCTCCGGCTGCAGCAACCTCAGATCCACATCACACTTTGCTGGTTCCTCTCACTGTGCTACGCTGACTACGTTAGGAAACACTACTGTCAACGGTTCAACATGCCTTACTTGGAACAGTGGTTGGTTGGTTTAACTGGAACCTGATTGTACCTATTATAACTTATTATTCAGTACAATACTCTTCATTGAGACCGAAATAAAAAGAAACTTCACGTTCAACTTGAAATTAATAAAGTAGTCGGAAGTTGGTCGACAATAGACGTCCTTAACGCTTTAAGCGATTTCTTCCAGGCAGCTACTTTGGACTACAGTCTTTGGAACGGTATAGGCATGACAGGATGTTTAGGGGGTAGGAATACGTCTAAAAATATATTTATTATATTGTATCAATAAATAACAAAAATAAATAAATATAGCACCATTGCAGGTGTTGATCCTGAGTTTAACGCTGCTGTCAGCCTGGGACTTCTGCAGTTTGTCTGCCGCACAAGTCCCGGGTAACACATATTAAGCAGCTCACCCCACGCGATATGTGGGACTTTCAAAAAGTTATATTTATAGGTTGGTCACCGCTGGTAACATAAACATAACGACATACATACACGCCTTTTCCCGAAGGGGTAGGCAGAGGTGTACCCAGGAATCAGTCCCATAGTACGTACACCCAGTTGTTACCGCTAGTAACAACTTGTTTTTTTTTGTCAGGACGGGCCTGTGCTGTAAATCTATATCCAGGTTTTCATAAGTTTTACAAGGTATCATATGGTGAGAGTTTACGCACCAGCCAAGGCCAAGTGTGGAACAAATAATCACATATAAAAACAGTTTATGGGAGAAGTAAAGGCTCGTTTACACTCAGGCAAGCCGAGCTTCACGAACGCACAGCACGTCAAGTTCGGCGGACAATGGAGCGGGTCCACAGCTTCGTCGGCTCCATCCACCGGCGGCTGCGTGGCTTCACCCAGGACGCGTCAACGCCTGAGCAAAATACGTAATACATATCTTCGTTATATTTTGACATGTTATTTCACTGTCAAAACACTGTCAATCACATACAAATCTACCACAGAGCAATACTGTATACGGAAAAAATCTACATAAAAAACGCCGCGGTGCGGCAGGTGTGCGACAGAATTTCATATAAAAAATTCTAAAATTCGTTTAGTTCAAATCGTTCGACGCGTTCGAATAAGTGTGATCACCTTTAGCTCGAAATGCTCTTTTCGTTTCTCATTCCATTCAATGCTTGCGCATGACGTAATATTAAAGTAAGACGACGCATATAAACAAACCTTCCCAAAACACACTTGTCACATTTTGTTGTTATACTATTTATGAATGAATGAAAGAGGCATCTTTTACGTTTGATGGTCTGTGAGACTGTGGTTCACGCTCGCTACTGTCCTGGATAGTATGAAGAAAAATGGGGACATGAATAACAATATACGGACTTACCTACGTTAATACATCAGTTAACCAGTGTCAAAGAATACTACTACATACTACGTAAAGAATTTTGCGGACGATTGCATGGAATGTCGGGGGTCTGCCACTGTTATACACTTTTGTAATGCTAAGGACTACATAGGGCACGTAGGCAGGTCCTTCGCATCACTACCTTCGACCTACTCATAACTCCGATACCTCCCGCAGCGTCGGCGTCCAAACTTCGTTTGTAACCCTGGCTGTTCCACCCACGACCGCGGCTTCGTGATGCAAAATGTTCGTTGCTACTTCATAAATACGTTGTTGCTTGAGTAATTCTTAGGCGTATCGTTGTTAACTAGAGTGAGCGGGTTTCTTCGAAGACAACGGCGGAAGTCGATGGAGCGGGCAGGGTTCGGTCGCGCGGATGTGGGAAAGGCGCCGGAGTTCAAGACTGCAGTCGTCAGGAGTGCACGCAACAGGGGGAGGAACTTTGTGTGCGCGTACTCGGCCAATCCAGTGAGACAACGGTCGATGCTATCGAGAAACTCAGAAATTATATCCAGGTTACTATTGGAACATACTTCATAATACACGATATCCTCTAACTCACATCACACATCATATCATCAGCCGGAAGATGTCCACTGCTGATCATAGGCCTTCCTTATAGAACGCCATACACTATTCATTTGGGGGATTTTGCAGTAACACTACGCTCGGCAGGCGGCTTGGTGATCGCAGAGGTTGTAATACTTTTAAACGGAGAGCGCTGCTGCCCTCTCTCCGAATAATGTCCCTTTGCCGGGTCTCGCGACTCCCACGGGATGAGAAAGGCCCTATTAAGATGAGAGATGGCCCTATTATATAGCTGGGAGCAACACGACCAACCTTCCAACTCAGTGGTTCTTAACCTATTAGTGATGAAAGACCATTTCACAATGTTGCTGTCCTAAAATTGACCACTGCTGATCTTCTGGACACTGGGACTTCTAGACTCTAACAAGGCACTGAATCGTGAGGAATGCTCTGAAGTTAGAGAGACCTTTTCCCAGCAGTGGGAAGCACGCGGCTAATAACAGTAAAACATTTTATAATCATACATTTCAGTCGACACGATGCATCTGTTGCCGTCCACCGCACGCCGGCGTCCATAGTCCTGCCCCTGCCACCCCAAAGGAACCAGAGTCTTGAAGAGTTCCCCTGGCGGAGTATGGCAAAATTACCCTTCGACTCATTATAACTATGAAATAATGTCCGTGCTCAATAAATTAATGCTGTTCCGTGTGTGGTTTTTTTAAGAAACTAAGATAAACGGCTAAAAAGATTAGCTCCACAGATGGAGGGAATAAGTGGTAGATCTTCGTAACTATTTGGCATCATAAGATACTTCGCGCTATACCAGAAGCTGAGTCGATTTTAAAGTGTGTGCAAGAAGGTCACTGTTTAGTTTCAGGGCTAGGAGAAATAGCAGAATATAAAAGAAATTCCAATGGGTTTCTTGACTAGAAGATTTCGAAGTTCCATCTTTTGGCAGTCAATACCAAAGAGATCCTGAAAAAATTTAATTTCTTGCTCTTTGCTTACTTGATTGTTGATGACGTAATCTCGATGTCAATACGTAGTACTAATTTAGTGATCTGTGATGTCAATTCAAAATGTCCCTTAATCATGGGTGACATAAATAATATGCAAATATTTCGATAATATGTAAACAAATTAATAATTTCGAACCAAATGTTTTCGTTTAACCCCACAAGGTTATCCAAATCGTGTGATGTGGCACGATCTATATGATTACTTTCAAACTGAGGGACACGAGGTAAGGTTTCTTATTTATTAATCTCAATACGTATCCCTTCATTCTAATATTAGTCATTAAGCGTGCCTTAGGAATATGTTGAGGTTCCTCTTTAGATAAAGTAAGTACACTTGATCTGAGGCTTTCTCTTTAATCATGAAAAGCCTAGAGCCTTCGTAAGTCTCCCTTACCATATGTAGTGGTCACTCCAGCAATGAAAGTAGGTACGTAGGTAGGTAATTGAGGAACCCGGACCATAAACTCCATTTTCGGTCTCAGTTGCAAAAATAACTTAGGAATATACCCTCTGAAAGGCTTCGAGCAAAGGCGAAATCTCTAACCTCACATTTCCATTGGTCGGATGTCGAGTCCGACAAAATGTTGGATGTTTTCTTTGCCCTCTGTCGGACGACAATAAATGCAAATAGCATCATGTTAAATGTTTAGTCCCCTAAAGCACCCGATATTCCGTCTTGCCTGACATCCTGCAAGTGCGAACAGGAGGTACCTATCATGTTTATACCACATTTCAGTTGATAGAATGGGCAAAGTGTGGGGAGGGGTACGCGTCAGTGACGCCGACGGTGTTGTGGGGGGTGGGAGCCGCGGCGCTTACGCACCGGATGCTCACGGCTCTCTTCAGGAGGTTCATCTTTAGACGAGTCCCGATGTGGGAATTAATGTTGCAGGTGAGGAGGTATCGAAGTGATTTGGATCGGCATTTTTTCGTCCGCTACTAGACAGGATTGTATGGCACATTATACTGTTTCCCATTGTTTTCTTTAAATAAGGCATTGTGTATATCGTCACTCCATTTTGTCTAAGAGCGTACGGAACTATAACTAGCTTTACTCAAACTATTTTCGGTTCTGCGGTTTAATTAATACCTGACCAGCCCATTGCTATTTTGCTAATCCTTATGGCTATTTCGATCCCTGGTTCTACGTCTCCTTCGTTGCTTACCTCATATATAATTCCTCTAGGTATTTTGATTAAAAGAACTCAGTGGAGAATTATTCTTTCAGAATTTGCTATTCATATGGATGGTGATCTACAGCCTACACTTCTGGGTGATGGTGGTGAAGATCATTAAGATCTTCATCGAATATTGCTACGAAGATGTAAGTATCACATCATCATCAGACAGTAACACAGCGAACTGTTGGATATTCGATTGGAGTGTTGGATTTGGTAGTCCATACTCATATTATTATAGTGAAATCTAACCTTGGTGGAGTGCTTTCTCTCATAGAGTCTTGAGTAAGGTATCAAATCTCGAAGGTCAAGGTCAACCATATGCCTAAGCTAATGATAATTTCCATTATCCAGGGTTCATCAATCCTTAGCCTGCAAGGGAAGTTGACTATGTCCCTGCAAGATGTAGAAAGCCGTCGCTTGATGGAGCAGTGGGTGATCTGGATGTGCGGCATCGTCCCCCTGGCGGTCTACATCCACACCCGGCCGAGACCCGAACCGCCTCCCCTGATGATCTGGTTTGATATACCTCATATACTTTGTACAGGAGACAGTGAACTGTATTCGCCTATCTATCCAGATGGTGATCAATAAATGTATTGCATTATGACTGTGTTTTTTTGTAAGGTTTGGAATGTGACTTTTGAGAAGCCTTATGCAAGGGGATATACAGTAATATAACATACAATCATACCTTTTTCCCGAAGGAGTAGGCAGAGGTGACCCAGGACTCAGTCCCATAGTAGGTACACCCACATTTCGCCAGGCAGTTATTGAGATGATACCTAATAGAAAAATCCAATATAGGTACCTACACCAGGCGTTGCATACTTAAGTAAACGACCTTCCACTCTTGGCGCGTTGCCAAACATATACCAAGCGTAACATATATAATATATACTTACTAAAATTGCCACTGCCTCCTCAGAATGTAAAGTTTGAGGACTATTACAGCAAACATTATGTTTTCCGATCAATTTCTCGGATAATTGGGCCATAGCCAAAAAACTCATGTCTTTTATAGTGTTTTTTGTCTTGCAGGATAACAACGAGCCCGTGGCTCCGTCGCGAGATGGGTCCGTACGGGTACTACCTCAACCGGCCCTTGTCTACCCTCCAGTCTAACACCACCTTAACAAGACAAGCACACACTCTGAGGAAGTCCTTCAGCGACTCCAATATACTCATCAAAGAGCCACCCAAGAGAAAACGACACTCCAAATCTGTGTGAAATTGTTTTGTTTGAATTAAATGTTTTTAGAGATTTGTTCAACTCTTCTTCCATCTTTTTTTAAGTGAGGTTTTAAATCTACCTATAAAACTGAGTCGCAAATAGGGAAATGTATTGGATTTGCCAGATCCAGGACCTAAGAATAGTTACTGACACCTGATGTCTGACAGATCAGAAAAGCTCATTCATCAATAGTCAAAACTCATCAACCTTAAACTCTACCACCTTCTGGGTTTATCATCATACAAAGAATTGCTAATCGCAGTCTACGCATTCATTAATGATCGATATCATAAATGAATGTGAATACTATTTCGTTGACTGAGTTGCTTCGTCTAAAGTAGACTCTACTCTAGATGTACAAGTGTAAATTAAGACATTAAGATAACCCTCTTCTTCCTACTTTAATATCAGTTGGAGGGTTTTCAGACCCTAGACACAATTTTTTTTTTTTAATCTTTAACGTACTCATTGTGACGATTTTAATGAGTAAAAACACGTATTTCACTACAAGTCCATCTGAACCTGCAGTCTCCAGCATCAGATCACGTAGCATGATACCAAATTTCAAACGATCGGACCAACGGAACTTGCTCATATCCCTGCGGCCGCTAAAAAATAGCTGGTATTTTTCAAACGGCTGGTTACACTATGGATCAGGCAAGCTTTCAAAAAAAAAAACCGCATCAAAATCGGTCCTTGTTTAGGAGAGACATGTCACAGACACAGACAAATTCGTCAAATTTATAACACCCCTTCTTTTTTCGTTTGGGGGTTATAAATCAGGTCACACTTATCATAAGAATACACTGTCTTCGTAAATTAACCGATATGAAGTCTCAACTACGTAGCATAATATGAGAAAGCTGATTTTCCAGAATGCAAGTTTGTTAAAACAAAAAGATTGTAAGATTGTACCTAACGCTGCTAGATAAATAATAAAAGTTACAAAACAGTTCCTTTGAGAGACCGTTGCGTTTAAAAACTTCTTTCGAGAAAAATATAATTACACTCAAACCTTTTTTCACACGCAAGCTCATTGACAAAATTGACAACTTGACAACGTCAATAAATCAGCAAAATGTCAATTAGTATACGAATTGCGATACTAGATGCCACTTGGGTCAAATTAGATCGCGGTGGCGAGATAATCGCAGATGATGAGGTAAGGTCGACGTGTGGTGCACAATCCATACTAACCTTGCGTAGGGTACACCGTGATCAGGAAGGCGGTTGCCCCAGGCTGACCCCGGTCATTGCACTGCGGCCGGGGGGTGTCAGTCTGTGACTATATATATGTAGTCGTACGTATAATTTTTGCTAGTCGGACTTGCGTGTTTGCGCGGTCCATCATTATCAAAGAAAATGTAGGTATGTGCCGTAAATCGTACTGAAGGATAAACAGTCCAGTCCAGTGATGACCAGTTGAGTAACTGGTCATCATTTTCTCAACGCTTACTTTGACGTCTGTGTTCATATTTTTTTAGTATATGAATATGAATATTTTATATGTATATAATATGAATATTTTTTTAGTAGTTGTATATGAAAAAAGAATAAACAATACAGCTACCTATTTACTATCTACCTTAACTAAATGTACTATGTTATAGAACACTTCGAAAATCCCCAGGCCGACATGTTAACCAAATCCAAGTGATTTAAACCAATGTACTTGGCAGCGTACCCAAGATGCTGGCGGCATTGCCACGTTGAATAGCAATGCTTACACGTTGGGCCAGATAAACGCCAGCATTTTGAAACGTGGCGCCTTGACCAAGTGCTCACTTAGATTTTTGAAAATGCGGTGAGCTCCCGGCATACACGGTCCCAGTCTAGTCTAGACTAAAAACGGTTCAAATATGTAACCCACTACAGAGGTTTGCATATTTTTGCTCCGCTTGCGTTAACCCATAATTACTATGGTTAACCTGAAAAAGCTGTGCCCCGCGGTTTAACCCGCTTATACTTGTCTAATACTACGGATAGACAAACAAACATGGTTAGGCTGTACCACCGTACAATACGGTACGCTGTTCACGACACGCAATCGAACCGCTTCGATGTGCAAGCGACCGTACTACCGCCACCGTACTAAGTAATAAGTATCATAAGTATGTATATAATAAGTAGTGGGCCATACGATCGAACATGGTATGGTGGCGAACCAAGTCCGTGGTACGGCCGAACCATGTTCGATCGCCTATTCGTCATACCAAATGTCAGCGCATAAGTTTAGTGTTGGTGTAATTAGCTAACACACATGCACACAGATCACATTCATAATATTATACTAGCGCTACCTTCGCTTCGCTCCAGGTACCATATCAATGTACCATTACACGACCTAGGTTTAGGTACCATAGCCAGGTACCATTGCACGACCTAGTAGTAGCTAAGTATTATAATATAAACCTTCCTTCTTGAATCACTATGTCTATTGATAAAAACAGCATTAGGAAACGCACCAATACTACGTGAGACCCACTTTTTAAGATTTTTTACCCCAAAAAATAAATAAATTGACTAACGACGAAAACTTAAGCACCTTCTCCCGCCCCTGCAACCAAGTGTGGTATTTGAAATACCCCCCTTTCCTTGAACGGGTCACGAAGTATAGTAAGTTACCTTAAAATTCGTTGCGTAATTCAAAAGGCGTCAGCGGGTCAGACCTTGTTTCATACGATGTATAAAGAAGTGAGGCTGTTTTTTTTGGCAAGCTGTAGTAATCGGAGTCAAAGTGCTATAAGCGTCCAAAAATAGTGCATATATAAAAAAGTAGCATAACAAAATAAATTATACTAATTAAAGACTTAAAACCACTCTCTCGTATTGTTTTCAGCACACCCTTTGTGGCACCCCACATAAGCCTGCACAAATAATAACTAGACCGCCATCTTGGGCCGTCCGCCATATTGAACTAAGAATGACGTCACTTAGCTTACCATGTACTATCATCCAAACTAACGTGTATGCAAATTTCTTCTCAATCGGTTGAAGCTTTAGAATTCAGTTGCAAAATTTGACCCGAACATACAAACATGCAAGTTGTATGGACGTAGAACGCTAAGGGCGTTCTCTAAATGAAAGTACACAAACATGAAGAAACAATGAATAATTTTCCACTCAGTTGTTTGTGGCTGGCTATGGACCTAGCCTTTGTTTGGGTCAAACAAATTGTTGGTAAAAAAAAACCATAAGGTTTTTCCTAACAAAATCGTTTTAAGTCATGTTAATGTTTTTTTATATAATATCAAAAAAACATACGGTTTTCTTTAACCAAATATGTTTTGCTGCAAATGAAGCCCAAATCCATAGCCCAAACCACATAGAATTGAGTGAAACATCATCCCTTAATAGAAAGCAAAACAAAAAGAAGCTCAACAAAAACGAAACCAATGAACGATAGAATACATTTATTATAGCAACAAGCACTGGTACTAACAAACATAGTGTCATGTGGCTTCCGTTGATTTCTTCTTGACTTCGAAACTTTTGAGGGGATCATTCTTCCGAGCCTGCCACAAGAGAAAATATTTATTGAATTGTATACTTTATTTCTTAACGGTCAAGTCGGTAGGGATCGACATGCATATCTTTCCTGATCAAATTGATGTTGTCATAAGAAAAGGTCATTTTATGTTTGTTTCTCATAAACCCTTTGTTTTTTCATAGTGAACTTCCAAAAATCGCAGTCTTACTCACGTGACTGGACGTTCACTAAAAAAAATTAGAATTTATAAACAAAAATAAAATGATAGGGTGATAGGTTTATACTGTATTCGGAGGAAACAGGGATCAAAACATTGATTTAGTAAATTTTCCATAGGATTGTGTCAAACTGTTAACAGGAAAGAAGAGCCTCTTTCCTGTTAAATTTAAGCAAATAAGTAAGTACCTGATACTTATGTCTCTTGTTGCTGCCGTAGTTGTGTTTCTTCTTCTTGTGCGGCGGCGGCGCGGCGTCCTGCGGGCGGCCCTCCTCGACCTCCTCGCCATGCTCGCCCTCCGCGCTCCGCAGCGCCGCCGGGAGCAAGTACTCGGGCACGTGGGCCAGGTGGGGCTGCAACCTAACATTCAAATATAAGCCGGTTCAATAAACAAATCTGAAATGGCGGCGCTTATTATGACCTCTCGCTTGCACACTAGTGCTCTAACTAGTGTACAAGCGAGAGGACATGATTTTAGAGACTACTTTAGATTTGTTTCTTTATTGAACCCTACGAATTGAACCTGTGGACATTTCGCTTGGGCGCTACCGTATTTCGGATGTCACGTTAAAAGGTCCCTATAGTTTCCTATAAGATATGTAGGGGGCAGTCGTTAGCTCATGTCGGAGGCTGCGTAGGAATCTTGTCGACCTAAAACTCTGACAATATGGGTTGTCCACATTGTAATATTATACATACTATACTGTAAATATTACCTTATTTTCTTGATCACTTTTATGTTTTTTATCTGAATTATCCTTTGCTGATGTAACATAATTTGATGTATTTTGGTATTTTAGTCATTATTTCGCTTGAAAATCGTCCGCTAAAAAATTGTAAGCATGTCATCTTAGTTTTCTCTTCATAATTCCATCTATTTTAGCTGAAATAACTAAAAATTTGGTTTGTTTACATTATTAATTTTTGCAATTTTGACTGACATGTTTATAATTGACACATTCAAATTGTCTAATGTCTTTAAATCTTAGTTATATTTTTTAAATTTTGTGAGGTTGAATACCTTTCTCAAAGGTTTCAACTATTTTTACTTGATGTCTGTAGAGGTTACATACCTTGTTAAAAAGTTTTAATTATTTTTTACTGGCTGCATGTACTTTTCTTAAAACTAAATTCAAAATTTGGGGTTTCGAAATTTAACTGGGAAAATTTGGATAAAAAGCGGGGTCCTGGATACTTTTGGTCATTCTCATTCTGATTAATCGTAGTCAGGCTCAGTCGGAAACTATACTCGGTCCGGTCTGAACCTTCTACAACTTGTTTTATTGACTTGGTTGACAACTTGGACAACTTGGAGCCAGGAAGCGCTGTCCCTTGGGGCCTCCAGAGGGGTACCTGCGAAGAAGATATAATTGTGCCCTCCCCTTGAATCATCGAGAGGAACTCAGGTACGCCGACTCTCCCTATTATTCCGGCGTACCGAGGGGGAGGTGCACAATACCTGTTCGTGGTATTTCGTCGAGCTGGGGACCTCACCGACCTGAAATCTAGATTCTTTTTTTTATCTACTCGTAATCTTGTTTGTAAATAAATTTTTAATTTTAATTTTATTTTTTTTGTTTATATTATCTACCTAGGTAATACTTGTAGGACTTAGGTAGGTACCTACATTGTACGTTACTACCATCGTAACGTTACAACATAACCGATATAAATTGACTCGAGCAGTGTAATTGGGGTAACCCGTTATGTTAGAGTATAAATTCAAATTGTTGTTACATTTTAGCAGATTCAATCTTATGACTTCGAATGATTCTCTGTAAAATAGTAATAATTATGATCGAAAATGGGCTAATTTTGCGGAACATATAATATAGCTGAATCGATAGCTAACGAGCTCTATAAGCCAATTAAACTCTACAAACCTTTTGACATATTTATTTTTATTACGAGTTCTGTGGTTATAATCAAAGTTATTTACCTTACTGTATGTAGGGCCTTATCTCTCCTTAGAGCGGCCAAATCCGTCGGATTCTCTTCGAAATAACCCTAAAAGGAAAATAGACATTAGAACATTTGATAACAAAAGTTAATAAGGGTTACTTTGGCGTGAATTCAGAGAGAAGATTAGTCATTCATCAATTAAGCATTCATAAATGCGTTAAGTATATCAAAATATGGTCATCATAGGTAATTAATACTTGATTGCCCTAGATTGACTAGATAACTAGGGCTAATTATAAAGACTGACTATAAATACTGCCTCGAGGGCTTAGTGGTTGCAAACTCTACTGCCGATCATGAAGTTCCGGGTTCCCTAACCCTTGGCTCTTGGTCCTAGCAAGCTGAAATTTTGTACGTAGTTTTAAATTATGACGTAGACAAGGAATACCCGAAATTGTTACCGATACAAAGATACGGGAATTACTAATAACGGGGGCTAATATACTAATATACTAAATCTCAGTCCAATGTAAAAAGTCACCTTTGTAACATGTAATCAAAACGCTAGCGAGTTCTGATACGACCCCAGCGCCATCTCAGCGCTGTTTTTTGTGTGTATGTTTGTTCCGTTATCACACTAAAACTACTGAACCGATTGGGATGAAATTCGGTATGTAGATAGTTTAGACCCTGGAAAGCATATAGGGTACTTTTTATTCCGATATTCCCACGGGAACGAACACTACGCAGCTAGTCACTATCGTACTTAATATTATAAATGCGAGTTTGTGACGATGGATGTTTGTTACTCTTTCACCCAAAACTACTGAACCGATTGGGTTGAAATTCGATATATAGATAGTTTAGACCCTGGAACAACATAAAAAGCACTTTTTAATTCGATATTCCCACGGGAACGAAGACTACGCGGGTGAAACCGCGGGGCTCAGCTAGTCACTATACATAATAAACGACGACTCACTGACTGACATGCGACGCAGAGCCCAAACCACTGATCATTGAGCCTTGAAACTTGAAATGTCTGGACGTGTGCTAAGAAAGGATTTTTAAATAATCACATTCTAAGGGGTCCAAAAAGGGCGTCAGTTTTAGTATAAAACTCCCATAGCGCGGGCGAGGCCGCTGGGTCTTACACTTGTATGAAATTTAATAACAGTGTAAATACCTGCAGTTTCTTACAGTTGATGAGTTCAGTTTTGATCTCCTTGAGCCGCGCCTCCCGGACGGCGATGCGGGTGACGGCGCGCCACGCGTCGCGGGAACGGTAGCGGAACCCTTCCACCTCTTCTAACGCGAACTCGTACTTTCTACGACAATGTACTACCGTGATCTATGACTATACTCATATTATAAAGAGAGAAACTTTCTATCACTTGTGAAAAGCTTGATTCAGTGTGAGCGACATACTCCTGTTAAAACGTTCACTATACCTATCCTTTCTGCTACGTGCGAAGCCGGGGCGGTCCACTAGTATTTTATGTTTTTATAGTCAAAGCGGTATATTCGCTTGAATATCAATATGGGCAGAAAAATTTCACGAGCGGGATTTAAACCCGCACCTTCCGCACTTATCCGCGTGGTGGGATTAGTATCTCCACGGTAGCTCAAAAAGAAGTTTTTACTTACGCGCGGCAAACCCCGGCGTGTTTCCCCGAAATCCCGGGCCCAAAAAAGCTAGTTATTAATATAGAAAACCAACCTGCGAAAGATTACGTTATATTTCAAAGAAGAATTAATATTGCATTAAAATATACTCACTGCAAGACTTTTTGTTGTTTAAACCCCTTGGAGAGATGTTCTTCAATGGCGTCCATCAATGGCTTCTCGCGTATTGACACGAATGTTAGCACCGAGCCCTATATGAACATCAAACATAGATTGTAAAAAAAAAAAAATTATGGTCTAACAGAACGGGTCTACTCACTGAGTATAGGCCTGTTTGAGTCGAACTTAAGGATAGTTTCGAATCAGGAATGAGGAGATCCGTAGACAAACCAAAGTCACCAACATAGCGCAGCGGATTAGCAAGTTGAAGTGGCAATGGGCGCACATAGCACGTAGAACTGATGGCCGATGGGGATATAAGGTTGGAGAATGGAGACCATGGACCGGCAAGCGCAGCGTAGGACGTCCACCCATAAGGTGGATAGACGATATGATAAGGACAGCAGGAACACGCTAGATGCAGGCCCCTTATAACCAGACTACATAGAAATCTATAGGGGATGCTCTGTTTTATGTTCAGCAAAGGACGTCCTATGGCTGAGATGATGATGAAGGATTGTGTGGTGAACCCATAGCCCAAATTTCGAAGTTCAACAGCCAATCAATGATCATAAACTGATGATCATTTCCCCTACGGTCCACTGAATTTTCGCAAAATCCCAAAAATAGAATATAAGGAAGATCAAGTAAATTTATCTTAGTTTACTTTCCGTCACTTGACGGTTTACCCTCCTACGCGACATTGTCAAAGTTGAGTTTGTGTTGGCACTTTCACAAGCCACAAAATAAGAATTGGATTGAATTGATTATATCGACAGGCGCAGTGCAGTGCCGCGCATAATTTTGAATTTTAAAACACTGGTTGGCACTGTACCTGATATGGGCAATCATCATGCTTACCATCAGGCACCTGATTTGCTCGTCTTGTCACTCACTATCATAAAAAGAAGTAATTTGACAATAATAATATAATAGTTGGCTGTGTGGCTCCTGGCTTTAAAATAGAGCCACCCTAGCTCATCTGGTGGGAGCCGTGAGACCTGGCAGAGGGACATATTCTGCGAGTGTGCAGCAGCCCTCTCCGGCACCAAGCATTCCAATTGCTGCGATCTCCCCGCCGCACAAGTGGTGATTACAGCAAAATAAATCGTTTATGGCTAGCTATGGGGGAGGCCTATGTTTAGCAGTGGACGTCCACCGGCTGATGATGTGATGTGAGTATATTAGTACCTGATTGTTCCCCCTAGCAGTTCTGCCAGCGCGATGCACATAGGATGGTGGGTCGAGCGGCGCGTCGAAGTTGACGACGTTGGCGACGTGCTGGAAGTCTATGCCGCGGGATACACCAGACTCTTTGTCCTTACGACGCTTTGATGTTTGCTGCAACAATACGTTACTATTGCACTTATGTTCAAACTAGCTTGGCCTGTGCTGTCTTCGTTCTCTTGGGAATAAAAAGTAGTTATCACATTCTGTATCAGGTCCAGTAGTTTTGTCATGAAAGAGTTACAAACATCCATCCATCCACCCACCCTCACAAACTTCCGCATTTGTAATATTAGTATGGATATCACCTTTTTCCTCTTCCTCTCCTCAATAGGCAGTATTCCCCCGTCAGGTTTCTCGAGCGCCTTCTCATCGGAGGCCACAATGATCTGGTACCGGCCTCGGTTGAACTGGTCCACTGACAGGCAGCGCACGGCCGCCGGCAGCTCTGAGTTGAGCACGCACGAGCTTATTTTGAACTGTTCTAGATACAGTTTTAGTCTGCAAATTGATAATATCTATAAAGGTGGTGATCTATTGGCGAGATAAACCTTAATTCGTCAACGAGCCGACAAGCCAAACCGTTAATGGATCAAAATCAAAATAATTTATTTGAGATACACAGGTCATATCGGTAGTTGGAATTAATTGCAATCGAGCCAGCTGTGATCAGCCCTAAAGGCATACAAATTTGGGTTTTAATATAATAAATTGTTAAAGACAAAGAAACTTATGTCACTCAAAAATATACATAAAAATACAATTTAAATTCATAAATATATTAATAAAGTCAATATTCAATTATTCAATAGTCAATGAGAAGTAAATTTGTCATTAAACAATATACAATTAACAATCACACACATATTATAAGTCAATATTCAATTATTAAATATTCAACTAGAAGTAAATCTGTCATTTAGAAACACCTCTAAACACCTTTAAAACTGCGGTCTTGTAGGTGCTCCATTAACGGTTTATACCTTTTGGCTCGCGGGCTCGTTGACGTTCCAACAGTTTTTCTCGCCAATGGATCACCCCCTTAAGACTTTAATGATTCCTAGTGAAAGATTCCTATCTGAAATTCCTAGGGAAAAATTACATTGAAAATCTGTAGGAAACTTCAGATAGAAGAACTGGAAATATCAAACGATATAAACATAACATAATATAATATACAAAGATTAGGCAGGGGTGTACCCAGGACTCGGTCCCATAGTAGGTACACCCACATTTCGCCAGTATGTTATTGGTCCGATGTCATAGGGGGCGAGCTAATTGCTATATACCGGGGGGCACAATTCCAGACTCCAAGCAGTTATTGAGATAATTCCTAATGGTAAAATCCAAATAACACTTTTGCCTGACCTGGGGATCGAATCATGGTCGGCAGTCGAGCTTGCGCCCACTACGCCACTGATGCAGTCAGTTGATCACAGACCTAAGTGTACATGTTTTGATTTGGACATGACTTGCAAAAGACGGGGCATAAAAATGCTATGATATGGAGGTTTATTGCCAGAAGTGGGATTTAGTAAGATGATGAATTTGTTAATTTTTTTTTTTATAATGATTTACAAAATCATAATATTTATATATTTCTTTTAAGTAGTTAACCCCATAACACAAACTTTTTGAGGATTGGTGGACATTAATTTAGTTATTATATTACGGTCTAAAATAAGGTGTCTATAAAATATTTCATAAGAATCCAGAATATTTTACGAACTTGTTTATTGTTCTTTAACTACGACAGACATTTATAAAAACTAGGAACTTTATCTACTATCAGTACTCACTTATAACACCTGTCCACAGTCCTCACAAATATAATAGTCTTCCCTCTAATTAGGTTCAGTTTCAACAGGGCATACAGTATGGCAGCCTTGTCATCCTCCTCAGCAAACAGGTGGTAATGCTGCAGCTGTGATGATGGAGCCAGCTCTGGTTCCTCCAGTTTGAGGGTCACAGGGTTCCGGAGGACTATCTTCTTCAGGCTCAGGACGTCGTCTGACAGGGTTGCAGAGGCCAGGACTGCTTGATAGATTTTTGGTAGATGACTGTAGATTTAATCATCGGAAGATTATTAATGTAAAGTAATTTGTTTCTTAAAGAATTATGGACAGCTCTTTGTTGTTAAATGAATATAACAGATAAAAGTGAACAGAAATAAAAAATTGGCCAGTTATATCAATATTAGTACAAAAATTATGTTGGCAGTCTAATGAATAAACATTCAGTAATGTGATTGAATGGGCAATTAGATAATCAGTTGGTCAGTTCATGGGGAGTAGAGACATTTGATGGTCACTTTGATTGCTTTTTTGGTACTGGTTTGCATAATATTAACTATGGGACACCCCTGAGCAGCAAGCACCTGGAGTTGGATCTGCCTGGTTAAGAAGAATGACAAAACCGACACAGGGCACCCTGACTCCATGAGCTTGTGGCTCATAAGCTACTTTTCATTCCAATATGCTCAAGGGAATGATGTCTAAGCGAGTGAAACTGCTAGACGTAGCTCCAAAGAGCGAGATTAAGATTGATCTTCCGGATCAAGTTTGGAGTTATAATTGCCTGCTTAAGCAGGCAATTATAACTCGATGTCTGTGCGTCTGCCTCAATGTGTGCGATGACTGCCTCGGTGGCGTAGAGGGCGCATGCTTGACTGCCAATCAAGAGGTCCCGGGTTCGATCCCCATGTCAGGCAGTGTTAAATATTGGATTTTTCCAGTAGGAATTATCTCAATAACTGCCTGGAGTCTGGAACTGTGCCCGGTAGATGGCAATAGGCTCGCCCCCTATTACATGCGACCAATAACATACTGACGAAATGTGGGTGTATCTACTAAGGGACTGAGTCCTGGGTACACCTCTGCCTACCCTTTCGGGAAAAAGGCGTGAATGTATGTTATGTTTATGTTATGTCTGTGCGTCTGTCCGTCTGTCGAGACCCTTTTTCTTGGGAACGTGTTGAGGTATCATGTTGAAACTCATATCAACAACTCACGGTCCACGGTCCCATGATGCTGTAAAAAAATGAAACTTCTTAGTCAACGCAATCAAAAGATACAGCAATTTTACCACATATTTCCATACTTTGCACAATGGCCTCAAAACCTCTAGAATACTTACAGCACTTCTTACAAAAATAAAATTGTGATTACTACTATGCGAGTTGAATGGGTGTACCAGCACAAACCATAAGGTTTATTGGTGCAACAAGATTATAAAAAAATACCTATGTTTACGGCATCAGGTATGGAGCCCTACACTAAGCCTACTACTACCAACTACTTACCTAGGTATATCTTAACAATTTATTAATATACAACCCACCTAAGGCAAAGCACACTTACCCCAACAATTCCTTAACCTCATCCTCATAACCAAAGGAAAAGATCAAGTCAGCTTCATCTACAACCATGACAGCCAAATCTTCCTTCAACCTCATATTTTTAGCCTTCAAATGTGCCAGAGCCCTGGACGGTGTTGCCACTACAATGTCGGGTTTGTCAGAGAGGAGAGACTTTTGTATGTGCATGTCGCTGGAGGATATATCTATGCAACGGACCTCACGTGAGCATTTCAATGTTAAGTCGCCTATTACTGATGATATCTGGAAGGTTTTTGTGGCATAAACTCATTTTGTTCTAGACTTTTACATTCTTAGCTAAGTTATATCAATTTATGTTTATTGTACATCATATAGGTCACGTCACGGTTTAATAGCACTCGGCAAAAGTGGAGGGGGGCTTCTAAACCTTGACGCGACCTGTACTAATGTACATATATAAAAATATATATATGCCCATAGTTTAGGGCTGGCATAAATAAATTTACCACTGTTTGTATGTATGTATGTTTGTCTTATGATAACTTGAGAGCAATTAATCAGATTTTGATGAAACTTTAAATAAAGGTAGCTAACAAGAATAGAATTTTCAAGTTCATGAATCATATTGGTTAAGGCAATTCAATGCTAGATAGCTCTGGGTGTACTTAACTCACTGTATCATTATATTGCACAATAGAGATAGTTCTGAGAGATTGTTTACTTAAGATCGTGAGGTCTTAGATTAAGGCCAACTACTAGTATTAGAAGTGAAGACAATATTATTATTACATGCTATACAAGAAAGTCATTCCCTCATCATCATCATCATCATCATCTGAGCCGCAGGGAGACCACTGCAGCACATAGGCCTCCCCCATAAGGGGGGTAATCCCTAATCAAATAAAAATATAGAGAATTTTATAAATACCTGTCCACACAATTCCTTACTTGGTGACAATATCAAGGCCCGTATACACTGATGTGTGCTGGTATTATTCAAGTTTAATATTTTCTGTATTATAGGTATAGTGAATGCCGCAGTTTTTCCTGAGCCTGTCCTAGCTCTCATTAACATGTCTTTGCCTTCTAATAGGAGAGGTATTGCTGTCTCTTGAATTAGTGTCGGTTCTGCCCATGCTAGTTGTGATATAGCCTGATAAAAAAAATATCCCACCTAAAGTTTATGATGTAAAACATAAAACATCTGGCTTCAATCTATTTTGAATTATTATAAATTTAATATGAATTATATATTTTGACTGACTCGGTGGCGTAGAGGGCGCATGCTCGACTGCCAATCAAGAGGTCCCGGGTTCGATCCCCAGGTCAGGCAGTGTTAAATATTGGATTTTTCCATTAGGAATTATCTCAATAACTGCCTGGAGTCTGGAACTGTGTGCCCGGTAGATGGCAATAGGCTCGCCCCCTATTACATGGGACCAATAACATACTGGCGAAATGTGGGTGTATCTACTATGGGACTGAGTCCTGGGTACACCTCTGCCTACCCCTTCGGGAAAAAGGCGTGAATGTATGTTATATATTTTAAGGCATAGAGTACTTTTACGGTGTCGAACCGCAACTTGTACTGTAAAGTGTAAATATTGTGAAATAAAAATATCCATGTGTTGTTTTTGGTTACCTTTAAAATACGATCGTCTAGTTCCATTTCGTGGAACATAACCTTCTTCTCTTCGCCCATGTTTGGAGGGATGTGTTCTCTTATGTTGCAGTAAAATAGAAGATAAATTATTTTTTATTTCAAGCTAGTTTTTTTCATTTTTCGTCATTTTTATTTACAACGTGAACGCTCTCGCACAACCCACAGATCACTATAATTAGTACTACGTACACAACCACAGAACACAATACCCTCGCACAACTCCGCACAAGTTTAGCACAGATCACTATAATCAAATGACCGAATAAGAATGAAATGAACTAAACTTAAAGTTTCCTAGTTTAGTATCGCCATATTCAAAAGACATGAATTCCGTATTTTATTCAGAAATTCATTAATAATTCAAATCAAATCAAATCATATCATTTATTGCGGATAAGGGTAACATGATAAAGATGTTATGTGAACATAGGATCGCCTTATTCTAACATACGGCATGCAAACATAGGTATTCTTATTCTTATTATTACAATCATATAGATTAATGTTAATGTTAATGTTAATTAATGTTAATGTTATCTTTATATAATGTTATATATATGTTAAAATTATCTAAATGTGCTCTTTATAGACTGCATCTGCTTATTATGAGCTGCGTAAGATTGAACCTAGCATAAATCCTACCTTATAAAAATCCGTAAACAAACATCATCCATATTGAACTTCCAAAATATGTACAGAAACCTCAGAGTAAAGCCGGGTCTACAGCTAAATGTTAGTAACAAAACGTTGTTATCTAACCGTGTTATATAACTCGTCCACAGCGACTTGACACCGAAAATTTTTTTGTTAGCAATTATCATTTTCTAAAATAAGCTCCGTACAAGGGCAAGTGTTTTCTTGTTTAAAATCCATTGATACCGACTCACAATATGCTACAGTCCCTAAATAATAGAAAATTGCTAAATAGTTTAGGCTACAAAAGGAGATTATGATTTTCAAATATCCAGCAGAGATGTTGACGGCACGAGCGCTAACAAAAAATGAACTACGAAACCCCCCGCAGGCGAAATCGGGTGATGTTTTCCATCCGCGACGGATAAAGCCGGGTCCGCAGCGGCATGTTTTTGTATTACCTAACACAATAACATGAAAAGTGGGCGTGGTTTTGGTGTTATATAACAGAATATTGTTATATAACACGCTAACACGTAATCCGTCGCGTTAGTTTAAAAGCTTGATATTTGTTCGGAGCAAGTATGTGTAGTAGAAAGTATTTATTTTAAATTTGGCAACACACTTTATGAAAAGTCATTATAATCAAATTTCATCTTTTTTTTTAAATTGCAACACTAAAAACGAATGAAGAGATTAACCGTGTTGTTTCTACATCGCAGATTATTTCATTAAAACGAAAATAATTTGTAATACAACCAAGTCCACCTAATTGTGCTCATTTTGGAAACATCATCTGCACTAATAATGTTGGAACGTTACATCTCGACCCGAAAACATGGTTTTCAATGATGTGACAGATCGCAGTTCATTGCCTTATGTAAAACTTGAAATGGTGTTTCTTCCGTGAGTGACCGAATTATTCAGGTGTTAGTGATCTCGTGAAGTGTAAATAGTATTAAAATGTCGAATTCAACGGCTCAAGTGTTGATGCGGAAGGGGAAGAGAGGTGCGGCTGCTTATATTCATGCGGATTGCGCCAGTGGTTCTCCGCAGCATTTGGGTCCTTTGCTGGACGTTCTACTGAACCCTAGCAAGGCTATCGACGAGTGGGAGACGATAGACTGGTGCCGGTGGCTCCTGGCCGGCGGCAGGACGCCCGACGAGTTCGCCGCCGTCGGTAAGACCATCTATGAAATAACTGTACTCTTTAGTTTGAACTCTTTGTAGGTTATGTGTACTGTTTATAATTTATGTAGATGTGGGCACAAAAGATGAAGACATTATTGAAAGATCTATAGAGGGTCAATATCTTGACAAGTAACTTTATAGATCACAAAGTCATGTTGTCTCCTTGTATTGGAAGTTGATTCTGTTAATATTGCTAAGCCATCCTGTTTGCGCCTCCACAAGTGTCAATATGTTTTCCATCTTCCATGCCCACATCTATACACTGGAGATTATACATTTGGGCACAATATTTGTGCAAATTTCAATATATTGCAATGACCTTCCATTGTTTCTAGTTCCAAGTACTTAAGGAAGTAGGTAATCATTTTTATTTTTATTTCTAAAGTTGATTGATATCAGATTGATAGCTGTGTAATAAATTGTAGTAGGTACTTAAATAATTAACATATAGTTAACATAATATAGTTATAACATATATATTGTTATAATATATAGTGGTAGTATAATATAGTGTATTGTTAATATAATTACAGTTTATTTTATTCTGAATTACAGTGAGTGTTACTCAAATTATTGACATAGTTAACATTATTCAATTACCAAGTATTTGTGCCCCTTTTGAATATTTTTTTAATGCACTACACCACTACACCAATAATTGGTGAAAAGCTGGTATGTTAATTTTTATTGGCTAAGCAGCACTTGAAAAGCCACACAAGCAGTAATTTTATTCCAATTTAATTGAACATAAATTCTATTGCACCTTGTGGTTTCACACGCTGTAAAGTACCGTATGTGTTAATCCAGGGTCTAAGCTCTGCCTGGGTATACCGAATTGCAACCTCATTAGTACAATAATTTTGGCATGATTACAAATAAACTTAGTACCTATCATTATCATCAAAGAAATAGTCTCTGCCTACCCCAACGGTAATAAGGCATGACTGTATGTATGTATGTATGTATGTATCATCATCATTATCTCAGCCATTGGTAATGATGGGGCTGTAAAGTTCTTGAATGGAGACCACGGACTGGCAAGCGTAGCATAGGACGTCCACACACAAGGTGGACAGACAATCTGATAAAGACTGCAGTATAATGCTGGAGGCAGGCCGCTTTCAACTGGACTGGATGGAAATCTATCGGGGAGGCCTATGTTTAGCAGTGGACGTCCTATGGCTTAAACGATGATGATGATGTTGATAATATAATATTAGTGGGACTAGCTTAAAAATAAATAAACACAATCAATTCACAGCCATTTCTTATTTCAAACAATGTCCTAGATAAATTAAACCTTCAACCCAAAAAAGGCAGCATAAAAAGATAACATTTGCAGATGACAAAATATTCCATAGTAATTATATATCAAGTATTTACAATAAGTACCATTATTGGAGGTAGATAGCCTTGACTGGCTGCAATTGTCACAGATGTTGTGCAACCTTGTCACAATGACTCATTATTAATGTCAATATTATGTTACAAACATGGGTCAAGCTGATTATTGATTAAGTTAATTTTGGCATGGTGCTTAGTAGACTAATGATTTTTATTAGCATTGCCTATAGGTAACTATTTAATATGTTACATCTGAAAAAGTAGTTTTTACCATTTTACAGCCGTTCAAATCTTAAAAGTACCATTTAATGTATCATAGAGTCAAGAAAATTTCAAGCCAATATAACATTGCATAGGCTTAACTCACTCAATTTAAATAACCTTGTCTGTAAAATCATGAAATTATGAATTTTATCACAAGATGTGCAATTAATAACTAAATTTAAATTCAAGCAAGGCAAAACAAGAAACTGTCACTGCTTAGATTCGACCGGCCATAGTTATTGTTGAATCTTTAGAAAATTGAGAGACATTTTTAGCAGATGAGAAGATGGGCAGCAGCATCCTCTGCGTAAAACATCTAACTTTACTCGCCAACCAACCTGCCAAGCATGGCGAGTATTGGCAAAACCCCCTTATGGAGGAGGCATTATTTCCAGCTGTGGATTTCCTGACGCTGAGATGATGATGAATAACAAATTAAAACTGACAATCATACATCACACTCGCAAAACTTTAAACACGCTGACACAACCTGGGTGTGTGTGGCAGTGGAGAGTTGGTGTGGTGTGGTGCAACAGTATGGCAGGCAGACTCGGCAAACAATCTTGCTTCCTCCCCCTGTTATTCATCATCATCATCATCTCAGCCATAAGACGTCCACTGCTGCACATAGGCCTCCCCCTTAGATTTCCATCCAGTCCGGTTGTAAGCGGCCTGCATCCAGCGTGCTCCTGCCGTACTTATCAGATCGTCTGTACACCTTGTGGGAGGACGTCCTACGCTGCGCTTACCAATCCGTGGTCTCCATTCAAGAACTTTACGGCCCCATCTGCCATCAGTTCTACGTGCTATGTGCCCTGCCCATTGCCACTTCAACTTGCTAATCCGCTGGGCTATGTCGGTAACTTTCGTTCGTCTACGGATCTCCTCATTTCTGACTCGATCTCTCAGAGAAATCCCGAGCATAGCCCTCTCCATAGCTCGTTGCGCTATTTTGAGCTTACTTATAAGGCCCACAGTCAGGGACCACGTTTCAGATCCGTAAGTCATCACTGATAACACACACTGGTCGAAGACCTTCGACTTGAGGCATTGAGGTATTTTGGACGAGAAGACATAGCGTAGATTTCCAAACGCTGCCCAGCCTAGTTGGATTCGACGATTGACCTCTTTCTCGAAGCTGAATCTACCGAGTTGGACTACTTGTCCTAGGTAGACGTACGAGTCAACAGCTTCAAGAATCGCGTTTCCAACCGGTACTGGGGTCGGCGCAACATGGGCATTAGACATCACCTTCGTCTTGTCCATGTTCATTTTAAGGCCGACCCGTTGAGAAACTCGATTGAGGTCTTCGAGCATTATGCTGAGATCTTCCATCGATTCTGCCATGACTACAATGGCGTCGGCAAACCGAAGGTGAGTGATGTATTCGCCATTAATATTGATGCCGTGTTTTTGCCATTCCAGAAGCTTGAAGGCGTCCTCCATTGCGGCGACTTCATCAGGCGTGACCTTTCAAGTTTGACGTCAATATTCAATGTGCCTCTTACAAGTCTGTGATCACTCCCGGTTTTCACCATGTGGATCACGGAAACATCATTGAATATATGTCTCTTGTTGGTCAAGAAGAAGTCTATCTCGTTTCTCGTGGAACCATCGGGGCTCAACCAGGTACATTTCCTATGAGGCGGCTTCTGAAAGAAAGAGTTCATCAAAAAGAGTCCCTCCTTCTCCAGGAAATCGGCCAGCCTCTGTCCCCTAGGGTTCCGTTGCCCATATCCATATTGCCCCACTCTCAGCTCGCCATCGCTTTTCTTGCCTATCTTTGCATTAAATTTGCTGTTATTCATAGTTGAGGACAATAATATAATAATTTAGTTTCTGTAAACAAGGTCAACGATAGAATGGACCCCACCACTCTGTGGGACGCATAGCCAGGAAGCGAGAGAGGTTCTATTGAACAGCTGATCTTATCCCGGAAGTTGTGGATCAAAACGTTTTTTGCCTTGCCTTGTAATTTTTTATTAAACAAATTTTTCAGTTGGTGCAAACTGTGAAGGGCAGTATTATAATAATCAGTTCTTCATCAAACATTGAAAAAATGTTTCACATAAATCAATTTTACGTTAGGTAGGCTTATATTAAAGATCAGTCTTCAGCAGAATAACATAAGATCACGCCTTTTTTCCTAAAGGGGTAGGCAGAGGTGTATCCAAGGCCCAAGGCCCTGTCCCATAGTAGGTACGTAAAGTTCCTAGTTAATAAGGCATTTCCCCCTTTAAAAAAAAGGGTAAGTACATTGCCAACAAGGCAAAAAACCAGACTCCAGACTGTAACCATAAACCACAAAACACTGAAACCTTAACACGTTTTTGAAAACTTCAAAAATCAAGTTGAAATTGATATCAAATACTAACAGATCGATTTTAATGATTGCCTAAAGGCTCTTTATACTTATGTCAAATAAAAACTTATAAAAACAAAAGTTGTCAATAAAACATCGTATAAATACCTACAAAGCAAACAGCAAATTATGGACTGTCTCCTTATATTTAACGACTTCATAAGAATGCAAATTTATAATATCATGCAAATGATCACCATAAACTGACAATTAACGAATGTTGTCAAAATAATGCCACGAGTCACAGATATTATGGTTTTAATTAGGTACCTACTCAATATTTTATGTTCATATCTTAGGTATACCTAAACAGGGTTTAAAAACTAGCTCGAAGCTTCTATGGATCAGCTAAAAACCTAGCTGGACACTTTCTATTAAAAGTAAATTAATAACAAAATAAATAAAAGATTATAATCTAAAATCTAAAGCATGAACCCAGGACCCAGGGTAGCAACGGTGCCAAGTGACGGACATAGGCGTCCACCTTAAAAGCGGTGGTGCGACGACCTTACTGCATATTGTAAAAGGGTGTGCTATACCTATAAGTTCACATTTCCGGAAAAGGTCTCATCAATAGTTTGTGGCATCGAATACTTAATAACCTTATGTTTGTACAACGAATGTTCACACTTGCGAAGAATGGCTTGTCAAAACTTCGAATTACCAAAAAATGTATCGGATGTTCTCATCTCATAGAAAGTTTGATAACTAAGGAATGCAAGACACGCCTACCGAAAAAAATCTCTCAACCCTTTAATAACCCCCTGAAAGAAGATTAGAATGTATAGAGGGAGGTACTACTTTGAAGGAAAGGTTTCATGGCAAAGAAGTTGGATTTTTCTGGAACTTTGACTTTTTTGTTTATTGTTCGTCAGTTTACATGGTAAATCCATGACAGAGCTAATAGGGTTGAGGTATCGCGAGCTTATTATAATTTAAAATATTAGGAGCTCTGCGGATTCATACATAACATTAGCTGCTATTTAAATTCCACCTGATGAATGGTCATCTCTAAAATATACTTTGTCGAGTCACGAGACCTTCTGAGTCACGCTTCGTCTCAATCTCAAGGCTCCAACCTTTTAAGCTCTCGACGTTTGCTTTTCGCATGTCCGTTGCAATAAACCTGTGCGTTTAAAGATAACACCACAATGTTTGCAAGTGCAATGACTCTGGTGTCTTTTGTACACGGCGGAGTAGCGGTGGAACAAATAAATAGTTACAGAAGTCCGGCTTTAGCTTTTCGGTTTTATAACTTGCACCGATACGACGCGCCGAATACTTGAACGAGTATACAAACCTTCTACTAGAACTATCCAAAATTTTGCCTTCTGCACCTTATTAAAAAATCCTTTATGTTTATCAAAACCCGATGATTATTTTAAGCACTTCTTCTTCCTGCCCTTATCCCATTAGGTGGGGTCGGCACAACGCGTCCTCTTCCGCTACTCCAGACTATCATCCGTCATCTCCGCACTCATACTCATACTCATACTCATATCTTTGATTCACACAGTTCATCCAAGTCTTTTTACGACGTCCCCTCCTCACATTTATACCTAGTCCTTTTGGCCACTGACATTCATCCCTCCACATAACATGTCCATTCCTGGCTAGTCTTCCGCTCTTCAATTTCTCAGTCACTAGTGCTACTTTCAAACTTACCCTTACATACTCATTCTTGTCACTTCTCTCATCCATCACAGCATTCGCATCTCTTAGGCTTCATGCCTTCCACATTTTACCACCGGCGTGTTTGCGCCCCTTAGCTGTACCTAGCGCATTCCTTCTGTACCTATACATTTTATACCGCGACGGCCGTCGACCTCCGCCAACAGCTGATCGCACACGTGCCAATACTCCTTACCCCTTTGTTTCTGGAAGAACGCAGCAAAAACCTCCCGTTGGCCGTAACTCGTGACTAGCTACTAATTAGATGATCCTACATAGTGTAGTAACATTGCCCCTGACTCGTGACAAATGTAGTCTAGGGCGTCATACATAGTAGTACCGGCACGTGTCTTGAGCACAGATTGATATTGTTGAGGGACTCAATGCTTGTAAAATCTTGTTATCTCAAATTATGTGTAATAAATATAACTACCTGTATATTTTCGACTTTCGAGAGTAATCGACATCGTAGTAATGAATGTAGTACCTATGTAGTGTAAGTAGATGGCTAGATGGAATCCTATCATTTACTTTAATATTAACTGATATGATACAAATTGTATTCTACAAGTAGACATTTTTCTAATCTTGTAATTATTTTTTTGGACAAGATGTTCAGATTTATGGCCAGCAGGCCTACCATCAACTTATAGGCTAGCAATTCAATTCCGACTCTATTCAATTTAGGTACCTAAAAAATTTCATACCATCAACTCATTAAGCGACAATCGCATTTGAATCGTATTACGTCAGAAAGAATGAACAAAACGTTGTCTCTGGTCCAACTTTCCGCCGCCGAGCGAGAAAAAGACAACGCTATATAAAAATCTCGTGGTCTCATTCAATGGCCGCTTCGTTTTGAAACGGCATCTTACATAAAAATCGGAAATTACCGGATTTTTTTAGACCCCAATTTTATATTAAGTTTTGCGAATAAAATACATTAAATTATTTTTTAATTTACAAAATTTTATTTATTTAATATTTTGGGTACAGTGTCTTCCCAATAATGCTTGAATTTCCAAGATTATTATACGAAATCGTAATTAAAATTTTTGAACGAACTAGCCGATGTCATCCTTAATATTTTTTCTAATTCTTGTCATACTTTACGAGCGCGGTAGTTTTAAAAGTGGAATTATTAGTTTGTGTTTGGCGTTTGGAACAAAACAAAGTTAGGAAATTTATAATGAGGTAAGCTGTTAGTTTATGTTTTCTATATAATTAAGTGTTTTGGATATTATTTAGCGATTCGTAATATCAAACCTCAATAATAATTCCATGTCCACTCAACAGTGTGGAATTCGTGTACCTTTACCTTTCATAAGTGTTTTTTTTTATACAGTGAACAATCTCGTCAAGTGGTGGCACGAAGGGTTACGTACCACCAGTTATAAATATTGTGGGAAGCTTTAAACTCTCATCGAGAACATCTTCAAAACATAAGCATCTTCGTTGATGCACTCCGTCAGCTCAATTAATAGTAGTTCGTCAGACATACTATTCAATATTCAAACAACTCTTGCGTACGACGTTAGTTGATTAGTATCTTAGATATTATTATGTCACAGAGTCACAGTTATGTCTACTTATCGACTTTAGTCTCAATAATGAAAATAGCACACTTACACTTACAGAGATTTAAAAAATACACGGAAATTTGTAAAAACGATTCAGTTTGGCGAAACAAAACTAACTTTTATTGAATCGCTAGATTTGACAGTTATGCTATTCAGTTCAGTCGTAAGGAAGCATCATAGTACGAAAAGAATGAACGAAACTAAGCTTGCCATTCAGTTTAGGTTTTATTTTGGCGGGAATTTTAAACTGATCGGCTTAACAAGGTCATGGTACGAAAATAGCGACGCAGTTCAGTTTAGGTCCTAAACTGAATTGCTTAACTAGTTGATGGTAAGCCTGCTGTTTGTTGCCTCCCATTAACACATTTTTATAAGTTCTGTAGATATATGTATACAAAGCTTTCTTGTTCACATTGTGTATTAAAGACTAAATCTGTTATGACATGGGGCAGCGACGCAAATTGAGCTTTGACTTCGATAGCAGAAGACGTTACTGCATTTTTGTCTTCGAGGTCACTTGCCAAAACCCAGCTTGAATAGCTTTTAGATATATATCAAAACTGTGCTTATTTATTGTGCCGGCATTTGTTCATCACGTACTGCTTACATTGCAGGCTCAAGCCTTCATACGGCCTGACAGTCGTGAAGTGATTTATTAGTTCAAAAGATCACGTTTGGTTCACACAGCGTAACGAGTAACGATAGTGATATTATTTATTATTTATACTACTTTAAGCCATAATTGAGCAATTATGACTAAAAGACTAGTAGTTAGTGTCATTGTAACTGAAATTTAATTATTTAGTTTTACTGACATTATTTTATTTTATTATTAATGTGACAATGTTGAATAAATTAGCGTTTCGATATTAATTTACATTGACATTAAATTGAACTTCCGCAGTAGTTAGTAGGTACTCGTAGTATGTACTATTGCCTACTCATACTAATAGGCAAAAGGTCGTGTAGATTATTAACCCTGACTTTTTTGGATATTATGTATTCTTAATGCAAAGAACTGCCTCGGTGGCGTAGAGGGCGCATGCTCGACTGCCAATCAAGAGGTCCCGGGTTCGATTCCCAGGTCAGGCAGTGTTAAATATTGGATTTTTCCATTAGGAATTATCTCAATAACTGCCTGGAGTCTGGAACTGTGCCCGGTAGATGGCAATAGGCTCGCCCCCTATTACATGGGACCAATAACATACTGGCGAAATGTGGGTGTATCTACTATGGTACTGAGTCCTGAGTACACCTCTGCCTACCCCTTCGGGAAAAAGGCGTGAATGTATGTTATGTTAATGCAAAGAAAAAGTAAAAACCTTTTTTCAATGAACAATTATGGAAGTTAACCCTACCGGCTTCGCCTTCCCGAAATTTCGTGAAAAACACAGCGCAATTTAGATTAACATAGCCCAACAAAGGAAAAATAATATTGAAACGTGTTTAACTATTTTATTTAGGTTCTTCCAAAATTATATTTAAAATTTATCGTTGTTGGTATTATGAGTGTATGTTAAATGACTAGAAATGGATCTTCTTTATTAAACTTCTTCATCTTTGAATCCTCAGTTAATACATCCCTACATGATATTGTAGTGGTAGGCCTCTTTTGCAGGGGGCCGCCTGGGGAAGTACCACACCTTTGACAGTTATTCATCCGCCAAGCAGTAATGTGCAAATATTACTGTGTTCCGGTCTGAAGGGCATTGTTACCACCGAAATTACTGGGCATGACGAGTTTCTACAACAAATATCTCAGGGTGACAGGTGCAGTGCACAGAGGAGATGAAGGGTGCAGTGCAGTGCTGCGCAGAAATTTGAATTATAAAACATTGGGTGGCACTGTGTCATGATGCTTACCATTAGGCACCTGATTTGCTCGTCTTGTCACTCACTATCATAATAAAAAATATATAGGTACCTAATACAAGGAACACACCCTTCAAACTAGTCTACATCAAGCGTTGCGTTATCTGTCAAGCGTCCCTAGAAATATAGAGTACAGAAGTTAGAGAACGTATCATAGTATCAGAGCAAGTTTGAAGTGAACATCGTTGCCCCCGTGACGGCCAGTTCAACCACCTAACAATAGTTGATTGTATACTTGCGCACGCGACCGTTTATTGATGGCTCCCGCGTTACATACTAACTACTGGATAATCTACACCACTGTGTGTAATGAGTAAACCAGTTACTAATTGGCTAGGCTACCGCTGACCACTTCCATCATCACGCGCAATAAATACGAAAATTTGTTTTATCGATCTTGATCAGCCTCTTAGTAGAATACTGGCTGTGCCCAGCTGTTTCACCTGCGTTTTTTTGCAATACGTTCTTCCTATCTATCGCTATATCAAAATTCAACAAAATTGATTTAAACGTAAAGACCGTTTGTCAAATTTCTTTATTGCAAAAACAATTACTGAACTGAATGTTTAAATAAGTTAGTGAAGCTTAGATCCTAGAATCTTAGAACCCAGGATATAAGCTTCTAACTAAGTCATATGTATTTAGTTCTAGGACCTACACAACACATAGGTTAGCGATAGGTTCTTCTTTTCCGCGGAAACCGCGGAGAGTAGCTTGTTGAAAGGTAACTGATAAAATACGTCCAGTAAATTGTCAGCTTTCCTATAAAGTTGATAATTTGAGAGATTAAAAGAAGACTTCTCGATAAAACTTACGAGTATAACCGTTCGTTAGCGGGATTACATATTTCACCATAGGAACTATACCATGGTGTATCATTAGCCCGTCGTTATCTAGAGTTAGTTTGTCTATGGCTGATGGCTGTGCCGCCAGTGCTCGTAATTATCTTATAACATACAATTTACAGATGATAATTGCTAAACTAAGTCCGTTGACATTTTGCGCTTGGTGAAATTGAAAAATTAAAATTACGGTTAATTGTAGTCAGCTTCTTCTGAAATCGGTGTGTGCCAAGTGTGGGTGTCTTGTCTGGTAGCTCAAAAGCTTTTGACTTGACCGACAATACTAGATATTAGATCCACGGAACAAGCTGTTTGACGTGCCGTGCCTAAGCACGGTTGTGAAAATAGCACAGTAGGAATAGCACAAGATAGGCTGATCAAATTCATTTGTATCCAATAGACCTTGCAGCTCTTTTGCATGTGTAACTGAAGCTAATGATCTACCATGCGTTCGAAAAGCTACCTTTTGGTAGTGGTAGGCCTCTCTTGCAGGGGGCCGCCTGGGAAAGTTCTGCCAGTTACATCCGCCAAGCAGTAATGTGCAAACATTACTGTGTTCCGGTCTAAAGGACAATGTTACCAGTGAAATTACTGGGCATGACGAGTTTCAACACTAATGTCTCAGGGTGACAGGCCCAGTGCAGTGCCGCGCAGAATATTTAATTTTAAAACACTGTGTCTGATATGGGCAATCATGATGCTTACCATCAGGCACCTGATTTGCTCGTCTTGTTACTGACTATCATAATAAAAACCTCTGCAATAAAAATTTACACAAGAAACCTGTAGGGCTTAATTTCTGCTGCAGTTTACAGTATTTGGTTTGATTAGTTACATTTGCTTGTTGGGAAGGTACCAGGCGGTGACTATGCAGGATTATTTAACATTATAATGAGTCTGATAATAAATGATAAGTCGTAGGTATGGAGGTATTAGGTATATGTAGGTCGTAAAATAAAACAAGTTATAAACAAGCTGCCAGAAAAAAGTTGGCCGCGAATCAAATCAAATCTACACCAAAGATAATTTTAAAATATCATGAAGAAAGGCGGTTAAAGAATTGATTGGTCAAAGAATAATTTTGTAAATTATTTTATCAATACAAAATCGTGTATGAGAATGACTCAGTACTGCGTACTTTGTATTGTGTTTAAAACTAACCAATAGGTTTTAACGGCGTCAAATCGTGCCAAATTTTACAAACAGTGCTGATTTATCATTTTCAACGAGTGGGTTAGGCGTGATTTTCTGGTGTTTTCTGAGATTTATCTATAGTGCCTAACCTACCTACTTGGCACATTTTTTTTAATTTATTTATTTGGCGTACATAACAAATTACAATCACTTCAAAAATAAATTTAATTATAATAATATGTTCTAGATTGCAACTCAAAACGATGTTCACTCAGAAAAACAATTAGTATCGAGTATCGAGCGAACAAAATAATATATGACTTAAGTATCTAATTTTACATTATATAATATCTTATATATATAAAAATCTTGTGTCACGATGTAGGTATGTCACGAATAAACTCCAAAACTACTGAACCGATTTCAATCAAATTTCACATGTACCCGTATTTTGGTCTAACTTACTGGATAGGATAGTTATCATCTCAATTATTCGCTTATGTCGTGAATGTAAACGAATAAAATGTATCAATTAATTGTTTCTTAAGCAAGTGTTTATTTACTGTTTAATAATAATAATAATAATAATAATAATTCATTTATTTCAGGCAATAGTACGTATAACAATAAATTATACGCACCAGAGGCCCATATTAATAAATACCTTACAGACTAACATACATAAAAACATAAACTAAAACACCTAGGTAGGGATAATTTTCTGTCTCGCCTCCCTAAAGCGCCGGAACACGATTCCTGCAGGCCAAAATTCGGGTGCCAGGAACATCTCCTTATATTTCACCGGAAGCCGGAGTACGTAGGACTTGAAGTTCTGCGTCCTCGTTGACTCCAACCTCGACAGTGAGATCTGGGAGAGTTCCTGTCCTGGGACTCGTCCTTGGCTCTTCTCCGTGATGTAGCGTACTACCTCCTCACCGGATGTGCTCTTCTCAAACCGGGAGAGATAGATCGCCATTATGGGCTCTGCGACTCGAATAGTAGTCGCAGCGGGAGCGGTGCCGCGTTGGTTGCGTACTGGTCGAAGTCGACGCTTCCTCTTCTCCACTAGGGTGAAGCCGCCCTCATCGACTTTGTTCATCGGCTGGACGGGACCTGGCGGGAGCGGGCTGACATGTGCGGCCTGTGCACAGGCTAGCTTGCACGTTGATTTGCGTTGCTGCTGCTTTAGGTTTAGTTTTATGAAGTTCTCATAGATGGCGGTGTACGTTGATTCATCGATAAAATTCTTCAATATTGTTTGACATCTAGGTTGCAAATACACCCAATAGATGGCGCTGTGTTCTGTTTCTTAGAATATAAATTCTATTACTTTATTTCACGTAATATTTATTTATGCTCACGATATAACCGTATTATTTTAATGGTTTGTGACTGATATTTTTATAATTATACTGCGTATTATTTAACAATATTATAACCATTAATAACAAAAAAAAATGTACTATTTTTGTTAGAGAATTATTAATGTCTTGGCGCCAAATTTTAATCAAAGTTTCAAGATCTGGCCATCAAATTCTATCGAGTCGCCATCTCTGGTTTGAATGTCCAAAGCTTTGGTATCTCATTCGTTCTCGAGACCTCCTCTGAGCGTAAACAAAGCTCCCTCTCGAACCATCGAGACCCACTATTTCGAACAATCGATCAATCGATTCTTCTCGAAGCATGCGAACTAGAACGTTCGGGAAATTCAAGGTTCAGGTATAAATACTGGCGCCGAGTGTCACCGCAGTTCAGTTCCTTTTTAAACGAGTGAATTAATACTAGGTATCTCCCGGAAAGTGATAGTCTCAGTAAAATCTCCACGCATTTTGTACAACAATATGAATTTTTCAATTGAGTACTCCAGTTTTATTTTAAATTTAGGTAATTCGATTTTACCGGGTTTTATTTCCTCAGTTGCGATTAGAGAAATAAAATATGGCGGTACGAAGTTCGCCGGGTCAGCTAGTAGTTATCTAATTTGGTAGGTACTTGTGAGAAGCATTCATTACCTAGGTACCTAAATAGTTGCAGAAAGTGCTTTGAACAAGATTCAAGTGGCATATAAATTATCCGTTTTTAATTAAGCAATAATATACTTAGACTTAGGCACTGGTAGCACGCCAGCTGTCTCCCAATGAGGAAAACAGAAAGTCTAAGTATTCCTAGAACTTGTATAAGGTTCCTGTACACATTCACGACCAGTCTGTTGACAGGTTTAGGCCTGATAGAACGGGACTTCGCGATCATTGCAAGCTCACGCGAATACCAGCTTACGCAAAATTTGGATGCGGTTTCGCGACTAATACTTTATATCAGTCTAGCTAGGAAACCAGGTCCCAGGGGATTAGAACGACACGGCAGATACGCATTGTTCGGGCGCGTAAGAGAAAGAAAACTTATCTCCGTATCATGCTGAGCCTGCGGACATCAGTAATCAGTATGTTTGATCGCAGATTCAAGCGACTTAAATTCGCGTGAACTTGCGATGATGGTTTTAGACATCTTCTTTGTACCTATTATGGCAATAAATTTAAACTAATGTGCAAGATGGAGTTATTGTTGAAGATCGTCGACTGACTTTGGTTTGGTATACGTGGCTCTGCTTGTTATGGTGCAAAAATGGTTCCATTTTTAGTCATAATTCACTATGATTGTATAACTACAGAATGTAATGTCGACCCATATGGCGGATTGCCAGACACCTGATTTCTATCAGTTGATTAACTTTAAATACCTACCTAGGTAGTGACATCATTATACATGTGCTAATCAAAAACCCTAAACATCTGCCTACAGAAGACAGCACCTATGAGTTCCGCTAATTTGGAATTTATTTTCTTTGGCTGTATGTCAAGTCAAGTGGGACATCTTTATCTAGGTTAGGAGTTAGCGAGAGCATTTAGCACATGCAAAGTTATGAATGTTAGAGCTTCTATATCTGATAATACTCTTTGTGTTTTACCTGTACCAATAATTTGCTAGGCCAGCCTTTACATTGCGTAAGCACTTTTACTCACGGAACATAAAATAAGGATTCATTCAGACATAAATCTTCTCTTGTTAGTGTGCCATTAATGATAATTTTGCATTTGCAAGAGTGGCTAAGCATACTTGAAGGATGAAATTGTCCAGCGAAATTACTTCTTTTTCGGGGTCCAAACAATCAAATCGGCTCAGTCTCAAACTCAAACTTAAACAGATTTATTCAAATAGGTCATAATCTGACACTTTTGCACGTCAATGAAGATAAACAGTACTTCAAGTCAAGTCAAGTCAAAAAGATTTATTCAAATAGGTCACAATCTGACACTTTTGTACGTCAATGAAAATAAACAGTAACGAATCTACCGTGCGTTCGGAAAGATACCTTTACAAGAAGAACGCACAAGAAACTTGTAGGGCTTAATTTTTTCAACTGATTGTTTTACAATATTTAGTTTGGTTACACTCGTTTGTTTAGAAGGTGCCGCGTGGTGGCTATGCGGAAGTTCCCAAGCATCTTTGTCCTCTATGTACTGATTTACATTATAATAAGCATTCTTTAGTAAAGTAGATTTTATATAGGTTTTGAATTTACCCTCTGAGAGCCCCGTTATCTCTTTTGGGATTTTATTATAGAAACGTACACTATTTCCTAAGAATGATTTTTTATTTGTTTTAGATAATCTAAAGCTAGGTATAGCTATTTTGTCTTTATTCCTAGTATTAAAATTATGGAGGTCACTATTTAATTTGAATTTATGCAAATTTTTACGCACATACATGATGTTCTCATAGATGTATAAGGATGGTAGGGTCAGTATGTTTATTTCTTTAAATAATTCCCTAAGGGATTCGCGTGGACGCATCTCATAGATGGCACGAATCGCACGTTTTTGTAGTATAAAGATGGTTTCTATATCTGCAGCTGACCCCCACAACAAAATCCCATATGACATTAAGCTGTGGAAATATGCAAAGTAGACTAATCTCGCCGTGGCTATGTCCGTTAGTTGCCTAATTTTGTAAACCGCGTAAGCTGCAGAGCTTAGTTTCCCTGAGAGCTCGGTGATATGAGTGCTCCATTGCAGTTTAGAGTCTATATGTATGCCAAGGAACAAAGTTTGCATTGTCGATATTGAGTCTTTCACCGTCAAGAACTATGTTCGGTTCTATACTTCTGACGTTAGGCAAAGAAAATTTCAAACATTTAGTCTTTTTCGCATTCAATAACAGATTGTTTGCTGTGAACCATCTGGATATACTTGCTAAAGTATTATTAACATGTGTGAGTGAGGTATCCTTCCTATCAACTTTAAAAATCAATGACGTATCATCGGCAAATAGAACTATATCTGCCAGACCTTGGACCATATAAGGCAAATCGTTAATATATGCCAGAAACAGGAAAGGACCCAAAATTGATCCCTGTGGGACCCCCATTTTGACAGGAGAACTAGCAGATGTGATACCATTGACGCTTACCTTCTGCTGCCTACTAGATAAGTATGATTCCACCAAATTCAGGGCATTCCCATGAATTCCATATACTTCTAACTTGCGCAGTAACGTGCAGTGTTCTACACAGTCGAAAGCTTTGGAGAGATCACAAAACACTCCAATGGCATCCTGTGAACGCTCCCAAGCCTCCAAGACAAGAGTCATGAGATGACAGCCCGCATCGGTTGTTGATCTACATTTGGTGAAACCATACTGGTTAAAATGTAATATGCTATTTTTATTGAAATGTGACAGCAGTTGGTTCAGCATCAATTTCTCAAAGATTTTACTTAATACTGGCAAAACAGAGATTGGCCTATAGTTGGAGGGATCTGTCTTAATTCCCGATTTAAAGATGGGAGTGATTTTACTTATTTTCATTAGTTCCGGAAACGTGCCTTTATCTATGCATAGGTTGAACAAGTCTGCTAAGTAAGGAGCAATTGTGTTTATTATAGAATCTAACATTTTTACAGATAGACCCCAGAGATCCTCAGTAGCTTTAACATTTAAACTCTTGTACGTCTTTTTGATATCAGTTAATGAGATGTGTTCAAACGAAAATTTAGCTATGGTGCGTTGGAAGTTTTCTTTAAGAAAAGCATCCGCCAAGTCTGGGGATGAATCAAGTGACTTGGTCGCATTAGGGGCTATGTTAGAGAAGAAATCAACAAAAATATTAGCGACCTCCTCAACATTTGTAATGTATTCATTATGTATTAATAATTTATATTCAGTATCTCTTCGTTTATCTTTACCTGTCTCTACATTTATTGTTTTCCAAACTGCCTTAATTTTATTGCTTGATCTGCGGATTTTGTCTCTAATATGTATGGCTTTTGCTTGGATGCAAACCGCTTTAAAAATTTTTGAATAACTTCTAACATACTCATGAAATGATTCTGAATTAGAATGGGCTTTATCACTATACAACTCATACATATTATCCCTACTTTTCCTGATTCCCTTGGTAGCCCAATCACTAAATTCTAATTTCCTATTTATGTGTAATTTCTTTTTGGGACATATCTCATTGAACTCCTTACTTATTACGGAAAATATAGTTTCATAATTGAAATTAGGGTCTTCCTCAGAGACAGCGACATTTACCAGTTTTGATTCTATACTATTTCTAAGCTTTTCTAGTTTAAATGTTGTTAGAGGCCTATGTTCAATTGTTAGTTGTTCTTTAGATTTTTGACATAAAAATTCTAGTGAGAGACCCTTGTGGTCAGACCTAACGCCACTCGTTATTGACAACTTCCTACTTTCGCAATCAGTATAGATATTATCAATACAGGTTAATGAGGTGACTGTAACTCTAGTGGGCTCACAGAATAGGTAACTCAAACCGAATGACTTAAATAAACTAGTCAATTTAATTTTATCTGGAGAATCTGACAAAATATCAATGTTAAAGTCACCGCATACAAGTACTTGTTTATTACTTTTACAAATTTTGTTTAAAATTAATTCCATAGAGGACATAAAAGAAGTGAGATTCGAGTTCGGCGGCCTATATACACATAAGATTATGTGCCCGTTCACTTCTACACAAGCCACCTCGCAAGTTCGTTCCACAGAACAGCTGACAATGTCAGTTCGCTCTTTATATTTAATCGATTTTTTTAAAAGTATAATCGAGCCACCTCCTTCAGCAGATGTTCTGTTGAACTTACTAGCCACCTGAAAATTAGTTACATTAAATGACATTTTTTCATTTTTTAACCAAGTTTCACAGAAACATAAAATATCATAATTATATTTATCTACTAGTAATTCAATATCGTTAATTTTGCCAGAGAAGCGGTTTATATTTTGATAGAATAAAGATAATGTACTAGTACCACTCTCTGTTGTCTTAAAATTTAGTTTAAATCATTTTCATTTTCCATAGTGTTGTTATTATTAGTACATATACTAATCACTGTGGAGTCATTTTTAAACACCGTTATATTACATATAACTGAATTAATATTATAAGCTACCAATGTAGCAATCATCAACATACATTTCTTCGAACAATACAAAATATTGTCCGGAGTCAGTTGAAAGTTTTTGATAAACTTATTCATGTCAAAAAACATTAGTTTGTCACTATGACGAGATGTCAGATTATGAAATAAATTGTTTATCATATGAGTGTGTTTATTTTGAGTAGAAGTTAATGATGAAGAGTATGGTAAGGCACACAGCATAATCTTAAAACAATTTATTTCAAGGAGAGAGGTTATGTTATTAATAACCTCCCTTCTATCTACACCTATACTTTGCCCTATTAACATTACAATAATTGTGTTTCTATCTATACTATGGGAACTATTCCTAATTTTGTCACATATTTGTGTGTAAGATGCACCGGACATGCAATAATTATAAATGTTATGATTACTCTCATTGCACAACAGAGAACCGAAATCTACACCAATCTGGTCTGAAAAAACAAGTACTTTAGTCCTACTATGTTTAACGATACATTGCATCTCCCTCTGAGCCGCTCGCACAGGAACAGTACATGATGATAGTGAGGTGGTCACCTGAGGCTCACCTGACTTTGTCTGCAATTCCGAGTTGATGCAGTCTACATTACTAGTAACCAACTGGGCCAGTTCTATAGCATTATATAGTATTATAATGTTCTGCTAGCTGAGTTTGTAAGGCATTATAACTGTTGAAAATATCCTGCAGTGTTTGTTCTCTGCGTAGCAGCTCAGAGCGTAGTTGCAGTATGTCATCATCATACAATTTTCTTGTTATTTCTAGCTCCTCTATACAATTTTGGAGTTGTTGATCTAGTAAAAGTCTATTTTTTATAAGTCGGACATTTTTAGTAAAGTACTTCTTATTACACTTCAGTACTGAGAGTACACTACTGAGTCTACCGTGCGTTCGGAAAGATACCTCTACAAGAAGAACGCACAAGAAACTTGTAGGGCTTAATTTTTTCAACAGATAGTTTCGAATGTTTTGAAGAAATCATAAAGTATCTTATGGAGATATCAAAACCATGCCCAATAAATAAACCTAATATTATGTCTCCATTGTCCACAGTCCGCAGCTACGACAAGCACGACAAATGCGGCCTGGTGTGGATACCCCGGGTGGTCGCTTACAGATGCCGGACCTGCGGCATATCGCCGTGCATGTCCATCTGCCGGGAGTGCTTCCACCGCGGTGACCACTCCACACACGACTTCAACATGTTCCTGTCGCAGGCTGGCGGGGCCTGTGACTGTGGGGACAAGTCTGTTATGAAGGAAGACGGGTAAGTGTCTTATACACCACGTTATCAGTTTTCCAGTGTCTCCATTCTCGTTTGTAAGATCAGTTATCTGTCAACGCCTTTTTAATGAAGGCCTGGGAATGGCAAGGGTTCTTTCTATTTTTAACCGAAATTGATCTGGATTAATCAGATTAACGCTAACATCCATCTGGAATCCTAAATTCTTGGCATGTGTGACGGGTCGCGTCACCTTTTTTTGTTGCAAGTGAAAAATTCGTTATTCATACCTTTTCTTGCCTGTTGAAATTTATAATCCGCCGCTCTCTGTCATACCGCACCCCATCGTTGCTCCGTCTAGACTCTAGACGCTCAGTTGACATACTAAGAGGTAGTAGTCTAGTATAGCCATAGTATAATAAAGTATGGCTATAGATAGACCTTTTCAATAAGGACGTTTCTCGACTCCATATTCCCTTCCTCTCCTCCAGCCTCTTTCAGTGCACTTGCGATAAGTTGGTTATCCTTATCATAATTATTATTATTCATGATAATAAAAAATGGTTATAGTGTGTAAGTCGGTGAGTACCTCCTCATTGGTTAGGCAAACATTATCGATAAGTGTGAATTGGCACACGGCCCATTTCTAAAGCCCAGAATTTTCGTGCCTACAATGTTTCGTCCAGCAATAAACCGCAATCTGGAATGTGGATTTCTACTGAATGACCAGACACTATGGTTATTCCATTGATAAGGCATCTAGACTTAATTATTGAACTTAAAATACATATCGACCCCTTTGGGAAAAAATTATGTTTTATCTTTCTGCTGATGGTTAATGGACAAAGTTGTTATATATAACCTGATGGTTAATGGACAAAGTTGTTATATATAACCTGATGGTTAATGGACAAAGTTGTTATATATAACAACTTTGTATGACTATGTACATTATAACTATGTACTATGTATGTACTATGTACTATGTACTATGTACATCTATAACTATGTACATTAACCATCAGCAGAAAGATAAAACATATTTTTTTCCCAAAGGGGTCGATCTGTATCTTAAGTTCAATAATTAAGTCTAGATGCCTTATCAATGGAATAACCATAGTGTCTGGTCATTCAGTAGAAATCGATTAGTTTCAAAATCGATCCTCAGGAAGTGCCAAGTCATGTAGATTGGAAAAGTTAACGTTTATTGACAATTTGACTCAGTCGCTTGGCCGGTATATTGTGGGGGCGGGATGACGTCACCACCCGTCATGACCTCTACAAGTTTGTTCAATCTATATATATTAAAGTAAACTGTGTCATCGCGAATCGCGAGGCGAACAGGAACCGAGCCTACGCATGATATCTAACCTGTTTATAATGGACTTAGCGGCGCTAGTGTTTAACACCAAGGACTGTTGACGGCAACTTTGTATGGTGGAATATTTATTTCTACATTTGGTCGAGTTTACTATATGTGTAGTATCCAGTCATGGACTTGAAGAGATTAAGTTAAGATACAATGTATTGACCATTGACTAGCTATAACAAGAATCGTCTTTTATCGACTTGGAAAACCTTACATACACATTTGATACCTATTTGAGCTTTTTGTCGTGCAATCGCGTAGGTATGAAATTATCATTAAAAGTACCATTGCTTCCTTATCTCTAGAAACTGGTCTTATTTTCTGTCTTTATACTTACTTAGTTTTTCTGCAAGTAAAATATTCTAAAAATATAAGGCGGATCAGGCAATGGAAAAAGGCTTTTAAAATCGGCACGACCTTATTCGGAACTTATTCGGTTATTGTAATTAGTCTTATCTTATACATAATATACTACCTATCCCAACTTTCGCCTTAATCCCATACATCCAAAAATGTAATCTAATGCTTAAAACACATATACCTACTTAATTCCTACATAATATAGGTACCTCCATACAAAAGTATACATTTTAACTCTCGGAAAGTTCAAAAACTTACCTATCAATGTCCCAACCAAATCGAAACTTTTTCATATAATACCTATTATATTCCTGGGATAATATATTCTGTAATAATTTAAAAAATATATATTAAGTACGTATTATTAATTTTTAATTTATTGTATTAAGTATTGATTTGAGTGTAATTATTGACATGTATGAAATTATGAAAAGATGTATATGAATTATAAAAACGATCCTTGTGCCAAGATACAGTCTTCCTTCCTATTTTCTTTCGGCGCAAACTTTGTACATTCCAATTCTACAGTCGTATAATACAAAATAACAATCGTTACAGTTAGGCATTGCACTTGACCCAGAGCTGGTAACCTAGACCTTGGCAGTTTGACGCGGTACCACAGAATAAATAATAGTACTTACGGCGGTACCAAGGCAAGGTGACCCTTTCACGTACCCGGTTTATAAATATGTTTCGACGTTTGTTATGCTGGTTTGTATACTATAGGACCTTTAACTTTCGTGAGCAGTTTGCATCGATCTTTGTCTTTGTTTGTTGGCTGCCTCGGTGGCATAGTGGCCCCAAGCCTCTGCCGATCATGAGTCTCGGGTTTGATTCGTTCATATAATAAGAGTTCAATTCCCGGGTCAGGCAAAAGGTTTTATTGGAATTTCCATCAGAAATTTCTCAGTTGCCTGGAGTCTGGAATTGTGCCCGATTGATGGCAATAGGCTCGCCCTCCATTACATGAAACGAAAAACAAATTGGTGAAGTGTGGTGTACCTACTATGGGATAGGGTCCTGGGTGCACCTCTGCCTACTCCTTAGGGAAAAAGATGCGAGGTTATGTTAAGTAGACCATTCCACGAACCTTAAGTCCCTTTGAACTCTATGGACCAATTCTTTGTTTTTATTCTCACTCAAAGACAGGTTTGAGATCTTAGCCGGTTGAAACCGGTTTCTTAATATCATCAATGTAGAAACTAATTCATGTGACAATATTATCTACGAAGCGAATTCTAGGGCTGGTGAACTAAAGTACATAAGTCAAAAAGTTGTGTTTATAACTTCGCAAAATGTGAAGAATTCGGAAGATTGAAAAGGTGCGTCAGTAGAGTTCAAATAAAAAATATCGATGTACATACACAAAAAACATACAGACGAACATCTCCTCCTTTTTTGGAAGTGGTCGGTTAAAAATGGATGGTTTTGACTTATAGTGGAGGAAAATTAGGTCAAAATTTAGCATAATTAAAGGTTTTTATCTATTGGGATATGAAGTATATAGAGCTAAGTTAAAATTTAACTACTCACCTCCCCCTCACCGCGTGAGCGTCACCTGCTCGCCAAATATGATTTTAGATCCCATCTAATAGGGGGCGACCCTATTGTAATCTACAGGGCCCAGTTCCAGAATTCAGGCTGTTATTGAGAAAATTCGTAATGGAAAAATCCAATAACACTTTTTGCCTGACCTGAGGATCGAACCCGGGACCTCATGATCGGTAGATGGAAAGCAGATGAAATACCATGGTATGGATCCAGGCCACCATATTCGAAGCCGGACATATTAACACTAAACCATGGACGCCGTGTTCCTTGTTCACTCAGTTAAATTAAATAGTGTCCTGGAAACTTCGGTTGTCATATCCCTACTCCTGCTTACGACCGTTTAAATAACAATGTACCCTTAAGCTAAACCGGGCACCGTTGACCTTTCGGCCGACCGTCCCGTCCTACGAGACCTTTGCAGACCTTGGACTTGTAACAATTAAACCTACGCTAACCTTTTGAGACAGTTTCTTTTGTAACGTTTTCAGTGTATTAAAAATAGCAGCAACTTGGCGACTAACGCTTAGAGCTATCTTATGTAATAATGATATATAATAATATAATATAATAATAATAACTTGAAAACAACCTACATTCCAAGTTTCAAATCTTTAGGATCAGTAGTTTGGACTCTGCGTTGCATGTCAGTCAGAGAGTCATTTAGGATTTTATAATATAAAGTGATAATTATGGGGCTAAAGACACCCATTGTATACGAGATAGTTTTACTCCCGAGCTTTAGCGAGAGAGTGAATAGAAACCGAGTTATAATGGGTTTTAGCGCCGTGTGTAATAAATACTCTTCCTTTCACTGCGATTGTTAGAAATTACCTCATTAATTTTTCATCAAAACATTTTGGCTAATATCCTATTTAAATGCAAAAAAAAAATGTCGTTGGTAACAGACAAGATAGAGATTGAGGATGTAAAGTTAATTTAGGTTAGTACCCCGCTCTGTTAATCAACTAACAATGACGAACTTTTCGAGCAAGAGGATATATTTTGTATGAACTGTCATGGATTTGTATTGTTGATCGTCAATACTAACATAACAGCGCTTAGCTACAACGACTAAGGCCCCAATACTGTAAGTTCACCTTAGTTTAATGATGTCTCAATATAAGTAACCGATACTGTTTCGGTGGTGATTTAATGGAAATAAAAAAACCAATCAAATTAGCTCCATTTTTGAGAAGCCAATACCGCATTTCCCCTTTTCTTTAAATCAATGAATAATAACTAGTATATTTTAAAATTAAAAGAGAGAGAGAGAGCGGAGTGGATCAACTGGTTTAATGCAAACGGCAAGAACTCTTGGTATAAATAAAATATAATATATCCGAAAAACACAAATTACATAGTAGACATCTTGACTTTTCTTGTATTTTTCCATTAGGAATTATCTCAATAAGTGCCTGGAGTCTGGAACTGTGCCCGGTAGATGGCAATAGGCTCGCCCCCTATTACATGGGACCAATAACATACTGGCTAAATGTGGGTGTATCTACTATGGGACTGAGTCCTGGGTACACCTCTACCCAGGCCTACCCCTTCGGGAAAAAGGAGGCCTATGATTAAAGTTAGATATAACAAGCTCGAGCAAAACTTGATGAGCTCTCGGAAGTTATCCGTTTTGAGTTTTCACTGTGTAAGTACGTACACCGATATAATATAATATTAGTACTGCACAACCATAATGGTTAAATACTCTGCACATTGCGTTTTTTATCATCGCCGACGACGCGCAATACGGCGCCGTAGATTTTCAAAAACTAGTGGGTACTGGCACAGATAATATTAAGTAAATCTTTGGGTACTGGATTGTGTTCGATTTGCGTTTAAATCTCGTATACATACAGCATCTGCGCATCGCGTCGTCTGCGATGATAAAAAACGCAATGTGCACAGGCTTACTACAGAGAGATCATCAAGTTCTACGCTAGTTATAGGTACCTAGGGCCAAACCACAACAAAAACTAGAGTCATAGTTCTATCGAAGGTCAAACCCTAAGAGCTGAGTAGGTGACGTCATTGCATACGGGAACCCTCTTATTATTTTACCAAATTGATATGATCTTGATATGAGTATTATAAGGTTGATGTTTTTGTTAATATAGAAGTTCTGAGAGATTTGGAGTTGTGAGATTTTAATGAGTGGAAAGATTAGGGATCTTTATCCACAGTTTTTGAAGATAGAATTTAGATTGATGATTTTAAATTGCTTTTGATTTAAATTCTCTTGAATAAATTATTTTTGTCTTGGGCGGGTTAAGAAGCCGGCCCATGATGGCATTATGATTAAGCTATCGTCAGGGAGTTACCTTCTCTACCCCTGGTTGCCTAAAGACCGGCTAAAGGTTAACAGATCCAGAGGACGGACAGCATTGTCCTCTGCAAAAAACCATCAAACTGCGCTCGACAACCGTTAAGCAATAGGACAATGTAGGCTAAGAAATAAATAAATTATATTTTGACTGGCCGGTTGGCTCAGCCGGTAGTGCCCTTGCCTACTTAGCCGCAGGTCCCGGGTTTTATCCCCGCCAGGTCAACTATTTTGTGCGCATGAGCATGTTTGATCTGTGTCTGTGTGTTATAAGCGTATACCACCGCCACCATCAGGCGGCCCGTTTGCTTGTTTGCCACCTATGACCTATGGCATAAAAAATACATAAGTATTCATATCAGTCCTCTGGATACCATAGTCCGGGCTTCTAGCCTAGTTTGGGATCAGGTGACAGTGTGAACATCTTACATTTCACCGGAAGCAGGACTTGAACTTCTACGTCCTCGTTGAGTCCAGTCTACAATGATATCTGAGAGGCTTCCTGTCCTGGTACAAAATGTTCTTATTATAGATGTAATTGTTATTCAGGTTCTGCAGCAACCACGGCAACAAGTGTCCTCGGCCGGGCACAGCACCAGCGGAGCTGATGTGCGTCGCCGAAGCTATGATGCCGCGCCTCATACTCCGGCTGCTGCAGCATTTTAGAGAGAACAGGTACGTTGGAAACACACTACAACCGGCGGTGCTACATCTTTCCATCCCTAGTCAAAGACCCGCCAGATTTAAGATATGCCGGAAAGATGTGCTAAGTGCACAGACAAGTCAACCTAAATGACTGCACGATTAGAATGAAAACAGTAAAGTCGTCAAGTTTTCTAGGGTTCCATACATTAAAAGGATCCCTTATAGGATCACGTCGTTGTCCGTTTGTCTGTCTGTCAATACTCTTTTTCTCGAGAACGCGTTGAGCTATCAAGTTTAAACTTATATCAACCTGGACCAGACTGGAATAACATATATACTTTTTATACCGATATCCCCACGGGAACATACTACGCGAGTCAAATTGCGGGGCATAGCTAGTAGATCATAATATCATGTCTGCCGTAAACATTGAATCGAATGAGAAACGATTTTTTTTTACACATCGTGCCACACTTGCGTAACAGGGATTATGATCAGTGGATATCATAAATTATGATACGATAATTCTAACTAATCTCTAAGTAACTAAATGCATGTAAAAGTTTCACCTAACTACTTTGAATGTTTTACCTAACTACTTCTGAGTAAAAACGGTTATTGCAAACGCCAACTACCTAGGTCTATAAATAGTGTAAAGAGGATTTATATAAAGGCTACGAAAACCTCGAGACCGCCTATACGGCTTCTCTACATATAATCGGTTTAAGGTTGCTACTGTGGATTTATTTAATTACCTATTGGGAGATAGTGTTAATGTTTAAGCCATTCAGTATAATGATTGAGATTATTATTCGTTATTCCTATTGTGAGGAAGATTTTTTATTTTGTACCCACTTAATATTTTATGTTTGTATGTGTATATTCATTGTATAGACTTCCGTGTATTTGGTTTTATCTTATACTAGATGTGAGCGAGACGGCACGTCTTATTTCATTAATTTCATTCTCTCTGCACACCCAGTTCATCCACTTTTCTTGAAGGTTTTGTAAATGGACGGGAATATGCTAGGGGTTCATGAAGTTACGCTCTGATGATAAATCTCAGCGTAATCGATGAAGATAGCGATTCCATTAACTAGTATTCTTTATCCCTCTAATATTTTAATTCGAAAGTTTATGTTTGAAACACTTCACAGCAAAACTACTGCACCGATTCAGCTGAAATTTAGTAAATAGCTAGCTAAGACCCTGTAATAACACACATAATCATTTCAACGGGTGAAACCGCGTGGCAGTTTGTTTTTAAATGAATCGAATAAGTTCACTAATAATCTTTTGGTTCCAAACAATTCTAGTAATTGTTAACTTGTAATTGGCCTTCTGTACTTGTGTCTTTTCTATTTAAATTAATAGAATAGAATTTTATTTCCCAAACAACTCATAATATGCTACATGAACAAATACATCGTATTAAAATTAATAGTTTACATAACAACAAGCTTGTACAGCGAGTCCCAAACTAGGCGGTAAATAAGTTTTTAAAGTAAAATAATAAAAATAATAATAATTGGTTTGTGATATTTTCAGTAGCGGCACACAAACGACCTCAGATAGCTACAGGATAGCGGTGCAAGAGTGTGAGGGCTACGTCAAAATGTTGATGGAGTTCAACAATATGGGAGACCTTATGCGCTCCGCCATGACCAAGGCATTGATTAACCCACAGGTAACATTATTATAATATATATTTTTCGGTAGCTGACGACGATTGTAGGCATGGCAGAGTTGATGGCAGATCTCATCATGATGCTCAAAGATCTCAATCGGGTTTGTCAACGGGTCGGTCTTAAAATGAACATGGACATGACGAAGGTGATGTCTTTTTTTTTTTTTTTTTTATGACAGTGAGTGACAAGACGAGCTAATCAGGTGCCTGATGGTAAGCATCATGATTGCCCATATCAGACACAGTGCCACCCAGTGTTTCAAAATTCTGCGCGGCACTGCACTGCGCCTGTCACCCTGAGATATGAGTTGTTGAATCTCATCATGCCCAGTAATTTCGCTGGTAACATTGCCCTTCATACCGGAACACAGTAATGTTTGCACATTACTGCTTGGCGGATGAATAACTGGCAAAGGTGTGGTACTTCCCCAGGCGGCCCCCTGCTAAAGAGGCCTACCACTACAATAACTAATGCCCATGTTGTGCCGACCCCAGTATTGGTTGCGAACTCGGTTCTGGAAGTTGATAAACCTAGCCTTCCAACTCGGTAGGTCTAACTTCGTGAAAAAGGTCAATCGTTTAATCCAACTAGGCTGGGCAGCGTTCGGAAACCTACGCACGTGTCTTCTGTCCAAAATACCTCAGTGCTTCAGCTCGAAGGTCTTCGACCAGTGTGTGTTACTAGTGATGACTTACGGATCTGAAGCGTGGTCTCTGCTTGTGGGCCTTATCAGTAAGCTCAAACTTCGCAACGAGCTATATAGAGGGCTATGTTCGGGATTTCTCTGCGAGAACGACTACGAAATGAGGAGATCAGTAGACCCGAACGCATAGGGCTGGTAAATCCAATTGTAAACAATTGCATGCCGTGATGAACGCGGTGAGATTTCTAACTTACATAAGAATACTTACTTAAGCATTTCTTACTTACGTAATTAAGCACAGTACCTTACATAAGTATTGTTCTTAAAGATCTTGACAAAGCCCTTTTGTTATTTGATTAAAAAAAAAAAATTTCTTAACAAGTCCACAATGTTGTATATATATTTGCACAGATGTACCGCAACCTGATAGAGCCTCCGTTCCCTGAGACCGAGTACGGGTACTACATGTGCGAGTCCAACAAGATGTACGAGAGCGCTCTAGACAACTTCCCAGCGCCTGAACCGCCTGACGAGTATGTATTACTGAAATTTTATTCACTTAGTAAAAGCGCTACTGAGCGCTAAAAAGACTATCATGTTATGTGTAACAACACATTATTCTAAACTTTAAACCACAGAATACTTAAGAGACAGAAGGGACACTCCACAAAATCATTTAAATAAATAGCGACTTTAGCTCCGACGCAATAAAGTGCAATTCGAACAGCGCCTAACTAATTATAATCGTTATACTAGAATTATGAAATATGGGAGTTTTATACCGAAACTTTGACGCCCTTTTTGGACCCCTTAGAATGTGAATTTTCAAAAATCCTTTCTTAGCACAAGTCCAGACAACCTACATTCCAAGTTTCAGGTCTTTGGGATCAGTGGTTTGGGCTCTGCGTTGCATTTCAGTCAGTGAGTCATTTAGGATTTTGTAATATATAGTGATTAACATGCAAGCTGCCTCTCCTTCTATCGCGTATCTTTCTATCTTTTCTGACTAGCCCATAGAAATTGTACCGTCAAGACGGGCGACCCGGCTACTTGTAGCTTCAGCGGAGTGTCCCAGGCCAGCTTAAACTTGAACAGCCAATAAATAAAATAATAATGAATTCCAGATATCGCCACCTGCCAGCCCTAGCGCCTCGCCTACAACACAACACATTACTGGACGAGTTCATTTTCTGGACGTTCAAATATGAGTTCCCGCAGAACGTGGTCTGTTTCCTTCTCAACATGCTGCCCGACCAGGATTATAAGGTGTTAACCTTATTTTTTATTTTCATGAAAATATAGTAAGAGGAGATAATATTACATTGTAAAACAAGGGGCTAAAGATACTGTAGAGTCTCGACTGTTTTGAGACTCTGCATACATTGTTTTAATTGTTAAGTTATAGTTAGAGTTAATAGTTAATTGTTTTGTTTGTTGTTGAGTACGGGTGCGCGACGCCGGGACGATTAGTTTAAAAATGAAAGAGCAGTGTGCTCTGATCGACGCCTTTATTGGTACTATTGGTTTTAAAAACTTATGGCTAAAGAAATCGGTAGAGTTATGTTAAGTGTTAAGTTTAGCGTGGGAACTCAAGTGCTCTGTATGGTGATCCCATACAGATACCCATTGTATACGAAGTAGTTTTAGTTTCAATCTTAATATCATCAAAACATATTGGCTAATATTTTATATGTGCGACACCAAAAAATATTGTCTGAGTGAAGTTGAAAAGTTATTTTAGTCCCGCTCTGATACGCAACTCCCCTCAACGCCCGTACGCTCGCACACATATGTGCACGCTTGTACACGTTATGTTCTAGTAGTCGGAGTAGGGTATTGCGCGCCCACGATTGTATGGAGTGACGGGAGTCTACTTGTATGTATGGCCAGCACTAACGCGCGCTAAGTACGCGTTCTATTTGGCGAAGTCATTTCTCGCGTCATAAATAAATAAATAGCTGAGCTTAACAGGAAATAGGACCTCTTTTTGACACAATCCCAATGGAAAATTTACTAAATCGATGTTTTGTATACCCCTGTTTCCTCAGAATACAGTAAACCTACTTGATATATTTATATCCTGATATTTTAAAGATGAAGTAAAGTATGTCCCTATAACTTTATTTTTGTTTATAAACGCTACTTTTTTTTGTAGTGAATGTCCAATCACGCGAGTAAAACTGAGATTTTTGGAATTTCTCTATGAAAAAATTAAACGTTTATAAGAGAAATTAAAATGACAGGGACATAGGTTACTTCACTATAAAAATATCAGGATATAAATTTATAGAATGGGTTTATTATTTTCGGAGGAAACAGGGGAATACAAACCATCGATGTGGTAAATTTTTCATAGGATCGTGTCAAATTCCTAGAAGGCCGCGTACGCTCTTTACTTTCCGTAAAAATACCAGGGCATCATAAATCATGAAGCGGTAGTCGCACAGTTAAGTGTAATCCAAAACATTTGTCCCCAGGAGCACCTGACCCGTACATTCGTGATGCACTACGCGAGAATACCGATCGTCCTGGAAGCGGCCGCCGACCCCGACACGCTGTCCAACCGAGTGGTCCACATGTCCGTACAACTGTTCTCCAACGAAGCCCTCGCCTTGAGATGCGTCCAGCAGCTCCACTTGCTGCACGTCATGGTCCTGTCTCTCCGGCTCATGATGGGGAAGATTCTGGTGCAGAATACGCTCCACGATCCCGAGCAGAACTTTCATTATGTGATAGATTGTACGAAGAGAGTTATGAAGGAGCATTGTTATTGGCCGCTCGTGTCGGACTTCAATAATGTTTTGTCACATAAGAGTGTGGCGTTGCTGTTCCTGCAGGACGATGCGCTGGTTGATATGTGGTTCGAGTTTCTGTCCATGTTGCAAGGTAAGTTTGTACGAGCTATTTGACTAGCCACTGTTTGTAATAGTAACTTCAGCCCGTCGAGTCTAACATGTACAAACAGTTCTTCTTAGATTTGATTGAAGCACTATTGCTGACCCAGCGTTGCTTAGAATTATTAACAAAAGTGATTAGCTGAGTTAAATTTACTTTTTCATACAGATAAATAACAATACTTAAATATATATCAATACTCTAACTCGATCAAGTGATTCATATAGATATGGCATAAAAGTTCATTGACATTCTGTAGTTGTCAATGAAGTTTTGTGCCGAACTATAATATGGCTCAAGCTATAGTAATTTTGTTACTCACCTCTTCCCAGAATCTGATCTCTAGTACTCGATTGTCAACACACTTATGTTCAACACACGTTAAGAGCTCGCATGGTCTTCTAGGAATTTGACACAATCCTATGAAAAATTTACCAAATCGATGTTTTGTATTCCCGTGTTTCCTCGAAAAAATAATTAACCCATTTTATTTTATAAATTCATATCCTGATATTTTTATAGTGAATCAAACTATGTCCCTGTCATTTTAATATTTTTTATAAACCCTTGGGTTTTTTCATAGTGAACTTCTAAAAATCGTAGTTTTACTCGCGTGATTGGACGTTCACTGCAAAAAACAAAAAAGTAGTTTATGAACAAAAATAAAATGATAGGGACATAATTTACTTCAACTTTAAAATATCAAGATATAAATATATCAAATAGGTTTACTGTATTCGGAGGAAACAGGGGAATACGAAGCATCGATTTAGTAAATTTTCCATAGGTTTGCGTCAAACCGCTAAGAGGTCCCGTATCCTGTTAAGCTTAGTCAGTTAGTTTTCTGTAATTTTCCAATGTCGGTTACCAGGTATGAACGTGAACATCCGCGAGACAGGCGGGCACATAGAGTTCGAGCCGTCGTCGTACTACGCCGCGTTCTCGTGCGAGCTGGAGGCGGCCGCCTACCCCATGTGGTCCGTGCTGGCGCATCTCAACGAACCTGAACACGCCGCGCTCGCCAGGCGGACTGTCGCCACCGCCTTGGCTTATCTACAGGTATGTTGTGTAACCGTGTCTATACTGGCGTACATACTATACAACGTTCTCGTGCGAGCTGGAGGCGGCCGCCTACCCCATGTGGTCCGTGCTGGCGCATCTCAACGAACCTGAACACGCCGCGCTCGCCAGGCGGACTGTCGCCACCGCCTTGGCTTATCTACAGGTATGTTGTGTAACCGTGTCTATACTGGCGTACATACTATACAACGTTCTCGTGCGAGCTGGAGGCGGCCGCCTACCCCATGTGGTCCGTGCTGGCGCATCTCAACGAACCTGAACACGCCGCGCTCGCCAGGCGGACTGTCGCCACCGCCTTGGCTTATCTACAGGTATGTTGTGTAACCGTGTCTATACTGGCGTACATACTATACAACGTTCTCGTGCGAGCTGGAGGCGGCCGCCTACCCCATGTGGTCCGTGCTGGCGCATCTCAACGAACCTGAACACGCCGCGCTCGCCAGGCGGACTGTCGCCACCGCCTTGGCTTATCTACAGGTATGTTGTGTAACCGTGTCTATACTGGCGTACATACTATACAACGTTCTCGTGCGAGCTGGAGGCGGCCGCCTACCCCATGTGGTCCGTGCTGGCGCATCTCAACGAACCTGAACACGCCGCGCTCGCCAGGCGGACTGTCGCCACCGCCTTGGCTTATCTACAGGTATGTTGTGTAACCGTGTCTATACTGGCGTACATACTATACAACGTTCTCGTGCGAGCTGGAGGCGGCCGCCTACCCCATGTGGTCCGTGCTGGCGCATCTCAACGAACCTGAACACGCCGCGCTCGCCAGGCGGACTGTCGCCACCGCCTTGGCTTATCTACAGGTATGGGACATTCCACTTTATAGCTATCGGGGCTAGACAGAGATAACACCCAGAGAGATGCGCGATAGAAAGAGAGGCAATTCGTAGGATATCGATCGGTAGTAAGACGCTGTGCGTTTATTGCGTCGAAAATAGAGTCGCTATTTGTTTAAATTGTTTTGAGGAGTGTTTCTTCTATTTGTTTAGTATTCTGTGACCCTACATCTTTCTCATGCGAGCTGGAAGCGGCAGCGGATTCAATGTCAATATATTGTTGAGAGCTTTCGTATAACGTTAATATTTGTTCATCAATGAAAGTGGGCTCAAAATGCTCGCACTCTTTTATAAAGTACTAGCTGTGCCCCGCGGTTCCACTCGCGTAGTCTTCGTTCCCGGTGGCAATATCTTAGCAATATTTTATGATAGGATAAAAAGTACCATATTCCAGGGTCTGAACTATCGTAAGTACCAAATTTCAGCCCAATCGGTCGACATCCAGCCATCCATCTTCACAAACTTTCGCATACTAGTTGCGATCACGTTCTCCACGCACATAACAGAGAAGTGGTGATGGCCAACGATGATATAGGTACCTAGTGTTGATGCAGAATGTATCCGCAGGAGTGGTTGGACGCGGTGGGGTTCTGCTCGCGCGAGAGCGCGGAGGCGGGGGCGGCGGGGCGCGGGCACGCGTCGTTCCACTTCCCCCTGCACCGGTACCTGGCGGCGTTCCTGTGCGCCTGCGTGCGCCACATGGGCCTGCGCGCCGCCGACCTGCTGCCGCCCCCAGACCTGCTCAAGCTGCTCGCCACGCATCCGCTCCGAGTGCAGGTCAGTGTCACACCGGCCCTGGGACACCGTGGGCTACACAGAGAGAATAGACAACAGATACGCGATAGAAAGGGAGGCAGCCTGTATGTCTATATAACGATAGTTGTTAGTAAGGCTAGATAGGTTAGTAAGGCTCTGTCTATGGGCTAGACAGAGACAACAGATAAGAGAGATACGCGATAGAAAGAGAGGCAGCTTGTATGTTAATATAACGATAATTAGTTAGGCGCTGTGCGACCTGAATTGCACTTTATTGCGCCTTAGCTAGAGTCGCTATTTATTTAAATGATTTTGAGAAGTGTCCTTTCTGTCCCTTTAGTGTTCTGTGGCCCCGGTACCGGGGGTGTCACTCCACAGTTTAGGTACGATCGACCGACGGTGTTTCAGCGAAGGGTTAGACGAATGGTTTTCGCTCGGCTCGCGTGATAGCCGCGTCGCGCGTTTTTAAACATATTTTCTGTTCTTTCGTCACTTTCATTAATTTATAAACGACTACCTGTGCCCCGCGGTTTCACCCGCGTAATCATTGTTCCCGTAGGAATATCGGAATAAAAAGTAACCTATGTGCTATTCCAGAGTCTAATCGAAACTGTCTATTTCAGCCCAATCGGTTCAGAAGTAATTGTGTGAAAGAGTAACAAACTCCATCCATCCATCCATCCTCACAAACTTTAGCATATATAATATTTTAGTAGGAAATAGGATAGGATGTAATATAAGCCGTATTACACATATTTTTGTGCATACAGTTGTCGAATTAAAATAATTAATAGCATAAAAATTTATTAAAACACCTACTTTCTAAAAGTATTTTATTGAATTATTGCACAATACATAATAACACAGTGTTATCTATATTGATTTATTTTAACGCGTATTATAACCTATTTATGTATATCGGCGAGTGGGAACCCTCAAACTCGACGCCAATCCGATTGCGAGTCAGCGGTGCTCGGCGGAATATGCACGCTCGCTTCACTAGATAAGGTTCAATTTCAGCCAGCAGAAATAGTAGGTATATTCTTATATCTAAACGGATGTTTTCTCCGAGAGTGATTTTTCTGTACGTCAGTAGGTATTTTTATTATATTATACACGCCTAAATGCGTCGGTACGCCTATTAAGGCGTGTCACGTACACGAAATGAATTGCACGTACATATTAGTTTTACATAATTAATCTTAACAAAAGAAAATACCTAAATATAAATGTCGTAAATATTTGTCTGTGACTCATCTATAACGAGGTTATTATGCTTGATAACCTTGCTTAGTATTTAGGTATTTGTTTTGCAGTCAAAGTGTTACGGAGGTACATCTACCAGCCGAACTTCATAATGAAATTCAAAATTGGCGAGAAAAAAAAAACATATCCGATACAAATTCAGCTGTTCCATTTTGTATAGATATTAGCATATTTGTATATAAATACTCTCCGGCACCAAATATTCCAACTACTGCGACCACCAAGCCGCACAACAAGCGTGGTCATTACGGATAAATCCCCCAATATGAATAGTTTATGGCTTTCTATTGGCGAGGCCTATGTTCAGCAGTAGACGTCTTCCGGCTGATGATGATGATGATGATAACACATATGCAATGGTATCTGAATTTTGGCTAATGTAACATTACCGAAGACCTAAGAAATAGACAATAGTTACATCGCCAAGTTCAATAGGCAAGGAGAAGGCAGAGGGTACTTAATTAGAAGAGAAAGTGAGGTAACTCCCGGTCTTCAAGTTAAGGAAGTTTTTTAATGTGTTTTAGGATTAAAATAAAAAAATAAATGTAAAATATGGTTGATTTCTACTGTACGAAGACGTTTTTCTCGTTTGTTACCTCTTCAAGCCAAAAGTACTTAAGCTTAGACCATTGAGTAACTTAATAACTTTTAGCGACTTTAAGACCAAACTAATTCTAAAAAAAAAGTCCAAACATTATCAAATCACTTATAATCAATTACAAATTTATTAGTTAAAGTACTGAGTATGTCACTATATCTAGATTCTATTTACTAATTAATGACGGACGTGAAGTCCGTGGTTTCTTCGGTGAATTCAGGCGGCGGGGCGGGCGCGTCCACGTGCTTGGAATAGTCGTATGTGATTAGTTTCACCGCTAGGAAACCGCCGGATCCGTGGGCGCCGCGGTGGATGATCCCGGCGCCGCTGGCTAACGCTTTACCTGGAAATTTAAACATTTTGTTAGAAATTATGTAAATTCTATGTAGTCATTTCAATAGCGAGTTTCGGGTCTCAAGTTTGAGGCAAATGAATGAGTACTGTTCTTGTTTTTGCAGCCAGGCTCGTGCTCCTGTGTGTCCAGTGTAATGAATTTCCAGGAATTCCAAGGCAAGGTTAGGTCAAAAGTACCCAAAACCGATAAGCTTGCATGATGAATGTGATGAAAGTTGAAGAAGGGAAAGTCGTATGTCAGGATCGTAGAAAATGGAGAGTTATTGTCTCTGCCTCGTGAAGTTCAATTGAATTATCAATCTCACAAAATTAAGCCCTTCATCTGTTACAATAGAGTATACTTTACCATTCTGAGGCAAAGCAGCTTGTATATCAACAAAAGGCACGGTGCTCTGCGCCGCATCTGCATCGAAGTCCGAGTTAACGAACTCTACGTATTGATCGTGATTGGAATCTACTGGTAACGGTGTGTGACTTCTAGTTGGAATGTCCGGCTTGATTAGCGGTAATTTCTTCCTGGAATGGGAAATTAGGCTTTGTTAGAAGGGTTTTTGGTATAATTTCAAGAGCAAATCATTAGCACAAACTTCATTCTTGTACAATCTATCTATGATCTTTGTAAATGTAAGAATATCTAGCTCTACAGTATTTGGACATCTATTCTTATGGGCTGAGATTCTGAGATGGATATCTGTCCCAGATATTCATGTCAGTCACATTAATTACAATCGTATACAGTATAAAAATTCAAAAATACTTCGTAATTTAGTGTTATACACGTAGGCCGTATCGATTAGCATCAGATAATAGAGTTTATCGGACTCAGTAATTATTATTTGGCCCATACTGCCCCATAGCATTGCAAAAGCCTCTCTTCTCACTTACCATTTTTTTAAGCAGCTATTAGGGGCCAATCTTTGCAAGAGTCAGTATGTACATAAATAAACATAACTTCTTACCTAGGTCTGTCAATAGCACCCTCAGTGTTATCATTGCTGACCCACTGGCTCTTCTCTGGTGACATTCTTCCAGTTGTATAGTTGAACGGCGTCGATCTGATCTCAAAGTGTAAATGTGCGCCGAATAGACGGAATCTGGTAACCAACAACATTGATAATCATTATCCCGTATCTCGTAGACCTCGTGTAAATATTATGAACGCTCCTGAACTCTTGTGAGCCGAAGCCGATGCAATCTACAGGACATTAGCTGTTATTTTTGAGCTCAGCATAATGCCGTTAACTTTGAAGTGCGTTCGTAATTAACAACTTTTCGATTGCACGCAAAGATTGACATCGGAAAGCAGTCATTTACAAAAATTCCATCTACACATTGACAATGGCATGTCGAATCGCCCATGAATAGTAAATCCTTAAATCCTTACCTAACACCAGTCAGTGCATGCCCATCAGGTGAATCCAGCTCATCCAAGTCAATAGCTCTTTTCTCGTAAGTCAATGTGTGGAAGTCAACACCTTCCTTAACCCCAAAGTCGTTAGGGTCGAACTTCTGCACCGGCACCCATTCTCCCTGATCTATATGCCCTCGCTCTCCAAGAGTTCCCTGGTGAACCATCAAGTGGAACACTCTGCCATACTTCACCAGCCGTATTCCGGTGACAACCCTGAAAAGTTAAGTCACACTTTGAAGCCGGTGAATTTTAAGGATGATATTGTGATATGAAAAGGTTGCCCAGAAAGGACCACCCCCGCACACCCATGCTATTAACAACAGATGACTAATAGTGAGGTTTTCTTTATGAATAAAATTAAAATCCTTGATAAAGCTCGAAGACTAACTACGTCTTAGCTCTTCCTGTGCGTCCTGGTAAAAGTTATTTACAAAGTATTTACGAAATGTTATTGTATTAATTCTTTCCTTCTAAATAGTTCCGAAGACGATATGAAATCTAGTCTAAAATGGAAGCGCCCTGGATTTAAGGTTAAGAATCCCGAAGCGAGAAGCAATCGTAATGCTGCGAGATATTAAAGAATAGTATTCTATAAGTCTGTAAACTTAAGTGCCCCTTCTAGTACTGACTTGCCCTTATCAACATCAGCTAAAGCTTCCTGCAAACTGAAGAACCGCTCGCTTTGATTCACATCGTCTTCGCAAAGACACATGCAGTACGTGCAGTGGAGGAGGTTCCATCTCCACCAGGAGTCGACCTTTGGAAAAGAATTCTATTATTGTAGCTATTGCAAGGGTTATGTGTTGGGTGTGCGGGGGTCCCTCTATAAAGGGACTGACTTGTTATTTTTGACGTCTGAAGTGGCATCCCAGAGGCTGAAGTAGCGGTCGGAGTCAGTAGCGTCGTCGCAGAGGCACATGCAGTAGGAACAGTGCCAGAACAGCCAGCGCCACCACGAGTCAACCTGTAGACACTCTCTGGTCATAGATACCTTTTACCACGAACACATATCATGCAACCTCTATACCATTTTTCTCATGTCAGTCATTGGAAGTCTATGAGACCAGTGACACAAAATATGTAAAAATAGACTACCTTCTCGCTTGCGTAAATGCTCGCTTCGTGCGCGATCAATTCTGAACCGTTGTTTGTGCATTAACTTCTGTTTGTATCTTTATTGTGCAAGTGAGTACGTATCTTCTAAGGTTGTCGTAACATGTATTATTAGGAACGCGTTATTTCACGCAAGTTGAATGAAATGTTAGGTCTCTTTGTGTATAGTCTATGATGCTTCTCCACTGTCTGTACAGTTCATAATATTTATTGATATGTCTTCGTACAAAATTATGTAAACAAATCGCTTGTTTGCTACACTAATGGAAATAGATACAGTACATTATCGTATTTGTTTCGTTTTAGTAACGAGGTCACCCGGTTGACCCCGTTGGTAAATGGGACATCTATAGCCGTCGGCATGTGTCGCTCTCTTTCACTCATTTAATATTGGAAAAAGACCATGAAAGCCATTTTGGTGAGTAGGGTTCATAAATTTAGGGTGTTAGACGTTCTGGTGACTGCTGTATATAACAAAAGAGTCACCTTGTCGGAGCCACGCCTGCAGCTGCCTTGTTTGCCCAGGGTCCTTCCGTTCTCATACTCTATCCATTCGTATCTTCGATTGCTGTTTCTATCCTGAAATTAAAGATATCATTTTAGTTTTAAAACAGTTTTCACTTGTTACTTAGAGCTTAAATCAAAAATAAAAGATTTGAAAACATCCAGCGAGCCTGACATCTGTCTCGTACGTGTGAACGCCCAAGGTTACATCCGAAACTTAAATCTCATTGTTTGCACAATTTATTGTGCATTAAAACTCCCCATTGGGGAGGCCAATGTCCAGCAGTGTACTTTCTAACTTCCTACTGCTGATGTGATGATGAGTGTGCATTCATTGTCCAGATAACTTATAAGTCGCGTCGCACGATAATAATATGAACTCAACATTATTCTGTCTTCACATAACAAAATTACTGTGTTATTTTTCTAATCCCAGGATAACCAGTAGAATATACTACGCTAATATTAAAATATTATAAATATACCTATAATTTAAGTCGTGATGTAATAATCTCGAGAATAGTTTTATTATGCGATGCGGTTGAGGTCATCGCGTATTTGTGTCGCAGAAACTTGATAAAAATTATTCCTTAAATCACATTTTAATGAGCTCATAACAACTTTGTTTAAACTAAAATAATATTAGTCGTTCGAGTATCTTTCTCGTTGTATTGTCGGATTTTGGTAAACGTAGTGTATAAAACATTGGATTTCTGAGGCATTTTTATGACCCATATGATAAACTTGATTACTGATGAAACTTAGATTAAAATAAACAAAAGTGACCAAAACAAAACGAAATTTTATGTTTACGGAAATATATTTTATCTTTTTGCAAAGAGCAATATGATGTTGCTGCTGTGTTTAATAATTTTTATGTTATGTTTAATGCTTAGCAAAGTTTAACTTTGGATCCCGGTGGTCATATGATATCTATTAAATATAATGACTTACTGCAGGACATATCCACATATCGCTATCAATATAATCGCATCCAATAATCCTTCCGTTACACGTTCTCTGTTTACTGCAGTACTGGCCCTCGAACTTGCATCCGTGGTTCTTGGCCAGCGTGTAGTAGGCACAGTTCTCACGGCAGGTGCCGTCTGGGTTCATATCCACCTCGTTCTCGACGTATCCTTGCAGCAGGCGGGTCACTTCCGCGTATGTTATACCTAGAATCATCATTAACAGTCAGTTGCGAACATATCTTAAAATCGTCAGTCCTGCAACGCTCAGTTGTGGCAAAGGTTTGCAATGAATTGCTGGACACTTCCTGGCCCAGTACGGTTTATCCCAAAGAAGGTTGTGTAAGATATGGTCGTATATCGTAGCATGTTTGGGAAAATAATGTTCACAGGGCTTGTCTCCTGAAGTCGGAAAGTGACCACTGAACTTTGAAACGAAACATCGTAATCCCAACGAGTTTGGGCACGTTTGACTTGTCTTTACTAGTACTCCGATCCTACATAAATATAAAAGTTATTTACCTTCCTGATGCACAGAAGGGTCACAAGGATACACTCCACGGTTGGCCATAGCCAAGGCGGAGCGCGCCGCCGCGGCAGCTTGCCCAGTACGTTCGCTGTACCTCTGACGTGTTAGACTCGCCTCTTGCGTGTAGTTGCCTGTAATTTGTAATTATACGGTCAATATTTATTTACTCTTACATCATTTTGTAGAAAGCGTTTAATTATAATTGGAGTTCACACTTTATAGACTAGGTTTTTTTAAATACAGGTTGTGTATCCAACTCTGTTATAAGTCGACAAAATATGTCAGTGTTAGAGCTTTTAGGTCAGGCGCGGGCCTCCGACATAATTTATTTATTTATTTATTTTCAATTATAACGACCGGAACCAATTACAATAATTGACATCTATGAGTAATAAATTCTAAAAATAATATTATGCTAGGAACATTAAAACTAAGTACAATAATATAAATAAAAAAAATAAAAAAAAAGTAATAAAAATAGAATCAAACTTTCAACATAAAAAAATAATAATAATAAATATACTTACAAAATACTAAAAACATAGCTCACAGTTTGTGAGACACATGGACAGAAGTGAGGTCCATCTGTCAGCGAACACATCACACTCAGTATTTTGGTCCAAATAATATTTTGGAATTTATACTCTAACAGAACGGCTTACCCCAATTACACTGCTCGAGTCAATTCATATGGGTTATGTAGATAACTCAAATTGTCCTAAAGTCTGAACCCTACATATCTACTTAGATATGTAGGGTGTGCTGTGCCTTGCGATTTCACCCGCTTGATAGTACATACCCTACCTTGATAGTACCTTGATAGTGCAGAATTTAGACCCTGAAAGATGGATTTCAGCGTCTAAATTCTGAACATACAAATATTTGCTATAAAAAAATGGCATACAGATATTTTCAGTAAATACAAACATCTAACATACAAGATGTAACAAACCTATAACTTAGGTACACAATAGACAAGCTTTAACGCTTGTACAGCTGTTCATGCGCGGCTGTGACTTTTTCTAAGCATCTTTTCCTGCAAAATCCATCAGAATCGGTGTCACTCTCCTATAGGACTTATTGACAGGGGATAAGGGCTGCCCATTCAATAACGTAATGTTACTAGATATTCTCTGTTTTAAATAGGTTAATTCTTTTATAAAATGGCTGCCCTTCAAATATGAATTTAGGGCCTACCTGACTCATTAAAAGCTCAGGTGTTACAACAAATGTATTCAATCATATTATAATGTTATCTCGTTTAGATGATTCAGAATGCTTGGCTCTCAGCAAAGCAATTCCTTTTGAGGTCAATGTTAGTTTATCATATTATTGACTATATAACTATAGCTATCTATCTTTGCAGGATATAATCGGTGCATAATAGTCAACCCTATTGCATCGTTATAAGGTTGCTTATAAGACGGATTTGATATATTTCTAAGAATCTACGTAATAGGCTTACTGTAGGCATTCTATCGCATAATATGCATGTCTGATTTGATTTCCTTTGTCTACATCATCATTAGCGTCTTTATTGAAAAAGTAAACATATTTACTAATTAATTACAATGCTTAGAATTATGTCTCTTGTGAATTGAGTGCTTTTATGATTTGTATTTAGGATGATTTAGTGGATGTTTGTTTGATACCCTTTCACGTCAAAGACTAGACCATAATATTGGTCTTAATTTGTTATGTGAGTTACTTATAGAACTCATAGTGTTTTTTCATTAAGTCATTATATTAAACTTCTGATATATGTGTAACGTATATGTGTAACGAAGAAAGTTAGAACGTAACTCAACATTATAATTCTATGAACGCAAATTCTTGCATATTAATATTTGTTTTGTGTCACAAACCTACATATTAAACGTATCAATATTTGGTTTTGTTCACGCTAAAACAATGTCACATCACACAGAATACAGAAAACAAACATAGTGACTCACGTTAGCCCGCTGCAGAAACAGGAAATGATGAATTAAAAACATTAGTTTCATTACTGCTGCTTTGTTTATAATAAATTGATGCATATTTAGTTACTCTATGTTTTGAGAAATTAATTTAATTTTTTCTCAGACAAAATTCAGACTATGTTCTTCCAGGATCTCTCGTGAGATTAGTTATCTGCCAATCATTTAGTAAAATATTGGAAAACGAATGTGTCCAAAGACAGGAACTACATTTTCTGTCATAATAGGCTTCTGTTAAGCATTCTAGCACGTAGATATTAGCGACCTCATTCATTATCATATAACTTTAGAAAGATTGTCAATATATTTCAAGTAAGACAAATACGGGTGATCTAAAAACTGACGCCGCCCAAAAGAAGATGAATTAATCCATACCTTTCCCATAAATCCTGAGCAGCATCCATGAGAACTGCATCATGGCATATCCTTTGATTTCAGTCAATGCAATAGTGTTGTACATGTCATAGATAAGCTGGTGTGGGGACATCTGTAGCTCGCAGATGTCTGAATCTTGGTCCTGAAATTGATCAAAGATTCATTTATATTCTATTAACTATACATACATTTATCATCATAATCATCTAGCCGTTGGAAGTCCACTGCTGAACATAAGCCTTCCCTTTAAGGGGGTTGTTGCCAATACTCGCAACGCTTGGCAGGCGGGTTGTCGAGCGCAGTTTGATGGTTTTACGCAGAGCTGCTGCCCATCCTCTCATCCATCCATCTCATAACCGGCTCTTACAGAACCACGGGTAGAGAGGGTGAGGTAATTACTATTCTAAAGCCGGTTAAACCCCACGGCTGACATACATATATAAACTAACTATATTACATTCTAATAACAGGACCCAGTCCCATAATAGTTATACATATCCACATTTCAGCAATTATGTTTACGTCCTATTACATCATGCTGACCCTAGACTCCAGGCTGCTATTGAAAAATTTCTAATGGAAAAAAATCCAATAACACTGCCCAACCAACCCGCCTAGCATAGAGCGTAACTTATTTTCCCATTTTCTTCTCTTTCTCGCCCGAACATTGCATAATCTGCTGTCTCGTTCTGGGACTTAGTTCCCCCTGGAACTTCGTTTTCCTTGATTTTCATACGTATATTGACTAGAGTTCTGAAGGGTGACTGATCTCATCGAAGTTATACTCAGAAATGTCCATGTAACAAATACTATTGTCCCTCTAATTTCATTGTTAAAGACAAATTCAATGTCTTAAAGCAGCATTACAAATTAACTTTCGATTGTCCTAAATATAGCACGGTTTTCGTTCTGAGAGATAACACCACCTCGGCTTGAATAATACATTTGTAAGTTCTTATTTCCATCCACAGACAATTAATTTATTATCATATTGTAAGTAACCTGTTTGTTGCAAATTTTAATTTAATAAGATAACAGTATTTCAGTTTTGTGAAAAATGGGTAGAAATTAGAGAACAAAAAAAGGGGAAAGATAGTATGGGAACAATTTATTATCCACGAGGGTGATATCCATATTAATTCTTATTTCATAGTTTCGGCCATTCAGTTAGACTGTAGTAAAAACCAAATGAAGCCGTATTACAGTGTTTACATAACGTGGTGTTTTTATCTTATGAGTACTTATCTCATAAGAACTGAAACCTCGCAACTTTCTTCTTTCTCTTCTTTCAGGGTTGCGAAATTGCATTGTCATTGCTAAAAATATATTTTCCTAAAATCTACTTGCCAACAAAGTTTCGTGAAGATCGACAAAATTTATCGTCGGACCGACAAACATGACAAACATAATATAGGTGCGGATTGTCTAGTTGGTACCATCTCGTTCCTATATACCTATTTTATTGTTTTAAAAAACAAATTACAAAAACATTATAAAAAAAATAACTGTTAAGATTGAGCAGTTTCAAACGTAGCTATTATTTGGTTTAATAATTCTTTCCACGGGTGAATTCTTCGTTGTTATTGTTATATTATCTGTAACCAAGCATATCAGTAGTATAATGCTTTACAAATCACGTAACTCTTTCTGTATTTATTAAACAAATCAATCCATTATGTGAAAATGATGATAGATTTTAGATAGATAATATACCTATTAATTTAAGGATAATGTCTATATATAGGTCATTAATAATATATTTTAAATAATTAACTTCGTCATGTGTATCCATAATCCATACCACAGAATACAGACCTAAATGTAACGAATTCTTATTTTAGCAATGAAGTAATCAGGTGTTTATTCAGTGAAACCAAAAATATTCGTTTGGGTTTATCATAATATAAACTTCGTCACCATATTTGCCAACTTGTCCTAGTTATTTTTGGAAGACACGACCACAATGAATCTTTTATAAGTTATAACGGCAGGTCACTGACACGTTTTATAAACACGCTACTGGTTTTGATTTCCTTTGTCCTGACCCTGAATCACTCATACCTGTAGGACCGTCCTGAACATGTCTCCATGCTTCATCAAGTTGTTAAGCTTGTTCACTGACTCTGCGACAGATAGCTTCGGGTCCAGAAGTATGGACTCTGCTAAGTCCAGCCATTCTCGCACCGGCGCCGGCACAGAACCTGGCTCCGCCTGTCTTCGTACGAACTCCACGAAGTTCACATACAAGTTATCGATGATTCGAAGGTGCTCGCTCGCTCTCCCCCACAACCAAGACTGTAGTGCCGGTCGGGTGAACCGCGGCAGGGATTCGATCTGCTCGTCGAGGACTACGAACACCTTTGTTAGCTCGACGTCACCGCCTAGACCGCTTTCGCGCCACGCTGTATCCGTCACGTTCTTCCATAGTTCGTTTTCTACATTGTAGAAGTGGTTGCGTAGGTTATCGATGGGTGTGAGTTCTTTCGCGATCGCGACGGCGAGCAGCGCTAGGAGCGCTGTGGGCCTCATTGTGTACGGTTGCGTACTGTTTTCGTACGCGACTGGAGGCACACTGGCTGCGGCGGAGTGAGGGGGCGGCGAGAGTGGGGTCGCCCTAGTGATGTCTCCGTGTCGATAGACTCGACGATAAATTGACTCGACGATACGTTTGACTTATCGGGATATGAAAATACTAACACGGAAATGAAGGAATGGATGTCGTATTATAATGGTTTCTGTTATTTGACGTGCAAAAGTGTCAGACTATGACCTATTTAAATAAATCTATTTGAGTTTGATTACAAATCGTTTACCAATTTACAATACACATACATTGTTTTGATTGACTTAAGTTTTTTAAATAGCGTAGGTCATAAACGTAAGGATTTTCTGTAAGAAATCATGTCTGATTAAAGTCACTTGCTCAAACACGATTAGAAACGGACGGACGATTAGAAAAATTAAATTTCAGCAATAAGTCAAATGTACAAAATAAATTTTATCGACTCTTGCCCATCCCTACGATTCCGTAAGTTGAGTACAGTTAACTCGTACCAATGTTTATTTTGCGGCCCACCAACTCTTATGTCAATGCAGGAGAGCTTAGAATGGCACAATATCGGGTTTTTGTATGGTTATTATTATTCGCTTATTATATGTGGTGTCAGCTGGCGACTCCCGCGCAATGTCTCAGTGCCTTCAATATGTTTTGTATGCGAGATTTGTAATTCGTGATAAACGTGAATGACCGTTGAACTTTGCAGACAATTGTTTACTAAATAGTTTTAAAATCTGCAACTTAAACCTTCAGATTGAAGAGATTGATTGAGATTGAGAGAGAGTTGGTCAGATTGTAGATTTCGTCGAAAGTAGACATAATGCAAAATGTATTGTGTTGTTATAAACACATACAAATACACTTAATTCAAATATAGATTCCTTGCGTTTTACACCTATTGTTTGGGTAAATTTTTGCTCACAAGCGTAGTCTTCGTTCCCGCGGGAATATCGAGATATCAAGTACCCTATGTGTTATTCCAGGGCCTAACTTTCTACATACCGACATTTAGCCCAATCGGTTCAGTAGTTTTGCCATGAAAGAATAACAAACATCCATCCATCCATTCATCCCCACAAACTTTAGCATTTATAATATTAGAAGGATTATGTGAGGATACTTGGTGCGCATAAATTGGCACAGTTTCCTCTAATAATTAAAACAACTCTGGCTGTGTACTATGTACTCTTAGATAAAGTACTTATGTACTATATAAATGGCTGCTTTTACCCGTATAAAGTCGATAATATGTATCGATACTTTTATATCCTTCCTTAGTTGAATCACTCGTAAAAGGATTCGATGAACCGCCAACCTTCAATAAATTGTTGATCTTGCTTTACGAAATCAGACTTAATGATTATTGATGATAAGGTTGAAAATATATTTGACAGTCATAGCCCTTTTTAGAGGAAGTACCAATATCACAGCTGTACACTTGGACTACAATATTTATAACCATCGATGAGGGCGCTAGTATGAATGTGCTAGGGCATTTTGACGGGGATACAATATAGTGGAACTTTTAGTTCCATTTTTCATAGATCACGTCCGTAATATATTGCCATATTCTGGTAGTATTATTTATTATTTATAGATATATTGACATAACTGCAAACAGGAACTATGATCTAATCCACAATAATGTTTTCAAAATTTGTACCTAATTGGTTCCGAATAGAACACATTATTTAAAAAGCATCCGTGTTGATCCGTGTTGTTTGTGAAACTATGTCAACTATGTCCAGTTTTGAACTTGAAACTTGGTTGGTTAAAGTTACATCATGAATTAAGTGCATTTGCAACGTCGGTATAACAGGTTTGTTCACTTTCATTTGCAGATAGAAGGCAACTGTGGGGCAAATCTGAACTAACCTTTTTCACATACAAAATTGAATAACTTGAACTATTGAATTAAATCTCTAGTATACTAGTACAGTCTCTTAATTATTATTATATTATAATATTCGTGCCCAGTAATGGTATGATAGTGAGTAACAAGACGAGCAAATCAGGTGCCTGATGGTAAGCATCATGATTGCCCATATCAGACACAGTGCCACCTAGTGTTTTAATATTCAAAATTCTGCGCGGCACTGCACAGCGCCTGTCACCCTGAGATATGAGTTGTTGAATCTCATCATGCCCAGTAATTTCACTGGTAACATTGCCCTTCAGACCGGAACACAGTAATGTTTGCACATTACTGCTTGGCGTATGAATAACTGGCAAAGGTGTGGTACTTCCCAATGCGGTCCCTTGCAAAAGAGGCCTACCATAAGATACTGATGAATCATTCATTCAGTTCAGTTCCGCAAGTTTTTGGACCAATGCTAATATAATAGCAATATACATGCACCAGTCGAGCTTCTAAACCGGTCTGTTGAGAAAGGCTGACTCAGAATTTTACTCTTTTATTTTAGACTTAAATATGGGTATGAATCATTTTGTATTATGTCGACAAAAAGTCATTGGTACTCGTCGTAGGCTTGATAAAAATTTAAAATAACGTTAAATAATTATAATATGGGACAACTTCCACACACGGTCATCTGGTCCCAAACTAGGATAGAAGCCTGTACTATGGTAACCGGCCCCCTTATTACGGACGCAACAGAAGTGTGGAAAGCGTTTAATTGCTTAATGTCTGCTGTCAAAAGGTATATAAAAATGATGTTTGACAGCAGACATTTAGCAATTTAAACGCTTTCCTTCTGTTGCGTCCGTAATAGCGGATGACTGATATACATACATATATACGCTTATAACACCCAGACACAGATCACACATACATGTTCATGCACACAAATGTTTGACTTGGCCGGGGATCGAACCCGGGGCTTGCGGCACAGAAAGCAGAGTTACTACCATCTGAGCCAACGAGACTGTCGTTCATTTGAGCAGACCCCTGCTATCGCGCCCCGCCCTTCCCCTAGAAAACAGTCTTAGCTACGTCAATGTTTACAAATTTGAAAGTGAAGAAGAGAGAGTGATTGTATTGATTTTCCACCCTCACATAATACTACACATAATATTATTGTGCAACCCTAGATGTATTGCAACAGATATTGAATCGCGTGTAATTTTACAGTAGTCATGGCTTTTGTTATAGATATAATTTAAGAGGCCTTCAAGAATTTGACACACTCCTATGAAACAATACCAAATCGATGCTTCGTATTGCCCTGTTTCCTCTGAATATACCTATAATTAACTCATTCAATAAATTTATATCTTGATAATTTGATGTCCCTGTCGTTCAATTTTTATAAACTCCTAATTGTTTAGTCTTAAAAATCCAGTTTTCATCATCATCATCATCATCAGCCATCTCAGCCATAGGACGTCCACTGCTGAACCCTTAGATTTCCATCCAGTCCGGTTGTAAGCGGCCTGCATCCAGCGTGCTCCTGCCTTACTTATCAGATCGTCTGTCCACCTTGTGGGAGGACGTCCTACGCTGCGCTTACCAATCCGTGGTTTCCATTCAAGAACTTTACGGCCCCATCGGCCATCAGTTCTACGTGCTATGTGCCCTGCCCATTGCCACCAAATAAATCCAGTTTTACACGTGTCAAATTATTAAATGGCATGATTACCTCTTTTATGAAAAATTGCATAGCGATTAATTAATCAATGGAATGTATCTCTTAAACCTGACCACGTATTAATGAAAAACTTATCAACGTTTCTTAGAAATGGACTTATTGTCTCTTATTATGGTAGGCACTAATGTAACCTCTTGTAACCTCTGTACATACTGACACCATTGTTTTTTACACTAACATTGCTACTGGTAACGAAACACTACAAACTCTTGATACGGTTTCACAGAATCACAGTATTATGTACCATTGACATCGGCTACACACTCAAATGACCTGACTTGATGATTCATGTCGATAGCTTAGCCTATAGTGACTGCCTCGGTGTCGTAGTGGGTGCAAGCTCGACTGACGATCATGAGTTCTCGGGTTCGATCCCCAGATCAGGCAAAATGCTAAATATTGGATTTTTGCATTAGGAATTATCTTTAGTCTGGAACTGTGCCCGGTAGATGGCAATAGCCTCGCGCCCTATTACATGGGACCAATAACATACTGTTGGAATGTGGGTGTACATGATACTGAGGACTATGGGACCGAGTCCTTGATACACCTCAGCCTACAGTTGAATCTTAAAATGTTAAGATGGCAGGGTTATTGAAGTAGTCCCAAAAGACTTGCCAGTCATACAGTACAAATAACTGATAATATGTCGTCATCCCCTGGCCATTGATTACATAGACTCTTTGTGCTCATTGCATGACTATGCATCGTTTACTGTTGTGATAGTATTATTTATTTTATTATCTAATCGTTCACAGTATGCTTCGGTAATGTTCTCTTCTCTAACATACAATGTTAAACTTGTGTTTATAATAATTTTATTATTTTACAAGCTTTTGTAATACCTGTTCTGATTATTACTGTGGACTACTTTGTAGACATTGATAAGTACTACGAATCCCTAGTACATTAACTGAAACCGTTATCCGACTCGACTCTAATTCCTGTGGCTCCTGCCGGTTTGAGAGGTTATACCTTATAAAAATATGGCATGACTAGCTGTGCCCCTCGGTTCCACCCTCGTAGTCTTCGTTCCCGTGGGAATATCGGGATAAAATGTACCCGATGTGTTACTCCAGTGCCCAAACTATCTACATATTAAATTTTAGCTCAATCGGTTCAGTAGTTTTAGCGTGAAAACGAAACAAACATACACACAAAAACAGTGCTAATTTAACATGCAATGTTTTTTGTAATATATATTTGGGTCTTTGGCAACTGAATTACTAAAGCAGTTATTCTGAATCGTTTTAGATGAACTTTTGCATACAAGTTTAGTTTTGATTGACAATGCGGTGAGTGACGTCATTTGAAGTGCAAAATGGTGGACGGCCTAAGATGGCGAATTATAATTATTAATCGTGCACGCTCATGACTTTATGGGTATCAAATAAAAGGGTTTGCTGATAAGAGTAAGAAGAAGATTTATTTTATCTTAATAGTTTTTAAAAATGTATGATTTATTTATTTAATTTTTTTTATTTAATTCAGAAACGGTATATATTATGTGATCGATGGTAGGTCGACTGCCTCGGTGGCGTAGTGGGCGCAAGCTCGACTGCTGATCATTAGGTCCCGGGTTCGATCCCCAGGTTAGGCAAACTGTTAAATATTGGATTTTTTCATTAGGAATTATCTCAATAACTGGAATCTGGAACTGTGCCCAGGCAATAGGCTCACCCTCTATTACATGGCACCAATAACATACTGGCGAAATGTCGGTGTACATACTTTGGGACTGAGTCCTACGTACTCTGCCTACCTCTTCGGGAAAAAGCCGTGATTGTATGTTCTGTAACGATGATAAGTATGTACATACACTTAATTACATAATATACTTTTTACTAAAAATTGAATTATGTCCTGATCCCTGAGGAAAACCTCATACTTAGAAAGTAATCCCTGATATTCCCACGGCACCGAAATCTTGTTACTCTTAAGATTCTGGTAAATTATCTTTATTATTAATATGTTATGCTTTCTAACATCAGTTACACATATAAAGGTACATAACTGTAATAGGGGTATAACAACTTATCCCCTATTTTGTAGTTATAAAAGTACAATTATAGTACCCCCATAAAGTTCACAAGATTTAACAAGATCGGATGAGAGAGGTCAGGTTATGATTGTCATATGGTTGAAGACGAGAAGGCGTCAATTAGCTATCAAGGTCTAACCAACGGCAGTAGACCCGTCTCCGGCTCACAAGTTACTTGACCCGACAATATGATTCATCCTTTACGGTCATGTGTCCTGCATTTATGATACGTTATTGGTTTTATAACCAAACATACATTTCCTAGAAATTTTAATGGAAAGCTAAGAGGTGTGGGTAAACTTGACTTTGGTCGGCTTAGTGACTATTGTTGGATGGAGTAGTTTTCGTTTTTTATAATATCAAACTTCAGAATATAATGAATACAGGTAGAAAGTTATTATCCATACTTACAAATTCATTATTGGCTATGTCCTGCAGTTTTAGACATCGATCCTATGAAATTATCAGGAAAAAAGTATGTACATATTTACCCAATTTTTTTTGCACTGGGTCTGTCTCCATTCCAAAATTCATAACTTTGGATTGACGGTCTCCCACAACAAACAGTTTAATTAAAAAAGAATTCCCAATATTTCCAAGGGTTCAAAATATTCTAGCACTAGGTGTGCTTATTTAGACGATGAGTCAATAACATTATCTTACCAGTACGTACATAATTATAGAACGATTATAATGTATAATCCCTAAGTACTGTTAGATTGTCGATTGCATGAGCGTAGTAGCCAAACTAATTTACAAATTACTCCATTAACACATCCACAAAGATCATAACAGTTTAAACTCGAGTACGAGAACATGAAACCGGAATAATAACAGTATTCTCGGAACAACGCGAAACAGATCTGATTTGCCATTGAATCCGTAGCTGATGTGGGTTGGTCGCATTTGGTCATTATATAGCTACAGTCTACGCTTCATATTGTCTGGAAACAAGGTCTACTATAATAAGCGCAAACTGGAGCTAGACTACGTAATGTAGCCCATGTCACTTGCGCCATAATAACGAATCGATTGATATAATTTTTCAAATTAGAAGAGTGGTTAGGCGGTATTTTGACAAAAGTAGCGAGGGAAAGGAAGGAGGGCTAGAGCAGTAGTAATATGATATGATCGACCAGACTATTACGATGATTTATATCAAACCTCTATATCCTCGAGAAGCATCTTCAGCAAGCTTTTGCCTAAGAGCAGTCGATGCGGCGGCACGATCAAGGCATGCACTCGCTCCATCAAGCCAGGCAGCGCGGTCGGGTCATGCGACACGCACCACTCGGCAAAGTTCTGCAACGTGCTTCGTTCTAATTCCTCCTGCAACCCCACATACTCCCTCATCACCCTATTAGCTGACGCGACGCGCCCTAAAAGATCCGACATCTCGTGCAACTTTAGCTCCACTCGAGTTCCTCTCCCTTTATTTCTGGCCAGTATCCTAGCCATTGCACCGGCCTTCTCCACGCTTAGCTCCAATCTTTCGATCGCGCGGGAAACTGCAGCTAAACGTGCCAAAACGGCGCGTTCCCGCCTTTTTACTATCGGCAGTTCGACGCCACCCGATACGTTGAAAGGCTTCCCTATGATGTCCCAGGAGCTGAGGACCTCCTCGCCTATCTCCTTGCCCAGTCTTAATACGTCGATCACATCTTCGACGATGGCGTGCGCGGAAGCCGTTAGCGCGAGAACGGTTAGGAACACATGTACGCGTCTTTCCCTCATCGTTCGTTTATGCACACTGACGTTAGCAAGCGAGGCCGTGGGGTTGCCACCACCCAACATTTCGACTTCTCACTTTTTAATAAATTGAAGTAACCATTCTAATACATAGCGCTTAAAAAGCTATTTATAAATCACAGGAATCGTCGCAACGTTTGCATAGAAGCTAGAACCACGTATTGATGATAAAATACGCTTCAAAATTGTCCTATGTTAGCGAGTAATACAAAATAGGTAGATACGAGTAGTTCAGTAGGAACATAATTATAATGATTATCATGACCGACCACTCCTACCCAGAATAGCCGCAATGTCAAAGTATTTTAATCGAATGATAGTATGTACATAAATAAATCGTATATAATTTATTTTCTAATTCCTAAAATAACAAAGTTTCAAATTTCTTGCTTATAAATACCGACAAAACGGATTTTTTTGCCGGTATTTATAAGACTTATAATTACATAGGTAAGGTATATGTATTATATTAGTTAATGCTCGTTAACGTCGAGGTAAATAATAAATGTTTGTAGCGCGATTAAGTCCCGTCTCATTCATAAAATAGTTAGTGCTCATTGATAAACTAAAATTTATGTTTAAACACTAATAATTTGCATTTTTTTCATAGACTATAAGACCATTAAGTTTACATGAAAAAATCCTTGCATTCAATACTATATAGGATTCCACATTTTATGGGTAATTTATACGTTCTGGCAACTGGCAACACTCACCGGGCGATCCCCTACACACATTTGTTGGTCAACAAACACTTTTTATATGTTACTTTCTATTTATTTGATTTCGAGATTATATTTGTTGTATTACCTACTTTAAGGGTTGTTGGGGGTTTAAATTCCTGCATATATTAACAAGAATACTCGAATAAGGTTGTCTTATTGTTATATTTTTTATTATTAGGGTAGGTAGGTAGGTTGTGTTGGGTTTTTTCAAAAGTTAAACCGAATTTTGTTGTAACAAAGGCCGCTTCTATATTTTTATGCAGTTAAAATTCTTAAACTTGTAGGCAGTATATTATAGTATTTTTTTAAATATTTGTATTTTGATTCCGACTTAAGGTTTCATTATTCATAATACGTTTTTTGTACTTATCGTTGATTACTTATTTTACTTGTTAAATACCTAAATAAAAAGAAATTCTTGTGTAATAACTTTTTATACCTATATAGGTACATGATGTTTGTAGGTAGGCCGGGAAATAACTCCACAAAGGCATGCATTGTTTTCTAAATGTTTGTGTTCTGATGAATCTAGACGACATAATATCTTTTCTTTGGTTATATCAAATGTATACTTTTTAACATGGACACGATCCTTGCTGTGTAATAAGTTACATAACATCACGCCTTTACCCAAAGGGATAGGACGGGGTTGTGTTTTGTATCCACGGATCAAGCGATCAGATCGTATCGTAGCGATAGCCACGGATAACGGCGATTTATACCCACTGTCAGGTTTACCCAGAACCTAGTTACTAGTTCCTTGGTTATATACCCAGTAGTATATACCCATAGTTCAGTACTTTAAGTGTGATGAGGTAACAAACATACTTACATACTTTTTTTTTATGTAAGTACTTAAACAAAGTACAATAATGCATTTTGTTAAACAATGTTTAAATCCAGACATTGGATTTCATTAAAAATAATTATAAGTTTATAAAATAAAAATAAATAAATTATTAAGGCATAACTCGGTACTCGGTACGAATGCTTAGTGTAGGGTTCTATACCCAGATACGGCAAATTTCATATAATCATATTTTTTTTTATGTTAAATATTTTTTTATGTACCTACTTGTAAAGGAAAGAAAGAAAAACATTTATTCGACGCTCATAGGTGACACAAAAAATACATAAGTACAACACAACACATCATCACTGGTACTTACATACTATACTTTTACACTTAACTGTGATATTAGATCTGGTTTTTTGGCCAAAATTCATGATGCTGAGCCAACAGGAAGTTACCCTAGAGGTTTTTAGCCCGTTGGAAATGTGCGATAAAATGGCCGTATCTTTTGATTGCGTTAACTTAGAAATTTGATGTTTTTACATCCGCAAGGGACCGTGGACCTGAGTTGTTGATAAGAGTTTCAACTTGATACATCAACGCTTTCCCGAGAAAAAGGGTCTTGACAGACGGACAGACAGACAGACATACGGAAAACGAAGTGATCCTATAAGGGTTCCCTTTTTCCTTTTGAGGTACGGAACCCAAAAAATTACAAACATACAATCTAATGTCATTATTAAAGTTATATTGATCTAAAATCACCTAGTTTACAAATATAAACTATATTTCCTCTTTTCGAATGGTTGTCTGGAAGAGATCGCTCTGAGCGATAAGACCGCCAATTATTGTTACGTTTTAGTTTTTTTTTAAAGTTTCATTTTGTTAATTTTGTGTATTGTGGTATCAAGAAAAGTATCTATCTAATCTATAAACATAAAAGTAGTAAGCAAATGTTTTCTACCCCACAGAGTTTATTCTACGAGATCTTAGCCGGCGTGTGGGTACGCAACGGCCTCCAAATCAAGGGGCAAGCGATGACGTACATCCAGGCGAACTTCTGCAACTCCATGGTCGACATGGACATCTACTTCCTCCAGATCTGCGCGGCCAATCTGCCCGCTGATCAGTTTATGGACATGTGTATTGATATGTAAGTGTCATAATGGCTATTTATTTTTCATGAATACAGTTACGCTTCAGTACACCACCCACACCCACCCTTTGTTCCCTATAGACTGTTTCTCTCCATATATGATTTGAAACTATCATGGTTGCATACATTAGAATTACTTTAAACGGGATTTTTCCATGATTCGACGTTTTACGAGTTTGCCGATAGAGTAAGTTTTGAAGTGGTAGGCCTCTTTTGCAGCGGGCCGCCTGGGGAAGTACCACACCTTTTCTAGTTATTCATCCGCCAAGCAGTAATGTGCAAACATTACTGTGTTCCGGTCTGAAGGGCAATGTTACCAGCGAAATTACTGGGCATGACGAGTTTCAACAACTAATATCTCAAGGTGACAGGCGCAGTGCAGTGTAGTGCGTGCAGTGCGCAGAATTTTGAATTTTAAAACACTGGGTGGCACTGTGTCTGATATGGGCAATCATGATGCTTACCATCAGGCACCTGATTCGCTCGTCTTGTTACTCACAATCTTAAAAAAATTAAAATGTCGCATAAATATCCCGTAAAAAGTACCTAATTCTAATGTTTCTCTCCACACTTTAAAAACACAACATTATTTCCGCTCTTGTCTCTTATTACGCAGTACAATATTTTCAATGGAAAGCTTATAAAAACCGGGAAAATAAATATATCCCTTTGCTAAACTCGGCTAGTTCAGACCTTTAGGATCTTGAAAATTGTAAACATACCTATATGTATTTGTAATCTTTAGTTATGGTAGTAAGTAGTACCTACTGTTCCGTTACTATAGTTAATAATATTTCTCAAGTAAGTGAATATTTTATTCTGTTTTGAGAAATAAATGTCTTAAAAAATGGAAATTTTATATTATATGCATTCTAAAAGTTAACGATTATAACGTCCATGTATAAATAGGCGATTCTCACACTGCACCGCACATGTAGCGTAGTGCGGGAGTGCAAATGAAAAATTCTTGTGTGCATGAGTTTTCGGTGCTACTGCGCGTGTTTTTAATACTAAGAGAGGTTCTTACAAACAACCGCAGAACTCATATTATTGTAACAATCTAGAAATGTCAAACATCGCTTATTACATAATATGGCAAAAGCTTGTCGCTACGTCGCCGTCATCTTTCTTTTATGTTATTAATACATAGTGATGATAATTTTAAAAGCAGATCCATTCTCTTAAACAGCACCACTCAAATAATCTTGCACCGTGACGAGTTCTTACTTACAAATACATAAACGTAGCTCGTTGGTTACCTGTTCGTCGACGTCGAACCTTATTACCATTTCTGTGCAAGTCACGATAATTGTGATTTAATATACTAACGTGTTTGCTGTAGTTTGCAACTAGATGGCACTGTATGTTCTTTTAGAAGGCGGTAGGGTTTTGTTCAGGTATCTAGGCTAGGTATGGAACCCTACATTACGCTTACAAACGTATGCCTTAACAATTTATTTTTAAAAAATGTACGTGCGCGGACGTCTCCAACAGCTAACTTCAAGCCGGCCAGGTAAGATTGTTCGTATTGTTAGTTGCGTGTTGCGGAGCAGTGTGAGAATCACCTAATGCAGGCCACCTTGTGTTAATGTGTTAATGGACACATTAAGTATATTATAATTACCTAACAGGTTCGGAGTCCGCGACTGGTTGAGCATGGTGCCTATACCACGCGCAGAAGCTGCAGAACAGGATGCGATGGTGGAAGGACTGCTCACCTTTCTAGCTATACTCGTGTCTTCTAGGACTAATCTTGGTAATTCATTGAAATAACGTAACATATAATCACGCCCTTTTCCCGAAGGGGTAGGCAGAGGTGTACCCAGGACTCAGTCCCATTGTAGATACACTCACATTTCGCCAGTATGTTATTGGTCCCGTATAATGGGCGAGCCTAGACTCCAGGCAGTTATTGAGAGAGCAGTTAATCCGTAATGGAAAAAAACAAAATTTAAATTGAAATAAATTATGAAAACTAAAATTTTCCGATCGGCTGATGCATCATATTAAAGTAATAAATTTCAAATCTGAGTATAATGTATAACGAGTACAATGTAATAAAACGTTTGTGACCAGTAAACAAAACGCTAGCGACTCCCTACTACCGCGCTATTTTTGTATGTATGTTAGTTCCGTTTTCACGCTCACACTTTTGAACAGATTCCCACGGGAACGAAGACTACGAAGGTGAGACGGGGGGGGGAAGAGTTAGTTTATTTAACATAAAGTAATCAAAAGTATTCGATAGTAGAAAGAACTGTTCTAAAATTTAGCTTCATTGGAATTTTTTAAGGTCTGACTGAATATACTTCATGTACCTATTTGAGTTTTAGACGGCTAATATAGTGCGATAGTGGAGTGTTCTCTATAGCGTGACAGTTTATAGTGAGTGTTGCGGTCAGGTAACGACGAGTTGACGCAGTCCCGGCTGGAGGTGAGCACGCTGCTGGCGGCCGGGGACAAGACGCACTCGCAGCTGCTCGAGCTCATGCCGGAGCGCTCGGGGAACGCACACACTAGGAACTTTGAAACTGTACTTAAAGAGGTACGTATCCTGTTCCCGTTTCATTATTGGCTTCTCAAATCAACCCAAGATTATTTATTTCGATCAGTATGCGCAGTCGTATTCAGTTACAATTACAAAAAATTAAGTTTAAATTACAGCAAGCAGTAATGTGCAAACATTAAACATTACTGTGTTCCGGTCTGAAGGGCAATGTTACCAGCGAAATTACTGGGCATGACGAGATTCAACAACTCATATCTCTGGGTGACAGGCGCAGAGCAGTGCCACGCAGAATTTCGAATATTAAAACACTGGGTGGCACTGTGTCTGATATGGGCAATCATGATGCTTATCATCAGGCACCTGATTTGCTCGTCTTGTCACGCAATATCATAAAAAAAAAAAAAATCATAATCATCGTCTCGGCCACCGGACGTCCACTGCTGAACATAGGCCTCCCTCATAGATTTCCATCCAGTCCGGTTGTAAGCGACCCGCCTCCGGCGTGTTCCTGCCGTCAAACTCAAACTCAAAACTCAAACAGATTTATTCAAATAGGTCATAATCTGACACTTTTGTACGTCAATGAAGATACAGTACTGAGTCTACCGTGCGTCCTTATCAGATCGTCTGTCCACCTTGTTCAACTTTACATCCCCATCTGCCATCAGGTCTACGTGCTTGATATGTGCCCTCCCTGCCCATTGCCGCTTCATAATCAAATCACATAATACAAAAATTTAAATTACTTTCATAAAATAAAATAATAAAAAATTACCATTAAATTACAATCAAAACAAAATCTAAATTAAAATGAAATAAAATAACAATGAAATTAAAATTAATAAAATTTGCAATATTAATTTATGCCGTGTTGAACAAAAAGGCAAACTCTAAACAAGAAGGGGTTTGCTCTAAGACTCTGTCATAATGGTTCCATATTAGATTAGCAGTTCTTCCGAAATGCCCGATGTGACCTGCCTGTATTGGCTAAGGCAGACAAAAAATGTTATGATTAAACCGTGTAAACGCGATCTAATAAAGACAGCAGGGATATGCTGGATGCAAGCCGATTTCAACTGGACCAGATGGAAAATTGGGGAGATCTAAGTCCAGCAGTGGACTACCTACGGCTGAAATCATGATAATTATGAAACCGTGCATGTGTTAAATTTCACCTGGATTTATGGATGATAGCAGTCTGAATTTCTGGCATGAATTTTACCTGACATTTTGTCTAACTTATTTTTTTGTATTTAATAATTAACGAATATTTTAGGTAGATTTAAAACATAATATCTTAGGAAAATATTTATTTTTAGTATAAGAAAAATAAATATGTATTATAATATGTTTGACTGTTGTGTTTAGTTGTCGACCTACCGTCCTCCGCCGAAAGGCTCAGAGAACCTAGAACAAGGCCTCTTCGTACCCAAGCCTATAGTGTGGGAGCAATACTACGACCCGTTGCACGTACTACGGCGCGCCGTTCATAGAAGGGATTTCCACGCTTCTATGGAGAGATATACCGCATTGTAAGTACACTTTAATAAATGAATATTGTTAATTTGTTTAAATTTGGTTAAAAATCATCTGATATTTGAATCGATCATCGCTCATACTTATAGTTAGTGGGTAATTCTCACTAAATAAAAATAAATCTAACGCCCTGCTACCTATCAGGATACTATTAACGGTTTGTTTGCACCTCACTAGAATAATAATAGTATTCAGGTATTCAGGTTATAATATTCAGGTTGTACCACATGCAAGGTGACGTTGGCTTGGGTCCATAGGATAGTGGTAGGACTCCCCCTCCCCATTTTCTGTGGTCTGTGGGCGTCAGTGGGTCATGCTGGATGTAGAATTAAATGGCTCGTATACTCGATCAATTTTAAACTCATATATTCAAATGGGATTTTTGAACTGATTAATCTATCGTGCTGAAGCACGTCCCATTAGCCCATTTAAATGAATTTAAATTGATCAAATTTTACAAAATTTATTATCTCTTAACACTACGCACGCGGCGCTGATTGCATTTTAATCAAAACGAATATCTAATAGCTAGGGCTATATGTACCGGAGTACTACAGTCGTAGCAGGCGCCGTCAGCACCAGCTGTTCTATCGTCCTATGACTCGGACTTGTCATACTCGGAATGCTCCTACGCAACGAGCATTGGAGCTCTTCAATTCGTTTGCGCAAGAGTTCCAACATCTAGACTTGCTTACGGATCCAGTGAATGTAATTGTTAGCCATTTATTAATATATTTAAGTCATAGTATTTAATTAAGGTAGGAAGCGTTTTGGTTCACTGTAAGCTTTCTACTTATATGATGATGATAAATAGGGTAACCGGTAGTATTGTTAGCACCCCCCCAATCATTGGCACTTTCAACTTTGAATCGTAATATTATAACACAACACGACTGCAGCCATTTCTAATAGTTTTTCCTAAATAGTATTTTAAATTTAGCGTCTGCCAAAACCAAATTGTAAGTGACATTGACAGTTAAATTGGCGGGATTTATTTTTTTCATAAATTTGCGCGCCATTGCTGCTGATGATATGAAAAAAGTTTGAGAAGTAGAAAAGAAAACTGCGTTAAAATAATTAAATTTATGCAAGTTTTGTTTAATGTTTGTAATTATTACGTAAGAGAAGGTGCATAATTTGGGATATTTGTGTAAGATTTGCAATTCAATGATTACTTCGCCAGTTTTTGATATGCCAATAATTGCACTATGAACTCTATGACGGTGTAGTCATTGGCACCTATGCCAATCATTGTACTTATTAAATGTTTTTTAAAATGCGACTTATTTGGTGTTGAAATTCATTTACATAGTAATGGAATTTATATCGCATGGATTTAACATATATTATCAATCAAATCCAATCATTGGCAGTGCCAATGATTATACCATGGCATGTGCCAATGATTGTACCTTGGCATAATGTTGGCCATTTTTTGTATTTCTTTCGTTGGAATAGGATTTATTGATATCTAATGTAAAGTATTTCAGGGTAAAAAAACCGCAAATGCATACGTAAATAATAAATAAATAAATTATTAATTGTCAGGGTGGCATGCCTACCTATTTATGATTAATGTAGGGTTCAATACAGAGCTGAAATAATAAGTTATGAGTAAATTTAGCTCAGTATCGAAGAACCCATACTTTATATTTAATCGCCGTACCTTTGTTTGCGTACATATCAAAATTAGATTTTTGCTTAGCTCCAAGGCAGACACGGCAGCAATTGCAGACAACCTAGGTATTAGATATTAATTGACACTTCATACCCTTTACCATACCCCATACCCATACCTACCCCTTTTTTCTTTGAGGTATGGAACCTTATATGTAATAAAATGAAACGGGGCCAGGATCTAATGTGATTTTTAAAAGGGTCGACACGGTCGAAGCTAAGCGAAGCCTTACGGTCAAATTTTAATTATACCGTTCGAAAACTGTTGACCCCATACAATGAAATAGGTCGTGGTCAGTTTATCTACTGCAAGCTTACCGTAAAAAAGCTTTTGTTTTGGATACGGATTAGTAAATTATTACGTCTGGGTAGTGTTTCCCATTACACTTCTACCTCTAGCCATTATTCACCTATCTACCTAGTTAAAAAATAATTTTTTGACTAGATGATTGTATTTAATATCTGCAATGAAGTGTTTATTTTTAGTTTCTCAGTGTTTTTCTAGTCAATGCCTTTCATTTAATACCCGTATTTTGGGGACTTTGAAATACGTAAGTAATCCGCTATTTTGTGGCGGCCGCCATCTTGAATATGTAATGATACCAAATATATTCAATTATATTCTAATTAGAACTAAATATGTGTACTTAATATCAGATAAATAAGTCAACAGTAAAAAGAGGTAAAATTGAATTATTAAGAAACAAACAAAAAAGCCACAACAAACAGATCAAGTTTATTAAAACCGTTTAAAATGTTGATTATGATGTTTTAGTTACTATTGAAATCGGTCACGTAAGTTGTTTTTTCGAAATTCCCGGTAGTTTCGGAGAACGCCCTAAATACCCATTTAAAAAATCATCCTGAATACCATAATAATTGACAAATTCTTAAATCTGCAGACATAAATCCAATCAGAGACGAGGAAATAATCAGAATAAAGCAAAAAAAAAAATTTTTTTTAGTGCCAATGATTGTACTTTTTTGAGTGCCAATGATTGTACTTGAGTGCCAATGATTGTACTTTTTGACCACTGCTGCTAAAAATGTCGATTTTGAATACATATTAATAATATTCGAACTGGAATTATTTATTTAATTTATAACCAATAATCAACAAATCAAATGACATGAGTGTATTTAACACTATTAACGCATTATTGAAAATATTCCATATTGAATGACATCTGTCACGATTAGGTGCCAATGATTGTATAGGTTACCCTAAATAAATAAATAATCACAAATTTTTCCATATCCGAATACGCGAGGGTTTTAATAACAACTGCACGAATCGCTCGCTAAAGTCCTCATAACTCTGTCCTTTACCGAGATCTGCACGAGTCACCAAATTCATTAAGCAGCACCGTTACCGATGGTACTTGCGTATCCGATTATAACTCGCAAGAGTTATATAAGTTGGCTTTATTTCGTTAATAATAATAATTTGAATTTATACTTCAGAACGGGTTACCCCAATTACACCCGTCCATGTTAACCACCCATATTGTTAGAGTTTTAAGTCGGCAAGATTCCTACAAGGCCTCCAACATGACCTGACGATAGGCCCTTACATATCTTATAGGAAACAGCCGGGGTCTAGAGTTTAACGTGCCATTCAAACCCAGTAGCGCCCAGGTTAAAAGTCAATACGACGTGTGATCTGAACTCGCCGTTTTTATGTTTAACTCCGTGTAGTTCCGACGGCGGCGTTACTTTCGCTACCGGATGTCAAGCGTCAACCGTGCTCCGACTAATATGTATGTGTTGTGTAGTGTCCGGGAGAAGCAGAAGTCATCGAGCAGCGGCAGCGGCGGGCCGGCGGCGCCGTCGGGCGCGCTGTGGCCGCCGCTGCGGGCCGCCGGCGCGCCCGCGCACGAGGCGCGCGGCGCGGGCGACCCGCGCGCGCTCACCGCCTCCGGAGTGCTGCACGCCGCGCTGCTGGCCGTGCTGCACCGCGGCGTGCACAGGTCACACCCTCACCTCTATAGGGACACTAGTGTCGTCCCCGCGCGCCCTCGTCTACAACGTGACGTGTGACGTTTCAGACGCGGCACGGACGTGGACCCCCCGCACGCGCCCCCCGACCACGTGCTGGCGCTCGCCGTCTACTTGCTGGACGTGGGGGTGCAGCTGCACGCCGACCTCGCGCCCACCGGACAGGTCACTTGTTACTTACTGTCCTACTCTGCACTGACGTCGTCGTCATCTCGGCCCATGAAGGGGGTTTACCGATACTCGATACGGTCGGTAGGCGTGTTGACGAACACAATTCGGTGTGTTTTTTCACAGAAAACGCTGCTGCCCGTCTTCTGGATCTGATAACGTTTAACCGACTCTTACGGCAACCGCGGGAAGAGAGGGTGAGGTACTGTTCTATAGCCGGTGCCGCCGAGGTGAACCTATCGTGTGATAGACGTCGGTAGAGGTCCTGATACGATTGCAGGAACGGTGTGATATGTTCCTTACAGAGCCTGATGCGTGTGGCGGGTCACGGGCCGCCGTCCCGCAGCGAGTGCGTGCGCGGCGTGGGCCTGCTGCGCGCGCTCACGCACGACACGTGCCGCAACACGCGCACGGTGGTGGGCTCCGTGCCCAACCGTGCGCCCGCGCACCAGCACGTGCACGCGCACCTCGACACCGCCGCCTCCGACAGTGAGTGACCCTGTATATACGTGTGTGTCGTGGCCTCCGGATATAGATTGATATGCTGTATCTCGCAGGCGACACGGAGTGGGAGCCGCCGGAGTCGGCCCCCGGCATGTTGGCCCAGAGATCGAAGGCGGCGCCGTTGCCCACCGCTGCGCTGCAGCCCACCAGCACCGCGCTCGCCGTGCCCACTTCCTTACAGGTAAACAACTGTTTGCTCGCAACATAAAGCTGATGGCAACCACAAAAAACGAAGAAGTAGAGAAGAGAGAATAATAAGAATTTAACAAGACTTTCAATATAGATATGGAAAGAAATTTCACCCACGAGCGGGACTTCCGCTCCTTCCGCAACGATCCGCATGACGGGCACTCTACCAATTGAGCTACCGTGGCAGTACTAGTCATCGGCGAATTCATGTTATATTTCAAGCAATCAGGCCGCTCTAATCTTTAAAAATATAAAATATGTCACAATACTTTAGTTCATAAAATTGGCCGCATTGGCATAAAATTTTTAATTAAATAGTTAAAAACACTTGATAGATTATCATCATCATCATCTGGTGGAGTCTGGTGGACCTGCGAAGGGTGGCCGGTAGCAACTGGATGAGTAGAGCTGAGGACCGGACTCAGTGGCGCTAATTAGGAGAGGCTATGTCCAGCAGTGGACTAACACAGACAGTTAGATTATGTAAATAATTCACGCCAAGTTGCCTTCAAAACACGCTACGTGTTGTTCTCGCCTAAGTTCTTCGTGGCCTCTCCTATAGGTTTCCATCTGGTCCGGTCTGCATCAAATTTGAATAAAAGAAAATACACATAGGCAATAAAGCAGCCAATATAATTGTTATACGCTTTCTATGTTAAAATTTTATTTTAATATTTTCTGTATTGTGGTATCAGTAAATAGTTATTTATCTGTACAATATGTTCGGTAGATGGCGCGAGGGGATTCATTACCGGACGATCAATCCGATGGAGGCGACGCGCCGCCGATACGAGCTTTGGAGGTAATATTATATTATTATGTCGCTCGAAAACATGGGATCTGTCTGATCCAGGTCTTCTGATAAGCGTACACGGAGACTATTTGTAGTCCTGGAGAGGCTTGAGTTTTTAATCTACAGGTCTTCTTCAGGACAGGAAATCAGCTAGCTCATTGACAGGCCCTGCTTGAGTATTACTACATCTTTTTCATTTAATTTAATACTGACTAGTCATTTTCATCAAGTGCAGATAATTAATAACGATATAGGTTTAAGAGTTCTCAAATTAATACTCGACCGTCACGGCTGTCTGTCAATATTCTCGCCATGAACTCAAAATACTCAACGTATTTTCATATGTTTTTCACCAATGCACGAAGTTGGAAGAAGAAGATTTTGCCTAACTCATAAAGGTTTCCTGTAAATTGTCTGTAATATGACGATAAATGTTGAAAGAGGTCGAAAAAAATCATGCTGACTGGGAACTTCAACAGCGTTTGCCGCGTAAACCATTACAATTATAATATGAAACAATGTACTGTTACGGAATTATTCTTCTTAAAGATATATATATTTAGGTATGCTCTGTTGCTACTCGTGCGAATCCGGGACATATTGCTAGTAATCCTGCACATATCCTACTAATATTATAAATGTGAAAGTTTGTGAGGATAGATGGATGTTTGTTACTCTTTCACGGAAAAACCACTAAATGGATTGGGCTGAAATTTTGTATGTAGGTAGCTTAGACCTTGGAATAACAAATGGGGTATTTTTTTTCCCATATTCCCACGGGAACGATGTCTACGCTGGAGAAACCGCTACAGCTAGTTACAGCTAGTAAAATGATAAACTAAGATAGGTTGTAAAGTAGTAGTTACATTGCAGGCGGCGATGAGCGACAGTCAAGCGCTGGCCATACCGGCGATAGATGCTGAGATGAGCCTCGCTCTCACTACTGCGTCCGATCTCGACACTCCGCCCGTGCCTATTGATTATGGTAAGTTATACATCTAATGACTGACCGTCCCATGTAAGCGATATATCTTATGGAATCGCGTTGTGTCGCGATAACATTAGTGTAGTTTGAATATTACTCGCTATTTAGTGATTAAGAATTGTACATCTCGTGATAAAATACATATTTCCATGGTTTTACGACGAAGGTTATTGAAATTGTGAGAGTAACGCCTCTGCAGATTATTTCGGCTTGAAAAGATGAAACGTCAAACGGTACTTCTTAGATTTGATTGACTGTAAGTTTGAAAATTCTCTAGCAGGACGGTTCCCCTGATAATACTCGAAACGAACCATAATAAGATGTGATGACATAGGCCATGGTTTAAAGGCAACAAGATTCCTACATAGGCTCCGACATAAGCTAACGATTGCTTCCTACATATCTATCTTATAGGAGACATCTGTTGGGACTTATAGTAATGTGGCATGCGAAAAATTGGAAAATTGAACATTGGAAGTCCATATATTTATGGCAATAGGATCGCCCCCTATTACATGGGACCAATAACATACTGGCGAAATGTGGGTGTATCTACTATGGGACTGAGTCCTGGGTACACCTCTGCCTACCCCTTCGGGAAAAAGGCGTGAATGTATGTATGTCCATATATTTAATGAGATTTGAACCTGGGATCCCGGATTTGTGTTTCGTTTACCTTGGCACTGTATAGCATAGCCGTGAATGAATGTTTATTTGTCAGAATGGTGTGCTCATATAAGATTGAAATTCAACATGTTGCGTCTTGGTTAGCTTCTTTAGCGTTTTTTCGAGCACTAGTTTACTTTGAGCCTGAACTATTGGTAGTATCATCCGCAAATAGCATACATTGGTGTCTTGTAGCGTCTGGCAAGTAATTTATATAGAGGAGGAACAGGAACGATCCCAAGACGCTGCCTTGAGGCACACCGAATTTATTAAGGAGATATTGCGAGTGAAATGCTTGTTTTGTAGAACTAATCATCTTACTTGTTTCCATCACTTCAATACCCTTCAAGCCAGACATGTGCCTTGCCCCTAATGCCATAATAATATTTAGCTTTCGCAGTAAGGTTTTATGGCAGACAAAATCGAAAGCCTTACTCATATCAATAAAAATGGTGTGTATGCGTAACAGAGATGGAAGGTGGAGAGTGGAGCGTGTGGGGCGCCCTCCCCGCCCCCCGCGCCCCGCCCGCGCTGCCCGCGCCCCCCGCGCCCCGCGCCGCCCCCGCGCTGCCCGCGCCCGACCACCAGCACCTGCCCTCCACCTCACACAACACGCAGGTATGTCTACATCTATCTTTGCTCTAGTGATGACCTGATGATAACGACTTGTATCCGATATTGCAGGATCTAAACTGCCTTAGGGTCTACCTGCACATACAAATTTATCCAAGTTAAAAGCTAGTAAAAGCAGGGTATATAACGCGTCGAACTGATCACCGATGGGGATGACAGATTCTTGATTTGAGACCTCGGATCCGCAAGATCACAAGGTGGATAGACAACCTAAAAGACTATAGGAACACGTTGGATGCGAGTAGCTTAAAAAATGAAATCGATGGGGAAGGCCTGAGTCCAGCAGTGGGCTTCCATCGACTGAGTTGATAATGAGATGAGTAAAGTACTGGTGTGTTAACAGATGCAAGTGGCGACGGCCGACGACGACAGTATCCCGGTGAACGAGTCCATAATATCGTTGTTGTTGAAGCTGCACTCTCAGCTGTCCGGCAGACTCGACGCCTTCTCTCTGGACGAACCGCCGCCGCCGCCTGAACAAGGTTAGAGATAGATATTGACCGTGCGGTTCCCGGCTATATTTTGACTACTCCTTCTTTCACCTGGTGGGACCCGTGAGAGCCTATAGAGCCACATATTGTAGGAGTGGGCAGCAGCGCTCTCCGGCACAAGTATTCCAAATTCCAACTACTGCAATTTCCAAGGCGCACAACAAGGGTGGTGTTACGGCTAAATCCCAAAGGATAAGAATTTGGAACCTGTAATAATTATTGAAGGTTAATAATAATATGTGTGCGCAGGTGACGGTCCGTACTACATCGGGTCGGTGCTCCGCAAATTGGCGGCGCTGGACGAGGGCTGCGTGCAGGCCATCGCGCACGTGCGGGCCTCGCTGTGGCCGCACCAGCGGGAGCGGCAGGCGGAGCAACGGGCGCGGGAGCACAGGGAGAAGGTTACCGACTGTTACTGTATGTATACTGCGGCCCCGGACGAGGGCTGCGTGCAGGCCATCGCGCACGTGCGGGCCTCGCTGTGGCCGCACCAGCGGGAGCGGCAGGCGGAGCAACGGGCGCGGGAGCACAGGGAGAAGGTTACCGACTGTTACTGTATGTATACTGCGGCCCCGGACGAGGGCTGCGTGCAGGCCATCGCGCACGTGCGGGCCTCGCTGTGGCCGCACCAGCGGGAGCGGCAGGCGGAGCAACGGGCGCGGGAGCACAGGGAGAAGGTTACCGACTGTTACTGTATGTATACTGCGGCCCCGGACGAGGGCTGCGTGCAGGCCATCGCGCACGTGCGGGCCTCGCTGTGGCCGCACCAGCGGGAGCGGCAGGCGGAGCAACGGGCGCGGGAGCACAGGGAGAAGGTTACCGACTGTTACTGTATGTATACTGCGGCCCCGGACGAGGGCTGCGTGCAGGCCATCGCGCACGTGCGGGCCTCGCTGTGGCCGCACCAGCGGGAGCGGCAGGCGGAGCAACGGGCGCGGGAGCACAGGGAGAAGGTTACCGACTGTTACTGTATGTATACTGCGGCCCCGGACGAGGGCTGCGTGCAGGCCATCGCGCACGTGCGGGCCTCGCTGTGGCCGCACCAGCGGGAGCGGCAGGCGGAGCAACGGGCGCGGGAGCACAGGGAGAAGGTTACCGACTGTTACTGTATGTATACTGCGGCCCCGGACGAGGGCTGCGTGCAGGCCATCGCGCACGTGCGGGCCTCGCTGTGGCCGCACCAGCGGGAGCGGCAGGCGGAGCAACGGGCGCGGGAGCACAGGGAGAAGGTTACCGACTGTTACTGTATGTATACTGCGGCCCCGGACGAGGGCTGCGTGCAGGCCATCGCGCACGTGCGGGCCTCGCTGTGGCCGCACCAGCGGGAGCGGCAGGCGGAGCAACGGGCGCGGGAGCACAGGGAGAAGGTTACCGACTGTTACTGTATGTATACTGCGGCCCCGGACGAGGGCTGCGTGCAGGCCATCGCGCACGTGCGGGCCTCGCTGTGGCCGCACCAGCGGGAGCGGCAGGCGGAGCAACGGGCGCGGGAGCACAGGGAGAAGGTTACCGACTGTTACTGTATGTATACTGCGGCCCCGGACGAGGGCTGCGTGCAGGCCATCGCGCACGTGCGGGCCTCGCTGTGGCCGCACCAGCGGGAGCGGCAGGCGGAGCAACGGGCGCGGGAGCACAGGGAGAAGGTTACCGACTGTTACTGTATGTATACTGCGGCCCCGGACGAGGGCTGCGTGCAGGCCATCGCGCACGTGCGGGCCTCGCTGTGGCCGCACCAGCGGGAGCGGCAGGCGGAGCAACGGGCGCGGGAGCACAGGGAGAAGGTTACCGACTGTTACTGTATGTATACTGCGGCCCCGGACGAGGGCTGCGTGCAGGCCATCGCGCACGTGCGGGCCTCGCTGTGGCCGCACCAGCGGGAGCGGCAGGCGGAGCAACGGGCGCGGGAGCACAGGGAGAAGGTTACCGACTGTTACTGTATGTATACTGCGGCCCCGGACGAGGGCTGCGTGCAGGCCATCGCGCACGTGCGGGCCTCGCTGTGGCCGCACCAGCGGGAGCGGCAGGCGGAGCAACGGGCGCGGGAGCACAGGGAGAAGGTTACCGACTGTTACTGTATGTATACTGCGGCCCCGGACGAGGGCTGCGTGCAGGCCATCGCGCACGTGCGGGCCTCGCTGTGGCCGCACCAGCGGGAGCGGCAGGCGGAGCAACGGGCGCGGGAGCACAGGGAGAAGGTTACCGACTGTTACTGTATGTATACTGCGGCCCCGGACGAGGGCTGCGTGCAGGCCATCGCGCACGTGCGGGCCTCGCTGTGGCCGCACCAGCGGGAGCGGCAGGCGGAGCAACGGGCGCGGGAGCACAGGGAGAAGGTTACCGACTGTTACTGTATGTATACTGCGGCCCCGGACGAGGGCTGCGTGCAGGCCATCGCGCACGTGCGGGCCTCGCTGTGGCCGCACCAGCGGGAGCGGCAGGCGGAGCAACGGGCGCGGGAGCACAGGGAGAAGGTTACCGACTGTTACTGTATGTATACTGCGGCCCCGGACGAGGGCTGCGTGCAGGCCATCGCGCACGTGCGGGCCTCGCTGTGGCCGCACCAGCGGGAGCGGCAGGCGGAGCAACGGGCGCGGGAGCACAGGGAGAAGGTTACCGACTGTTACTGTATGTATACTGCGGCCCCGGACGAGGGCTGCGTGCAGGCCATCGCGCACGTGCGGGCCTCGCTGTGGCCGCACCAGCGGGAGCGGCAGGCGGAGCAACGGGCGCGGGAGCACAGGGAGAAGGTTACCGACTGTTACTGTATGTATACTGCGGCCCCGGACGAGGGCTGCGTGCAGGCCATCGCGCACGTGCGGGCCTCGCTGTGGCCGCACCAGCGGGAGCGGCAGGCGGAGCAACGGGCGCGGGAGCACAGGGAGAAGGTTACCGACTGTTACTGTATGTATACTGCGGCCCCGGACGAGGGCTGCGTGCAGGCCATCGCGCACGTGCGGGCCTCGCTGTGGCCGCACCAGCGGGAGCGGCAGGCGGAGCAACGGGCGCGGGAGCACAGGGAGAAGGTTACCGACTGTTACTGATTAATATTCTGTGGTGTCACAGAATAATAAAGGGACAGAAGGGACATTCCTCATTCATTTAAATAAATAGCGACTCTGACTCCGACGACTTATAACATCATAGTATTATTAATTGACCTCGATGTGTTATTAACAATAAGTGTCGTCGTATAGGAGGAGCGCTCTCGGCGCGCCCGCGAACGGCAACAGCAGCTCATGCGAGAGTTTCAACGTCGGCAGCAGAGGTTCCTCTCCGCCATGGAGGGAGAGGGAGTGGAGGACGCCATGGAATGGGACGACGACGAGCCGCTAGAGAAGGAGTACCACTGCGTTATATGCAACACTACGGCGCCGACCAGCCCGCACGATCCCGTCGGCCTGGTCGTCTTGTTGCAGTCTACGGCAGTCTTGGGACATAGGTAACTATACACGACTCATTTATTAAAAGGGTCTTCAAGGCTGTTCTGTTATCACTATAGGTTCATATTTTAAATTTTGACTTCTTTGAATCGATCGGGTAGATGCCGCCAAGTTTCAATGGCGCATGCAACTCCACTCGTAACAATCGGTGTGAACTCACCGAGAGTCCACGGCCGAACGGTGCGCGCGCTGGACACGATCCACAAATTCGGAAAGTTGAGGCTGCCCTACCAAACATTAATCCTGTGCCTGTCTAAATTTAATACGAAATTTATAAATTGTGAAATCCGTACATAACATAATATACATTCACGCCTTTTTCCCGAAGGGGTAGGCAGAGGTGTACCCACGACTCAGTCCCATAGTAGATACACCCACATTTTCGCCAGTATGTTATTGGTATGTAATAGGGGGCCAGCCTATTGCCATCTATCGGGACCAGTTCCAGACTCCAGGCAGTTATTGAGATAATTCCTAATGGAAAAATCCAATATTTAACACTGACTCCGTACATAAAAACTGTAAAACCTACTTTCGTCATTTATCACACACTGCTCCTGGGCCTAGGCCTATATTTATCATATTATGTATGTTCAGCTCACAGTGGCTATTTATTATTATTTATATATTTTGGTATTGTATATCCTTCGTCTTCGGAACGTGTTCGTCTCTCTTTCTCTCAGAAGTGAGATTCATTAAGCTTTTGTATATGTTGGAGGATTTAACACCTTTTTAGAACTATTACGAATTATCGATGGTTTTATGTCAGTGAACAAAAACAAAAGAAAAAAGGTGAAGGCGTCAATTATATAAATTATATTTTTCTGTAACCTATGTAATTTTTGGATTATATATTTAAAATTACCATGGTGGTTTAATTAGAACTCGACAGCTTCAGCTCCGCCAGAATTTTGGGTACATTTTTTGGTCCTTCTTTGGCGGATGGCCTTGCAGAGGAGCGAGGCAGGATCGGCAGGGGCGGACTGAAGCCGACGTACGAGTTCCCGAGAGTTCCCAGTGGAACACACACATGGCCATTGGCATGTGCGATTACAAAGGGGTAATCGTGTGCTAAAGTGATAATAGTGAGCATAATATTCATGTGAGGATAAGGTTTGCAGTACAATAGGGGAAAACCGTGAGTTACTTTTGAACATTATTTGGTAGCAGTGAAAACTAGTGAAAAGTCAAGCTGACACTTATTTGTGAGTGAACAATTGCGAAGCAATTTTATTTTTGATAATTTTTTGGGACTTTATTTAGTAGATATTTTTGGAACTCAGTTGTAGATTTTTGGAAGTAGTTATAGAATTCGGGTATATTTAAAATGGAGGGTTTATTGGAGTTTCAAGTAGAACTGAGCGAGCGATTGCACAAAGCACTTGTCAATTATAAAAAATCTCCTAAGGATAGACTAATTAAGGAATACATTGAAACGCGATTGGACCAGGTTGAACAGTTGTGGGCAGAGTTTTTGGGGGGTCATAAAACATTCATGTGCACTTATTATACTAGGGAAACTAAATCGAGTAGCTATGTTAGGGACGAGATTTACGATAAAACTGAGGAGTTTTATATGGATAGTAAGTGCTTAATGAAAACTGCTTTGTCCGAGTTCAGTATCCAGGCGACGCGTACAGTCTCATCCAATGTGAATGGAAAATCGCCTCAGATCAAACTTCCAAAAATTGATATACCTAAGTTTAGCGGAAAATATTCTGAGTGGTCCACTTTCCGGGATCTTTTCACCTCGTTAGTGCATACCAACGATGGCCTCGATGAAGTACAAAAACTTCATTATTTAAAAGCTTACCTTACCGGAGAGGCGGAGCAGTTATTGAGAAATATACCTATAGTCAACTCAAATTATGATATTTGTTGGAAGTTGTTGGAAGAACGGTATAATAACAAGAGGTATATTTGTCATCAAATACTGTCTAAATTGTTCAATCAGAAAAACATAGTAGTAGAGTCAGCAAAGTATTTAAGGGAATTGTTGGACACTACAAACGATTACATGCATGCACTGTCCAACATAGGCATTGATGTAAAGAGTTGGGATGTAATGATCATTTATATTGTTACATTGAAGTTGGATCCAGAATCCAGGCGGCAGTGGGAATTTAGCGTTAACAACGGTTCTTTGGAGGAGTTGCCTACCTATGATCAATTCAAAGAATTCATAATCAACAGATATCGCGCAATAGAATTTCTGGAACCTGCATCCACTTCAATCAAACGGAATCCAACTCAGTCAAACTCTGTAAATAAAGTGAAATCACTACATGTAACTAAACTCACGTGTCCATTCTGTTCCGAGGAACATAAATTAAATGTCTGCAAATCATTTCAGAAGGAAACGGTTGAGGCGCGACGCAAGTTTGTACTTGATGTTAACTTGTGCTACAATTGTTTAGGCAGTAACCATACAGCGAGGAACTGCCGCACCACCAACAAGTGTTCAATTTGCAGACGTAGCCATCACTCACTATTACACCCGAAGGGTGGGGTCGTTCCTGAAGCCAAGGCCATCAGTGAACAGGACGGGACGTCCAGACAGCCTGCGGACGTCGTTTCGAAGAGCGCTGAGTCTGGAGGTACCACAGCAGTGGTCTCATGTTTCTCGACAGGGAAGGTCATGTATAATCAGGTCCTGCTGGCTACTGCGCTAGTTGAGGCCACGTCGAGAACAGGAGAAGGGTACATGATTCGAGCTTTGTTGGACCAAGGCTCGCAGTCATCTTTCGTCACCGAATCCACAGTGCAGTACCTAGGCTTGAAGAAGTCCAAGGTACAAAGTCAGATATCTGGCTTGGGTGGAGGTAATAACTTTACCTCCAAGGCTTCGGTGTCAATCAACATAAGGTCACGTGTTGATCCAAAGGTGATCATAACAGTTAAGGCATATGTACTCAAGTGCATAACCAGTCTTGTGCCAGCACAGAGACTGGAGGTTATTCAGTGGAAGGAGCTCGACGAGCTTACACTCGCCGATCCTCAGTACCACACTCCTAACAAAATTGACATATTGTTAGGTGCGGAGGTTTACGGGGAAGTATTGCTAGATGGTTTGAAGAAGGGTCCACGGGGATCACCAGTTGCGCAGTCCACGAGCCTGGGATGGATTTTGTCAGGGGTATTAAATACTACAGGCAATCAATCTTCAAACATCAAGGCGATGCACTGTCAAGTCACCGACATTGACGATGACAACAATCTCCTCAAGAGATTTTGGGAAATTGAATCGGATGTTCAAATGCCGAAGGAAAAGCTTTTCACAGATAAAGAGAAATGCTGTGAACAGTATTTTGCCGAGACTACACATCGGGATGCAGAAGGCAGATATGTCGTGTGTCTTCCATTCAAAACGGACCAACCCGAAGTGACCAGTTCTCGTGATATAGCTGAAAAAAGATTGAAGTCATTAGAATTTATACTAATGAAGGATAATACATTGCGAGAGAGATATCAAGAAGTTATAAATGAATATGTAAGATTAAATCTCATGGAATTAGTACCACCGGAAGATATAAATAATACTCAAGCAGTGTACTCACCGCATCACGCCGTAGTTCGTGAAGATAAGGAGACGACCAAAGTCAGAGTGGTCTACGACGCATCCTGCAAAGGAAGGAATAATTTATCGCTCAACGATCATCAGATGGTCGGAGCTATCTTGCAACAAGAACTTCGCCATATAGTGGTGCGTTGGAGAAGTCAGCCGATTTGCATAGCTGCAGATATTACCAAAATGTATTGCCAAGTTAAGGTTCGTATGAAAGATGTGGAGTACCAGAGAATTCTCTGGAGGGATGGACCTGAAACACAGCATTATCGACTTCTGAGGGTAACATTTGGTACAGCATCAGCGCCTTATCTGGCAGTTAAGGCATTGCAGCAAGTCGCGGTAGACGAAGGCGAAAAGTTTCCTCTGGCCTGTAACAGAGTAAAAAGTGATTTTTATGTGGATGATTTACTAACGGGATGCCAGAGTAAAGAAGAAGGCATCGAAATTTATAAACAGTTGAATGAATTGTTAGCAATGGGAGGGTTTGAATTGATGAAATGGTCAAGTAATAATGATGATTTGCTAACAGAAATGAAAAGCCAGGAAAAAGGTAAAGATATAAAGGATGGGATCAAGATCAAAGAAAATGAAATTATGAAAGTAATGGGACTTACCTGGAATCGCAGCGACGACACTTTCCGCTATACAATAACGCTTCCAGAGTTGCAGCAACCTGTAACAAAAAGAAGAATAATATCGGACATTTCACGTTTTTATGATCCTCTGGGATGGGTAGGACCAAGCATTGTCATAGCGAAAATCATTATTCAAAAGCTATGGTTGGCAGGGATTGCTTGGGATGAAGAGGTACCGAATGAAATTTTAAAGGAATGGCTTACTTATCGGGAAGAATTGAGGACGCTGTCGCAGATTAAAATTCCACGATGGACTGGAACTAAAAATGATGACAAACTGGTTGAATTACATGGTTTCTGCGATGCATCCAAGGCAGCGTATGCAGCGGTGGTATACACCCGTGTGCTTAATTCTGCAGGGGAAATTCATGTCACTTTAATTTCCTCAAAAACCAAAGTAGCCCCAGTGAAACAAGTTTCGATACCGAGGTTGGAGCTGTGTGGCGCGGTGCTGCTATCCAGACTAATGGCGGAGATAGGAAAAGTGATGAACGTTAAGAAGGAAAATCTCCACGCTTGGACAGACTCAACTGTTGTTCTGGCCTGGCTAAACAGTCATCCAAGCAGATGGAACGTTTTCGTGGCCAACAGAGTCTCGGAAATTTTGACCACTCTTGATCCGCTTAACTGGTCGCATATCAAGTCTAAGCAAAATCCAGCAGATTGTGCATCACGAGGGATGCCCCCATCCACTTTATTATATGAAGAAATGTGGGTTTCGGGGCCCGGTTTCTTGAAGCAGCCTGAAATAAAATACGTAAAGCCCAAGCACATTTTGACCAATCTGGAAGAAACTAAATTATGTCATTGTGCTATGTTACAAACGCCAATCGTGGAGAGGTTTTCCTCTCTGACAAGGATGATTAGAGTCATTTCTTGGTGTAAAAGGTTCGCTAATAATGCGAAGAAGACTAGATACAGATGTAGGGAAACTGGTTATCTCACTAGTAAGGAATTAAGCAATACGCTTACACTCAGCACCAAGGATATTCAGCGAAATGGTTTTGGCGAAGAAATCGATCTTATCAAACAAGGGAAGGACTTACCCAAGCGAAACAAGCTCAGAGCGCTGAATCCGTATCTGGATATTGACGAGGTATTAAGAATTGGGGGTAGGCTGGATCATTCATGCCATGCATTTAGAAGTCGTAAGCGACTTAACTTCAGAGGGTTTTTTACAAGCATATAAAAGGTTCGTCGCCAGAAGGGGCCGTTGCTCACAAATGTGGAGTGACAACGGTACGAATTTTGTTGGGGCAGCAGGGGAATTAACCAGGCTCGGTAAATCAGAGCATCACGCCATGCTCAAACAAGTGGCCGAGTCAGTAGCAACCAATGGGTGCGAGTGGCATTTCACACCACCTCACTCACCTAATTTCGGCGGATTATGGGAGGCCGGGGTGAAATCTGTCAAGTATCATCTCAAAAGAGTACTCGGCGGTTCTACTTTGACATATGAAGAGTTGGCAACAGTGCTTGCTCAAATTGAGGCGTGTCTCAACTCACGGCCGCTTTCGGTTCACGTCGAGGATCCAGATCATCCGAGTGCTTTAACACCAGGACACTTCCTTGTCGGGGAACCTTTGATAGCTGCACCAGATCGCAACTTCGAGGCTTGTAATGAGAATTCGTTACGGAGATGGCAGCATACTCAACGCATGCTACAAGGTTTCTGGCGGCAATGGTCTAGGGAGTACCTCACCCGGTTTATGCGACGGGACAAATGGTCGAAGCAGGTTGATCATCACCCTACGATTGGTGATGTGGTAGTTATTAAGGAGGATGGATTGCCACCATGTAGATGGCTATATGGTCGCATTATTACAGTCCACAAGGGTAGAGATAACATTGCTAGAGTAGTCACGCTAAAGACTAAAAATGGCACCTTGAAGAGACCCGTATTTAAACTATGCTTTTTGCCAATAACAGTTTAGACACGTGAGGTTGGGCTTTGCTTGTTGTTATGGGATATTTTAGTTAGGAATAGCTATGTTATTTTTTGTTACAAATGGATGGTTCATTATGTTACTTGTGTTGGTTTATTTTTGTTTGTTATCTTCTGTATTATTTGGGGGTTAATAATAATCATGTAATTTGTTTTACCACTAAGGACAAAGGGCCAACCACTGGTCCAATTGCAACCGTTGCAATTGATGGGTTCTCTCACGGTGGGCGGACAGTCAGTTCAGATATAGATAACATCCTTGTGTGAAGGACAAATAAATCATTTTGTCCTTGGTGGGCGGAATGTTGGAGGATTTAACACCTTTTTAGAACTATTACGAATTATCGATGGTTTTATGTCAGTGAACAAAAACAAAAGAAAAAAGGTGAAGGCGTCAATTATATAAATTATATTTTTCTGTAACCTATGTAATTTTTGGATTATATATTTAAAATTACCATGGTGGTTTAATTAGAACTCGACAGCTTCAGCTCCGCCAGAATTTTGGGTACAGTATAAATCGGCCGAAATATGACTATGAATGTCAGAGGGTAGAAAAAAATCAGACAGACCGAGAGCTTTATTAGCGTGCGCTGCAATGTTTTACGGAATTATTCCTCTTTCGCAATGAGCGCGCCCGGGGGGCGGGTCGGGCAGTAACGATATATGAATGTGGCAGACAGCGCGCGGGCGGCGGGCGGGCGCGGCTGCCGCTGGACGAGGCGGAGCGCGCGCGGCTGCAGGCGGCGCGGGAGGGCGCGGCCGCGCCGCACCACCTGCGCACGCTGGACGAGCTGCGGGCGCACTTCGCCAGGGACGCGGCGCTGGCCGCCGGCGCAGGTACGGCACTGACACCTCGCGCACAGGAACTGCTCAAAAGAAATTGCGACTTTCCTTACAAAATGCATCCCGATCGGCAAATTTGTATGGAAAGTAAATTTTTTCCGCGAATTCGGCAACTTTCTCTTTTGACAGTTGTTTGTTTTCCTACACCTACTTGTAACGCTTTGTATGTGTCGCACGTTGGCTCAAGGGTGTGTTCGACAGATTCGCCCGAACGGTTCGATTTGACGGGCGTGGATCGGCTTCAATGACTCGTCGAAACTTACAGCCCGGCAAATCTAAGAAGTGCCGTTTGACAGTTCTCATTTTGCTCTCTTTAGAGGATTTGAATTTATATTTAGCGATTGAAAATCGTAGACTGTGCATAAAATCATAATTCCACAGTGTCACGACGAAGGCTATTGAAAATGTACGAGTTGCGCCTAAGTTTCTAAGCCTTCTCTCTCAAGCTCGAAATGTTGCAACGTGAAACGGTACTCGTTAGATAAGCCGGGCTATGTAGTCGGACACATAGTATAAGTCGGTTCAGTAAAGAAACGAATCCAAAACGGCGGCGCTTACCGTGTCTTCGCGCTCGCACACTAGTGCTTCAATCGGTGTGCAAGCGAGATGACACGATATCCGGGTAACAAGTGTGCGCGGTGCAGGTTCGGAGGCGGGCGTGCACGCGGCGTCGTGCGGACACCACCTGCACCTGCGCTGCCTGCACGCGTACCTGCGCACGCTGCATGCGGGCGCGCGCGCGGCGGCGGGCGTGGAGCGCGGCGAGTACCTGTGCCCCGTGTGCCGGCAGCTGGCCAACGCCGCGCTGCCGCTGGCGCCGCGCGCGCCGCGCCCCGCGCCCGCCGCCGGGCCCGCGCCCGACCTGCGCGCGCTGCTGCGCCGCGAGCGCGCCGCGCCGCCCGCCTCCGACCTCGCCGAGGCCATGGGCAAGTGCATGGAGGACGTGACCGCCGCCGCCGGAGGCAAGCTCAAGCAGAGATACGGCTCCTCGCCCGCGGCCATCCTCGCCTTCGTGGCCTCGCTCGTGCGGACCAACCTCGAGTGCGAGCTGGTGCAGCGAGGGGGCGCGCTGCGGCCCGCGCCCGCGCCGCGGTACAAACCCAGGAATGAGTGTATCGGTCGGTGGATTCTTCTTACCTTTTCTGTTTCCTACCCGTTGGCTAATATACGAACCGAACCGAATATTATTAAATTTTTAGTAGAAGTAATTAATTTACCGAACGCGCGGTAGATCGATTACTGTTTAGTTTTATTGACGTGCAAATGTGTCTTATTGTTCTTTTTGATGCCTATTTGAATTTAAAATTTTGGGTACGTTTAAATAAAAATAAAGACTCAAGAATTGTCAATACGTAGCACTGACGAGATTGATGTATTTTTATTTCAGGAGTATCTGACATATAAATATATTTGATGTTGCCACGATTTGTATTCCTGTCCCTCAATCTAGATCGATCGATCAAAAGATCAAGATCAATCATACAAAAATATCTAAAATGCTCTGCAAAAATTGACTGGCGCAATCGGCAGGATACTAACGCACTATTCCCCCACAGTTCCCCTGCTGGTAGTGGCGGGGGCCCACACTCGCGTGCTCTGTGCCACCAGCCCCCAGCTGGCCACGCTCGCCCTGGAGACGTGGGAGCAGCTGGTCCCCTGCTCCCCGCCCCCCACCCCCAGCGAGCAGGAGCCCCCCCCGCCAGCCTTGTCCCACTCGCAGCCAGAACGGTCCGTGCCGTTGCTGCTGAGAGACCCTATATCGTTGCTCATACAGATGCTACTGTTGGCGCCGCCCAATCCACCTTATTTGGATATGCGTGAGTTTCTTTTGTATTTTTCAATGTTATAGAAATGCTTTGTATTTACATTATTCATTAAAATTTTGTGTAAATTCACTGAATTATTATGATAATGTATGATTTGAAGAGGTCGGAAAACAATCATGTCGATTAGAAGATTTCCCTCGCGATGCGGAAACAAATGATTGAAGTTGCATGCAAAGCACCGAACTGGAAATCTATGGGAGAGATCTATGTCCGGCCGTGAAGGTTCTACGGTTGGGATGATGGTGATAATTAATGTATTAGAAAGAAAGAAAGAAAGAAGCTAGTGATGTGATTAATATACTACTGAAAGTGGCCTACCCTTTACTTATTCATTAAGTCTGTGATGATAAAAATCGATAACCCCCTATTTTCTTTACAGAGGACTTCACAACAATAGTAAAAGCTATATACGCGCTCACATACTACCAAATAGTTTGTCAATTTTGTGCCAACGCCACGGCCGAGGGTCGGGCCGCACTTGGCAAAGCCGTTGACAATAACGAAACTTTAAGGCCAAACGAACCGAGGCAAAATGAACCCAGCGGTTTGAGGCAAAATGAATCCAGCGGTTTGAGGCCAAATGAACCTAGCGGTTTGAGGCAAGCGGCGCGGTTGTTGCTCACTTCGTTGGCTGGGTCGGATTTGTTCACCGAAGACGGACCTCCATCCACTGCTCCGACAAAAGAACCGATTGACATTGCCCAGATGGAGAAAGAGGTCAGTGTTTAGAAATATCGATTTGTTTAAGCTCTTTTCTGGTTGCAGTTTTGATCAATAAATATTTGATTTGGTGCCCAAATACAGTCTTTTTCAATCATTACACTTGTTTTCTGCTTAGTTTTGTTGTCAAAAAGATTATAGTCTGTGTGATCTCTTGGGTCATATTATATCATCACAGACCATATGACCCATATGACTGTAATCTTTTGGACGAAATTTTGACTGTTTCCAAAATTTCTCGAAAACTGAGTTTTCTTCAACACCTTATATTTATATCAATTCTATATCAATTCTGTTTCAAATGTAGCAAGAAAAACATTGCATCCTTTGCATTTAATACAGGATAGAGCGTTGAGAAAAACGGGTAAACTAGAAGAAAACGATACATAGTAGTGCATAAGGCGTTACTATAGTTACTATAGTTTATACTTTATTACTTATACTATAGTTCCATGGCAGTTTACTCACTGAATTTGCAACAAACTTCAGCTGGAAAAAAGCTGTACAGTATCTCAAAGTGAATGAACATTTCAGTTGCAAACCTTATTGCTGCCATTTCTGCGCGTGGCGGCGCTGCTGAGGCACCACCTGTACGGCAGCGAGCTGCCCGACGTGCTCACTCCGAGGCAGGAGTTCGTCAGGCTCGCTTACTATCTGGAACTGGTCACTGAGGTAGGTTATAGTACAGTTGCTGAGGCACCACCTGTACGGCAGCGAGCTGCCCGACGTGCTCACTCCGAGGCAGGAGTTCGTCAGGCTCGCTTACTATCTGGAACTGGTCACTGAGGTAGGTTATAGTACAGTTGCTGAGGCACCACCTGTACGGCAGCGAGCTGCCCGACGTGCTCACTCCGAGGCAGGAGTTCGTCAGGCTCGCTTACTATCTGGAACTGGTCACTGAGGTAGGTTATAGTACAGTTGCTGAGGCACCACCTGTACGGCAGCGAGCTGCCCGACGTGCTCACTTTTGTAATATATAAGTACATTTGCGAATTAGGTTTCGAAAGTTTGCAGCACCGAATTATGTTCCATTGGACCTTATCAGTAAGTTCAAAATAGCGCAACGGGCTATGGGCTATGCTCGGGATTTCACACATGCACGGGGCGCACACGATTTAACCATCGGTTAGAAATTTAACTATAGTTAGTTCGACAAACGGTTACCTTAACAGTAACTAACGATCAAAAAACCGGCCCTAATGATGTGCATTGTCCGGTGGCAGGGCATGGAGTGGCGGTCGTGGGCGGCGTCCCGCGCGCTGCCCGCGCACGCGCCCGCCGCCGCCCGCGCCTGGGCGCGCCAGCTCGGCGCCGCCGCCGCAAGGACGCAGCTCGCCGTATGTATTGTCATTATAATTATTATTCATAATAATTTGAATCTATACTCTAACAGAATGAATTACCCCAATTACACTGCTCGAGTCTATTCATAATATGGGTTACCCATATTGTCAGAGTTTCAGGTCGCCAAGACTCCTACGAGGCCTCTAACATGACCTAGCGACCGCCCCCTACATATCTTATAGGAAACTATAGGGACCTACAGTTTAACGTGCCGTCCGAAACACGGTAGCGTCCAGTTGAAAAGTCCACATTGTGAGATTCGATCCAAGGACTCCGGAAAGCCGGGCATATTCCCGCTGGACCACGGACGCTACATGGGTGGGTGGCTCACTCATCTCATGGAGTCACCGGCTTTACAACAGTGCTCCACCCTCTCTACCCGTGGTCGCCGTGAGAGCCGGCTGAGGGTTAACTAACACATCCAGAGGTCGGGCAGTGCTCGACGACCCGTCTGTCAAGTGTATCGAGAGTATTGGCAAACCCCCCTTTATGAGGCAGGCCCATTTTCGGTAGTGGATTAACGACGGCCGAATTGATGATGATGATGATGATCGATCACATAACCCCCACGAACATTTGACTCGATCCTATGAATGTAAATTATAATGACCGTTGGTATTGTATTACAATATCATCGAAGTACAAGTTTAAAGTTTTCTTATTAAATGTATTTTAGATTACACAAGGATTTAGGTTTATGATAAACATTCATACATTTGAAATTTAAAAAAGCATTAAATAATGTAACACATATTATTTACTTTTTCTATTCATTTTTGACGTGACAACGTCTTATAATTCGATAGAGCCGGCTGCACGCACGTAAAAACATGACTCATGCGGCGTTACCTCGCTCTGAGGCGTTCCATGTAAGGCTTGAAGTGCAAGCGAGAGCGCGGAACGAGCGACAAAGAAGCACAATCGGCCTTTGCGTTCGGCAGCGTTCGACATCCGTCTCTCTCCTACTTGAGTGAGCGATGCGTCTGCGTGGACAGCTGCTATACTATAGTACTATACTACTATATAATACTATATATATATTTACATGTTTTGATCGAGTATCAAGTGCAGTGAAAAGTGAAACAAATGAAATTAAAATTTTCTTTTGAAAAATGCTACCATTCCATCAGTATTTTCTTAAGACGTTGTCACGTTGAACTATCGTCAGTAAACCGACTTTACAGACAACCAATTTTTTTTCATAAGAATCGTCGCCACGTTCCATAATATACAGGATGGACGCTTAAAAAGGGTCTTCATTGCCATCTCTGAAACTACAACGAATTTCGGAAAATACTGAAAGCATTCATGTGATTAATTTTGATAGAAACTAAAACTGCATCATTACATTTTTGAATCTCGCCGGATATCGACAAGTTGATTTAGAAAAAAACACATCAATGTATTATTGCGCCATCAGATAGCGTCATTAATAAGGATCAATTTCTAGGAAGTAACATTATGCGGCAAACTAAAAAAATTTACTCCTTATAAAGAAAGTAGTAGTTTTTCTATAGAGCACACAGCAAATTGGCGGCGGCTCACTGAGAAGAGTATCAGAAGAGACACACCGCCCGACCCCATTTTTCCGATGATTAGTCATATAATCAATGATTCGCCACATAATGTTACTTCCTATATATTTTTAACGATACTATCAGATGGTACAAAAATGCAGGGTGGGTTTTTTTTTGCAGCGGAGTTCCAAATAGCAACAAGCCTTGAGACAGTAAAGATTTTTTCAAAAATGTAACCGGTGCAGTTTTACTTTTTATTAAAATCGGTCACATGAATCCTCTCAGCATTTTTCGTAATTGGCCGTAGTCGGTGGGAGATGGCCCTGCAGACCTGTACAGCATGTGTATCGGCGTCCAGGTGCGGCGCCTGCTGAGCTCCCTGCACGTGGAGTGGTCGGCCCCCGCGCTGCTCTCCTTGCCGCGGGACTACGACCGCCTGTTCACGTACTACCACGAGCGCGTGTGCCTACAGTGCGGCGCCGTGCCCAAGGAGGCCTCCGTCTGTCTGCTCTGCGGCACGCTCGTCTGCCTCAAGCAACCCTGCTGCCGCCGACACCACCGCGCCGAGGCTGTACAGGTCGCTATATACTGCTAGCTCTAGAACCGTCCGTCTGTCTCCTGCGGCACGCTCGTCTGCCTCAAGCAACCCTGCTGCCGCCGACACCACCGCGCCGAGGCTGTACAGGTCGCTATATACTGCTAGCTCTAGAACCGTCCGTCTGTCTCCTGCGGCACGCTCGTCTGCCTCAAGCAACCCTGCTGCCGCCGACACCACCGCGCCGAGGCTGTACAGGTCGCTATATACTGCTAGCTCTAGAACCGTCCGTCTGTCTCCTGCGGCACGCTCGTCTGCCTCAAGCAACCCTGCTGCCGCCGACACCACCGCGCCGAGGCTGTACAGGTCGCTATATACTGCTAGCTCTAGAACCGTCCGTCTGTCTCCTGCGGCACGCTCGTCTGCCTCAAGCAACCCTGCTGCCGCCGACACCACCGCGCCGAGGCTGTACAGGTCGCTATATACTGCTAGCTCTAGAACCGTCCGTCTGTCTCCTGCGGCACGCTCGTCTGCCTCAAGCAACCCTGCTGCCGCCGACACCACCGCGCCGAGGCTGTACAGGTCGCTATATACTGCTAGCTCTAGAACCGTCCGTCTGTCTCCTGCGGCACGCTCGTCTGCCTCAAGCAACCCTGCTGCCGCCGACACCACCGCGCCGAGGCTGTACAGGTCGCTATATACTGCTAGCTCTAGAACCGTCCGTCTGTCTCCTGCGGCACGCTCGTCTGCCTCAAGCAACCCTGCTGCCGCCGACACCACCGCGCCGAGGCTGTACAGGTCGCTATATACTGCTAGCTCTAGAACCGTCCGTCTGTCTCCTGCGGCACGCTCGTCTGCCTCAAGCAACCCTGCTGCCGCCGACACCACCGCGCCGAGGCTGTACAGGTCGCTATATACTGCTAGCTCTAGAACCGTCCGTCTGTCTCCTGCGGCACGCTCGTCTGCCTCAAGCAACCCTGCTGCCGCCGACACCACCGCGCCGAGGCTGTACAGGTCGCTATATACTGCTAGCTCTAGAACCGTCCGTCTGTCTCCTGCGGCACGCTCGTCTGCCTCAAGCAACCCTGCTGCCGCCGACACCACCGCGCCGAGGCTGTACAGGTCGCTATATACTGCTAGCTCTAGAACCGTCCGTCTGTCTCCTGCGGCACGCTCGTCTGCCTCAAGCAACCCTGCTGCCGCCGACACCACCGCGCCGAGGCTGTACAGGTCGCTATATACTGCTAGCTCTAGAACCGTCCGTCTGTCTCCTGCGGCACGCTCGTCTGCCTCAAGCAACCCTGCTGCCGCCGACACCACCGCGCCGAGGCTGTACAGGTCGCTATATACTGCTAGCTCTAGAACCGTCCGTCTGTCTCCTGCGGCACGCTCGTCTGCCTCAAGCAACCCTGCTGCCGCCGACACCACCGCGCCGAGGCTGTACAGGTCGCTATATACTGCTAGCTCTAGAACCGTCCGTCTGTCTCCTGCGGCACGCTCGTCTGCCTCAAGCAACCCTGCTGCCGCCGACACCACCGCGCCGAGGCTGTACAGGTCGCTATATACTGCTAGCTCTAGAACCGTCCGTCTGTCTCCTGCGGCACGCTCGTCTGCCTCAAGCAACCCTGCTGCCGCCGACACCACCGCGCCGAGGCTGTACAGGTCGCTATATACTGCTAGCTCTAGAACCGTCCGTCTGTCTCCTGCGGCACGCTCGTCTGCCTCAAGCAACCCTGCTGCCGCCGACACCACCGCGCCGAGGCTGTACAGGTCGCTATATACTGCTAGCTCTAGAACCGTCCGTCTATCTCCTTTGATTCGCTCGTACGTCCTTACTTTACTGACGTACGTGGACCTAATGGGACCTAATGTGATCTTGCCATTTTCGAGAAGCCAGTACCTCATCTCCCCTTTTCTTTATAAAGTGATACAGTGATACAAAAATATTAGTCTAACTCCACTGAGTTGTGTGTGCTGTGAACAAACAATTTGTGTTTATTTGTCCGTAATGTGTGTATAATGTTGGTGCAGCACGCGATGGAGTGCGGCGGGGGGACGGGCATCTTCCTGGTGGTGACGTCCACCTACATCATCGTGATCCGAGGGCGGCGCGCCTGTCTGTGGGGCTCGCTCTATCTGGACGACTACGACGAGGAGGACCGGGATCTCAAGTCTGTACCACCCCTATCTATCTATCTATCTATCTATCTAGCACCATTGTTGCTACTGTACTAGTTGATCGATGGTGTTGTGGTCTGTGGCTTCACAGAAACGCTGAAAATCACATTATAATCGTACTAATAGGATGAATGGATGTTTGTTACTCTTTCACGCCAAAACCGATTAAGCTGAAATGTTGTATGTAGATAGCTTACCTTACACCCTGGAATAACACATAGGTTGCTTTTCATTTCCACGGGATGCCACATTCCCAAGGGAACGAAGACTACGCGGGTAAAACTGGGGGCACAGAATTTTACGCAACACTGTGCAAAGTAAGGAATTTCTCACAGCCATCCTCACAAACAACACTCAACCGACACATTGCTATGCGAACGCACATCGTCGTATTACAGATCTGTGATTGGTCCGTTTCTGTTGCTAAGATCTTTAACTGATTAGCGTTTGTCATTAATAAATATATATTATTTATATTTATTTTATAATAGTATTTCCCGGTGAAATTAATAATATTCTGTTTAATAAAATAATATCATAAATTAAAACACCGCAATATATGTACCGAAACTGAAATCTCAAATTTGCCGCCAAGAAAAATTTACCACAGAGTATAGAGGAACATTTATTTTGTGAAGCTTGTTTTTTTTGAAGTGGTTTTGTGAAGCTCCACCATGCGATCTTTAAAATAGGTCTCTGCCTACCTTACGTAAGGGCCGCTCTGAATGAGCCCCATAGCGTTAGATCTCGCTCAAGTATTGTTTATGAATTGATTTCACGGCCCTATGCGTTCAGACGCGCTGTGAGAACACAGTATCGTTCTTGAATACGGGTTGTTAGCCTACCATTCTATTAAGAAACTTGTCTCGTTCATTTTTCTTGAAGAGGTATTAGATTAGAATACTCTTTATTTCGACCATTTTTACATAATATTACACAGTACAACATAATAACTTAAAATTTAAGCTATAACTAAAAAGTAATTGGTCGACAATGGGCGGCCTTATCGCTTTAAGCGATCTCTTCCAGGCAACCAGTCTGGACGGAAAGGTGTATGATAGGAAGAGTAGGGATGGGATCGGTTACGAAATTATCTTTGCGAATTAACGTGAGATCCATTCGGCAGATTTGGTTCTATAGTAGTAGTTATTTCAAATGATGATTAACAATAGCCCTTTAAGAAGACGCTAACTGGTTACCAGTAACAATGTAACTATAATATTTCAGACGCGGCAAGCCCCTGTACCTGTCTCAGGACAGGCTGGAGCTGCTGCAGGACCAGTGGCTCGCGCACAGGTTCGACCACACCAAGCGGACCTGGGTCTGGCATCGAGACTCACTCTGACTGGACTCTGGCGCACTCGCACTTGGACAACACGCTGTTCAAACAACTAACTATTACGAACACTTCCACTAGAAGTTGCTATATATTATACGCCTTGAACTCATTTTTTGCTGCGATTTTGTATAATAGACCTCTTTCAGGAGACGCGAGAAATTGATGACAAATTATGATTGCAGCAATTGCAGAATCTACTGCAATTAACACAGATCTAACTTAAAAATTGCATAGTTATCATTTAGAAATAAATTGCTTATGATATTATTGAACGACAAATTGCACAGGTTCATAGATGATTTTTCATAAAAAAAATATTTATTTGTGCGTTAAAGAAACGTGACTTTCTACATTTATACATTGATCTCTTATGCAATTCGGCGAATACAAATATAACATCTTTGTTTTTAACTGACTACGGCTCATATTATGATATGTGCTTAGACACGATTCCTCCCTACAACGATTGCTAATGATCGATTCGATCGATATTATTATACATAATAATATTCTTTGACCACTTTGGTGAAAGCGCCAGCGCCATGGCGGAACATGTAGTTCTATTTATATCGTAATAGGTACATACCATATTCTAATTATTGACAAAAGTACATGAACTTTACGCCAAGTCGAACGCAATCGTCGCGTGAACTGACTCGATAAAGTTGGATTTTTTTCCCGAATGCAAAATTAATGTACAATTTGGTATACCGAAACAAAACGTCTAACTCCATAATATGTGTAGAAATAGTGAATGTGTTGAGACAGTTCGCGCTATTATCGCGTACTAATCAGGACATCGACTTAGGTTGCCTTTCCATCAGCTAGGCTAAACTTACAAATCTGGACTTAAAAACAGCTTTATGCTGTGTTGCCACAATATGAGTGGTCCTCAAAGCCTAGGAAAACTAGGTCCAAGCGGACGTCCGATGTTGCCAGGGCTGTGAATATGTACATTTTTCACTTCGCGATCGCCTAGATTTAACCTATTTATTTTTTTCGTATTTTTTAACATAGGTTAGTGGTAACACTTATTTTTATGATAACTGATCGCCTTCAAATAATGCTGTATGATTTTTAGTGATGTATAACGATCTTTTTTTGTGTAATCTTGAGTACTTATCATTCTTTAAATTATACTGTTTTTTTTTCTTTTGTAGAGCAAATGTAAACTTTCGCACGAAACGTATACGGGTTTAAGACCTATTGGCTTATCATGCTTTTGAAAGACAGGGCACAAGAGAATAAGCTAATTTACATGTACGATTCGATTACGCTACAACAAATCTCGTGTGCGTAAGCTCTTAGTCTGGATATTATTGACTTTCATCTCATGTAGTTTATTGTCTACAAATTATAGGTTTAGATTTTGTTTTCATATTTTCGGTAGAAATTATTTCATCCCCAATGGTGAGAAAAATTTCGATGCTTTTCATAAATATTGTGGAAGGTAGTAAAGTTATAAACAATAAATATTTAAACATAAGCTGTGAGCAATAATAGGATTGTTGGTGAGAATTGTTTGTTATATAAAATGTTTGTAAAATCTCTTCTAATATAGCTTTTTTTTTCTTGAAATTGTGATTGTATTAGTATCTCTGTAGAGTTAGAATAATTGAGAATGGTGCATAGAAATTATGAAACTAGTGATCATAGAAGGATACTTTTTGTTACAGAAAGATGAAGTAATACTTGAGAGAATTAATTTATCCGTCAAACTAAATTGCTTGTGGAAAAATATGGTTTTCCATACTATTTTACGTGTAAATTCTAATATTTTATCACGAAACTACCTTCTTTTTTACCAAGTTACTGAGTTGACGGTTAGAATCACTCTCTTATTCGTATAACTACACTTATATATTTTGTGTGCAATTAATGTTAAATTCTTTGTATGATATTATATTCTTTTAGTTATCGAAAGTACATGATTTTTAGGTTTCATGAAGTTAGAGGATAGTTCAAAATTTAGTGTTTTTCAAATTGACATTAAACTATGTATGGGACAACGAAGTTTCGACAAACTGCTGTTGTTTTGGAAATTATGACTTTTTATATGTATTTAGTTTGTTATTTTCAAGATATGAATAGAATAATTGTGTTGGCTTTCTATCGTAGCGGCTTCGCATAGTCATATAAATATAATAATTAACTACACAATTAAATAATAAAATTAACATAAAATGTAACAGATTTGTTTCAAAGTTTTCATGATTTAATTCATCGAATTTACTCTTTTATTTGAAACATTTCATAATGTTGATTCCCATCACGATTGTTTTATAAAACTAGCGACCCGTCCTCGCTTCGCTCCAGGTACCCAGGTACCATTGTACATATAAACCTTCCTCTTGAATCACTCTATCAATTGATGAAAACCGCATCAAAATCCGTTGAGTAGGTAGTTTAAAAGATCTAAGCGAACAGACAGCGGAAGCGACTTCATTTATGTAATGATATAAAGATAGTAAAATATGCCCGCAAACAGCACCAACCGCTATATATATTTGTTAACACCCATTATGTATAATATTGTTCTTGTATATATTCTATCATTAAAGTTGTTGATATTTCATTTAGCTGTTTTATTATTTAAGCAGAGTTTTCACTATAGGAGTACTGCCGAACCAAACTCGCCCAGACGACTCTGATGCTACTTGACTCTTGTAAACCACAGAGGAGATGCTCATCCTGATCTGTGTTGTAAACCACAAAGAAGACGAGATGTTAGCGTTTTTTGACATTTTTTTCCGATAAGATTACGTTGGTCCGAGAGTATTCCAATATTGAAAATCCTACTTTACCTTAATTATAATGTTATATAAATAAATTCTTCCAGATTATCAGAGATCCATACACAAAGATAAAAATTAAAATAACAATTACATAATATTTAATCACTTATTAAATTATATTTTAATAACATTTTAGAAGACTGCTTTAGCGGGGTAAAAGTGGTCCACAATATTGTTTTAATTTTTTTATGATAGTGACAAAACGAGCAAATCAGGTGCCTGATGGTAAGCATCATGATTGCCTATATTAGCCACAGTGCCACTCAGTGTTTTAAAATTCTAAATTCTGCGCGGCACTGCACTGCGCCTGTCACCCTGAGATATTAGTTGTTGAAACTAATCATGCCCAATAATTTTACTGGTAACATTGCCCTTCAGATAATGTTTGCACATTACTGCTTGCCGGATGAATAACCCCTCCGTTATCCCCTCCTGGCAAAGGTAAATAATGTTATGCCCGATTTAAGAACAGTGTCCCTAAATCTGGCAATGCGATGCCTAATCAGTCCATCGAGAGCCACTACGAGGGCCTACGCAAACATGGTTGAGGCACTGCACCATCGCGGGAGGCGAATCATTATACGAAATGCGTCATTGTACTTGCACCTTATGTAGTAACCCTCGACCTTGTGAACCATAAGTAGGTCACAGTACAAAAAATTAGATTTTAACTTATTATTCCTGTTTTCTCGCACAATTCCTACTTTTCCTACACGGTGGGAGCAAATTTTTATGAAAAAAAAAAAAAAATGGCGTGACTGACCGCCAGTGCGGCCACACGCGCACACGGCCGCGGCGCCGCGCCGTGGCGGCACCGTGCGCGTCTACAAGCTTTCATAGTAATCCATACAACACTGACGACCGTGCCTACACGCGGCGAATTAACCGTAGATTTTCACGGCGGTAAACCGTGCGTGTACAAGAGGCCTAAAGAGCAAGATTTTCGCTTCCCGCGAACATCGGTGAATTTCCGCCCTAACATATTTGCTCGGACTGCCGCAAGAGACCGCCTCTTACGATCGATATCGTGGTCGTCCATGAGGTCGCTGGCGATGATGTGACCCAAATATCGAAAAGTTATGACGTACTTCAAAGACTCACCATTCAGATGAAGAGGAAGAGGCCAGTAGCCACTTTCCCTCCAGCTCCAAAAATCAACCTTAGATGTCCTCTCACTACCGACCGACAATAAAATACATAATATTCTGTTAAAAGTTTTATTGTACATCAACTATGATTTGTTTAGAGGTAGAACATCCTACTCTTAAACTAAACGGCTAACGTGTTTACTATAATAATATAAAATAGTTATTTTTAATCGCCGCGTTAATATCAATCGTAGGCGGAGTGAGTAACCGAAATAACGCAAAAATATACACATCTATTACCAAAACATGATCGAAACAAACGGACATAGACGTCTCACATGTTTATTATGTAAATGTTACCAAAACTTGTTACATAGGTACAATATTTATATGTACATTTAACTCCAGAATAATCGCCTATTAAGTTTCTTTATTATACAAAATAAATATATCTCTGATCTGATTCTACAATAAATATAGTGAACATGAAACGTCTACGTCCGAATGTTTAAGAAAATTGTTTTATAATCATCGAAAAAAAAATAAAGATTTTTATCACAGAAATAATAAATACTATCAAACAATAAGATGGCAACTAAAATTATGCACCTCTTCACATGAAGTAAATAAAGTTAATATTGTGATTACATAATGTTATTTAAACTAAAATACGGCCTGTGTACAATACAATGCCTTGCTGTAACTTATTTTTTTTTTTTTCACTTTAAAAAATCCATAATCTTTCATCCGCACGAACCATAGCAAGGATTGTGTCACACAAGCATCATCCTCGAAGAGTATTACTAACTCAAAATTACATTATTTCAATAAATTCGCACTATTTATGTTAACTTAAACATACCTCAAATATAATACATAAATGTAAAAATAAATATGAATCATAATAATATACTGAACTTGATTCAAAATAATGAATTTACACGTCAAAATACACAAATTACGAAAATAACGTTCTAATTTTAAGGGAATGTAATTTTTCGAACCAATATTATATAAAAAATCTTAGACTTCTCTATAGCTTCATCTAAAAAACAGTATCGTGAAATGCCTTAACACAAAAATACGATCGTATTTTTGTGTTTTTTTCCTTAAATAAATTATTGTATGGACAGATTACATTAAAAAAATTATACCATACAGATCATACATTATGTAACTTCACGACACTGTTTCGTAAGCACTATAATACAATATATCAACAACTATATGAAAACCACGTAAGGTTATATAAACGAGCGCCTCGTGTCGGCCATCATTTGTATCAACATCAACTATCCATATTTCCACTGCCCAGTAAAGAAAATAGATTTAAAGACAGCAAAAAAATACTATTACATTATATCTTATATCTTTAAATGATACAAATTGCACGAGTAACATTGAAAACATGTATTTCAAGAGAAATATTTACATAAATTATGGCAAACATAATATGATTTATTGTATAAAACTGCACATCCAAAAATAAATTAGATTCTGAAATGGGCATAAGACAATATTATGTTATGATTGATGGTCATCCATGTTTCACAATGATGTGCCCACACACGGCATTTCAAAAACTGGTAAAAATGTTACAAGAAACCTGCCCGTACTAAAATAACTCGCTATAATATATATACACGTTAAAATTACATGTAGATACAACTTCTAAAAAACTTTTTTGAACACATTTTCAATAAGATATGGGACAGTTTAATCTTTCTCAGTATTATGCAGACAGCTTGGGAACTGCTTCATGGCAGAGAAACACTAATGTATTATGAACATAATACGATAGTAATTATAATAACAATATTACTAATTGGTACTATATAAGTTGAAGTGGTAATGCACAGAGCACAGCACGTAGAACTGATCCCGATGGGGCTGTAAGGTAATGAGACCACGGACCGGCAAGCGTAGCGTAGGACGTCCACCACTCAAGGAAGGAATGAACTAGTATACTAGCAGGAACACATTGGATGCGAGCCGCTTACAACAGGATTAGATGGAAATCTATAGAGGTCTATTTCCAGCAGTGGACTTCCTACAACTGAGACAATGATAATGAATCTGATAGCAGTCATAAAAATGATATTTTAAATTCAGGTACCAATTCTAAACCAATCATGATTATAGCTATGGAAACATTTATATCAGAATTTTAATTATTGGAATATTTTACTTTTTGACCCTGCTATCTGAATAAAGCAAAATCAATCCTGATAATGGATGTGTGGCTGGGCAGTGTATTATATAAATCACTTGACAGCTAGTATAATTTAAAATAATTTTATTTTACCAGTGTCATATAAATTATGTTTTTGTGTTTAGAAAATTAAGTAAATTTTTAATATCAAAACAATCAGTTCCAAAGCTGCCTGCTATACTCAAGTTAATCTAAGTGCTGAATGCCATTCTTCGCTTGTATGGCACAAGAAAAAAACAATAAATATACTACGCACCTTAAGAACTTAAATATGTATACGACGATAGGCCGCTATGTACCATCCTAAAAAGCATTATTTATTACGTATATAAGTGCGTTTTTTAATACATTATTTTAAATAATAAATTCGTACAAACTAACTCATATTATGTTATCAACTAAATTATGTATATTATGCACATTTAAAATTATTAATTAGCACACTTATAATATATTATAATCTTTATTCTATACTGGTCGTTCTGAGATCTGTTGGTCACCATCTGGCTTCAATACTGTACTCATGTTTTATATAATAACTTGCACTTGGTCGAACGCAGTAATATGATTAGAAAAGGAATTGTTTCCCTCTCTAGAAACGTGAATCAAATACTGTGTGAGTAAATGAGACAGATATAAATATCTTCGCTCTGCTATCTCTTTTGCTGTGAATTAGCATCTGGTGTATTACGTTAGCGAGAATAAGCGTCGGTTCATCTCCAATAATGGAAAACCTGCGTTATGCGCTCAATCAAGTGAAATTCGTACGTCATAGACTACCAAACCTAGTAATCATCTAGATCTAACCCTTATCTGTCATAATTTGTAATACATTCTGTCTATAATCTTAATGAAAGTGGGCATATGTGGACTAACATTCTGCCGATCTGCTATAGGGAACAAAACTTATTTCACGTGAGAAATTAATTTTTGACGTCGACGTTTCAGCTTGCACTAGCCATGTTTAAATGGCCTTAAAATATGTATTAGAGCCGCGAACGTTAGGCGTTAGAACGTCCTAGATCATAGTTTTAACACCCTAGTCTTCTACATTTATTAAGATAGTAGACAGACATTAAAATTTTCAAGTATGGCTGAATGTTTAATATAAAAAGGTGTGCCACTTGAACAAATATCAAACTAAACAAAGCTAATTAAAGGCAAAATACGCGTGTACTAATTATATATGTACGTAGTATGTAATTATACATTGATAGCATGTTAGTATATAAGTAGCATTATCATTGAACACTTTATGCACTCTTCTTGCATTCTAAATTGAGACTTTGATCATAAAGAATATGAGAAGTTTTAGTTTGATTAATTTGTGTTTGAATAAGATCAAGAAAAAATATTACTTCTAAAGTACCCTCATTTCAATATTTTTTCACATTCTTTATGATTTCTCTCAAAAACCTTTGCCCTTATTGTACTTTCCATTAAATTCTGTTACACAAGGCTGGTTACACACATTAAGCAGTAAAATATACAAATATATATATTTACGGCTAAACTCACAAAATATCAAAAAATTGTAGTGTCATTTTCAAAGCAGACTTATTCTTGCTAGCAAGTTTATGAATTAAATTGAAAAAGGCGGACCATTTATTCAAATGATATTTCAAATTATATCCTAATGTGTTCCAGCCTACAAATCATTAATTATTGGCGATATGTGGCACAATATTATGTCCTTTTTTAATATACCAATTGTCATATTAAGTTATATAATTTACTTATAACAACAGCATAATATTGTAAAACGAACACACCGAGGCTCGCTGAGTATAAAATGTACTCCAATCTAAACATAGAACCTTGTCATAACAAAAAATATATATTATGTACGCAAGGTTCTTCCATGTTCAGAACTAACTTGAATAAATGTCGAAATATATGTGTTTTAGGGTATTTACCCAGGGTGAACTATTGCAAAGAGACAAAGCCCATGTAAATGACGAGTCGTCCGACTTTATTCATAAAACGCTGTGATTCGACAAAGTGAGAACAAAGTGATTCCAGTCACTTCCCACACTTTTGTAATCAATTCAGTGACTGAAAAACTCTATCATACTCCGTTACTTAGCAACACACCCATGTGTATATACCCTAAAACTTTCACAGGCATCGAACAAATCCGGCAAAGGCTCGGAAATGCACACTTCAAATAGATATTTCACTTCACTGTCAAACTTTCGATTAGTAACTTGTACACTTGTCACATCACTGTTTCACAATTAGTTGTTATAATATGTCGTGTTGCCAGTAGTGCGGTGGGGGGGGAGTGTCGGGGGGCGGTGCGGGGGCGAGTGCGGGGGCGGGGGCGAGCGAGCACTCGCAGTCGTCGATGGGGGCGGCGATGAAGTTCCCGTAGTCGTCGGTGAGGGAGCTGTGGCGCCGCGCGCCGCACGTGTGCCGCCCGCATCCTGACCACCACCAACGCTCTGAAGATGTTATCATAACAATTAATAAAACTGGTATTACATACATACATTACACTCATACATACACACACTTGTAAAAACAGGATTAGTGCCTGTTTTTAAAACAGTTATCAAGGGCTTAAGGACCCTGATTCAGTGTAGCAATACTCATTAAGACTTCGCAAAACAGAACGTGTACTTACAGCGCTAGCCTGGCGCCGAAATGTAATGTATTTCATATAAACGTCTATTAAACAGAGTGCTCTAGACATCGCCAATCGTCCTAAAGTGTATCTATTCGATCAGCAGCAGTGGGTATCATCCTAGCTCTTTTCTCAGGTGAGCTTTACCAGTGTGCGTGACGCCTTCATGCATTTGACATATAAATTTAAATGACAAATTCAATAGACAGATTCGATATTTATTAAAGTTTTATATGTTTATTATGACAAAAATAATGTGCAAGTGTTCATTTCTAATATTATAAGAATCTCTTTTTGTGGTTTTTGTACGCTTTTGATCATGAACACGGCATTTGTAGCTAATGTGTAAAGTGGTGAGGGGAAAAGACATTGCATCTAACAGTGAGACCCAATTATTTTCTACGTGTTTGCTGCATCAGAGGGTATCTATTAAATCAATGCATTGACCTTTTCAAATACGGATAGATTCCATTACTTTATTGACTTGCAAAAGGCTCTCTTTAGGACCAAATTGAATAAAAAATTATGATTTTTTTATATTTTTAGTCTAGAGCGGCCTTATCGCTTCATATTCTTGTCATATTCATATTGTAAACAAAAATTGACTGAATGGCTCGCGGTGGGTGCTAAAAGGTTTAAAATAATGCGAAGATGCGTCAGGGTCAAATTGTAGGTGAAATATTTTTATAACAACCACGCGCCATGAGATCATTCCACTCACCTCTGCTAATATCGATGTCAGCCATCAGTTCTTCGTTCATAAGAGCCGTTAGCGCGTCGTCGGTCTGGGAATCTGAAACCACACCAATGATTATAATTATATTACACTAGTGTTAGAATAGTGGCTTTGCCTGCTCGCAATAAACTATGGAATATCGGAGTTTTATACCAAAACTTTGACGCACTTTTTGGACCTCTTAGAATGTGAATTTACAAAAATCCTTTCTTAGCACACGTCCAGACAACGAAAACAACTTACATTCCAAGTTTCTAGTCTCTGGGATCAGTGGTTTGGGCTCTGTGTTGCATGTCAGTCAGTGAGTCATTTAGGATTTTAATATAGTGGTAGTGATTATTCTTCTATTTAACCTACAGTCCAATTGAGAAGTAAACATGTAAGAGAAGTCCAAGCAAAGATTAGAACTAATTGAATTCTTCTGCAAATAAAATAATTATGATTCTCATGCAAAGTTTAACTTAGCACTTCCTACTTTCCAGTTTTGAGATTCTTATTTCTATGACTGGCTAATATTAATTACCTAATCAGCTTCTGATAGCGATTTTCAGCAATCAAAGCACTTGTTATGTTCATCAGCCAATGAATGCTCATAGTGTCTGTAATTCGCGATAATCCTAGTGTCCACTGGATTTTTGCAGATCTTTAAAAAAATAGCTAGGAATATTGGCTTTATTTATTTTCAATTATCTGTTTTTTTCGGCTCGACTGCCGATCTCAGAGGTCCCAAGTTCAACCCCAGGTCAGGCAAGTGTTAAATATTGGATTTTTCCATTAGAAACTATGCCCAGAAGAGTGCAATAGGCTCGCCCCCTATTACATTACATGGGACCAATAAAATACTGACGAAATGTGGGTGGTTTATTATGGGACTGAGTTCTGGGTACAACTCTACCCACCCCTTCGAGGAAATGGCGTGATCGTATGTAGAATTGGTCTGTGTAATAATGCCCAAGTACAAGTAAATTTAAAATACCTAACATAATTACTCAACAAAGGACTTTCTGAACTGTTAGGCACTACGCACCCAATGCCTGGATACACTTAATCAAATCATTTATTCGTAGGAATGTAGGTACAAAGGTTTTTAATGAAAACTAGTTGATATAAACTAGGGCCTGACGAGCTGAATACAGACCTGTCTCCTCCTTGATGATGAGCTCCTCTTTAACAGCGCCCCCCGTGATGTTAGGCGCGGGCGATGTCGGTGTAGTGGGCGTGGCCGGGGGAGTGGGCCCCGCGCCGCCCGCCTCGCCGCTGCTGTTGGAGCTGCACTCTGGACTGTACGGACCGATCTGGAGGATGTCATAACGGAACATTATAGCTCGACCACTAACGAGGTCCGGGGTTCTATTCGCAGGTCAGGCAGTGGTGACAGCCTGGAGTCTAGAACAGTTCCCCGTAAATGGCAATAGGTTCGCTCCCCGGTACATAGTTACAGAGCAGGCGAAGCCGCTGGATTTACACTAGTTATTCACACATTTTGTCTTGGACAACAAGATTTGGCCACAGCCAGCCAATTTTTTAAAAATTTTTCAAAAGGCTTTTCTGCCAAGACGTTATTGCGTCCATAAACGTATTCACTGCCTAAAAATTCCTTGTAGTTACCCTCAAACTCCTGCGTCTCCTGGGCGCGACCTCAGCGAGTTTGTGCGTGGTGTCCATCGCCCAGTAGGAGCCTTTCCCCGGGTCGTCCTTACTCCGAGCCACCTTCATGAAGCATTTGTTCAGGGAGAGGTTGTGACGGATTGAATTCTGCAAATAAAACAATAGGAATTTGGGAACTCTGGAAACTCGAAATAAATCCATAAAAGGAGCAACGAAAATTGCATATTTTCCAGGCACCAGTGATCTGAAGGAGTCATAAGTTGTCACGTTTGAAGAACAATTGACAGATGTCAAGGCCAACAAAAAGTTGGATGCACTAGTTGGCTCTCGGCCGAGTACTCGGTACATATAAACATATTGCCGATGTTTTTACATGAGCTGAGTACATAGTCAAGCACACTGTCCCCATTTACTCTGTATGTATGCAAGCCCAATTAGGAATGTCTCCAGATATTTGAAATACTGCAGCAATCGTGCCAATGGTTGATAAAATAAAACAATAATTTTAAAGTATCTTACCATCCAGCCCTTCCCAGCTTCCTTGTAATAAGGGAATGCATTGCAGATGTATGTGTATATCTCATTGAGGGTCATCTTGCCATTGGGTGAACTACTGATTGCCAGTCTGATCATGCTTGCATAACTGAAAATATTACTTTATTAGTTTCTTGTGACAAAGGCAGGTATATCAAGCTGATAGTGAATGGATGAAAGATTTCTTAGATGAGTATGAAGGGTCAAGTCGGTAGCGGTCAACCTAGGCGTACATTTCAGGACAAATTTTATTGATGTTGTCTTACGGAAAGGCCAGGTCAAAAGTATCCATAACTGAATAATGTAACCAAACCAAATACATAGAGGACAAACATGCCTGGAAATTTCTGCATATCCACCACCTGGCACTTTGCAAGCAAACAAATGTAATCAAACCAAATCTTGTTAAAGTCGCAGTTGAAAATATTAAAACCAAGTTTCATATATTGACATATAAAAATGTCTCTTTAAGACTTTTAAGTAAATTCTCTTTGAGTTGACTTTAGAATGAATGAAGAATGTGAGGTGGAAGAAGCCAAATTGGATAGTCGGGACCATCGCAAGTGGAGAGAAATAGTCTCTGCCTACCCCCAATCGGAACAAGGTGTTAAGCCCTCAGAATTGGGGAATACAGTGCACAGTGCAAAGAGGAAACACATGGGTACAATATGTTTATATTATATTATGTTTTCCTTAAAGCATTTTATTGATTTCCTCTTTTGTTATTAAATTATATTCTGCCTAAATATACATACCTAATATATTATTATAATGCAGCAGTTTTATGAAACCTTTAAACTTTGCAATACCTAATTATTTTCACGTACAACGGACCAGATATAGAGTCTAAGTGCGGAAAAGGAGTCCACTTTACATTTTTACCAAATTATTTTAATAGGCATGCGCTTATAATAATTTACTTCTGTTAATTGGATGGAAATTAAAAATACAACATGTGACTTGTATGAAGAGAATCTTTAACTATTAGCTATTATCATTTTTATTATTTGTTATTGTAGTGGCCACAGAAACACACATTTTGTGAAAACTACAAGTGTTTAGCACACAGTTTACAAGAGCCTTGTGACAGATGAATGGACAGTGGACGTTTAGTATTTCAATAAAATGAATCAATCTATTAATTAATTTATATGTTTTCAGGTTCGAGCCCCACATCAGGCATGAAATTATTATTGGATTTTTCTATTAGGATGTTTTCAATCACAGAATGGATTCTAGATAAGTGCCTGGTTATCAATAGGCTCGACGTCTGATACTTGGGACTTCAAATAACATTACTGGCTAAAGTGTGTGTCTACATACTATGAGACTGGGTATACCTTTGTCTGAAACAGGTTTGATATTATGTCATGTGATAAAGTTAATACAGAAATGTTTATATATAAAATTGGTTTAGGTCACTGGCCTTCCAAATCCATCAACCTAGCAACCACATTACATCCAAATCATTTTATATATTTATTATAATTACATTTTATTGTTTTTGTCAGCTACAGTCCCCTATATAGAAAACAATGTACACAAAACCACAATAAATTTAGCATATCAGGCCATGTTACTCAGTCAAGGGTCACCTACAGCCTACAGAGTGATTCATTACGGACTTATCTAGCTATGGGACATAGGTTTTATCTGTTGAACACTATGGACCTATGTTAAAAGTTACAGCCCAATTTAGCTCATTGATTTTGACGAGATTAAGTAACAAAGGTAAGTTAATCGTCAAGGAAAATAAATAAATACCTGTAAGCGGGTTTGGCATGTTTTATTTTATTAGCATTCTCTTTCTGGTCCTCCTTGTTATTGTTCTCCTGTTGGAGCGCGAGCGGCTGCACGTCTTCGTAGAGGAACCGCGGAATCGGTCCGAGCGGACTGTGTCGCGGCGGGCCCGGGCTGTATGCGGGCAGCCACTCGACCCCTGGAGACTCGCTCATTGTCCCATCAACATGCAGCACCACTCCCTCTCATCAACATTGCTCATTCAACGCCACTCTGTGCCCCGTGGGCGTCTTCCTCTCTACATCGTACACGCACAATCCTCATACACCATTCGAGGATCCTTGAAATGACGACCTAAGCGAAATCGTTATCACCCTCCACACGCACACTTTTTAACACAGCCCTAACATATAATACCACAAAAATACAATGTGAATATAAAGTAAAACTCATAAATAACTCAATAAAATGAAATAAAAATTATAATTTTAGGAAAATTGAAATTATTATGACATTTGATGCACCTACAACAAGGAAAATGGCGGCGGCCGATCAGATTTAATTTGTTCAAAAACATTAATTTATGTTCAGTGCGTGTGCCAATGTTTTGAAGTGAAAAAATTGGTACTTTTATAGAGATTTCAATTTCAATTTTTTTATAAAAAAAATTAATTTTTGTAACAGAAATTTATTAAAATATTATTTTCTACTGCCTGTTTCTATAAATTTTGTTTATTTAAAACAAACCTGGTTTTTGAACGTAAAATACCGTAACACCGGCACGTAACACCGGCAACAGGCAACAGGCAACATTAAAATCGGTGCTGCCATTTATAATCATGGCTGCCAAAATTAATTGGAAACAGAATGAAGAATGTGGGAATATCAGATACATATTATTATATAATATTATTTTATCATGGGCAATTTCAAAAATAACAAATATTTTTGAGAAATAATCTACAAAAATTTATATAAGTTTTTATTTACTTTAATTAAATATGTCAAGCTTTCTGATTGTATTTTTTGTTTCTGTTTATATAAAAAATGCAATGAAATACGTTAATTTTGAAGTCGAGTATTCGAGTTAGATCAATTTTACGTGTCACCAATACAACTGCATGAAACATTTCCTAATTCATAACGTTGATTTGAGGCATGGAGTTTTATTTAATGTGAAATGAACTAAAACATATTGTATATACGATGGTTTATGGCATAGCAATGTGCATTAATATTGTATTTAGATTAAACATAATTTTTTCCAAGTCTAAAATCCTGCACGGTTGGATATGTCAGTTTTTGTGGTAAATATATTTTAAATTAAAAATTTCAGAAGATCATCAGTCTGTACAAGTTTTACAACTAGTGCAGTCAAGTCATATCCCTATAGTAAAGTGAAGAGGGACAAGCCGACTTTCTCGGTTTCCCCGAATTTTTTTGTAAGTAGATTCAATAAGTCCCAACGTGTCACAGTGTGACTCGTTTAGTGTGACTCAATGGGAACCCACCATCTTAAATTTTAATTACTTAGTACATGATATTAAATCACGATTGATATTATAATTTTGAACAGCACTTACTATGCGTAATATTCCACCACTATTAAGTAAGTGTCAACAATCGAAACTACGTAGGTAAATTATCATAGCATGACTTTCTTCAGAGCCGTACCTACTGACCTCCCCCCGCTGGTGACATATGGTTGTCCACAGGGACAAATTTTAAACAACTTAAAAAAAAATCTAATAAACTTAGTTGTCACCAACCATATCGCCACATGGAAGATAGGAAACAGTGGGAATGACCCCTTCATTCCAACTCTTGGAACCCTCACTAATTTTCGTTGTTTTCAAAACAAAGTTGTTACCCCTCATGAGACTTGTGATGTACTTCAAGAGTTCTGTACTGGCAATATAAACAGAAGACTGTGACAGGGACGGAACCACAGAACACATTATACAAGGACGGAACGGACGGATACCCGGAATAGAGATTCACACTGTGACAGGAGATAGGTGCCAGTTGACAGAAGGAATAAATTAGTGTGTACCATAAGGTGCAAAAACATCGATGTTAACGTTCCTATCGAAATATATTATTACACATAACTCGATTATTTTAGAGCGTCGCATCGGCTGTAGCCTGTAACTGACACATACTACGTATATAAATCAGCCCGCCTAGCATGGCACGGGGATAACTAGTTTTCCCGTTTTCTCACTTTCGCATCCGAACAATTCATATCTGCTGTCTCGTTCTAACCTCCTGGGAACTCGTATTTAAATACGAGTTATTTTTTCTATTTTGACGTGACAACGTCTTATAATTCGATAGAGCCGGCTGCACGCACGAAAAAACATGACTCATGCGGCGTTATCTCGCTCTGAGGCGTTCCATGTAAGGCTTGAAGTGCAAGCGAGAGCGCGGAACGAGCGACAAAGAAGCACAATCGGCCTTTGCGTTCGGCAGCGTTCGACATCCGTCTCTCTCCTACTTGAGTGAGCGCGTTGTCACGTTCAACTATCGTCAGTAAACCGACTTTACAGACAACCATTTTTTTTAAATTAATACCATTCCCCACTATTATGACTTATGACCACTATGATATGTATGTATATATGTATGACCGTCAATAATTGGTGTAAGAGTCATATTATTATTATTATTACAAGATTACAAATAAATTAAAGTTAAATAAGTGTGCGTGAAAATGAATTGAGAGATAATAATATCGATGCGATGCTAAGTTCAACTAAGTTGGAATATCGACTAAGGTCGCTGGCTATCGATATCGTCTCGTGTTCATTTGGAAACTGGAAACTAAAATGCCAATCCCTAATCAGTTTGAATGAAATGTTCGCGTGGGGAGGTTGTGCTTCCCCTTGCAAAAAATAACGGTTTGTTGATAAATAATTTAACAGTTTTCTTCTAATATTACGTTGATATAAACGGATTTGGACTTTTGTATTGTTTAGTGCTTTAAAACTACGAAAATGGCGACTCAGCCCGAAGTCGGGGTGTCCGACTTTGTGCTATTGGACAATTTGACTACCGACAAGTTCATTGAGAATTTGCAACTGAGGTAAGTCTTCTTTACCGGTACCTATTTAAAATACTGTTTAGAATAAAATCATCAGCCAGGTTTAGTATTGTGTAAGCTGTTGTAAGTAGATTTCATTAAAATTCACGAGAGATATTTAAAAAGTACGTCAGACCTCCTCGAAGTTCCAAAATCCAGTTCATATTATTTAATAAGTGTCAGATTGTATTAACGTTTTCGTTAAAGTATTGTAATTTTTATTTATTGTAGTCATTAATTACAGAGCACATTATACATAATATTATATACAATCTTAAGCTGGTTCAAGTGGCGGTCTCATCGCTTAAAGTATATTTTATGAATGGATGTTTGTAGCTTCGTTAAATTTGTACTCTTTCATTGTCCTGCAATGTGATAAACAGAATACTTAAATTATTGAAATAAAAATAGGTATAATCTAATAAATTGTCTCTTAAATCACTAAAATGATTATTCTATTAAATATAAAACTGAAGCAACCATACTGACCTTGTAGTAACACCTGTTCACTTTTCAAATAATAAATAGTATACTTATTATAACTTGAGGCAACTGATGTACATTTTATTGAACTTAGGATAAACTTATTTAGTTTATTTTGTAGTTCAATAGGTGTATAATAATATAAGGTGTAGTAATACTATCAAACTGAACAACTTTAAAAAAAAATAATTGCAAGATTCACAAAAAAAAATTGTTTTGTCTCTAGATTTTGTAATTTATTTCATACTTTGATACTTGGGTGCACTAGGTTGAGTAGGTTTTGGGTGGATGCACCCCTTTAATTATTACTTCACCTTTTTAACATGTATCATCATCATCATCATCATCGTCATATCAGCCATAGGACGTCCACTGCTGAATATAGGCTTCCCCCATAGATTCTGGTTGTAAGCGACCCGCCTCTAGCGTACATGTATCGGTACCTGCTTAATAAAACTCAGTAATCCTTCCTAATAATATCAATTAGTGTCTCGCCCCGGCTTCATGCATGGATGGCAAAGCATTAAAAATTATTGATTTCTCAAGTAATTAATTACAAATAATGGTGTCAGCTAATGGTGCTGTAGTTTACAAAACCGTGTTGCAAAGGGATAGTGTCTTCCCCATGTAGTACAGTATTTATACTCAATTGTATTATCTTTAAATGAATAAATGCATTGTTAATTAGATCTGTTCATGAAGAATCCGCAATTTATTTATTTATAATTATGTTTTACCGAATAGGTAAAACATAATAATTATAAATAAATAATACGTGAAAATGTTATAATTAACATTATTATAATGATAATAATAATATGGGTCACTAAATGCCTACAACATACCTACTTACTAACCTATTTATGATATTCTAATAACTTTTTTTTTTCCTTTATTTAATAGTTTATTTCGACCAACTTTAAATTTCGACAATATATTAAATTAAATTTTAAATACAAATTAACAAATAAAAAATACAAAATAAAATGAATCAACATAATAATTAATATAATTGATTAAAATTAGAAAAGAATAGTTATGAATTATAAATTGAATTAACTAATAATAATTAATAATAAAATGTCATAATATAAATTAAAATCTAATATGTGAGAATTATGTCCGTGCATTTCATATCAGTCAGCAATATTTTACAACTACTAAATGAATTATTATTAATATAATACATAATTATGCAAAATCTAAAATTGAATGTTATTCATGAAACCATTCGTATAGCATTAATTTCTATAATGTTTTGGTTGTAATGTATAGACAAGACATATAATGATATCATAGTGTGAATCATAATATGGAAGCAAGGTTATGCTATGTTTATGTATGGAGTTTGAATCATAGAAACCAGTTAGAGGATTTTTAAAATTGTATTGGTATTATAGGTATGTACAATACAGCATATAATACAGCATGGGTATAGCTCGCGTCACGGTTTAATACAGCTCAGCAAAAGTTGTGGGGTGCTTTGCGCAAGTGTAAAAGTCGCGCATATAAATACCACGTCATTTCGTGAGATGTAAAATTTAAATTACCTATAGTATCTATTATTTATTATGTGCTAACACGTCTGTGTGGCTAGTTCCCATTGATCCAAAGCCAATAATTGGCACAGTTCTTTTGTTTCAATCCTAGCCTACTTCCAACTATTCCTACTTTTTGTCAATAAATAAATAATGACTGCCTCGGTGGCGTAGAGGGCGCATGCTCGACTGCCAATCAAGAGGTCCCGGGTTCGATCCCCAGGTCAGGCATAGTGTTAAATATTGGATTTTTCCATTAGGAATTATCTCAATAACTGCCTGGAGTCTGGAACTGTGCCCGGTAGATGGCAATAGGCTCGCCCCCTATTACATGGGAACAATAACATACTGGCGAAATGTGGGTGGTATCTACTATGGGACTGAGTCCTAGGTTACACCTCTGCCTACCCCTTCGGGAAAAAGGCGTGAATGTATGTTCTTTAGGTATGAGTACGTTAGTACTATTACATATTCTGTGGTATGAGTCCAGCCACTATCCTGTCTGGATATATTTTTATGAAGGCAGAATTTATGAAATAGATAAGCAATGTATTATCAGAGTGGGTTCTAAATGAGTCCTGTTAATAAAATCTGCAATAATCGCTAACTTACACATTATACACACGCTGATGTCATGATCCAAGGTGACGCTTGTTGTCCTTTCATACGTTTTCCTTATGCTATTGTTCAAGACGCCAATGACTCTATCCACCGAGTACATTTACCTACCGACCTAAGAACAGAACTCTTATTGAAAAGTATAGGTAGGCACCTATCATTTTATTTAACTGCCCTGATGTGGTATGCTTCTTATTCAAAACACTATTGTGGTACCATGTAGGAAGTCTAAGGTTAAAACTTAAAACATTTATGCGGGCACGGAACGGGTCGGGTGCAAGGAACAAGGAAACCTACCCGCGCCAGTACCCGCCACGCGGGCTAGGGTGCCGTCGTGAGCTTGTCGGGCTCATTACTTTGTATCTGACTCTACGTACTTATAACATTAATATACGAGTATGGCGTTACATTCGGAACTCCATTGCAAACTCCTAGAACAAGAATATTTAGTTTTTAGTTCCGTTTTTTTTTTTTTAAATCAAAAAAATCGGAACTAAAAACTAAATATTCTTGTTCTAGGAGTTTGCAATGGAGTTCCGAATGTAACGCCAAATTCAATCAATTATTAATATGAACGCTTTCACACTTATCTGGCGAATCGGAGTCACCTCTCCGAAACATCCACCATTTGCCGGGGTATGTTTGACGCACGATTTCAGCGTAAATTGTCTACTGTGGACATTTTCATATGGTGTAGGTAAATGGACGCTTGCACGTTTTTGCTCCGGAGAGTTTTTCGGCTGGGGCCGTGCCAGTACATATTTTATTCTGAATCATTACGTATTTATCTCGATGCGACGGCAATACATTAAATTACCTATATGAAAATTAATTATCAAAATAAAATAAATAAGGTCATAGGTAATGGTTTCTCAGTTCTACACCTTTTACGGAAAAACTTGCCGGAGCAAATACCTACGTATACCTAGGTAGAGACTAGAGACTAACAGACTTCCATTGCCGACAGAGAGGGCCGCGTCGGGCAAGCCCTGATAAACTAGGTTGCACAAGGGAAAAATACAGCGCTGTCTTTGTGTGTATCTGTCGTAGTGTGTCGTAGTTGCATGTGAAAAATGTACAGTGCCTTTGGTATTCACCGAAAGCTCGAAATCAAAGAAAAAACAAACTACCTAAGGTGTTTAATTGAATGACCAATTGGCTATTACCTCAAACGGCTGGAAAGCTGTTAAATCCTGAACGAATTGCGTATCGTTCGTCGCCGCAAATCGGAGCGGCTCTACAAAGGTAACATCTTTCTTTACCATTGTACTGAATCAGACCAAAGGTACAGTTGGGTAGAAAAGATGTAGCTAAGGAGAGATTAGTCTATTTTGCATACTACTATAGTCTGCCTATAATTTCATATGGGGCTTTGTTGTGGGGAGCAGCTGCAGGTATATAGAGTATAATATTATATTTTATAGAGACTAAGTAATACATTTATGCTGCAAAAACATGCTAATCGTGCCATTTATGAGATCCGTTGATTAATTTTAAAGATATAAACATCATGTATGTGCGTAAAAAAATACAAAAATACAAGTTAAATTATAGCGGTCATCACAATTTTTATTCTAGGAATAAAGACAAGCTGTGCCTTGCTTGAGAGTAATTAAAACAAATAAACAGTGTTCCTTAGCGGACTGTATACGTTTCTATAATAAAATCCCAAAAGAGATAACTGGGCTCTTAGAGGATAAATTCAAAACCTGTCCACTGTCCACAAACCGACTCCGCAAGGGTTAAGCTTTTCTTCTCGATAGTATTAAATCAGACCAAAGGCAAGAACAGTTGGGTGCATTATGAAAGCTCATATTCTAAGTGAGTTCTTCAGCAACGTTATGTGGTTGTACGTATATTATTTATTTTGTGGTTGTACCTGAGAAATGGTTTGGAACTTGGTTCTGATGAAACAATAAAGGTATCATGTGCGGTTTTCCGCACTCCTAGCTATTGGCACAAATTGAGGTAGATAGTACTTATTATGTATTAGCTATACAAACATTTATGTAGGTACTTCAAATCATTCTAATAATCCATTGTAGTCCTTTTTTCATGTATTTGAATAAAAGCTCTTTTGCATGTTACTTGAAGCTACTATTATTAGAATCGCAATAAAATATTGGTCTTTTTGGTCAGTAAAAGATTTTGTTCAAACGTGAACTGAACTGAAGATGCGAAAGTTGTATTTCAGGATCGTAACAAGTGGAAAGAAATAGTCTCTGCCTACGCAACGGGAACAAGGCGTGACTGTATGTATGTATGTGAACTGAAAATCGATCTAATTAAATTCCATAAACTAAGGGTTGACCCCTTAGTTTATGGAATTTAGTGTGTAGATTAGTGGGAGAAACTGCTTACTACTCTGCCATTTCAACTTAAAAAACATACTGAATCGAAAAATTAGAATAATTAATATTTATTGATTCATTACTAGTACTTGTACTAGATGAGAAAAGAGAAACAAAACAACAAAAATTAGAAATGCAAAAAAACTTGTGATTGGTGAAAATAGGAGTAACGACTTTTGATATTTTTTTTGGGAAAAATCATTAAAATTTACAACAGGAGTATCTATCACAGCCACATTTCACATCACAGGCTCGTTGGCTCAGATGGTAGTAACTCTGCTTTCTGTGCCGCAGGCCCCGGATTCGATCCCCGGCCAGGTCAAACGTTTGTGTGCATGAACATGTCTGTTTGATCTGTGTCTGGGTTTATCCTATCCTACTTCCTATCCTACTATTATATTATTATTCATATCCTACTCCTACTCATATTATAAATGCGAAAGTTTGTGAGGATGGATGGATGTTTATTACTCTTTCACGCCAAAACTACTGAACCGATTGGACTGAAATTTGGTTTGTAGGTAGCTCAGACCTTGGAATAATACATGCGGTATTATTTTCCCGATATTCCCACGGGAACTATGACCACGCGGGTGAAACCGCGGGGCACAGCTTGTAAGTACGTATATCAGTCATCTGGTTACCATAGTACAGGCTTCTAGCCTAGTTTGGGACCAGATGACCGTGTGTGGAAGTTGTCACATAAAAATAAATCTATCGACTCATTGTTTTTTTTTTTGGGAAAAATTTGTACTCTAGTTATTTGTTGTATATTAATCTAGTACGAAAACTATGAAGGTAAATGGCAAATGGTTAGGTTTAACGTGTAATAAGACAAATACGGATGATTTTACATTATTTATGTTATCGTTTATTGTAAACATGCATGTGCCATATTTAACATGCATGTTTACAATTATATAAAAAACGGTGCAGGTATCCCGTATCCGGTACATGTAGTGAGTGCTCAGGGCTGAGGGCATTTCGAAAGTTCCAACATTGTCAGCGACGTAACGACTGGCCAAAGTTCCATATGAATAGGTAGCATACGAATTAATCATCAATGTCTTGAACCGAATGCATTCCGCCAAAAACCATTTGTAAAACGTTGAAGTTTACAACGCCAGTAAGTGCGATAGCTTTTTTTAATAGTTACATTAATCTGTCAGTCTGTTAGTGTGCAAATCGTTTCCGGTTCACAAGATCTACACAAAACGTGGGTTGTATTTACTTCTACGTTTACGATATAATATAGGTAAGTACTATACTTGTTATCAATGTTCGCTTGATTTAAGATTTTATTTTTTCTCTTTAACATTAGAGACAAATCGAGTAGAGCGGTCCTCTCGACTCAAGCTATTACTACGCAAAGACACTAACCTCCCCCCGCCATTCTACGTCGCCTGCGGCCAGGCAGTCAACGAGGCAGTACGGCCCGTAGTTACGCACACATTTGACGCTTGTACTCGTGTACATACGTTATGTTTTCCACGTAGTAGTAGGCTATTTATTAAGCGCGGGCGATTGCATGTAGTGATGGGGGTCTCTAATAGTGACATATTTGACTTAGTATCTTCTTAGGATCTAATAGTTATTTGGCTCAAGGCACAGAACAGATAACAATGCTACACGTATAGAATGGACACTGTCATCCGCCCACCAATCGGGCCTTCCTCACCCCGCGAGCGAGATTGAGCTCTCGATGAGCCCCCAACGCACCTCACTCTCACACTCAAGAGAGTGTGCTTTGGAGTTTGGAGTTTTTGGAGTCTTATACACACGCTCTTGCGCTTGTATAAAACTCCATGTGCGCAGTGTCTATGTAATTATTAAAATATAGAATATGTAATTATAACGCGGCTTTTGTATGGGAATTGAGTCGAGTGTCCGGGGTGTGCTCAAGGCACGGTCTTCTAATCTCTAGCCCTTGCGTAGTCGCGGCTCGAGATCGAGCTCGATAAGAGACCAACATTTATAAAACATTCGGGCGCTAATGAATGGATAGGAATACATTTAAATTTAAATAATGCCTTCTTATTTGCAGTCTTTTCTAATTTTCCACCGAATTCACATACTTATCTATTATATATCTGTCCGTTTACCATAATTTACGCGTATTAGTGAAACGAATTCCATTACAAAGTCGTCGAGATCTCGGGCCTGTATGGAATGCAATGCAAATAGGTCGCAAGAAGTTATTAATAGGCATACGGTATAATGCACATGACTAATTAGCATAGAACCTCGTTTCCATTCAACTAGTATTAACAGATGAAATTTAAGGTCTGCAATATGAAAATGCCCCTATAGATGTTTCTAGGAATTTCGCCGATGACTAGTACGTCCACGGTAGCTCAATTGGTAGAGTACCCACCACGCGGATTGGTGCCGAAGGTTCAAATTCAAATTCCGCTAGTGGATCGAATTGTTCTTCCCATTTTCATATTGTATTTCAAGCGAATAGACTCGAATGCTTAGTCTATAAAAATATATAATATAAAATATAATTCAAGGTCTGTTTTACCGTTTAGATCAGATACATTTGTGAATCATTCTGGTCCAAGAGTCAGCAATAATGCTCATCTCTTTACCGGGTGAAATGCTTTTTTTATGAATTTATTTAAAATGTATTAGTTTGTTTATATTTTAATTCCTATTTTTCTCTTCCACACCAAAATAGAATGTCTGTTGTCTCATTATATTTCTCTTATTGGAATACGGGGATATTTACTTGTAAAACCCTGCAAGTAAAAATATTCAAGCTTTTAACTTCACCGAAAACGATTACATTTTCATACATCAATATATTTATTATCATAGTATTTGTAACAGTCTAGCCATTTTAAGACATGAATAGTACAAAAGCCGATTATTTTATGCGCTTGATAACTGTTAAAGGCTCACGTTTATCAGTTATCGTGCCTTCAATAATAGCTGTTGTGGCTTATCTTCGCAATTATTGGAATAAGTCCTGCACGTAATAATATTATGTACCTATCACAAAATATGCCCAACATTTGTCCAAATTCTGATCTTGAATGCTTGGTTGTTGATGTGTGAAAGGTTGTTGTTGTGTGAAGCCTTTAAGAATAGAATAGAATAGAAAACACTTTATTGATATCACAATTAGTACAGAAAACAACAAAAATCGAAAATTTAAACTAGAAAACGTGTAATTGTGTGTTAAGGTATATTTTGTCTTTTTAATTTTTTTCCCCAAAATTATTTTATCAACTATTAGAACGATGTTGCCGACAAAAGTACTAGGTCTCGACAAAAGTACTAGGTCTAGAAAGGTATTATAGCGTATAAATGTCATACTATTTCAATATAATAATTTTTCCATTAGGAATTGTCTCAATAACTGCCTGGAGTCTGGAACTGTGCCCTGTAGATGGCAATAGGCTCGCCCCCTATTACATGGGACCAATAACATACTGGCGAAATGTGGGTGTATCTACTATGGGACTGAGTCCTGGGTACACCTCTGCCTACCCCTTCGGGAAAAAAGCGTGAATGTATGTTTAGGTTTATGCTATTTCAATAGTTTCAATGTATTTGAAAACTGTTGAAGGCAGCAAAACAGTACTTTTCAAATTTCAACATATTTTTACCAGGTTTTGGTGCAAAAGTTCTGACGTCCTGCCTTTTATTTTTATGACCCAATTACCACACACGTTTGTATTTGGGAAATGTTTACCGTGGGACCTTTTCGTGACGAACTAGTGTTTTTCATGCTCTGTTTCCCCTAAAAGGTCGCGCCTCTGAGGATAGGTACGTACCGTAACCAAGCGGTTCCTAATTGTCGGGTAGCTTTTGAGGAATTTCAAGCTTCAGAGCACTAATTTCAAGAACGCCTTTGTGAAATTGCTATAAGTTAAGGAAGTCGTAATTCCGATGTTCGCTGCGATAGATGGCTTATTTACCAACATTGTCACCTCTATAGCTTTTTAGTCTAATTATGAGACATACCATTATTTACTGTTCTATGAACATCCTACTAATATTATAAATGTGAAAGTTTGTGAGGCTGGATGGATGGATGGATGGATGGATTAATGGATGGATGGATGGATGTTTGTTACTCTTTCACGCAAAAACCACTGAATGATTGGGCTGAAATTTGGTATGTAGATAGCTTAGACCCTGGAACAACACATTAGGTTTTTTTCCCCGATATTCCCACGGGGACGATGTCTATGCGGGTGAAACCGCGGGGCACAACTAGTACTATATAATATATTCCTGACTTTTACTTACCATCGTCAGGCCAATGTGATATAGATCGATGTCAGTTTTGATAGAGTCAAGATTCAAGATCGATGAGAATCGCGAATATTATGTCGAATTTGCGTGCATTTTAAAGGAGTCGTATCGTGGTATAAGTTGGTTGATGCCGACCGCTATTCAGGAAAGTGTAAACAGAAGTGTTTCGTACCGAAACAGATTCCTAGCATTTTTCGTAGTTTGTCACGTGACCATACATTGAATTGCATTTTGTTTGTGTTATCTATGGAATTGCATTGGCTCCTACCGAGCGCGTCGTCGACCATCTTCTCGGGTCGACTAGACAAAAAATTAGAGTGCATTGAGCTACGAACGCGCACACTTGTTGTTTTTTACTCGCGCCGCGCCGGCCTGCAGATTTCACTATAATCTGACGCCCCTTTTGGAATAGCGGCAAAGACCAGTGTCGTGGGTCTTCGCGCGTGTTGTGAAATACCTATGGACAGTCGGATTTTCGAGAACTTGTCTTGAACCATCGCGTCGTTCGCGACCCCTGAACCACCAGCCTGAGAAAGGCCCCTGGAGCTCCTACTGAAGCCGTCGCACTCCCGGATTCAGCCAGGTACGGAGCCTAGTGCTCACCATAGTTGTTTTGATCCGTTCGAGCCGGATTTTGCTTTTCTCTGCTGTGGTCACGTCGTATTTTTCCCATCTTGCCACGTTTTGTTTTGTGCCGCATTAAATTTAAACTCATAATTTATTGTGAAATATCACATATTTTCGTTGTTAGTTAGTATATTTCAATGGTTGTTGTAGCGACGTTTCGCGTCCCGACAATATTTTGTGCACATATCGTGCTTACATCTTGTTTTTTTGCCCATATTTGTGTTGCGTTGTTTAGTGTAGGAAATGAACATAGTGGACCCCCGCAGTAATTCCTCAGTCAGTAAAAACTTTATAGCTTGATTAAGTATCAATAAATTAAGGTATTGTATAAATATCCAAAAAAAAAAATTTAAGAAGTTAGGTTTTTTTAATTAAAATCTTATTTCTATGATATCTTTTTTAGGAAAAATGCTCCGTTTGAACTTTCTTCACAGGACATATTCATGTAATCTATACAAACAATACACGAAATATCCAAAAAAAATTCCCAGCAGAATCGCCAAATTTTTTATAACATATGTTTCTTGGTGTAACTTGGACTGGAAAATTGCTCAGTCGAATTTTTTAACGGGAATGCTATTTTATCGAAGTCATATGACCACACAATAAAAATCCAAAAAATAAACCAAGTAATTATATATTTTTTTTAAATTGTCTCTTTATTCGCAGTGGAAAATTTCTCAGTCTATTTTCTTTATTGATTTAAGTACACCGTTAACTTTCTTTTCAACTAGCAAAATATCCAAAAAAAAATCAAGCGGATTAATAACTAAAAACATTTTCATAATAAACAGATTTGAATCTAGCTATCGGGAGCCGTGAGTAGGGAGCGGGGTGGAGGAGCGGGGCGCGGGAGCGGTACTGGCCGCCCGCGCGACATTATTATATACCTACTTACTATTCACGTATTTATATTTGATTAGCCGCTAATTTGTAATTTTGTACATATTCCTTGGGAATATTTTGAAGTTTCATTACATCACTTTAATTTTTTAGTAAACGACACTTGCTTGGCGCAAAGGTACTTTACAATACGTATGAAAATGCGTGTGTAAACTGCTCTTAACTGCCGACCACCGGTGGTTGTGGTCGATGGTCCGTTTGCGCCGAGACTTATAGGGAATTTAATACATCCTCAAAACAATAATGTTAATATTAGAGATGAAACGGATATTCGGCAACTTTCCGGTATCCAGGCTATCCGGCACGAATTTAATATTCGGCCAGTTACCGAATAATGGACAAGTATCCGGCCAGATACCGGATTAAAAAAAATTAAAGAAATTTATCATATATCAATTTTTAATTACAGAACAAAATTGATAATCAAACTGCACTACAGGCAAATTATGATAAATAAATATAAAGGCTTCTGTCCTCTTTCTATGAGCCTTCGGCCACGAATGAACAAACTTGTGACGTATATGAATATTAATAATAAAATAAAATAACACTTTTTTGCCGGTAATAATATATCAAAAAAGTAGTAACCGAAAACATTTCTTATAATTAAATGTAAAACGACATTATCAGATTTACTATTTGAAAATATTCCGCCATTCCAACAAACTTCATTTCAACCAAAACGTTTTTATTCGCTTGTTAATTTTTAATTGAGTACTTTTATGACCAAACTTTTTTCATCAAACTCCTTAGGTGCTATTGAGAAATAAAACTATCATGGTGGCTCATATTCATTATCATCATCTCAGCCGTTGATAATGAATATGAGCCAGGGGGAAGCCTATGTTCAGTAGTGGTACTGAACATAGGCTTCCCCCGTAAAGGGGGGTTTTGCCAATACTCGACACGCTTGGCAGGCGGGTTGTCGAGCGCAGATCGATGGTATTTTGCAGAGGACGATGCTGCTCGTCCTCCGGATCTGTTAACCCTTAGCCGGCTCTTACGGCAACCACGGGTAGAGAGTAGAGAGGGTGGAGCACTGTTCTCAAGCTGGTAACTCCACGGCCAATACGGCTCATATTATCGTAGTCAAAAGCTGATATTGCTGAAAATACTTTTTATTTTATAATTTTTTTATCTTTTCCCCCGTTAAGCTGGCTACTTAATAGGTATTAAATGAATTATGCTGCATTAAGAGGCAACAAACGGTTTCACTTATCTTCGTATACAAGGTCAGCTTCCGAAAAAAGTCTATCGCTGTATACACTGCTGCAGGGTGCTAAAAAATAAATACTAGCAAAATTTGTTAAGTTTAGGTATTGTACAGAATTAACTGACCACCATAAGGATCACGTTTCACGATCGCGACCAATGCGTACTGAATTGAGAAAAGAATCAATATCACGTGCAATCGCGTTTTATCCTCTTCAAAAGGTGCCATCATCATCATTGTCATCATCATATCAGCCATAGGACGTCCACTGCTGAACACAGGCCTTAGATTTCCATCCAGTTCGGTTGTAAGCGGCCTGCATCCAGCGTGCTCCTGCCGTACTTATCAGATCGTCTGTTCCACCATGTGGGAAGACGTCCTAAGCTGCGCTTACCAGTCCGTGGTCTTCATTCGAGAACTTTTCGTAGAACCATCAGTTCTACGTGCTGTGCCCTGCCCATTGCCAAGTGGATTAGCAAGTTGAAGTCAACTTTCTAATCCGCTGGGCTATGTCGGTAGCATCCGTTCGTCTACGGATCTTCTCATTTCTGACTCGATCTCGCAGAAAAATCCCGAGCATAGCAATCTCCATAGCTCGTTGCGCTATTTTGAGCTTACTGATAAGGCCCACAGTCAGGGACCACGTTCCAGATCCGTAAGTCATCACTGACAGCACACATTGGTCGAATACTTTCGACTTGAGGCACTGAGGTATTTTGGACGAGAAGACACTACGTAGGTTTCCGAACGCTGCCCAGCCTAGTTGACCTCTTTCTCGAAGTTGGACCTACCAAGTTGGACTACTTGTCCTAGGTAGACGTAAGAGTCAACAACTTCTAGAATCTCGTTCCTAACCGGTACTGGGGTCAGCGCAACATGGGCATTAGACATCACCTTCGTTTTGTCCAAGTTCATTTTAAGGCCGACCCGTTGAGAAACTCGATTGAGGTCTTCGAACATCATGCTAAGATCTTCCATCGATTCTGCCATGACTACAATGTCGTCGGTAAACTGAAGGTGAGTGATGTATTCGCCATTAATATTGATGGCGTGCCTTTGCCATTCCAGAAGCTTGAAGGCGTCCTCCATTGCGGCAGTAAACAGTTTCGGAGATATGACGTCTTCCTGTCTTACCCCTCTATTCAACGTGATCGCCTTCGAACTCTGGTCCTGTACTCGAACCGACATAATGGCGTTCCTATCCAAGCATTTCAACACTTCGATATACCGATAGTCAATATGGCATCGCTGGAGAGACTCGAGCACCGCCCATGTCTTGATCAAATCAAAGGCCTTTTCATAGTCCACAAACGCAAAACATACATATATACATGCAGTCACGCCTTGTTCCTGGTGGGATAGGCAGAGATTATTTACCTCCACTTGCTACGATCCTGACATACAACTTTCGCTTCGTTCACTTTCATGACATTTTTCATACATGCTCGTCGGTTGTAGGTACTTTTGATTTTGCTTTTCTTAAGAACAACGTCAACTTGTTCATGAAAAGTACGCCTAGGTCGACCGCTACCGACTTGACCATTCACACTAGCCCTATAAATCTCTTTTGTTAATCTCCTTTCATCCATCCTCTCCACATGTCCGAACCACCTCAGCATTCCTTTCTCTATCTTTGTCACTACATCTTCTACCACGCCACAGCGTTCCCTTATCGCACTATTCCTCATTTTGTCCATCAAAGTCACTCCAGTCATGCTTCACAGGCTTCTCATCTCCACAGAATTAATCTTACTTTCATGCTTCTTCTGCCAGACCCAACATTCACTACCATACGTAAGTGCAGGGATCAGTACCCTTCTATGGACAGCCAGCGGACGCTAAACATAATGGCAAATTATACTCTTCGGTCTTCTGTATAATTTGGAGTAGCTTGTGGATGTGGTCTATGGCGCTGTAGCCTTTTCGGAAACCTGCTTACTCAGACGGCTGGAAGTCTTCGAACCTGCGACTGAGACGATTCGTAATGACCCTCGAAAACAACTTATAAACATGGCTCAGAAGCGAGATGTGTCTGTAATTCTTCAACAAGGTGTTATCACCTTTTTTTGAAGAAAAATGGAAGAGATTAAAGTTCATTTAGCGATACCGGACGTCTCAAATCGGAAGAGATACTCATCACTCACGAAGTTGATAGTTAGACGAGTTAGACGAGTTATAGTTTATCGTCGACGCTTTCTCGAACTGAAAAAGCCAGCTAATGAACGAAATCGTCAGGAGCATCTCACGCCAGCAGAATTATCACATGCGCTTCAGACTTGCATAAAACAATGTCAAGGTGAACATGTCAAGGCGGAGTTGGATCTTTTTAAAAGGAACGACCATTTCATTAAAATCAAGCGACGTCTGAAATCATTGAATCCTTATGTTGATGGTGAGGGTTTATTGCGAGTTGAAGGTCGATTGAATAACATCTCGGGCAATGAAGATGTTAGGTATCCTATACTGCTGCCGAAGAAATCTGCACTTACTGATCTAATTTTCGCGGATGTACAGCACACACAAATTTTTTCATCGTTATAGATGGGTTTACCAGCAACCTGAACCGGGGATTGGGGATGTGGTTTTAATCAAGGAGGAGAATTTATCACCATGTAGATGTACAGCACACACAAATTTTTTCATCGTTATAGATGGGCTTACCAGCAACCTGAACCGGGGATTGGGAATGTGGTTTTAATCAAGGAGGAGAATTTATCACCATGTAGATGGCTACTAAGACGGGTGGTTGCCAAACATACAGGGTCCGAGAACGTTACTCGCGTCGTTGCGGACAAAAAACAATTGTGAAATAAGCGTCCTACTTCCAAACTCTGTATGTTACCGTTGCCGGTTTGATTGTGAAATGTAGGATTAGATATAAGCTAGATTTTTAATATTTAAGGATTGATTGTAAATACCTCACCAAGAACAATACTTGTGCTGTGCGTAGGACACTTGACCTACCTAGGTAAAGTCACGGTGGGCGGCGGCTAATATTAAAGGCCAAATTGCATTTGTCCTTGGTGGGCGGTATGTATGGGAAGTTTAGTTTAAGTTCGTCTCAATAGATGGCGCCTCCATACATTAAAACTCGCAAGCGTCTGTATCACCACTTAGCAATAATCGATAGCCAGAATAAACGGTATTACGTATCCAGGCCTATTCTATATACCCACTTTGTACACACCCGATCGTTCGTACGGTTTGCTCGTGTAACAATTCGCCAATCGGCTATGTTTGGATGGATATTCGGCGGCCGGATATCTGTCTTCTAGGTTTGCCGAATATTCGGTATCCGGTATCCGGCAAAACATCTATCCTTTTTATTTCTAGTTCAAATACGTGATTTGCTAATGTAAATAAATAAATCAACCAATATCATTTTATATATCTATAATTATATACAGAGATAGCCTATTAATATTATAAACGAAAGTTTGGTTGTTTGTCACTCAATCACGCTTTAACTACTGGACGGATCGGAATGAAACTTTGCACACATCATGTAGATTAGGTTCTGGAATAGGACATAGGCTACTTAGCTCCATAGGACATAGCTCCACCCGCATGGATAACGCGCGATAACCAAAGTCCACGCAGACGGAGCCGCTGGCAACAGCTAGTGTTGTTAATAGGTGTACCTACTTAGTGTTTAGTTGATATGTAATTACGTACATAGATGCATTATAGTATAGTGTATATAACACAAAAAATAAATAATTCTGTATTATAATGTCTTGAAAAGCGAGTCAAAAGTTTTACTATTAACGCGAGCACGCTAATCTGCACCCAACTGGTAAAGCAAGACGGCACATTATTGCGTGTAAACGCGGGATAGATTTATCTTCGCTTCCAAAATCTTGGTGTTCTGGATGGATTTTTTTTTGGATATTTCGGATTTGTGTGTTTGTGTGACTACTTAACATATTTAAAAAATAAAATAATGCTGAGAAATTTTCCATACAGTGTTATTTATAGTTTAACATATAACAATATTGGAATGCATTTTTTTTTTGGATTTTCTTACTCGTAACGCTAAATAACATTCTAATATCATATAAGAAAAAAAAAAGGACTGAGAAATTTTCCGATGAAAATGAGGGCCATAAAAAGGAATTGTATTAAAAAATCAATATAATACTTAACAAAAGTTTTGGATTTTTATCAAGTATCACATACTGGTATAAATAACTCATTTGGTAAAATAAATTTGGACTGAGAAATTACTCGGTTCAATATATTAACAGATTTGTGTTTTTAGGTTAAATACCTAACTTCCGTGTGGTTTTTTTTTTGGATTTTTTAAAATAAGTCTTGGTTCATACTATTTTATAACTCTGCAAAGTTTCATCGACTGAGGAATTAATGCATGGGTCCCCATACAAAGAATCCGCTCATTTACTACACTAGTTCCACAACCGGCAAAATGGCGGAACAAGATATTTTCGAGCGAGACATTATTCTTGATGAAATAAAACGTATTTTAGATTATTACGAGATAAATGAACAACAATTTAGAACCCGAGCTAAAGACATTCAATCGATTCAGAGAAATTTTCTTAAGTTGCAAACTAAAATTGAAAAGTCATTGCTAAAATTACAAACTTTTGATCGAGAAGAACAATTGCGTGTTCGACATGATTTCAATGACATTTATTACGCCATTCAAGCTCATGTTGATGATTTTAAGCGAAAGGAAGACGAAGGCAGACGCATGAGCAGGACCTTTAATACTTCCATGCAATCGAATCACGGACATTGTCATATTAATAAACTGCCTGTTCTGCCACTCCCTTCTTTTTCCGGCGAAACTACCGAGTGGAAGTCGTATTACGATCTATTTTGTTCAGTTGTTCACAACAATGACAATTACACGAATGCGGAAAAGTTTAGGTATCTACTGTTAACATTGAAAAATGAGCCTCATAATCTCATTAAGTCGATACCCATAACCGATGATAATTATTCTGTCGCTTTAAACATTTTAATTACTCGTTATGAAAACAAACGAGCCATCGCTTCCAAACACCTTGATCGCATATTTGATATCGAGTCTTGTTCTGAGAAAAATATTGCACAGGGTTTACGCAATATTTTGAACATTTATCATGAAAATATAAAAGCATTAGAGGTCATGAACTTTCCCATTCAACATTGGAGTTTTTTGTTGTTACATATTTTGTTGCGTAAAATACCCACATCTATTCGTAAACGATTTGAATTGTCTTTAAAAAATCCATCCGATATTCCTAATGTCGACTTGCTTATTAATTTTCTAGAAAAAGACATGCTAGCCAATGACATAGTTAAGGGCGCTGGCAAATTAAATAACCAGACCGGCGGTAGTTTGAAAAATAGCCACCCGCCTGTGTGTGCTACCAAAGTACCAACTTACCGTGCGGTAAATGCCCACGTTTCGAGTTCGAGCTCAAACGATTCTCGACCTTCTTATAATGGAAATAAGGACAAATGTGTTTGTTGTGATGATCAACATGCACTAACAAAGTGTACTAAATTCTTGAGCTTGTCACCTAATGATCGCTATTCACTAATTAAAACAAAGGACGTTTGTTTTAATTGCCTGGGCAAATCGCATAACGTTGCCCAGTGCAAAAGCACTTTTTCGTGTCGCTCGTGTGGGAAAAGACATCATTCAAGTCTTCACTTTCCGAGTAAGAACTATGCCGTAGGTAACCTATCGAACGAGAAAAATGTAGCCTTAGTTTCAGAATCAAAAATCGTAGATACAGTAATAGACTGCCCGCTTCCCGATCAAGCTGCCACATCGAGTAATACGACCAAAATACATTGCGCGTCGTCCAATGCTCCTTTTGTTCCAACTAAAACAGTGTTGCTTGCCACCGCACTAGTCGATGTATTTGTAGACACTGAGAAACGGTCGACAGTGCGTTGTATGATTGATACCGGCAGCCAAGCTACATTCATTAGCGAAGCATGCGTTAATCGTTTAGGTTTGTCTAGACGTCACGTAGATATCCCAGTATTTGGAATCGGTAACAAACCGGTTCGTCCGAAAGGAGTTACGTCGTTTTGTTTATGTCCAAGGAATGCGTTGCAACCTTCTATACCCATTGATGCGTTGATTTTACCTAAACTTATGCATAACATGCCAAGTGTTAAATTGCCAGTGACTGAATGGTCACACATAAACAATTTAAAGCTAGCCGACCCCACTTGTCACTTGCCACAACCAGTCGAAATGATTTTAGGTGCTGATGTTTTGCCCTATATACTATTAGGTGGTGTCGTATCGGGCGAAACGGGTTCCCCGACGGCCATAAATAGTGTTTTTGGATTTTTGCTAATGGGGAAAATAGCTTTAGATTCTCCCTTGAAAAATAGTGTCAATGTTTGTTTCAGTTCGTTTTGTGATAACGATCTACGGCGATTTTGGGAGTTAGAATCGGTCTCTTCTGAGGTGAAAGTACTTACCCCACACGAACAATTGTGCGAATCTATTTTTGAAAGTTGTCATAGTCGTGACGTCACAGGGCGGTATACAGTAGCCTTACCCCGTAAGCCTGATATACAGCAGCCTCTTGGCGAGTCGCGTGATATCGCCTTGTCTCGGTTCCACAAACTCGAACAACGTTTGGAGCGCAACCCGAGTCTCAAGGTCGAGTATCACAGATGTTTACAAGAGTATTTGGATTTGAACTACATGGAGCCGGCCCTCGGCCCTCCGACTCTAGGTAGCACCTACTACATACCTCACCATTGCGTTATCAAGGAGTCGTCTACGACTACTCGTACTCGTGTTGTTTTCGATGCAGGGTGTTCCAGCTCGAGTGGGACATCCCTAAATGACATACTTCTGACTGGATCGAAGCTTCATCAGGATATAGTTGACGTGCTTTTGAAATTTCGCGTTCATAGTGTTGCGCTTGTGGCCGATATTCGGCAAATGTATCTTAACATAAAGGTTCGAGAACCAGATCGAGATCTACAACGTATTCTGTGGCGTACCTCGCCCAGTGATCCCATTCGTGACTATCGTTTGTGTACCGTGACTTTTGGAGTTAGTTCGTCACCGTACTTAGCGCTTCGTACGATACGGCAGTTGGCCCACGACGAAGCCAATAACTTTCCACTTGCGTCCAAAGTGTTGTTGGACCAAATGTTTGTCGATGACGTTTGTTGTACTGAAGTTGATGAGGAAAAGGCACTTTTATTGCAGCAGGAGTTGGTAGGTATTTGCAAATCGGCCGGTTTCGAGTTACATAAGTGGCACAGCAACTCACCAGCGTTGCTCGCCGCCATTCAGGCGCCAGTCATTCATGGTGAGCGGCAACAGGAAGTCTCCTTTGCTCCCATGGAAGACGATAATCAAACCAAGGTCCTGGGGCTTCAATGGAACCCTCAGTCTGACCATTTCACATTCAGTGTGCAGTGTACATCGAATGTCGTTACCAAGAGAGCCATTCTTTCACAGATTGCCAAAATCTATGATCCAATGGGTTGGTTGTCACCGGTTACTCTTTTTGCAAAACATCTCATGCAACTATTGTGGATTTCAGGAGTCTCTTGGGATGAGAGGCCTCCTATTGACATTGTTAATGCGTGGACAGCGTTTGTCCAAGAGTTGCCTCTTCTTTCGCGAGTTACTATACCACGACAGATATTCTTCCCTTCGTGCAGTATACAGCTACACGGGTTTTCAGATGGAAGTGAGCGCGGCGTGGCCGCCTGTGTTTATGCTCGTCTGACTGATGACGTCACAAAGGAGGTTCGAACGTTTCTTGTTTTCGCGAAAACGCGCGTTGCATCGATCTCTCCTTGCCTCTCTATACCTCGCCTTGAGTTAATGGGGTTTGTCATTATGTCCAGACTTCTGGAAAAAGCAATAAATATCTATCGTGATCGTATCAAAATTGACGAAGTTTTTGCGTGGTCGGATTCCACGATAGTGTTGGCGTGGCTTCGATCACCACCTTATGAGTGGAAAACCTTTATTTCTAATCGTACGAGTGAGATTCTCACCCGATTACCAAACTGTCGTTTCGGGTATGTTCCTGGTACCCTAAACCCAAGTGATGCGCCCTCTAGGGGCCAATTGCCTTCGACGTTCTTACAGAACGACATGTGGTTTGACGGCCCACAGTGGCTCCGCGAGGAGCCCGCTACGTGGCCCAAACCCAAACACATTCCTAATACGAATGAGGAGAAACGTAACACCACCGTAGCTTCATTATCTGTGTCGGTAATTGAGGATATTGAAATAGTGAATAAATATTCGACTTTGGGTAAATTAGTACGAGTTGCATCCTACGTGTTTCGTTTCTATAACATATTGAAATCTCGAGTTAGAAAAGAAAGAGTTGTATATCCAAATTACATAACAGTCCACGAGTATAATTTTACACTTAATCGATTGATCTATTTAGTTCAACATCATGTCTTTTCCGAAGACTTAAAAAACATTTCACAAGGCAAACAGCCCTCTAATCAATTGAAACGCCTCGATCCTTTTATTGACGAATCGAATTATTTGCGAGTTGGAGGTCGTTTGCATAGGTCATTGTTACCCTACGAATCAAAACATCAATTGATTTTGCCCAAAACACATCGCCTAACGAGTTTGATCATTGACGACGCACATATTGCACATCTTCACGCAGGTACCCAGTCTGTTCAATATATACTTCTACAAAAGTATTGGATCTTGTCTAGTCGAGACATCATACGCCAACAGATCTATCGCTGCGTACCTTGTTTCCGAGTTCGTCCCGCGCGTTCCCGGCCGGCTATGGCGCCGCTTCCTTCAGCCCGTATCCAACCGGAACGTTCATTCTTAAAAACATGTGTTGATTTCGCGGGTCATTTCTATGTGCGTGCTAATAAGGTCCGAAATGCAAAGGTTATCAAGTGCTATGTAGCGGTGTTTGTGTGTTTGAGCGTAAAATGTTGTCATTTGGAACTTGTATCGGAACTTACTAGTCAAGGAATGTTAGCGGCTTTGCGACGTTTTACATCTCGCAGAGGCCTAATTTCTGACCTGTATTCGGACTGTGGTCGAAATTTCGTAGGCTGTAACAATTATTTGAAAGAGCTATACAACTTTTTGAAAAATGACTCTGTTCAAGCTGCTTTGAACTCTCAAACCTTACAACAGGGCATTAATTGGCATTTTCAGCCACCCTACGCACCCCATTTTGGTGGCCTACATGAGGCGTGGGTAGGTGGTTTTAAGAGACATCTCCATCGTGTGGTAGGAAATCGTGTGCAGACCTACGATGAGATGCATACCGTATTGTGTCAAATAGAGGCCGTGATCAACTCGCGGCCCCTTTGTGTGTTGAGCGCGGACGCGTCCGATCCGCTCCCCCTCACCCCCGCGCATTTTCTGGTAGGTGGCCCTCTAACGGCCATTCCAGACGTCTCCCTGACTGAATCGAATCCAGGGAGGCTTCTTCGTTGGCAATGGGTTCAACAGTGCGTTCAACACTTTTGGAAGCGATGGAGTCGAGAGTATTTACACGAAATCCAACAGCGTAGCAAGTGGTATGGTGATCGCGGCTCACCTATTCGTGTAGGTGACATTGTAGTTGTTTGCGATGACAATCTTCCTCCACTCCAGTGGAAGCTAGCTCGTGTACATGCTCTCCACCCAGGTCAAATAGATAACAAAGTGCGAGTTGTTACCTTGCAATCGGGCAAGAATTATTTCAAACGCGCAGTTGTTAAAGTTTGTAAACTTCCCGTAGAATAGTTACTATTACATTTAGTTAGTTAGTTAGCATTTACTTCTTATGTAATTCCCACCCCTTTTGTTTCCTCAATAATCATAAGAATTAGTATTAATGTTAATCTCAGAGTTCCTAGTTTCAATATTGAATATATTTCGTTAAAAGAACCTTATTCTTTTAAGGTGAGCGGCATGTTTCGTACCGAAACAGATTCCTAGCATTTTTCGTAGTTTGTCACGTGACCATACATTGAATTGCATTTTGTTTGTGTTATCTATGGAATTGCATTGGCTCCTACCGAGCGCGTCGTCGACCATCTTCTCGGGTCGACTAGACAAAAAATTAGAGTGCATTGAGCTACGAACGCGCACACTTGTTGTTTTTTACTCGCGCCGCGCCGGCCTGCAGATTTCACTATAATCTGACGCCCCTTTTGGAATAGCGGCAAAGACCAGTGTCGTGGGTCTTCGCGCGTGTTGTGAAATACCTATGGACAGTCGGATTTTCGAGAACTTGTCTTGAACCATCGCGTCGTTCGCGACCCCTGAACCACCAGCCTGAGAAAGGCCCCTGGAGCTCCTACTGAAGCCGTCGCACTCCCGGATTCAGCCAGGTACGGAGCCTAGTGCTCACCAAGAAGCCTTCATCAGATCTCCCTGCCTTTATCACACTCTATAGGTGGGTTTGTAAAGCACGTCATCTTTTGCTATTCCAGTCTATCATCCGTCATCTCTGCACTCACTCCCTTATCTCTCATATCTTCCATTCATCCAGGTCTTATAAGGACGTCCCCTCCTTAAAAAACCACTTATAGTTATCACATTATGTTAGCTGTTAATAAAGCTGCAAGTATCGTAGCTTTATCTATAGAATCGCTAGACAATATCAATTCAGACATGTTACTGCGTTCGTGAATTGGTATCTACTATCATGTTCATTAGATACTGATAAGAATGGAAATACCTGAACTGCTGGGTATTTTTTTATATCTTCAAGGTTTCTTACCAGTAACACTAATGATATAATGCAACTCTATATATATGAGTAGTTGTATTTATATGTATAATGTGCGTCACTCCTGAAAACTTGTGTCAAAGTCGAATATTTCTAATCAAGTTTGTCATAGATAGATAGATAGATAGATAAACACTTTATTGTACACCATACATAGGACACAACATAAAGGAATAATAATTATATTAAACTTAGGCTAGTACAAGTGGCGGTCTTATCGCTTAAAGCGATTTCTTCCAGACAACCGGAAGGAAAGGAAAACTATACTCATGAGTATTTCTACGTCGGCGGTGTACTTACAGGAGAATAAAAAAAAAAAAAAAATTTACTTACTATAATAATATACTATATATACATATAAACGTACATACTTATAATCACACATACTTACATACATAGATAGATATATATCTATAATATAATCGAATACACATATTCCTATATATATATAATATAAATATAATTAGAAATTTAAATACATAATATCTAATTTATCTATAATATATAACATTATATCAATAAAATACATATTAACAATACTTATACATTATCATAACAAAGTGATAAATAATACTTATTTAACTTAGTTTTAAAAGCATGAAGTGACTGAGACTGACGAATTTCTGCCGGTAATTTGTTCCACAGCCGAGCAGCCTGTACAGTGAATGAATTATCAGAGAAGGTAGTTACATGTGAAGGTATTGAAAGGAGCAAAGATTCGGTAGACCTCAGGGAGCAACCATGACCTGAATGAAGAAACTGAAAGCGTTCTTTGAGATAACTCGGAGAAGAAGGATTGAACAGTATACAGTAAAGAAGAGAAAGAATCCGCGAATTCCTACGGAGGCGAATGGGGAGCCACTTGAGCTGTGCACGGAAAGGAGAGACGTGTGACAAACTTGTGACTGCCTCCGTGGCGTAGAGGGCGTATGCTCGACTGCCAATCAAGAGGTCTCGGGTTCGATCCCCAGGTCAGGCAAAGTGTTAAATATTGGATTTTTCCATTAGGAATTATCTCAATAACTGCCTGGAGTCTGGAACTGTGCCCGGTAGATGGCAATAGGCTCGCCCCCTATTACATGGGACCAATAACATACTGGCGAAATGTGGGTGTATCTACTATGGGACTGAGTCCTAGGTACACCTCTGCCTACCCCTTCGGGAAAAAGGCGTGAATGTATGTATGTTAAGTTTTTCATACTCGGTGAAGTTAATAACTATTGAATCTACCGTGCGTTCTGAAAGTTACAGAGTAGGGCTTAATTGATTTTTTGCCCGTTATTCAATATAGTGTCTTCCAAACAATGGTACTCAGTACCATCAAAACTAAGCAGGAAAATGTCTTACCGTGTACTATCTTGAAACTCTACTGGGTTTTTTCTAAGCGATCGCTCGTATCTTCATAATGTTCTCGTTAGTATGTCGCCATTTAATGAACAATAAGTGGTCCCTACATTAACTAGTGGTACCATTAGCGAGGTCGCCGACCGACCACCGAGCCGGCTTCATGTCACACTTTATGATGCGAACTTGAGTACTGTGTGTAGGAAGATACCGTTTTTACACTGAACAAGCAATTGTGGCAAAATTAGAATCTATAGATTAGACGAGAGATTTCAAAATGCTAAGAGACATTAAATTTAATTCGAAGAAGTCGAGGACACCATACTATACCATGTGAGATTCCAGGAAGAGAGAAACCGGAATCTACAGATTGTGTCATCAACTCGAAAAATAAATTCCTGCACGGATTACAGAAGGAAGGGTGGGAAATTTAGTTTTCCCTGTTTGGACAGCAGATGTTATCAATAGGAAATTTGCCTACTATTATTGATCTACTGACATAACCGAAGGGCAGGTGGGTTGGTACTGCCACCTGCAAGGCAATAACCATCTAGTCTAGTTAACATTATATTGTAGAGTCTCCACTGCTTGGAGACTCTGCATATATGGATTTTATAGTTAAGTTATAAATTAGAATTAATTGTTAATTGTTTGTTAGTTGTTGAGTACGGGTGCGCGACGCCGGGACGCTTAGTTTAAAAATGAAAGAGCAGTGTGCTCTGAACGACGCCTTTATTGGTACTGTTTGTTATAAGAAACTTATGGCTTAAGAAATCTGTAGAGTTATGTTGTGTTAAGTTTAGCGTGGGAACTCAAGTGCTCTGTATGGTGAGCCCATACATATATCATTGGTTTTTAATCTGCAGTAACGTTGACATGTGGTAGAAATTCAGCATAAAAACTGTTACTTTGTCTCCAATTCCAAATTGTAAAGAGAAATATGTACTCATGTGTGCTTTATGTGCTAGTTGCGGTAGTCAATATTGAGGTCAAATCATGCACGACCGCAAGATGACTCTGCACTCGTATTATACGTGGATCAGAATATCACTAGTTATGGTGGAGGAAATTGAGGTTGATCAATGAGCATCTGATTCATTTATTAATGTAAAGAAATAAGGTTGCAATAAGATCGTGAACTGATGTCAATTTAAAGTGAATTTACAGTGGCTTAGAGCACTTGGATTTTCTATAGGCTGACATGTCGGCCTGTGGATTTTCGAAGTGTTCTATGGTACAGTGTATTTAATTAGGGTAGATAGTAAGTAGGTAGCTCTATTGTTTCGTCTTTTTTCAAAAAAGACACTGCCCGTTTAAAAAGAGTACTTATTAAAAAAAAATTATGTGTCATTCGGCATGGCTGACTGCTGCAACTGCAAGTTCTCATAACCATTATATACGACATCAAGTCAGTTTGCAATTGAAGTCTGCGACTCTTTTGTCGGAATCCGAATTCCACCTAAAATCTTTGATCTCTGGGGGCTGCTTGGTGAATTTGTGTGATTAATGAAATATACTCCCAGATTTTCAGTTTGAATGTTCTTTCCTATCTATTCTATCCTATCTTAACATTTTACTCCCAATTATTATTTTTGGAGGCGTCATTGAAGTCCATACACCACGCCGAAAATACTCCAGCATTTTGAATCACGCACGAGTGGACGTACGGGTGGCACTTGTTTATTTATAGACGTCATTGCGACATGGTATCATCATGGGATTCACAATCCTCACACCATCGTTGCATCGTATCGTGGCGTTTATGAGCCCATACACCGACGCAAATAGACTGTCTCCGATCAAAATCAATGTGACCAAGAATGGGACTAACGCTCGGCCATAATCACTGGCCGTTTAAACGCTCTTGAGCATAGACATTAACGCCTTTGCACTCATAACGATCGTAGACATATATTGTAGAACGAAGGTGTTGATTGGATTTGTGTTACCGACAAATTGTGAACATTTCAGTGGATTAAGATTGATCTTCTGTGATCCCACTGATCCCTACTGATTTTTGACGGCACGTGTTGGAATACTTTATAAGGGTCCGATTGTAACAGATATTAAATAAAATAAATGGTTCCCTATTCATTCGCATACTATTTTTAGCCATAATTTTACAACTCATAAAATTTTAAGCCATAATATATGTAATAGCTAATGATCACCAGTCATAACGTCAATACTCCTATTATATCTTGTTATAATTTTAATTGTCCTAACATTTGAAACCTATAACATTATATGTCCTAACCATTGATAACCATATTATTTTATGCCATAATCCTAACATGTCCTAACTATTGATATCACTAAAATTATGTGCCATAATCATATATTGTTCGAATGTTAACTTTGTCATAATATAAATTAAACCTAACCTAACCAATAGAATTTTGAATGTTCTTAACTCATTAACGTAGTTAAACATCTTTTCTATGTAGTAAACTGTTGATATATCAAATTGCTATAAAAAATATTATAGTAAGGCGCTATTACTGATTATGAATAAAAAAGAAGGTAGGTTCATTATTATTATAAAAATAACACTAAGTCAAATTTTAGTGTTAATATTTGGAACAAAGTGCATAAACTAATTTAGAAATTATAATTACAATAGAAAACGAGTGCAAAATATTTACAACAGAAAGAGGAGCCACAAATTAAATATCAGTGGATTTACATATGAAAATAATCGAGTAAATAAAAAAAATATTATTGGGTATGTGAGTTACGGCGAGATCCTACTCCTACCCATAAATGAATACAACACTACAATATTCCTCACTTGCAAAAATACGTACACTACCGATTATATACAATAACAATTATGAACAATGAAAATTAGGACATACACCATTATTAACTATAAAATTATACATAACAACCATTATGACAACTAACAATAGGAATAAAAACTATTATACACATAAATATTATAGCAATTAAATTTTAGGACAATTTATCAGTATTACTACAAAAAAATATGTATTTCCAATATTATGACTAGACGAGGTTATGACAAATGATGTATGCGGGAAAATTTTATGACAAAAGAAATTATGCGAATCAATAGGACACCAAAATAAATACGAAGATGTAGGAGCAGGCAATCGTCATCTCATGTTTTTTTTATTTAATTTTTTTTATTATTGTCTACAAAATGATGGACCTACAAAACCGGCTGCTATTGTTTATGCAGCACCCTTATAATCTTAACAAATATTATAAACTTTGTAAAATACATAGCATAAAATATTCAGTTACCTATTTATTTATGATTAACATATAAGTAAGTATATTTTTATATATTACTATTATTATTATATATTTTTTAATCTTGATTCCGTCATTGATTTCGTCATCTCGTGTTTGAAGCCTATGTTTATTACACGTGAACACTGACACATGGGTTGGCCAGACAGGCCATACTGGTAACTCTATACCTGTTACTATAATACAAAATACTATAATATTATTATTATCGCTCATATCGTCACGCCTTTTTCCCGAAGGAGTAGGCAGAGGTGTACTCTAGTACTCAGACCCAGTCCCCGTTATCCTACCCGAGTCCTATGTAACAGGGAGCCAACTATTTGCTAACCTGGCTCAAATCCGTATTTTTGACGGGCTCCAGCCCGTCATTGAGAAAATTCCTAATGGAACACTTATATGTTGGTATCGCCTAATTATTCTTTCAAATCGAATAGGAAATTGCATTGGCAAATAGACCAACCGACAGGCGGCCACTTCCCGGCTGCAACCACTCATGCCATTTTCCGCACCGAGGACATCACTAACGCAGCGGAAGTGATGCCATCGAGACGTCGAGGCGTCCCTCTATTTCCGGGTGAAGGAAATAACTCGTCAAAGTAGATATGAGTATAATAGATGCGCGTACCATGTGTGTAAAGAAATTCTCTGTGCTGGTGACCTGAGTAGTCTCACCATCTTATCTGTACAGTTAACAGCGTCGCTAGTGGAGTCTTTTGACAGCGGAATTCTCCAAGTGGCGGCTGTGACATGCCGTAGTTCCAATTTTGACTATCTGAACAGCTAAGTTGGTGGCACTGTAATGCGAGCCACGAGCCCCGTGACGCGTGCCATCGTTTTGTCCCAACAAAGCATTTCAGTTACAAGTCACGGCCGCACATGGCATCACGATTTTGATGTTTTTTATTTGTTGATCCTTTCGTTTTAAACTTGAAAGAAAATTTAAAACAGTGTTTAAACTCGAATTAAGCTCGTTAATGAATAGGCAATAAAGTTAGGATTAAGATACATAATCAAATTATCTTCCAATTAAAGTTAATCCTAGCTGCTTCGGCCGCCTGTAATTTGCTCCCATGGTTCACGGGGAAGATGGAAATCCATTTCTAAAGCCCCGTCACACACGTAGCTATAATTTATATAAATATAAATCATAGCAAGGCATATTACGATATATTTTCTATACAAATATTCGACTGACCGCACACGCAGCTATAATATATATTTCTATGACGTCACCAACATAATATACCGTAATATATATTATTGCATATTAATATAAACTACTGTATCAATGAAATGAAGGCTAAAATTATGGCATCGTCTCCGTGTGTGGTAGTTTGCTATAATATATATTATAGGACGGTATATTAATATATTATAGCTGCGTGTGTGACGGGCTTTAGTTTCTACATCAAGCCCTGCATTGTTTTTTAGTGTCAGAGCAAAGTTGCGTATATTATTATGTAGTTATGTTATCTTCCAATCGGTGTCAGGATTATTAATAAACTAAAGAATTGGATCCTTCATTGATCATTACATCTTGAAAACATTCACTATGGGCGAGTCATCAGTTACGTCAATGGTCAGTATGTACAAGGCATGATTCATAAGGCGTTATTTACATGACGGCATCATCTTGTTATGAGCTAATTATACTATTTACGTGACCACTCTTACATGTCGTTTTCTTATAATAATAGTATCAACATTTGTGTGCAAGTTTTCTTTTTCTATACGGCTAGTTTTAAAAGTTGTTTTTAATCTTCGCGGATCTTAAGGGGGTTTCTCGTCCGATATATTTCAGCGCAAATAATGGCCAGATTAGGTTTAGGTTTAAAGATTTTTATTATCATCAAAGACATAAAATGTCACTTATGTGATAGCAATATTTCAACAAGTTAAACATTTAAACACGTCGTTAACATTACAATATGTTGAATAACGAATTGATAAAACATTTAAAATAGGAAAAAATTATAAATTCTCAAGCTTAAACAAGGCTTAAACCTATTAAGAGCCAACCACAAACAATTGAGTAGAAAATTAGTTTCTACATCTCCATATTTGGGAAATTTCATTTGTATGGACGAGAAACCCCTTTATCGTTTCGTTTACTTTTGTGTCAATGCTTAACTTGGTTCAATTGTTTTTTTTTGTGATTAGCCTTGGCAAGATCTCCTTATGGTAGAGCCCTATATCCAGCAGTAGAACGGCAACGGCAGAAATGATGATAATGATGATGTTTAGGATGATAAGCCTATTGGGGGCTGGGGGTTCAAGAAAAGCCTTTACCTAGTACCAAAGTATTAACATACTTAGGTCAGCACAGCACGACTCACACAACGTCCTTCCTTCCTTTATTATATTCTATCATCCATAATCTTTGGCACTCCCTGTCCCTCATGCAAACGCGTTTCATCCTTTTTTTAGGCTTGCTCCGTATTACCACTCTTAATGCCCTTAATGCTAACATTAGTAATAATAAGTACCTTACTATCTACCACAAAATCCTTTATCATTATATTTTACGTCCAATGTCCATAGTCCGCTGCTGCCAATTCATTAATTTAAAACCTTTTTTACCACATTTTGTATTGACGTGAGCATATTGCGTGTATTTACCATAATCATTATAAAATCCTAAATGACTCACTCACTGACATGCAACGCAGAGCCCAAACCACTGACCCTAGAGACTTGAAACTTGAAATGTTGGTTGATTTCGGTGTTTGGACGTGTGCTAAGAAAGGATTTTTGAAAATTCACATTCTTAGGGGTCCAAAATTGGCGTCAAAGTTTTGGTATAAAACTCCCATATTTCGAAATTGCGAGCGGGAAAAGCCGATTTTCTCACACTTATATTAAATATAATTACTTGCCATATCCTAATAGTATTAGGATAATCCTAATAGTAGAAGGAAAACTAGGTTTAATACCTAACCTTTTGGGATCGTGGGTGGTTATTCCGTATATTAGTTTTCCTTCTCTTTTCCTGTGTTTCAGTAGTCTGACTACTGATTTTTTGACATCATCGATTTATGACATCACTAGCTGTGCCCAGGGTTGGCAATGTTTAAAACATTTGTTTAAAACATTTGTTTAAAACAAGTGTTTAAAACACTGGGCAAAATACATGCTTGTTTAAAACATGTTTTAAAACATTTCGTTTTAAACATGTTTTAAACATATATAAAAAACATTGTTTTATTTAATTTATTACACGTCTATAATAATTTTTGAATAGCAACATTATAATTTTGAGGTAAATTGTAAATTTTTTGGCAACTCCGAGCTTTCAATTTGGGGAATTCCTTAGATTCAAACTATTCTGGCTGACGGGGCAGAACCCAGGCCAGCAGACTAGAATAAGTGAACAAAATAAAGAATATTCTATTGCGGGCTGCGGATAAATGATAAAAAAAAACGGATGAATATAGTTTGCTCAGCATGTACAGCATGTGGTGTATTTTTTGCTTATTGTCGTTGATTGTTCAGTGCAGACTCGTAACTCGTATGTCTATGTCAGGTCAGGCAGGATTAATTGATATAATTTGACAGCCTCGTTGGCTCAGATGGTAGTAACTCTGCTTTCTGAGCTGCAGGCCCCGGGTTCGATCCCCGGCCAGGTTAAAAATTTGTGTGCATGAAGATGTCTGTTTGGTCTGTGTCAGGGTGTTGTAAGTTTATATAAGTATGTATATCAGTCATCTGGTTACCATAATATAGGATTCTAGCCAAGTTTGGCACCGGATGACCGTGTGTGGAAGTTGTCCCATATTATTATTGTTATTATTATAATTTTGATAGCGTATCTGGGGACACGGCAGTGCCCCCGCCAAGTCGAGCAAAAGTAGCGGCACGGATGTACCATCATTTCTCGAAGCAGTTCCGGCCATTTTCAACCCCGTATAACTTCGTTGTGGATAAAACTAAAAGCCAAAATTTTCAGTAACCTGCAGTATCCCTGCTTGGCATTGTATAAACATGGTATATTTCAAATTTCATTGAATTTGAATCAGTAGTTTAAGAGTTATAACTAGTCCAAATTTCTTAGTTTTGTCACTCACTGATTGACTGATCATCAAAACTCTTAGGCACTTTTCAGACATAGAAGCTTCAAATTTAGAATACAATTAGTGTTTAGTGTATAAAATAGGGAAAAACTAAAATATTTTGTAATTTCAGTCCAGTTTTCTAGATACACCAACTGCATAAATAATAAATCAATATTAAAAACCTTTTATGTTTTAAATAAAATGTTTTAAATGTAATGTAATTAATAAATGTAATTTGTATGTTTTAAACATAGTAGATTTTTAATATTGATTTATTAAATCAATATTAAAAATCTACTATGTTTTAAATAAAATAGATTGACTTAGCCATCGCATGAAAACACAATGTATCTCACACATACATACACTTCTTTCATTATCATTTGTTTAATTTTAAGTAAGGGCAAGATAGATCTCCTCCTTCTTAGTTACTTACCTCAATCATAAAACAATTCAGTAATTAAAATTGTTTAAAACATGTTTAATACAAGTTTAAAACGTGTTTAAAACAAATCAATTAAAAAATTTTTGAAAAATTTATTTAAAACATGTTTTTTTTGTTTGTTGATTTAAAACATGATGTTCTGTTCTTTTTTAAAAAAAAACCTGTTTTTTGCCAACCCTGGCTGTGCCTCACAGTTTCATCCGAAAACAAAAGTTAAAAGTACTACATACCGAATTTTAGCCGAATCGGTTAAGTCGTTAGTCGTTTTAGCGTGAAAGAGTAACAAACATACACACAAAAATACAGCGCTAGATGGCGCTTGGATCGAGTTAAAACACGCTAGCGTTTTGTTTACCTGTTACAAAGGTAACTTTAGCATTTTACCTGTGATTGTACTGAGGTTTGAGAATTATAATATTAGTAGGTAGTAGTAGGATTTGGCTTTGTATCTCTACTTCTCTAATCTCTACTATAATAATATGTACTTATCTGATCAATATTGCATATATGTACAATCAGTGGCTCTATTTACGATTCTGCAACTTTACCGACACCGTATCCACTCCGGCATAACAAGTATAATAATAATAACCATTAACTTTAAAGAATCTTGAACCGAGACCCAGACCTGAAGTTATAGAATCCCTAACAAAGGTCTACGCTGTCTCAGCGATATTCGCGTCACATTCTATTCGGGCACAATATATTTGTCTTGGTGACCTTAAAGTGTAAGGTCCGAATTCGTCTGTCGGTATGTGGTCGCCCTGCGATGGCACGCTTTCTCGTGTGTGGCATAATCAGCCGTTTCGTATGCACAACCTGCAACATACTTGTTGACTCGTTACTTCGTTACTCAACTGCTGAGGTCATCACTAGGCCTTCGTGAGTGCAAGACTGGGAGACACCTTGACCACTACTGCACTACCATATTTGTAGACAAATTCCAATGTAATATTTTTTATTAGGTGTATAATTTTTATAGATAAGTACTTGGACTGAATTACGTTACAGTCATCATTTCTCCTTTTCGAAGTAAAAAGTCTCCAGTAACAACAAACCCTGATGTTTTACTCGAAATTTTGCTTATATCTGATTTCGCTTTATCTGAGAATGTTTGATCCAGCCGTAATTAACAGAATTTCTTTGACTAACTAAACTTCCAAAGAGAACCGCCACTTCCACAACACAAGAAAATTCCAGCAATATCTCAAGTTAAAAAATGGCTTAGATAAACTTAGAAGATCTACTTTAGATAGTGCACTCAGGATATTAACTTACTCAATAATATTTGACTTGAAACACGGAATCACTTATCTGTGAGCGTTGTTTAATCAGGAGATATAGCAAAAGCTGATAATAATAAATACACTTTGATAACTTGTTCGTTTGTGTTGTGAATCATACTCGAAATATTTACGTAACACGTAAACTAATAAATTAAAACACAAGTTGGTTTGACACGTGTCTTTCTGTGTTATTTGCGAATTGAGGAAAACCATTGGGTGAGGAGTATTAAAACAGCAGTATTTAAATCCCGTGTAAAATAGGTAGAAGGCGAACCTATTGCCATCAAACACCCACAATACCAGACTCTAGGCGGTTATTTTAAGAAAATTATTAGTAAGAAAATATCTGTAGTGGTAGGCCTCTTTTGCAGGTGCTCGCCTGGGGAAGATAGATAGATAGATAGATAAACGCTTTATTGGTACACCACAACAAGAAGTTCTAGTACCACACCATTGCCAGTTATTCATCCGCCAAGCAGTAATGTGCAAACATTACTGTGTTCCGGTGTGAAGGGCAATGTTACCAGCGAAATTACTAGGCATGACGAGTTTCAACAACTAATATCTCAGGGTGATAGGCGCAGTGCAATGCTGCGTTGAATTTTGAATTCTAAAATACTGGGTGGCACTGTGTCTGATATGGCCATCATGATGCTTACCATCAGGCACCTGATTTGCTCGTCTTGTCACTCACTATCGTAAAAAAATGTAAGGGAAAAATCCAATAACACTTGTTCTCTAACCTGGGTATTGAACCCGAGACTTCCTGCTCAGCAGTGGAGCAGTGTAACCACCATACCAACGAGATAGTCAATTTTGTAGAAAATCAGTACCATAGACATACTCGTAATTAGGTGTATCACGTGTTGTTGTGTGTATCCGGGTTCGATCCCCAGGTCAGGCAAGTGTTTAAATATTGGATTTTTCCATTAGGAATTATCTCAATAACTGCCTGGAGTCTGGAACTGTGCCCGGTAGATGGCAATAGGCTCGCCCCCTATTACATGGGACCAATAACATACTGGCGAAATGTAGGTGTATCTACTATGGGACTGAGTCCTGTGTACACCTCTGCCTACCCCTTCGGGAAAAAGGCGTGAATGTATGTTAAGTTATGTTTTAGGTGTATCACTGTCATTTCACTGACTCTCAATGAACTGAATAGTTACGGAATCGAGCCTCTGTTTTGATGACTGCATTTTAGAATCAAATCTATAAAGTGTGTTTACATGAACTTGGCCTAGTTACAAGGATCATAATAATATGCAGAAAATTATAATAATTATTCATGTCAAAGAAACCGGCGTTATACTATGACTCACTAGATATGTTGGCCTGACTCATCGCCCATCAATGGCCTAGACGGAGGGCTATTCTATTGTATGCAAATCACAGATCAGGACTCCTCTGTGATGCAAATAATGACAATTATAATATTATAATTAACGTCATGATGATTTTATAAGACCATTATTCTTTATAAGTAATTAATAAACTTCGTAATGGCGCCCATTTGAGTTTTTTGAGCAACCATGCTTTGAAGAAACGAGAGTAAATGATTCTCAAAATAAATTACCATCATTGCACTGACCGGATGAGAGGTCAAAGTGGTCAGGAAGATTACATACGGGACACGGGAATTCATGTATTGCCTAAGACTGTATTATGGGAATCTTACTATCCCACTTCCTACTTATATTAAAAATGTGAAATTTTGTGGGAATGGATGGATGGATGTTTGTCACTCTTTCACGCCAAAACTACTGAACCGATTGAGTTGAAATTTGGTATGTAGATAGATAGATTGATAGATTAACACTTTATTGTACACCTTACAGCGAACATAATATTATGTAAATAAAGTAGGTACAGATAGTCTTAGGCTAGTACAAGTGGCGGTCTTATCGCTTAAAGCGATTTCTTCCAGACAACCGAACGGAAAGGACAGAAATTATAAATATTTCTGGTCGGCAGTGTACTCATTGTTGTTTTAAAAAATAATAAATAAATATATAATAAAACACATCATATATACATACTTTATACTTACATACATAATACACATACATACATAATACACATATTATAAACATATAATATATATAAATATAATGAACAGGTGAGTATACATAATTGTACATGAGACTAATAAGGACAAAGTGACAAGTAATACTTGTTGACTTTAGTTTTGAATGCATACAGTGATCGAGACTGACGTATTTCCAAGGGTAAGTTGTTCCACAATCGGGCAGCTTGGACACTAAAAGATTTGTCGTAAAAGGAAGTAGCATGTGAAGGTATTCTCAGCAGCAAAGTTTCAGAAGACCTTAAAGAGCGACCATGACCTGCATGAAGAAATTCAAACCGTTGTTTGAGATAGCTCGGAGATGAAGGATTAAATAGTATATTGTAAAGAAGATATAGAATTCGTGCGTTCCGCCGAAAGCGAATGGGGAGCCACTTGACCTGAGCACGAAAAGGAGAGACATGGTCATATTTGCGTAGTCCAAATATGAACCGAATGCAGAAGTTTTGAAGGCGCTCAAGTTTGTCAAGCTGTTCTTCGGTAAGATCTAAGTAGCATGAGTCAGCGTAATCAAGGTGAGGCAATAGAAGAGATTGGGCAAGTGAAACTTTAGTAGCTGTAGGAAGGAAGTTACGAAGTCGTCTAAGTGAACCTGCAGATGCGAACATTTTCCTGCTTACTGCATTAATCTGTGGTTGCCACGTAAGACATTGATCAATGATCAGACCCAGATTTCGAACTTCTCTGCTATATGGTACATTAACACCTTCAAAAACTATTGGTGGTAGGGTATTTAGATCTGTCTTTGAAACCATTCGAGAGCTTCCTACTATAATTACCTGCGTTTTAAAAGGGTTGACTTGAAGACCAAAAGCTCTGCTCCACAAAGATATCCGGTGTAGATCTTTATTGATTAATGCAATGCAATTATCTAAGTTTTGAACAGTAGCCTGTGAATAGATTTGAAGATCGTCTGCATAAAGGTGGTAGGAAGAAGTAAGATTTTTGGAGATGGAATCAATAAAAATTGCGAAAAGAAGTGGAGATAGCACACCGCCCTGTGGTACACCAGCCGTAGTGTTGCACCATGAGGAGCATAACTCATCAAGGCGAACCCTCTGCCGGCGCCCAGACAGATAACTTTGAGAACTTACTTAACTTAACTTAACTTTTTTTTTTATGTAGGTAGCTTTAGTCCCTAGAAAAACACATAGGGTACCTTTTTTCCCGATATTCCCATGGGAACGATGTCTATGCGGGTAAAACCGCGGGGCACAGCTAGTTCTAGATATTACTACGATCGTATTGTCAGTCCCATCGACCTGATGGGTATCAGATCGATGGTCAGTCCAGTCTGGCGCACCGAGGCGAGCGAGATTTTTTGAAAAAAACGCAATAGGTAGTATCGAATTCTATAGGTAACTATAGTCTTTAGCGTTATCTATAAAAATGTATGGGATTTGACAATTGTCAATAACTTCGTTCGAAAGTTGCATTTCATTATTTGTGCAGTTTCACGGTAGATGCACCTCTGAGTACTTCATCATTTTGAAACATATTTTATTCATTCAAAAACTGTGTCAAGTCTTCCCAAAATATCTCCGCTGATTGGAATACTAAAGAAGTCATAATTTAACGCCATTAATTCGGCAATGAAACGAACAGCTTGCGATGAACGTCGAGCTGACCTCGGATGGTGATCTTGAACCGACGGCTACAACCGGCTGAGAGTAGAGGCTTGGGAGGTGACGTCACCACACGCGCACCTTCATCTGTGTTCAACATAATATTATTGACTAATACACACGCACACATTCAAGAGGACAGCCTAACTCGGAGAGGATGTAGGCCATACATACGGTCATTTTATAAGATCGTGAGGTTTACAATGTTTTCGATTTATTGCGATGTCGATTATAAGCCTTGAGGATAAAATTAAGTTATCCGAAAGAGTGAAATGTATACCAAACCTTGGTATACATTTCACTTTGGTTACTTACTTTGGACTATCCTCATTGTTACTTTTAGAGTAGTTTAGTCCAAACCAGCCTTCTATCTATAATAATATTAACCGGCTGGTAACTTCTAAAAAAAAACAAATGTAACCAAAACAAATATTGTAAAACTGTCAGGTGAAAAAATTATGCCCAGCATGTTTCTAGTGAGTCCTTCTTGTAGACTCTACAGGAAGAACGATTTCATATTGTGATGCTCTACAATGAACGAATTATAGATTAATTAATCATTAGCTATATATATATAACATATAACAAAAGCGTTTTTTTAAGGTTCATTTACCTTATCACATACACCTAGATAGTGTTAAAATTTAGGTTTTCAAATTGATTATTCAGGACATGAGTCCTTTCAGCACTTTTTCAAAATTCACAGTAGTTTCAGGAGATAGCCCTGAAGAATCAACCTGTACGTCACTAAGTCTTGTTTACAACACCTTAAACAAAGCCACTGCCATCTCACACATTCAATCTCCACTTTATTATGTCATTAAAGTAAATATAGTATAATCTGTCTGACATAACCGCCCAATCTCGCGGAAAGCTGTTTACTGTTTTGTCTTCATGATTGATATTGATACACCTATTGTTTGGGTAGTCACGGTTGGCAGGACTAAGCTTCGAAGGGTCGCTGACCTCGTAGCCCAGCATGGTTATGGTTTTCGACACGCGAGCGTTATAGATTAATATGTGTTTGCACTGAGCAAGTTAGCTAAAAGATTTCGAGTTGATTAATTGCAGTTTTATTTCCTGCATTGCGATGATGTAATATTTCCGATACGAATTATATCCATAAATAAATGGCTAAATCAGCCGGTACTAGCCGATCGCTTCGACCTCTGAGTTTTAGTTTTATTAACTTGTCCATGGGAATATTTAGCCTGGATGCCCAATATTTTGAGTATTCTAGCCCTGCAGAGCTTCATGGGCAGCATTTCGGGAAAGAAATATGTAGGTGTCCCCAGGTTTTAGTCATGCCACACTTTCTGCTCTGCCTGGTGGGTCCGGGAGAGCTTTTCTTTTGTTTCCCTTTGTTGGGTTTGCAATTGGTCTTGATTTTACAAATATTTTTATGAAAAGTCTGAACACAATTCGAGTAAAAAACCATGGATCTTCGAGAAAAACCGTGAGATTATCCAAAACAATAGTGAAACTGCGGTGTAAGATTTATTGTTCCTATCGTCAACTGAGCGTGGAGGATCGGTAATTGTCCGAAATGAGACGTAACTAATTTAATAATGGCAGATTCACTTATATTTGTTATGGCTGGTTAGTGGTCAACAAGGAGACTCTAGGCCTTGGATGCTGTAGGTACATAATTTATCATTAAAATAAGGAGTTACTAATTCTTTACGAGTCAGAATTGGAGAATATAACAATCTTGACCTGTGTTACATGAATTTGTCAAGTTGTTCAAGACTTAACAACTAGGTAATTCAGTTTTCCGCATAAGGCTTAACTTGTCGGTCAGGGTTACTTACCAACCCACTTACTGTTTTCGATAACAATTGGACTGTAATAATTAATCCCTAAAGAAGCCCCATAAGTTTCAGTTTCATTTTTATTTTGGTGACAGTTCTTATGCTGTCAGTATTTACTAAAGAGTCTGATTTTACCAATAATCCTAGTTAAAATGCAAATAGATTATCTTAGAAGTGTGTTTTATATAAATTTTCGTATTTAGTTAGTCCAGGGTATCTCTAGGGTTACCTACTTTTCAGTTTTGAGCTTGGTTAAACCCGTTTTAAGGAGAATCAAACTCAACTCAACTCAATCTTCCATATTGACCTTACAAACATCCATTAAATCAAATATTGTTAACATTCCCTTACTTGTCCTCAGGTTCCAAGCCAACAAGATCTACACATACATAGGTGAGGTGTTGGTGTCAGTCAATCCATACAAGACCCTCGACATCTATGGACCGCAGCACATGGCGCAGTACCGGGGGAGGGAAATGTTTGAGGTCTCCCCCCATGTGTATGCTGTGGCTGATGCTTGCCAGAGAGTGCTTAGGCAACAGGTAAATGGAATATAGGGGTTTATACTCTAATAGAACGGCGAGGTTATTACGAAGTTTGTAATAGGAATGTGGCAACATAGGGACATCAGTAAGTTGCGCAATTTTCGCTGTGAAATTACATATTTGTACTAAAAGTATATTATAGTACTTAAAAGTTGCATCTGTCGCATTTCTATTACAAACTTCATTGTACTCCCTCGGGCGTTTCACTAATTTATTTATTTAAAACAATACTAATGATTCATTATACTTTACACTGCAGACTCACTGCGGTTAGAATTGTGGGGGGAGCCGGTGTCTTAGTTTTCAGAAAAAAATAATCCAGTTGTCAGCTAATAGGTATGTAGGTAGTATGTACGCGAGGTCTCGTCAGGTTATGTTGAAGCTTTCGCCGCCCATCATCATCATCTTCACACCCTTATGCTCTAGAATCCACTCTAGGTGTGGTCGGCATAGCAAGTCTTCTTTTCGCCCCTTCAGACTTCAGTCAGACAGTCAGTTCAGACGCACTTACTCATTTTCACGGATATCATTATTCATACAGTTCATCCAGTTCTTTATAGGTTTCTCCACATTACTACTCACACTCATCCTCATAGACCTTTTGGCTACATGACATTATGCAACCAAAAAGATGGGTTGCCCATACTAGTGACTATCAGTTATCAGTGTGCGGTTATAGGTAATGGGAAAACACCTTTTGTGTGGAAGCATTTAAAATCTGTTGAAGAACCTCAAATTATTATTATTGGCTACCGAACTAGATCAATTCAGGAACTACCTACATATTAACGCAATAATTTGCGATTGTGTAAATTTAATGCGTGTGCAAGTAATTCATAATTGGTTATAAAATGAATTGTATCGTGAAATGACTTCCCAGTATTGAAGCAATATTTATTAATATAATAATGCAACATGTCGTAAATTGTAGAATTTCATAATACCAGTGATAATTTAACTGCTATCACGACGAATAAACCTCAATATGAAGGACTAAAGACATTGAACTTCTCAATACAATATATGTCTCCATCTATAACCTTTCAAAATATAATAAAAATCTTTTTGTTATCAAATAAAAGGACCTAAAATCACTAACAATCACCGTGCCGAAATTTTGAACACGTTTCTTGACATGAAATGGTCAATGAAGGCCGAAAAATACTTGGTTGGTCATTGTTCTCCCTTTGTCTTGCTGTAAAATGTTTCGAGGAAGAATTTTTATGGCAATTTTACTGTCATCGCTTTAGGGCACGCTTGACCTTTATCTTACAAAATGTATAATTCAGAACATGATCAACATCTACAAATACAAAAATCTTTGTTATCCAAAGTTTTGAGCGATACATGCTTTTCAGTGGACTTCGCACTAATAGCAGTGGACTCCGCACGAGTAGGGCTGGCTTGTATTACGATGGTCCTTCAGGGTTACCGATAAACTATTACTAAAATCTATCAACCTAATGTTTTCATTGATAAATACAAGTAAATCCATTGTGCCAAAACACGATACTTCTGCTGCAAATTAGTGATCAAAATAGGTATCCTATAGATTTGAAGTATAATAAAATTTTACGCCTCCCTCGGTGGCGTAGTGGGCGCATGCTCGACTGCTAATCAAGAGGTCCCGGGTTCGATCCCCAGGTCAGGCATAGTGTTAAATATTGGATTTTTCCATTAGGAATTATCTCAATAACTGCCTGGAGTCTGGAACTGTGCCCGGTAGATGGCAATAGGCTCGCCCCCTATTCAATTCAATTTCTTTATTCAGAGATTTCAGGTACAATAGATATTATAAGTCATTATGCCCAACCAAAATCTGCCTTCTCAGGCGTCTGAATATTAAATATAATTTGAACAATAACTTTATTTTAATGTCATGATCAAAATAGATTAAAGCTAAAATTAAATAATCAGAGTAAAAAGAAAAGAAAAACAAAATCGAAAAAACAAAATTAAGAAAATAATCATTGAAAAATATTATGTCATACAGATGTTAAATTATATTTTATATTAAAAAAATTCATTAATACTATAAAAACATTTTTCAGCTAACCACTTCGTCAATTTCATTTTAAATAGGTTTAATGTCAAATCGGAATCTCTAAAACTATTTGGTTTTTTATTATAGATTTTAATGCACATTATAAAACTATTATTTGAAGTCAATGTCAATCTTGTTGGAGGTCTGAATAAATTATTTTTATATTGAGAACGTAAATTATTTATTCTTATTGAGCTCATTAGCTGAAAAATATTCTTATTATTGTAAACAAATAGACATGTATCAAGGACATACAAAGAAGTTACAGTTAGAATTTTAAAATTTCTGAAAAAGGGTCTACATGATTCTATTTGTTTCAAGCCAAATATAGCTCTAATTCACCTTTTTTGTACTACAAAACATTGATCTATATTTGGGCATCTACCCCAAATTACAATTCCATATCTTATTATCGAATTGACAAAACCATAATAAGCTGTGATTGCAGCTTCCCTAGAAACAGTTTGGGATCCGCCTTAATGGAAAAACAACACTATTTAGTCGAGAGCAGACATAATCAACATATACACCTTTTTTGTACTACAAAACATTGATCTATATTTGGGCATCTACCCCAAATTACAATTCCATATCTTATTATCGAATTGACAAAACCATAATAAGCTGTGATTGCAGCTTCCCTAGAAACAGTTTGGGATCCGCCTTAATGGAAAAACAACACTATTTAGTCGAGAGCAGACATAATCAACATGCTGTTTCCATGACAACTATTACATGGGACCAATAACATACTGGCGAAATGTGCGTGTACCTACTATGGGACTGAGTTCTGCCTACCCCTTCGGGAAAAAGGCGTGAATGTTTGTTATGTTATGTTAAAATTTTACGTCTCAAGTCTCTGGTGTATTGTTCGCAAGTTTTGCTGCTGAGTATCATGTTCTGGGTTCGATTCCCAGGTCGGACAAAGTGCCATTGGATTTTTCCATTAGAAATATCTCAATGACAGCCATAGGAATCTTGGTTTTTATCTGGTTGATGTCAATAGGCTTGCCCCCTATAACACAAAACAAAACATAACTGACGAACTGTGGGTTCCTAATACCTACAGAACTAGGTGATATGGGTACGGACTTAGCCTCTAACATTTTAGAAACAAGGCGTAACTTTATCCATATTTTAGAAAAAATAGCAGTCTGATTGTAGAAAATATTACCTCATCCAAGATATTGCATCATGGAAGTTTTACATCACTGTTTACTGTTTGTCCTATTGTATTTGCCGTGAGACTGTAGATTACATCTAATGAATCTAATGCAAGGCATACCTAATCTTTTCCGGATTGCTGTAGTCTTTAGATTTTATCAAATGAAGATGAGATCAGTGAAAGACAGTAGAATAGTGAAAAGTAGGGGGGGAGGATTACGTTTTTTCAATGTGGTGGAAATAAGAAACTCTAATATTAGAAACCTTAGGACAAATCAATACCTGCCATAAATTGCGAAAGTGCTTTTTTAGACTTATATAAAATTCATATTTGTAGACTCTTAATGTTTCATCGGCAAGATTCAAAAGTCTAGATTATATTTTAATAACCTTAATATATAGAAATTAATAATACCTTTTTCATCCAGGGTCGGGACACATGCGTGCTCATATCGGGTGAGTCCGGCTCGGGCAAGACTGAAGCATCCAAGTTCATAATGAAATACATCGCCGCCAACACTACGCAGGTTCACAGGGAATATATTGACAGGTAAATAGGATAGCAAACAAGTTTCTTGTGCGTTCTTCTTGTAGAGGTATCTTTCCGAACGCACGGTAGACTCAGTACTGTATCTTCATTGACGTACAAAAGTGTCAGATTATGACCTATTTGAATAAATCTGTTTGAGAGTGAGTTTGAGTTTGAGCACGGTTTGAACTTGAACCGTGATGTTAGCTTAGACTGGTGTCGAACAAAATAAGTCTTTATTCAAAAGTAAATTATCTACTTTTCTTAAGAGTAGGCGCTATTTGAAGTGACAAAGATCGTGTTCGGACGAGAGATGAAAGGAGATAAACAAAAAAGATTTATAGGGTGGGGTCGACGTATGCGTAATTTCAAGAATAAATTGATGTTGTTCCAAGGATAGTAAAGGCTAAAATTACCTACAGTACAGTTACAGTACAGTTAATTAAACAGACGAGTCTGAATGAGGCATACCCCCAGCGAGATGGTCGAACGATATTTTCAAAGTCGGAAAGTCCTGGATAAAAGTGGACCATAAAGTGTCGCGTTATCAAAAGGTCTATTGGCGTGTGTAGGCTTGACCAATATTGCATTTTACCGACCATTTCTCGGGTAAAACGCTCAATGAATGTTGTTATTCCGACAAAGTCAAATTATACCAGGGTTTGTTGCATTATATTCTCACTTGTTGGATGGCGGGCCTGACATAATATCCTATGCTCTAGTGCTGAATATTTTATATGAACCTTTTACATTTGTCGTTGGACAGAGTACAAAGTACAGTACAAAGGAACAGTCTGAAATCTGATAAGAGTTAACCGTACTCTGGACTAAATTTGGTTCTCTGATACAAATTCCAGAGTAAAAAACGTGCTGATCCAGTCGAATTCCATACTAGAAACGTTCGGCAACGCGAAGACCAACCGCAACGACAACTCCTCAAGGTTCGGCAAATACATGGACATACATTTCGACTACAAGGGGGATCCCGTAGGAGGACATATTAGCAATTATCTGCTGGAGAAGAGTCGCGTTATTAGTTTACAACCAGGGGAGAGGAACTTTCATTCTTTTTATCAGGTATGTTTTTGTTTATCTATGGTTATGTTAAGTTTGAGTGTGGTTTTATAAATAAAAAAATAGAATAGTACCCCACCCTCACTAGAATAGTTCTCCACGCGTGGTTGTCGTGACGGCCGGCTAAGTGTTATCAGATCCAGAGGACAGACAGCAGCGTCCCCTGCCTAAGATCCATCAAACTGCGCTCGCCAAACCGCCTGCCAAACTTGACGAGTATTGGCAAAACCGAACTTGGGTAGGCCTATGTCAAGCAGTGGACTTCCTGTGTCTCGGATGATGATGTATTATAGATAGTGGAAATAAATGCAGAGGTTTCCTCCTGGATATAGAGAAGTTTTTTTCAACATGGCGGTATAAAAGGTTTAGTGTATGACTGCTCCATACAAACATTTATAATTGATAGTAAGCTAATGAATACGACAGCTTTTTAAGTAACATTTTATAATATAAGGCACATAGGTAAGTAAAGTTTTTTTCGGAATGCGAGCAAGGCAATGCGAAGAGACAGGGGAGAGTTGCAGAAACAAAGAAGGGCTATGCTCAGCAGTGGGCTATAGAAGACTGGGTTAGGCTAGACTAGACTAGGTGAAGATAGTTTCTTAAGCCGCGTACTCACTTGAGGCGGCTGTCAACTGTGTGGAGATTTGGAGATTGCGCTTCGAGATGATTCTTCAATTAGAAAATTTCTACTTGCCCAGCCTTAAGTAAATACTCGTCTTTAAATGTAATATTTAATCATGTCTATGTAATTTAGCACGTGCTATACCTATAGACCGTATGCGTTAATAGACTGACAACATGTGGAGTTATATTTGTAAATATATCTAGTACATGGGCATTATTTCATTTCCCAACTCTGTATTGTTTCTATCATGATAACTTATGCTCTATTATATTATGTGCTAAATGTTTCGTAGCGTTTCGCCAGCTGTGTTTGTTCCCATTTGCCATGAACCGGGCACAAATTTATCCACTCTGCTTTTAAGAAATTTCTAACAGAAAAATCAAATAAGTACCACTGCCCGATCTAGGAATCGAACCTATTACTTCAGGCTTGTCAGTATCGCTTGCGACCACTGGACTATAGAGATTTGTATATAGCTTGTTATGTATGAAAGAAATATTGGACCTCTTTCATGTATAATAAGCTCAATTATCATAGAGTTAAGGTAGCATACGGATCTTGGCAGTCGCCGCCCGGCAGCAGCGACAACCGTGCTCGCCGGTCGCGTCGTACCGCGGATTTATATTGCAGAATTTTCCGATGCTGGCGACTGTGTCGCGCGAACGGGGGCGCGTGGTCGGCCGTGGCGGCACCCGAACCGCCCCAGTAGCAATCTGGTCTCGCGACTCGTTCAACTCAGCATGGCATAATGAAACGTGGCGGGTTTTAGTCGGTAGTGGTATATTAAACGTGGCGACGTTTGGTGAAAATATTTGGTTAGGGCCGCTGCAATTTGAATGCTCCTTGTCGAGCAGTAGGGCAGTGGCATTGGGTCGCATTAGACGGTTGCGACTGCTAAGATCCGAATGTTACCTTTAACATAGGAAGAAGTTTCTTTGTCATTTAAGAAATTTCATATACCTAATGTATGTTATCTTTTAATATGTATGCTATATTTCTCCCAAATTTCTTCATTTCCAGCTCCTCAGTTCCAACAATCAAGTGTCGAAGAGGTTCGGTATATCGACGGGCACTAGTTATAAGATCCTCGGCAACGAGCGGGTCACGGCGCAGGATTCTAAACTCTATAGTTTAACGAATAGTGCCTTCAATGCTCTGGGCTTCCCTCCGTCCACTGTGGACGATATATGGAGTATTGTAGCTGGCGTTATACTTTTGGTAAGTTGAATTTAGTCATAAATTGGTACTACTCATTTAGCTATGTTGTGTTGTCGACAAACGAGAGTTATCGATATTGTCTATTTGATTAGCAAGTTCAAGTGATAGATGAACGGGGCAGATAGCACGCAGAACTGATGGTCGATGGGGCTATAAGGTAATTCAATGGAGACAACGGACTGGCAAGTGAAGTGTAGGATGGTCCACCACACAAGGTGGACAGGCGATTTAATAAGGACAGCAGGAACAAGCTGGATGCAACTTGCTTGCAACCGGACTTTTTTTAAATTTATGGGGAGGCCAATGGCCAGCAGTGGACGTCTTACGGCTGAGATGATAATAATTATGACATAATTCATAGGTGCTCATAATATTCTTTTAGTATAATATATAAGTCTAAACAATAACAGTTAATGTAAATGGTCTAGTGCCTCATCTTAGCTTCCACAACAAAAATCTAATCTCATGAATGATCCTAAGGTCAAAATATGACTTCAACTGCAACAATGACTCGACCATAGCCAGGGCTGGGACACTCCACATTAAAGTTATTCAGCTTTTTTTTGCTTGCGACAAGACGGTACAATTACAATTGGGTAGAAAGAGAATAGCTAGAGAGATACGCGAGAGAAAGAGAGGCAATTTTTTGCACCTTATTGCGTCACAGCCAGAGTCGTTATCATATACAAGAATCCGTTCCAGGGCGAGATAGAGTTCAGAGAGGGCGCAGACGGGCAGCTGGAGGTGTCGGGTCCGGTGCGGCAGTGTGTGGGCGCGCTGGGCGTGTCCGCGGGCGCGCTGCACGCGGCCATGTGCGGGCGCGTGCTGGCGGCGGGCGGGGAGCTCGTCAGCAAGGAGCACTCGCTGCCCGACGCCCACTACACGCGGCTGGCGCTGGCCAAGGCCGCCTACGACAGGCTCTTCTCTTGGATCGTTCAACAGGTCGGTGCTGCAGTTGTGATCGAGTTGCGTCGCGACCCTCCCGCCGAGCGTGCCGAGTGTTGGCGAATCGATGGGTGGGGCCTATGTCCGACTGTGGACTTCCTACGGCTGAGATAAACAGTTCCAGACTCCGGGCAGTTATTGAGATTATTCGTGATGAAAATAAACCAATATTTAACACCGCTCGTCCTGAGGATCGAACCCGTGATCGGTAGTCGAGGTTGCGCCCACTATGCTACCGTAGCAGTACGGCTGAGTGATGGTGATGATGATAAAAATTCACAGAAGATCAGCTGTCGATATGTGGTCCGTCAAGTCTGTGTCTGTCGGAGCGAGAAAGAAGTATGTTGTTCTCCTCGGAAATATGCTTCTGTTTGAATCTATTTTGTAAACGGTGCCATCTATTAGTCAATTATGCAACAATCTATAAAGCAGTGGATTTTCTTGACAGTCACGAAGCTGATAAGATAGTTGTTTTTGTGAATCATTCATCAAGTTAGTGTAATCAATGAAAACGCCGTCATCTGCCAATCAAGATAGGCAACTGCGCAAAGTTAGCAGTTTATGTGACTACTGATATACAGTTCAGACTGTAATTTTATAAATCAACGCCATCTATTATTCAACACAATGAACTAAGTTGATATAAAATCCACAGATAAACAAGAAGATAGACGTGCCATCGGACACGTACAAGAGCACGCTGATAGGAGTGTTGGACATCTACGGCTTCGAGATATTCGAGACCAACAGCTTCGAGCAGTTCTGTATTAACTATTGTAATGAGAAACTGCAACAACTGTTTATTGGTAAGTTTACTTGATTTTTACGACAAAGTGAATTATGAGACAAAGTGAAATATACATAGTGAGTGAATTATACGATGTGTCTGATTCTGATGACGAACATTTTTAAGTTTTAAGGTTAGAGTAGAATAGAATATTATCTACTATGGGACTGAGTCCTGGGTACACCTCTGCCTACCCCTTCGGGAAAAAGGCGTGAATGTATGTAGAATATTATCCGTGCGCGATGAGAATGGGATGAAACCTTGTCAAAGTAAATCTAACAACTAATCAACTAGCGTCGCGAGTTTGCCGACGCTACGACTTTCGGTGGACCGTCTCAGTTCCAAAAGGTCGCATCCCATTCTCTTTGCGCGCGGATTAAAGACTCTTTATTACGACCAAGATACAAAGAATACACATCAACTTAAAATAATCATATTTATTCTTATTGGTCGACAATGGGTGCCCTTATCGCTTTAAGCGATCTCTTCGAGGAAACTAGCCTTTGGACAGATAGGGAGGACTTATCATTTGGTACAAATTTCAATTTGAAATCAAATCGCGACAAAAATCAGCTGATAAATACAATTCTTATAATGTCGCTTGTGAAATGTTTTAGATACCACAACTTTGCCAATGTCGCGTAGAGAGATTAACCGTCAAACGAAGAAAAAAACCAATAAGGATTTTATTTATTTTGAACTGTAAACACGTAGGATTAAAGTCCATATTCGTTTCCAGAGCTGGTCCTCAAACAAGAACAAGAAGAGTACTCCCGGGAAGGCATCCAATGGACGCCCGTACAATACTTCAACAATAGAGTGATATGTGAGCTGGTGGATGCTCCACATCAGGGCATTATATCTATCATGGACGAAGCTTGTTTGAATCCTACTAAGGTATTGTTAATTAATTAGTTTTAACAAATATAAATTTAATAAATTCGACAGTAATTCGGGCAGAGATAATGAACTATGAACAATAATGAACTATGAACTATAATGAAAAGATATCGGATGATGTTCACTCAACGACGGCTGAAGGCAAAGTGAGCTCGAGCACTGGCAAGCGACTGCTTTTATACCGTTTGGCCGTCCTACCCTCGTTCTAGCTATTGACAACAAAACCTATTAAAAATAGAAGCACATAGACTAGCATTAGAAAATGTACTTTATTTGAAGGTATTGTTATTCTACTTGTCTTAAATTTCGCCAAAGCAACTCGGTTGCATAGATACATTTAGCCGGTGAGTCAGTGATAGTTGCACTGCTGCATAAAATTTTATTAAGTTAGTATTAATGAGTGTATCTTTGTAGATATCGGACAAGCAGCTGTTGGAGGCGATGGACAAGCGACTGCACGGCCACAAACACTACACGTCGCGGCAACTATCGCCCGCAGACAAGAAGATGAAACATAGCGTCGACTTCAGGATCACGTGAGTTCTGTAGCTTGAGCCATATCGATTGCCACAAAAGTTCACTAAAAACAACAATTAATATCGAGAAGGCTACTTCTAATGGGTCTTTGAGCAGGGGTGTCACGCCACAGTTTAGGTATTAACGACCGTCGACCCTTCTGCAGAGGGTCGGACAAATGGTCGCCACTCGGCTTGGGAGCTAGCCGCCAGCCGCGTTTTTAGATATATTTATTTTTAATTTTTGCATCGATCATTGACTTGATCAAAATTAAAAAACAGCGAATGCACGATTTTCTGCTCGAGTCAAAGCTCAACCCTATCACCACCATTACGCATCTATTATGCCCGGGCTACACGAGGCTAGTTTTTCAAGCTAGGATAGCAAGCTAGTTTTTTACCAAACTGTCCTGGCTTGCTGACCTAGCTTGGATCATGCTAGTTCTGTTTACATGAGGCTAGATTTTTTAAGCTAGTACTTACTGGAGTGCTGAGGTGACCACTCGTCCAAAATGAACTGCATACGAAAAAAAAACACTATTCGACTAAAACAGTTGCTTCAAAAACTGTGCCATTTTGCGCTAGAAGAACTAGAAGAGGAACTACAAAAACGGGTGTGGACAAGACCGTGGATTTTACGAAGAGATAAACGTGGATCATCTGGTTTACTTTTGGAAGAATTTCGCAATAAAGATTTGGGAGAGTATAAGAGTATTTTGCGAATGACGCCTGATTTGTTTGATATTCTGTTGAGTCTGGTAAAGCCAAAAATACAAAACAAACCAAACGCGTGGTTCCTGTTTACTAGCCAACTGCAAACTAGCTTCGCCGGTCACATGAAGCTAGTAAACAAGCCAGGATAGTAAAATCAGTGGTGGGGGGACTCCATCCTATTAAAAACTGTCCTGGCTTGTAAACTAGCTTACTAGCTTACAAATGAAGATAGTTTTGTCTACACGAAGCCAGAAGTACTAGCTTGCTAGCTTACTAACACTGGCTTGCTATCCTAGCTTGAAAAACTAGCCTCGTGTAGCCCGGGCATAAAGGTCAAAACAGACACATGGGCGGGCGCGTGACGGTTTGGTGTCAAATACAAGGACACGCGCCCGACACGCGCCCGACCCGCGCCCGCTATAGTAATGAGTCATGCGGTCCGCGGCCGCAGTCTTGTGTGCATTGGGCTTAAGTATTATGACACGTTCCAGGCACTACGCGGGTGAAGTGACATACGCGATCACAGGGTTCATGGACAAGAACAAGGACTCCCTGTGGCAGGACCTGAAGCGGTTGCTGCACTCCTCCACCAACAAGTCCTTGGCCGACATGTGGCCCGAGGGAGCCACTAATATACAGAAGGTTAACATTCCTTACTTGTTATTGTTAACTAGCACATACCCCGTGACTTCTAACCCGTGCAAATTTTGAAAATAACCTTGTCAACTTTAATGCAGAAATTCAGCTTCATGGATCCAGGGGTTATGGCTCGGCGTTGATAAGACACAGTCAGTTAAGACTTTTTAATTTAATATATTATAGAGATGACTCGCTGTGACACGTTGTACTGTACTTAATTAGGGACGAAAACTTAAAAAAAAAACGAGGTGGTCACTTCAGTTTAATTCCTATGGCGCCCTGAACAATATCAGGAAAGTGGCAGGAAGTAGCTGGATAGATCGGAAAGAGTGGCAGAAACACAGAGAGGCCTATGCTCAGCAGTGGGCTATAGAAGGCTGACAATGATGATATTGATGAGGTCACAAGGCTTCCAAAGGACACGGAGATAACTAGTTTTCCCCGCTTTTTTCTCTTTCGCGCTTGAACAATGCATATCTGCTGTTTCGTTCTAAACCTCTGGGACTTAGTTTCCCTTGGTCACTGTACTAGCTGGGCTGGTTTCATCAAACAGGAAAAGTACAGACCTGTTTTTTCTTTTCCGTGCCACTTGAGGCAAAAAATACAATTTTGAAAATCGACGGTTTTTCGAAGCTCATAGGCAGACAACGATTGGGAATAGGTATTAAGTTTCCAGGCCAAACTTTCTGCTTTATTTCTTTCCAACCACATAAGGAGGGTGGTTACTCATTTCTATGGGACCTAAGGACATAACTAGCACAGTTACGTTATGTACGCTTGATTGAGTTTTATGTTATGTATGTATGAGTGATTTGTTGCAGACATCGAAGCGTCCTCCGTCAGCAGCGTCCCTGTTCCGCAGTTCGATGTCCGCATTAGTGACAGGGCTACAGAGCAAGGAGCCGTTCTACGTGCGCTGCGTGAAGCCCAACCCGCTGCAAGCTGCCCACGCCTGGGACGATACCCTGGTATAATTCCTATCCCTCACTATTATTCCTTGGCACAGATAATTCAACCTAAAATACCCCCTTAATCTTTGTTCTATTTGCAATATAAAATTAGAAATTAACATGCTCTTTCCTACTTTTTATTTCACCACAAGTTAAATAAAACCTCGTTGCACGTCGCTGCGTGTTATAACAGTGTTTCTAAGAAATTATTATTAGGAACGTTGTCAAGGAGACCGGTCCATATTATTGTCCTTTTCTTTTTTTTTTGATAAAGGAATTTCCGTATAAAATTTGGTTGGTTATTCGGAATCTCTTCATGAGTATGTTAAATGTTATCCAAAAATTAAAAGTCTGTAAAGATCTGTAAATCTAGCAATGAAATCAAAGCAACACCAAATGTAGATGTACAACCGATGCGGGCTACCATCTCGCGGGATACCATTAGGGTGTTTTGTGATTTCTCCAAGGCATTTGATTGTGTGAAGCATCGCACGTTACTGTGCCAGTTGAAGGTCTATACAGGTCATGGAAATGCCTTGAACTTGGTGGAATCATATTTATCTGGTAGGCAGCAGAAGGTAAGTGTCAATGGTACACATCTTCTAGGTCTCTTTATCAAAATAGGGGTTCCACAGGGGTTAATTCTGGGTCATTTCTTATTTTTAGCATATACGAGTATCAATCAACGTGGTTCAAGATTTAGGATAATGCACCTGTACTCTACATTTTAACAATTCTATAGCAAGTATCTATCCATATAGTTAAAAGCAAGGAATCTGTTATTAAATGCAATAAAACCTGTGTTTGATATCATCATGTTCTAACGTCAGATATAAAGGACGAAACATAGTTCTTGACGGTGAATGATTGTCGATGTAACTGTATTTATTGGCACTTAGCATCAATAATATATCTACTGCCTCGGTGCCGTAGAGGGCGCATGATCGACTGCCAATCAAGAGGTCCCGGGTTCGATCCCCTGGTCAGGCAAAATGTTAAATATTGGATTTTTCCATTAGGAATTATCTCAATAACTGCCTGGAGTCTGGAACTGTGCCCGGTAGATGGCAATAGGCTCGCCCCCTATTACATGGGACCAATAACATACTGGTGAAATGTGGGTGTATCTACTATGGGACTGAGTCTCGGGTACACCTCTGCCTACCCCTTCGGGAAAAGGCGTGAATGTATGTTATGTTATGTTTAATATATCTACTAAATTACAATGAAAAATATAAAAAAGCGCGGGGCCGGCTATTACGTAGTCACTGCATAAGTTTGGCGAAAGATCTGAAATAGTAACTCTTTTAATTAAGTATCTAGTTTTCATAAAAATATCTAAATTTTGGATCTATTAGTAACACTTATAATAAGCGAGAATATGTAGTAGATCTAAAGAACGTACACTTAAAGCTGTCGGCCTCTTAATAAAAAATTGGTTGTCTGTAAAGTCGGTTTACTGACTATAGTTGAACGTGACAACGCGCTCACTCAAGTAGGAGAGAGACAGTTGTCGAACGCTGCCGAACGCAAAGGCCGATTGTGCTTCTTTGTCGCTCGTTCCGCGCTCTCGCTTGCACTTCAAGCCTTACATGGAACGCCTCAGAGCGAGGTAACGCCGCATGAGTCATGTTTTTTCGTGCGTGCAACCGGCTCTATCGAATTATAAGACGTTGTCACGTCAAAAGCATGAACCTATGTCGCGTCGTTATAGGTCGAGTTGAGTGCGTACAGTCGTGTAGAGCGTGTAGAGCGATGGTTGCAGGTCCGGCACCAGGTGGCGTACCTGGGGCTGGTGGAGAACGTGCGCGTGCGGCGCGCGGGGTTCGCGTCGTTATAGCTCTCGTGAAGTGCGTACAGTCGTGTAGAGCGTGTAGAGCGATGGTTGCAGGTCCGGCACCAGGTGGCGTACCTGGGGCTGGTGGAGAACGTGCGCGTGCGGCGCGCGGGGTTCGCGTCGTTATAGCTCTCGTGAAGTGCGTACAGTCGTGTAGAGCGTGTAGAGCGATGGTTGCAGGTCCGGCACCAGGTGGCGTACCTGGGGCTGGTGGAGAACGTGCGCGTGCGGCGCGCGGGGTTCGCGTCGTTATAGCTCTCGTGAAGTGCGTACAGTCGTGTAGAGCGTGTAGAGCGATGGTTGCAGGTCCGGCACCAGGTGGCGTACCTGGGGCTGGTGGAGAACGTGCGCGTGCGGCGCGCGGGGTTCGCGTCGTTATAGCTCTCGTGAAGTGCGTACAGTCGTGTAGAGCGTGTAGAGCGATGGTTGCAGGTCCGGCACCAGGTGGCGTACCTGGGGCTGGTGGAGAACGTGCGCGTGCGGCGCGCGGGGTTCGCGTCGTTATAGCTCTCGTGAAGTGCGTACAGTCGTGTAGAGCGTGTAGAGCGATGGTTGCAGGTCCGGCACCAGGTGGCGTACCTGGGGCTGGTGGAGAACGTGCGCGTGCGGCGCGCGGGGTTCGCGTCGTTATAGCTCTCGTGAAGTGCGTACAGTCGTGTAGAGCGTGTAGAGCGATGGTTGCAGGTCCGGCACCAGGTGGCGTACCTGGGGCTGGTGGAGAACGTGCGCGTGCGGCGCGCGGGGTTCGCGTCGTTATAGCTCTCGTGAAGTGCGTACAGTCGTGTAGAGCGTGTAGAGCGATGGTTGCAGGTCCGGCACCAGGTGGCGTACCTGGGGCTGGTGGAGAACGTGCGCGTGCGGCGCGCGGGGTTCGCGTCGTTATAGCTCTCGTGAAGTGCGTACAGTCGTGTAGAGCGTGTAGAGCGATGGTTGCAGGTCCGGCACCAGGTGGCGTACCTGGGGCTGGTGGAGAACGTGCGCGTGCGGCGCGCGGGGTTCGCGTCGTTATAGCTCTCGTGAAGTGCGTACAGTCGTGTAGAGCGTGTAGAGCGATGGTTGCAGGTCCGGCACCAGGTGGCGTACCTGGGGCTGGTGGAGAACGTGCGCGTGCGGCGCGCGGGGTTCGCGTCGTTATAGCTCTCGTGAAGTGCGTACAGTCGTGTAGAGCGTGTAGAGCGATGGTTGCAGGTCCGGCACCAGGTGGCGTACCTGGGGCTGGTGGAGAACGTGCGCGTGCGGCGCGCGGGGTTCGCGTCGTTATAGCTCTCGTGAAGTGCGTACAGTCGTGTAGAGCGTGTAGAGCGATGGTTGCAGGTCCGGCACCAGGTGGCGTACCTGGGGCTGGTGGAGAACGTGCGCGTGCGGCGCGCGGGGTTCGCGTCGTTATAGCTCTCGTGAAGTGCGTACAGTCGTGTAGAGCGTGTAGAGCGATGGTTGCAGGTCCGGCACCAGGTGGCGTACCTGGGGCTGGTGGAGAACGTGCGCGTGCGGCGCGCGGGGTTCGCGTCGTTATAGCTCTCGTGAAGTGCGTACAGTCGTGTAGAGCGTGTAGAGCGATGGTTGCAGGTCCGGCACCAGGTGGCGTACCTGGGGCTGGTGGAGAACGTGCGCGTGCGGCGCGCGGGGTTCGCGTCGTTATAGCTCTCGTGAAGTGCGTACAGTCGTGTAGAGCGTGTAGAGCGATGGTTGCAGGTCCGGCACCAGGTGGCGTACCTGGGGCTGGTGGAGAACGTGCGCGTGCGGCGCGCGGGGTTCGCGTCGTTATAGCTCTCGTGAAGTGCGTACAGTCGTGTAGAGCGTGTAGAGCGATGGTTGCAGGTCCGGCACCAGGTGGCGTACCTGGGGCTGGTGGAGAACGTGCGCGTACGGCGCGCGGGGTTCGCGTCGTTATAGCTCTCGTGAAGTGCGTACAGTCGTGTAGAGCGTGTAGAGCGATGGTTGCAGGTCCGGCACCAGGTGGCGTACCTGGGGCTGGTGGAGAACGTGCGCGTACGGCGCGCGGGGTTCGCGTCGTTATAGCTCTCGTGAAGTGCGTACAGTCGTGTAGAGCGTGTAGAGCGATGGTTGCAGGTCCGGCACCAGGTGGCGTACCTGGGGCTGGTGGAGAACGTGCGCGTACGGCGCGCGGGGTTCGCGTCCCGCCAGCGCTACGACCGCTTCCTCAAGCGGTACAAGATGCTCTCGCAGTACACGTGGCCCAACTTCCGCGGCGCGGGGGACAAGGAGGCTGTCACCGTGCTGCTGCGGGACCTCGCCGTCACCGACGTGCAGTTCGGACACACCAAGCTCTTCATAAGGTCACTATCGCACCTGTCTGATCATACATAGCTACTTCTTTTTAAGATCACAGAAAACAGTCTATAATTAACACTTTTTATTGAACGCCAACACAATATACCTATATTATAACATTCCAATAAAAATTAAGCTATTACTTATATAATATGAAGAATGCTATCGTAATTACAGACGATGACGACATTGGAATTATATTGGGCGACTTACGACTAAATGAAAATTAAACAATAATTAGAAAAATATATAAATTCCTTTAAATTACTGATCACAAATGTCATTAAATTGTATTATTAAATGGTATTGATATAAATTATGATGTAATTGTATAATTTTTTTTTTTTTAAATTTTATGATTGTGTGCGCAGTAACACCCAGTGTTTTAAAGTTCAAAATTCTTCTCTGTGATATGAGTTGTTGAATCTCGTCATGCCCAGTAATTTCGCTGGTAACATTGCCTTTCAGACCGGAACACAGTAAAATTTGCGTATTACTGCTTGGCGGATAAATAACTGGCAAAGGTGTGGTACTCCCCCAGGCGGCCTTCTGCAAAAGAGACAGAATATTATACTACAGAACAGAACAGAAAACTACAGAATATTAAAGAATTATTCAAAAAAATGGTAAAGTAATTGAAGAAATTACTTATTTTAGAGTGTAGATTACAATTACGAATTGATATTGTAGGAGCGCTCGGACCCTACACAGTCTAGAAGCGTCGAGAGCAGAGTTGATCCCGTCCATAGTGATACTGCTGCAGAAACTGTGGCGCGGGACCATCGCGCGCATGCGGTACAAGAAGATGAAGGCGGCGCTCACTATCTTCAATGCTTGGAAGTAAGTTTGCTTTCTGCTTTGTTTTTACTGTGGACATTTTACATTCATTCTGTTTGTTCATGAACTTTAAAATCCAGGTGAGGCCTTATGAAAGCCGTTGCTATAGGAGTCATCATTGTGGGACCCCTCTATATAGTAATTAACATAATAAAATTAAATTCAAGAGAACAAAAAGTTAAATTCGTTTACCATTTTTTGTTGAACAAATAGTTTTTTTTTTTTCAAAATCAACTCGTTTGATTCCCGGCGCGGGTAGTTAATTTTTCAAAAATGTAATGATGAAGTTTTATTATCCCTGAGATAGCCCTGAAGACGCTTTAAAAATATTGACCTGTATTTTGAATATTCCAGACGGTACCGCGTCCGCCGCTATATCTCGGTGCTCCAGAGCGACCTACAACGCAACCGCGGCGTCATCAAGCGCTGGCCCACCCCCGCGCCCCGCGCCCTCCCCTTGCACATTATACAGGTAATAGGTATATTATACTAGTGGGCTCCGGGGAACATTCTGCACGAGCCGTATGTGTGCGGGAAAGGCGGACCGAGTTGCGTTATGTTCATTGCTCACGCGTTTCAACAGCGTTTTTCATCGCGGTAAGGTGACGGGTATACAGGTGACCTTGGAAATCTATCAAGGCGGGCGGGCACGGGCATGCATCGCCTGACTAGTACTATTTATTATTCTGTGGCTATACTCGCGACCAACGATTAGTGTCTGAACATATTTGTGAGCAACGATTTTTGATACGCGGAAGACTACTTTTTAGTTGATGCAAATAAATTCTGCTACTGATAGCAACAAATGAAAGATCAAGAAAAAGCTGCCGGCCATTAGAACAACAATCTCAAATTTTATAAAAAACGAACGCGACATTTCTGTGAAACACCCAAGGACACGGTTTGACCTTGGGTTTTTCATACAAGTGTCGCGTAAAAAGTAAGATGCGTTTTCCGCGTAGGCTCCTCGCTCGCAAATATGATCAGGAACTAATCGTCGCGAGTATAGCCACATAATAATAAATAGTAGGTAGTGACATAGCGTCAGGCGCGGCCGTATCACGTTCCACTAGATGGAGACTTGTTATACTCGACCACTCCAGGGAGCGTATCGTCGTTGGCGCGCGTACCTCGTGCTGAAGCCGGTGCCTCGCGCGCAGTGGCCGCAGCTGAAGCTCAAGATATCGTGCGCCGCCGCCTTAAGGGGGCGCCGGACCGAGTGGGGCGCCGCGCGACACTGGCTCGGGGACTATCTCGCCGACAACAAGTATAACGATAAGGCTGGTGAGTGTCGTTTGAAGGATAATAAATAAACAACAGAATAACGTGTACTCGAAACGACAATTTTGTTCGACTACGCTAATCGGTAATTTAGTATAGGAAGTCGAGTTTTTTTTGTGTATCTCGCAAAAGTGCTTTCTTATGCACGTTCTTCAGTTGAATGCGTAGAGTGATTACAAAGTAAAATTATTTTATAAGCCTTTATTTAGATTTAGAAAGCGCTGACAGCTTTCTGCGAGCGCGGCGAAATATTTTTAATTTTGACAATTAAAGCCGCCTAATTATGTAATTTTTAAAATAATCGTTAAGCAGCTTCTTATTTTGTTAGTTGGTCTGAATCTAAGCAGCTAAGAACACGAAAAAGCTTGCTTTATCCTTAGGAGCGTACATGGCCTTCTAGGAATTTACTAGGATTGTGTCAAATTGTTAAGAGGGCCTGTAGCCTGTTACAAAAAGCTTATTTCGATTCCAGCAGTTATAAAATATATATAAATGCCAATTTATAATTAGCTGTTTTAAATTAAAATAAAACACTAATAGAGCAATTATAATATCTCTTCTACCATCGTCATTGTTCCTCAAAGTTAGTATGGGACATGTATGGGATGTGGGATGTGGGATGTTGTTGCAGCGACGTACCAGTCGGCGCTGAGTGCGCTGCAGAAGGCGAGGCAGTGCGGGCGCGCGTTGTTCTCGTGCAAGGTGCACAAGTTCAACAAGTTCAACAAGCTGGCCGAGCGCTGTCTGCTGCTCACGGACTCCGCGGTCTACAAGCTGGACGCTCACACCTTCAAACCTCTCAAGAAACCTACCAATATTACTGAGGTACGGCTCCTTGAAAATGAGACAGGAAAATCTATTTTTAATTACATTTTTGTATGGAGTTCAGTTGCGTGGGTGCGAGGTATATTGATCCCCAGGTATCCCAATAATAAACGAACTCTTTTTATGTTTGAAGGAGTATGTATTACGTAATTAGGCAACATACAACGGTAGGTCTAAACTATGGTCGTAGGTACGCGGTAAAGAGAAAGTAGTGGTGGATGCGCGAGCGACGTGAGTTTGGCGCGGGCGTCAATTTCTCACTGCCTGGTCGCGAGGGCCGCGACTCTGATGGAGCCGCGCGGCAGACGAACTCGGGGCGCGGACCGCGGGAGCGGTGCGATGCAACAGGTTACATGTTACTAAGCAGCGCCCGCGCTCCGCGCCGCGACGTGCGGGTCCATTATCAGATCTCTCGACCAGGTTATCGCGGAACGTTAACACGGTCGCTTGTTATATGTAATATGAAATTATTATATTTGTATGTATGAAAGGGTGGTACTTGCCTAAAATATAGATTTGTGACGTGGGGTTAGCCCACAGTGTGTATTGGAAAACAGGAGCCCTATGACTCTCTCCCACCTTTTACGCTCAGATTTTGGTTGGTTAAAAAAAGGAACCGGCATAATGTTCATTATTAAATTGCCTATCTATTAGTGTGAGTAGCAAATCAAAATAATGATTACTATACGCGTAAAGGCATATTATTAATAATTTTCATAAATTCAAATTAAATAGTGACCTTCATAATTTTAATACTAGGAATAAAGACAAAATAGCTGCACCTAGCTTTAGATTATCTAAAACAAATAAAAAGACATTCTTAAGAAATTGTGTACGTTTCTATAATAAAATCCCAAAAGAAATATCTGGGCTCTCAGAGGGTAAATAAAACCTATATAAAATCTACTTTACTAAAGAAGGCTTATTATAAAGTCAACCAGTACATAGAGGACAAAGATGCCTGGAAACTTCTGCATAGCCGCCTCGCGGCACCTTCAAAGAAAACGAATGTAACCAAACCAAATATTGTAAAACTATCTGTTGAAAAAATTAAGCCCTACAAGTTTCTTATGCGTTCTTCTTGTAGAGGTATCTTTCCGAACGCACGGTAGACTCAGTACTGTTTATCTTTATTGACGTGCAAAAGTGTCAGATTATGACCTATTTGAATAAATCTGTTTGAGTTTGAATTATTTCTCATTTCTATGCTTTCGTTATGAGGTTTCGAGTGAAAGAAATAGATCTACCATTCTGTCAAGACCAGTCAAGATTATGTAGAAAATTATATATTTTTTATTAGTTGGTATTTCTTTTGGATAAAGTACAGACAACTCCAAAAAAAACTGCACATTAAACGGCTAACGCTACGTTTTGAGGGACTAACCATACTTATTCAATTCTGTTCAGCTTTTGTCCATAGAAAACCACGATTTCGTATGAGATGCGTTCAGTTCCGTTCAGTTAAACGGACCCGTACTTCTTTTTATAATGCTCGTTTTATAATTTTCCTGTATACAATAACAAGCTAAAAAAAAGTTATATTAACTAATATAGTAATTCGGTTTGGTACTTGAATATTTAATGTATTTTGCAAAGTTTATATCATAGTGTGTGTATTGTTTATAGATCGGTGCAATAAGAATAATGAGTAACGACGCCCAACTAATGGTGATAAGCGTGCCTTCAGCCAAGAACGACCTCGTGGTGGGCCTCGTGACCGCCGCGCCGCATGCCGGCCCCGACCTCGTGGGGGAACTGTTGGGGGTCCTCGTTAATAGGTATCACATGTAAGTCAACAACCGAACCTTCCATAAAATCTTGTTTCCTCGAAGGGTAAGACAGAGTTAAGGTCCCTTAGACGGGACACCCTCACTTCCATACAGTTGTGTTTAGTCTTGTGTAATAGGGGGCCGATGGTATGATCTGTTTTGTATGGTGAGTGACAAGACGAGCAAATCAGGTGCCCGATGGTAAGCATCATGATCGCCCATATCAGATACAGTGTTTTGTTTTCATCATAGTCGCTATTTACCTCGTCTCTATCTCGCTCTCTAATGACTGCCTCGGTGGCGTAGAGGGCGCATGCTCGACTGCCAATCAAGAGGTGCCGGGTTCGATCCCCAGGTCAGGCATAGTGTTAAATATTGGACTTTTCCATTAGGAATTATCTCAATAACTGCCTGGAGTCTGGAACCGTGCCCGGTAGATGGCAATAAGCTCGCCCCCTATTACATGGGACCAATAACATACTGGCGAAATGTGGGTGTATCTACTATGGGACCGACTCCTGGGTACACCTCTGCCTACCCCTTCGGGAAAAAGGCGTGAATGTATGTTTTTATAGTCGCTATTTACTTAAATAATTTAGTGGAGTGTCCCTTTAGTATCTCGTGTGGCGGTCGTTATAACGTCCCGGTCAGGTTGACAGGGTCGGAGCTGGCGGTGGAGGTGGAGAGCGGGGCCAGCACGCGCTGCATGCTGGGGGGGAGGGCGCGCGCGCTGCAGCTGCCCGGGGGCGGGGGCGGGGGCGGGGGAGACTCCCCCGCGCCGCCCTTCACGCACGCGCACAACGTCATCACCTACCACCCCGCCTCCGCGCGCGCGTGACCGCACGCAGGGGCCCGGGGACCGCTCCACGCACGCTCGGGGGCGAGGCTCCAACATTGTATCACGAAGGACTTATAGTACGAAATATAGCTTGATCAGGTAGCTCAACAAAATACAATTTGTTTGGCTATATATCCGTAAATTAAACTCTAAGGGCCGGTTTTTTGATCGTTAGTTACTGTTAAGTTAACCATTTGTCAAACTGACTATAGTTAAATTTCTAACCGATGGTTAAATCCTGTGCAAAAATATAGTTAACCGGGGATGAAAAAACGAATTTTGCCGAATTTTAACTATTTGTTAAAAAATTTAACCATTGGTCGACCTAACCAGTGATCGAAAAACTCAGCCTTAATAAACTACACTTACACCCATATTCAAGAACAATACTATGATAGCCCGAACGCATAGGGCCGGTAAATCCCAATGCAAACAATTGCCTGCTGTGACCAACGCGGTCAGAAATTCCTTAAGTATTTTACATAAGCATTATTCTTGAATACGGTGTTAGATTATGATAATGATGTCATGCGGACAAGGACGTTAACGCATTTGACGTACTATACTGAATTATTTACGATAAGAATAATATATAATTAAATTCAAAAATATGTTTATATATTTTTGTTATTTTAACAATACGGAAATGTAATTCGAACGCATGGTAAACTAGTTAGTCAAAAAAAAGCGAGAAATGTAAAATTACCAAGGTTTCTCTACATACTCGTCAGCAGTTGGCATTGAAAAGCCTATAAATTAATTACTAATGAGAACAATATATTATGTCTCCCAATAGTAACCTATTTGAAATGTATTCAATGAAAAATATGTATAGAAACCTTCACGGTGTGCCTTCAGAACGCGTAGTGCCTAGAGAACAAGTTATTTAGTCAAAAGAGTATTTAATAAATAGTAAGTACTTACAATATAATAATAATAACGCACAATAACGTATGTACCTTTGTAATAATAATAATTTTTGCGAGGTTAATTGACTGAAAGTCGGAATTTTAAAGTCAAATTACGTAAAATAATTTTGTTAATAATAAGTCGATTATAGTGATAATAATAATTGTAATAAAATTAGCACTTAATTTTTAAATGGAATTCATATTTTTGTTATTTTTTTTTCTTAATGATTTTTGATAAAATTTTCGAGTATATTTATAAGCGTAGCTGTTTCACACAAGACATGAAATTATTTAATAATTATTTATAATGATAGTGAAATAGCATGGTTTATGAAATTGCAATATTTTGTGATTATAATTTTATAACTTTTAAGCTGTTCGCCCATTATATCGGCTCTTTATATAGGATCGTTATATGAATGTATTCGGCGGATACGGAATGGTGTCCTTGCCCACTATACTACACTTCTACACCTTTCTAATAGAAATTGTTGTCGGAGAGCTAACGCGCAGTGCACGTGCGACTGTCACGAAGGAGTCTATACTATACCTTATAAAAGATAGCTTGGTACATGATAGCTAAACAAAAATCAATTTTTTGGTCATATTTCCATAAATTAGGCCCATATCAGATAATTTATAATTCAAATGATTAATCAAATACCGTCTTAGAACTTAATTTACGGAATTATGGCCGAAAGAAACGATATTTGTACAGCTGTCGCGTATCAAGCTATCTTTTTCTGGGGAAACCATTTTTATACAAAGGCAATTTTATAACCTACCGATATAGTGGGCAATGAGCCTAACCCTAAAAAAACCCTAAAATACTTTGTGATAATTTGTATCATTTGTACATTAATAAAAAAAAACCTGCAAAACAGTGATGTGTAGTATAAACATAGTATTTATTTTAGTTCAGTATTACTTAACAACGAAGTTTTCATAAAACGTTTTACAAAAAGGTGATAGTCAACGATAACACAACAAGAAGACTGGCATTATTTCGTTTCGAAAAAAAGAAGATTCCACCTTGTAGTAGTCCGTAACTCTTTGGTAACTCACAGATTTATTCAAATAGGTCATAATCTGACACTTTTGCACGTCAATGAAGATAAACAGTACTGAGTCCACCGTGCGTTCGGAAAGATACCTCTACAAGAAGAACGCACAAGAAACTTGTAGGGCTTAATTTTTTCAACAGATAGTTTCACAATATTTGGTTTGGTTACATTCGTTTTCTTTGAAGGTGCCGCGAGGCGGCTATGCAGAAGTTTCCAGGCATCTTTGTCCTCTATGTACTGGTTGATTTTATAATAAGCCTTCTTTAGTAAAGTAGATTTATGAAGTTATTGTATCTACAATTTGTTGATTGGCTTTGTTTTTACATTGTATGGTTTGGTTGTATTTGTTTGAAAGATGCCAAGTTCTAAGAGATGGTAAGCAATATAATATAATTCTCCAATGAAGTTAATAATGTTCATCGCATTCATATTTTTCTAAGCGAATACACCTTTTTGTAAAACGTATTTTATATCTAAATAATGTAACAGATTGTTTGTATATAGCAGTTATTATTTGTGTGATTTAGACGTGCCTTGAAATGGTGCCATGGTGTTTTTATAATGTTTTAATTCATAATAAATAATGGTTAATATAAACTATGATATTAAATGTTTTTACATCTCTCATATTCGGTAAGTAGGTCCTTATTACCCCCAAATGGGGCTTGTAAGTGACCAATTAGCGCTCTAGGGTAATAATGTAGCTAGAAAAGCCCTAGGGCGGTAAGTAATTAAAAAAAAACTTCACTCTTTCAAAAAGTTTGCGTACATCTAACCATCATACTGGCAATAGACATCATGCATTCAGGCCAATGACAAAAGAGGTCGCTTCGCTATTCCTTGTCTTCGTATGAGTATAATAGTCATCAATTTTAAATATCGAACTACGAGGCTCAATTTCGTTCTTGAAAAAAATAATTTCAAAAAGAGATGAAAAAAGGCGGGAATAGAAAACTTTTACTTTAAAATGTTTTATTCTTGTAATGCCGGTGTTTTTCTACTTACCTCACAATCGAGATGTAAAGCAGAGTAGTTAGCTCGGGTGTAAGCATCAATTGCACCCTCGAAGTATAGGCGCCCTCGCTGCGCTCGTGCGCCTAAATATCTCGGGCTGCAATTGATGCCTTACAGCCCTTGGCTACTAATCTACTATTACATCTCTCATATTCGGTAAGTAGGTCCTTATTACCCCCAAATGGGGCTTGTAAGTGACCAATTAGCGCTCTAGGGTAATAATGTAGCTAGAAAAGCCCTAGGGCGGTAAGTAATTAAAAAAAAACTTCACTCTTTCAAAAAGTTTGCGTACATCTAACCATCATACTGGCAATAGACATCATGCATTCAGGCCAATGACAAAAGAGGTCGCTTCGCTATTCCTTGTCTTCGTATGAGTATAATAGTCATCAATTTTAAATATCGAACTACGAAGCTCAATTTCGTTCTTGAAAAAAATAATTTAAAAAAAAGATGAAAAAAGGCGGGAATAGAAAACTTTTATTTTAAATATTGTTTGTTTTTGGGATTTTTTTCTACTTACCTCACAATCGAGATGTAAAGCAGAGTAGTTAGCTCGGGTGTAAGCATCAATTGCACCCTCGAAGTATAGGCGCCCTCGCTGCGCTCGTGCGCCTAAATATCTCGGGCTGCAATTGATGCCTTACAGCCCTTGGCTACTAATCTACTATTATTTTAGATATTAAGTAAGAGTATCTGTAAGGTCTCATAATTGAAATAAATTGTTAAGGCACACGTATGTATCGATACTTGATACCAAGAACATACAGCGCCATCTATTAGTTCCTTGCGCAAAATATGGAAATAAGCAGTAAATTGCTTAGAAATATGATTTATTTGCAGCCACAAGGGACCGCAGATCTGAGTAGTTGATGTCAATTTCAACCTTAATACCTCCACTTGTTCCCGTTAAAAAGTGTCTTGATGTCTATCAAGACACTTTGTTGTCTGTCTGTCTGATCAATCAGACAATCAGACAGACAGACAACAAAGTGATCCTATAAGGATTCCTTTTTTCCTTTTGAGGTACGAAACCTTAACAATATATATTTGCCGCTCACAGCCCTATAATAATAATAATATGTGACATCTTCCACACACGGTCATCTGGTCCCAAACTAGGCTAGAAGCCTGTACTATGGTAACCAGATGCCTGATATACATACTTATATAAGCTTGTAACACCCAGGCACAGATCAAACAGATATCTGTTTGATCTGTGCCTGGGTGTTGAAAATATTTCATGAACATATTTCATGCACACAAATGTTTGACCTGGCCGGGAATCGAACCCGGGGCCTGCGGCACAGAAAGCAGAGTTACTACCATCTGAGCCAACGAGGCTTTCAACACTGACAACTATAAACCATAAACGTTCATATGCGGGCTGATAGCCAACGACCAGCCTTTGCCGCAAATACCAACCTCAATCCCTATGCAGACCTACACTGTACTCGGCAGGAATTGAGGTTGTCAAGCTCACCAGCCATTCATGGGCTTGTCTACGAGACGCATCTACATGTGAATCTACGCCGTACAGATTCTAATAGAGCGTTCAAAGGAAATGACACATTCTTCGACAAGCCGGCAAAGGAGCGGACCGTTATAAACTCACAGTAAAAAGCGCAAAGCATATCATGCATAGTGCAAAGACATATATTTCCAAGAAATATTGCATTAATGCAAATAAGGAGGCGACGACTGGAGAATTCCCCATGCCAACGTAATAGATGATAATAAACGTATAGTTAATAATGACATTGAGACACTAGTTATCTAGGTTCCTAATTATAATACAAATTACAATTATAGGTACCACAGAGACTATACCTACCTAAGCTATAGGTAATATAAACCTATCTACTAAAGGCGAGTTAGACTTTGAAAATAGGTAGGTACCTATTTACTGTTTCTAAGACGCGTAGTTTCGACAAATTGCCAATTATTGGGTTGTTCCGTATTATCCCATGACGTCTCATCCTATTTCTATTCCTCACGCCTCACGCATACTACATCAATCGACGTCACATTTCAAATTTAATTAATTAATTTGAAATTTACTCATAGGTATTTTCCAGGAGTTCTAACATCTATTGGTGTTAATTAATTTGATCTCGAAGATTCTAACGCCTGGCGCCTATAATTAATTAGGTACCTACTTAGTTAACAAAATAATGTTTAATTTGATTTGAACGTCGTCGTCGAAAATCGATCGATATTTATACAACATACATTCACGCCTTTTTCCCGAAGGGGTAGGTAGAGGTGTACCCAGGACTCAGTCCCATAGTAGATACACCCACATTTCGCCAGTATTTTATTGGTCCCATGTAATAGGGGGCGAGCCTATTGCCATCTACCGGGCACAGTTCCAGACTCCAGGCAGTTATTGAGATAATTCCTAATGGAAAAATCCAATATTTAACACTGCCTGACCTGGGGACCGAACCCGGGACCTCTTGATTGGCAGTCGAGCATGCGCCCACTACGCCACCGAGGCAGTCCGAGGTATTTATACAAACTGAAATTAAAAAATGTATCCTATAGGTACCTACTTGATGATATCTTCCAAAAGTTGAATTGATTCCTACCAAAGGCTGAATTAATTTCGATGAAATATATAAGTATATGGAAGTATAAACAAAAGTATTAAACAAAAAATAATCAGAAAAAATCGTGCTTAATTTTGAAGAAGTAATCGCGTAAATAACGCAGTTATAATTATAGACAATCCCATTTCTGACAAATTCTTACCAATATATTATAATATATAATATTGGATGGATAACATAATAACTCAATAAGCACATATTATAAAAAACTCCTAAACTGATTGTGCTGTTTTTTACACAAAATCCACACATGATCCTACTAATATTATAAATGTAAAAGTTTGTGAGAAAGGGATGGATGTTTGTTACTCTTTCACGATAGAACTACTGAACCGATTGAGTGAAATTTGGTATGTAGGTATCTTAGACACTGGAATAACACATGTGGTACTTTATCTCCCGATATTCCCGCGGGAACGATGTCCACGCAGGTGAAACCGCGGGGCACAGCTAGTAATATATAAAAGGTTCTTTTCAGCGAATACCGTGGAGCAGTGAGCAACCTCAAGGTGCATTCGAATATTATGCATCGTTTTTCTCATGGGTGTTGAAAATAACAAAATTTCGTAGAAACTGCTACGAAAGCTCTACGGGTCTACGAGCGTAGGCATTTTGGCAATATTAAACATATTTTTCGTCCTGGTTTCTTTTGAAACAAAAGGTGGTTTTTCTATCTTATTCTATCCTAAGATGTCCCAAACCGCGTTATCCTTCGATCCATCATCTAATCCACGACTCATCAATAACGATCATTACATTTCTCATTGGGATTACTATAGTCTGTCTGTATGAAATGTCTTTAGTACATACTTATATTATTTTCAAACGACTAAGCACTTATTTATAATGGCATAAAGAAATTATCTGAGGAGCTCGGTGGCCGCCTTTTGGCAATATTATGAGATGTGCTACCAAGCTATCTATAGGTAGGTAAGTAGGCTTAAAAAGGAGAATACATGCAGCAGAGATGCGAATTCTGAGACTGATGTGTTGAGTGACTATAAGAATGGATAAAATTAAATAAGCCAATAATAGCCAATCTGGGCGCTTGGTCGAGGCGACGTGTGATCAAAATGCTGGCGTTTATCTGGCCCAACGTATAAGCATTGCTATTCAACGTGGCAATGCCGCCAGTATCTTGGGTTCGCTGCCATCTGACAGTGGTTTAGAGCACTTGGATTTTCTATAGGCTGACATGTCGGTCTGTGGATTTTTGTTCTATGGCATAGTGTATTTAGTTAGGGTAGATACTAAGTAGGTAGCTCTCTCTTTAGCCTTTTTTTTTTCAAAAAGGCGCGCAGTATTGTTAAAAAAATAGCCATATCAATATATACATAACACACAATTCAAACAGGGGCAGATAATTCTTGGGCTTTTCAGCTAAATTCGGCTCTCTATAGGTTCAGGGTTTAGGGCGACACACACCTACTCGGAGAGATGACCCCATTAGCCTCCCGCCTACGAACAGGCAGCCAACGAGGCAGTAATGCCCGTACGCACACATTTTACGCGTGTGTAACACACGTAATGTTTAGGCTATATTGTGCGCGGTCGATTATATGGAGTGAGGGCGATCTGACTAGGCGTTGAAGATTGAGTAAGTTTAACAGATAGGTCTTTTATGTTACAAATAGATTTCTAATTAAAATCTATAAATAAATGGCCCGTTATAGCACGAATTTTGCGCTTAAATATAATTTATGAATTGTTAATTGTCGCGTTGATGTCGAGAAGGTGTGGGTAGGTACATATACCTATAATATATGTGAAGAAACATATTAATTATGTTCTTAAGGCTGGATTCAAACAAACTCAATCAAAAAGATCATTTTAAGACGAATATGTACCCTCTTAAGCTTCCAGTCAACATTATTTTTGACATTTTATCAGCCACCTAAACCTTCTCATTGAATCACTCAATCCATTGGTGACAACGATATGAAAATGCGTTCTAATAGTTTTTGACTTAACTATCGACCAACATAATATCGCAGGCGTCTGTATTTTATACCGAGTTTGGTTAAATACACTTTAAATGCAAAGTACCCTACTCACGTAAGTACAGGTTTTATCCCCAAGATAATGATTGTGACAGGTTCGGTCAAAACCAGCCAAGTTATTACACTGTACCTTTGGGAGTAACTGCGCGTTGGGAGCGACATAAACGTATATAAAGCTAGGGCGGGATGGAGTCCCGGCAGTCTGTGTACACGGAGCACCCTGTATGTGTCGTGATAGTGCTACTATAATATTTTGAGGTATCTATATACATTAAATCATATAGTAGACTCGTTAATTAGTAGTGTATAAAATGCAAGTAGCTGTAAAAAATGCGTTCATAAAATAAGCAACTTATATGAGGAATTATGAAAAATTATCGCTGTAGCTTGTTTTGTAAACAATAAATTGTTAAGGCATACGTATGTATGCATAGTATAGGGTTCCATACCTAGATATCAAGAACATACAGCGCCATCTATTAGTACCTTGCGCAAAGTATGGAAATTTACAGTAAAATGGCCATAATTTTCGATTGCGTTAACTTAGAAATATGGTCTTTTTACAGCCGCAAGGGACCGCAGATATAAGAAGTTGATATCAATTTCAACTTGATACCTCCACGCGTTCCGTTAAAAGTGTATTGACAGACGGAAAGACTGACAGACAGACAGACAGACGACTTTTAGCTGCCGCAACAAGCGATTTTGTGTCTTCAGCGCCGCTGCAGCGCGATTTGGCGACTTCCTTGCGTTCGGAATCCTGTAGCAGCGCTGTCGTGGGCTTCTGATAAGCTACTCAATCGCCGCGTTTGGCGTTGTATAGTGTGCGGGGTGGAGCGTTTGTAGCTGCATCTCGCTTCTCAAAAGCAGCTAAGCAGCCAGCTGCCGCAGCTAAAAGTCGCAGTGTGCTGAGGCCCTTATCTTCGTCTTATATTTGGGGGACGGAAATGTTTATATTATTAATAATACTATGACTACCTAGTTTATATAAACTAGTAAAAAAACCTTAACTATATGTATAATATATTGTTTCAATGGTAGGTACATATACCGCTAATTTCTTATTATCTCATTTTTTTATTTAAGCTGTGTTTATGGAATAGTTATATATATGCTGGGGCCGGGGGGTGCAGAAGCCAAAAACTCTTCTATGTACTAAGATTATATTTTAATTCCATTACAATAATGGGCTAATTCCAAATTAATTCTAATTTAGCAGCGTCGGCGCTTTGTGTCGTTGCGTGGTTGTTAAGAGTGAGCCCGGTGTGACGTCATCGGTGCTGGTCTTGTCGCACGATATAACAGACTCGGCCAGTTTTGTTTTTAACCGTTTCACATAATATTCGTCAATAAAAATACAACTGAGGTATTCTGTAAAATTAATTATCTTCCATTAAGAGGTAAGTAAGACCTATTTGCTTAATTAAACACGTACGAGGGCAATAATTTAAGGCACAACACCTCTGAAATGAGAAAGCCATTTATTATTTAGTATGAAAGTGAAATTCGCCATAATAACTACCTACTTATATACATAACAAGGTAGGCTAAGTGTTTTTTAGACAACCCCTGCTTACTAAAATACGTATAATACGCACTTTACACACATATGACTTTGACGAACTTGAATATTGACTAATTTATAAACAAACTTCGATTTTCTAGAACAATGGTGATATCATGGAAAAAGAGCGTTGGTGCAGCCTGGTTGCTTGTCTCGCTGGGAGCCGCTATTGAACATGATGCAATGTCACCGAATGATATAAACTTGATGTACCAGGTACACGATTTTTATATCATCATCTCAACCATTGGAAATCCAATGCTGAACATAGCCTCCCCCATATATCGGGTTGACGAGCGAAGTTCGATGTTTTTACGCAAAAGTCGCTGCTGCTCGTCCTCTGGATCTGACATAATCATCACTCACTTCAAACTCGACGCCACAGTTACATTGCTATTGAAAAACTAATAGGCGCTTTCACTCAAACATGTTTGACCAGGATCACAACTACCTAGAGCCGGACTTACAACCATCTGCCATGGAGAAGGAAGATAAGATGATGAGGAACATTCTCTTTCTGAAGTATTTGAATCCCTACGGCTTCAATGATATTATGCCAGCTAACGCTGTTGATGGGTAATGTATTATATCTCTTAATTATGGCTTAAGCTGCTACCGCGACTTGTATAACGCAGCTAACTGCAACGCAACCTGTTCAATAATTTGGCTTATATTTAAACTTTAAAAACCTACAATCCAAATAATACGCTCAGAAATTATCCAAAATTAATTAACATTTTTAATCGGTGGCAATATCCCTATTTTTCTCGATACATTTATATTCAACCCCTATTTTTCTCGATCAATTTATATTAGAACCCTATTTTTCTCGATCAATTTATATTCAAACCCTATTCTTCTCGGTCAATTTATATTCAAACCCTATTTTTCTCGATGTGAGAGTATAAATAAAAAAAATATTATTATCATTATTATTATATTCAAATACCATTTGCAGGATGAGTGAGGAATAGAAATAGGATAAGTTAGGAAAAAAAAAACGTCTTCTTTGGCTCTTCCGCCTTCAAAGATTGCCGACCTTTGCGTCAATTGGGTATAATAGGTACATGAAATAAATCAGTTTACGTTTCGGTCTTCCTCCACAGACCTGTCGAATGGCTTCCATCAGACACAGCTTTAGAGCTGTTCCAGGACACCATGATGAAGAGAACCTCCAATGTGAACAAACCTCGCCCTGCCAAGCCTGCTGTGAACAAATGGAAGATTAAGAAGGGGAGACGAGGTCAGTATTTATATACGTGTTAAAAAACGGTAAAGAAATACTTTTAATAAGTTTTTAGCAAGAGTTTCTGTGTGGTTCCCGGCTATATAATGCACAAGGGCACAGTTCCAGACTTCTAATGAAAAATTTGAATAACACTTTTTGCCTGACCTGGGGATTGAACCCGGGGCCTCATGATCAGCAGTATAGAGCAAGAGCCCATGACGGCCAGACCTTCGTTATTTTATAAAAGCTGAAAGTTTCTCTGTGTGTGTCCCTAGTACAGGTAAGAATGATCCCCACCCACGAAGCTGAGGCAGCGGTGGCTTTGGCAGGTAACAGGTAACAAAGGTGTATAAAATTACATTTATCATAAAGCACTTTATTAGAACTGATCACATTTACTTTATAAACTGCACAGAAAAATAATACGTTTATTCTGAGCATAACCGTTCACCAGATAGTTACAATAAACAACAGCTGATGCGCAGTGAAGTGAAGGGCCGCAATAGACCAAGCGCTCTGTCTCACTCGCACTAGTTACTGTATACGCTCCTTGCTCTCCCAACTACTGCTCACTTTGAATGCGTCTGGCAAGATGATAGAACCGTCGAAACTGTCCGGCTATTATGTAAACATAGATTAATAGGCCCCCAAAAAATTATATATAAAATTTAGATTTTATAACATAACGTAAGTATAATTATAAATTATAATAGTTTAAGGGTGTCCGGCAGAGGGTTGCAACCATACTAACTGTCTGGCAATGAGCAACGTGAGTTTTGATATTTTTATGAATCAAATATAAAAAAATTAAGTTTTATTTTATGATAAATTTGAGATGGAATTTTATACACCTTTGTTACCTGTTACCTGGGTGGGGATCATTTTTACCTGTACTAGGAACACACACAGAGAAACTTTCAACTTTTATAAAATAATCAGCTTTTATAAAATAACGAAGGTCTGGCCGTCATGAGCTCTTGGGCTAGTAGCTTTACTCAATCGATCTTGAGCTTAGGTATACTTAATATGTAGTAGTTAGTAGTTATAATATTATTAAGTATTCCTCTTTTCAGGTCCGCAATTGATCTGCTATTTCAAGCTCTGCTCATTTCGGTCATCATTTTAAATATTAAAATAACGTAAATACACTTATATTATTCTAAGTAATGATCATTAAATTTACCTGGAATAATCTAATGATATGGAGTTTAATAAGTAGATTTTTTATTTAATAATAATTCAGTGGCTGGCATGAACTTATTGGCATGTCGACAGGCATGAGTTTTTTATTGGCATAATGCAGTCTACGCGTTAGGAATTAATATATGGATAAATTCGACAGTTCCAGATATAGGCTGTCGATATAGGTACATAAATTTTAGAGCAATCGACTTTAGTAATATGAGAGTTGACGTATCCCATTTTAAAATGTATAATTTGACAAAATCTCATCTCAAATAAACGATTCACATGTTTTTATGAATGAACATCGATGTCTTGTTTCAACCTTTACCTTTACTCAGTAAACAAATAACATCTACTTATAGAGACATTATAAACGTTTTATTTGACTAGGCAAATTGAAATGTCAAGTTGTGGCAAGGAGAATAAGTTTATAAACCGTTGAAGACTGTTTTGATAAGTCTACCTATATTTTTATACAAATTATGAGGAATTTCATTTATCAATTATTATTATCTAAAATATGGCATAAAATAATCTTTAAAACAACTAAAACCCAAACGTAAAACCAATTTACTGATTTACCAGAAGAGGTCGAAACGTTTATCGAAATAGCTGCACTGATAAATTGCCATTTTAGACATGTTCTGTTCACCTCAGCCACGGAATTAATGTTTTGAGGGTTATTGCTAGGATTTATTAATGAGTTAGTGTGTCAGTCAGCTCATCTTTCTTATGGGTAGGTACTTAGTACTTATATGAAATAGATTTGTAAGTATTTAAAAATTATTTTTTAATATAGGTCAGGGAGGTAACAGTGGCTCGGTATTTTTTCAGAGAAGGAATAAATGATGAATATGTCATAGGTTTAGCCTGAAATTTATACACATTGTTGTTATAACATTATATTTTAACTTAGCATTTACGAATCTTCGTTATGTACTGCATAAAGAAAATGAGGAGCCTAAAACCAAAAGAAGGGAAACGAGTCACTGTGCACTACCGGGTGTACACACTAACTCACTAACGCGGTACGCAGTGACACTAATAGTACACAGTACAGGCGTAGTAATAACTAAAATAAACGACGATTTTTATAATATTTTTTATTTTGAATTTAAAAGAGACAATCACAAATTGTTTTTTTAACAAATCACTACGATGCTTAGAATTTAAGGCAAAGTAATAAGATCTAAGACATCTCAGTCTGAATTAACAGTTTTAGTCTATTTCTCCCATATCAAGCTACAATAACTACTATTGAGATCAAAATTATTCGAAATCTTATAGCTGACACATGAGTCACTGTGTACTTTTCAAAAATGAGCCACTGTGTACCACTTCACCATTTTCAAAATATTTCGTCACAGCAAACGAAACTGAAATAAAAAATGAGGAATCACGAGACCAAGACAATTGACACAAGACATACTATACAACAAAAGTATTGGTTAACACCAATTGTAACAATCAAATTTAATTATTAAATTATTAACAATTGAAAATCACCTCAAAAAGTAATTTTATTAGAGCAAAAACAAAAAAATTGTGATAACACCACCACGCCGCGCTCGTTCCCCGATCCGCCTGGTTAGAATGTGTAGGGTACCAAGCGCTAGAAATGAGTGATAGAGACAATTGTATATTCCCTTTTGTTTTGACAGAATCATAACTGAGCCACTGTAGTCGACTGAGTCACCGTTGCCTCCTTGACCTAGTACTTTCATTATCAAAGTCAATGACCACATTCAGTTTTTCAAATAGCTGAACAACATATTATATTATTATTGTGTAGTGCGTCTATATTCTAAGTGTGTAGTGCTCTCATTAAAATTCTAAACAGAAGAAAATCTGTACGTGTTCATCGGCTTTTGGTGATCACTGTACCTACTAACGAAGATGTGTAAAATATAACACCTACCTCCTACATAGGTCATAGATGTAATGCTCGGGTAGGTATAGTAAACACGTAAAATTATAAAGTTCATAATGATGTATCAATCTAACTAGTTACCTAACCTACGCTGGCTTATTTTATTATAGCACACATAAAAATGTAATAATACGATCCACCTGAATACGATCTTGGGGTCTTCAAGAGAAGACTGAATAATTATCTTCTCGGAAAGCGTGCTCTATCTTAGGCCTCATCTTCACTTCCCATCGGGTGAGATTGGGGTCAAACGGTGACCTATGTAATAACAAAAAAATATTAATAACGCACTTCTGTTACCTAGTATTTGTGTAAGTATAATGTAAGTAACTTACCTACGCAACCTACATAAAAACATAAACAATCACGCCTTTCTCCCTAAGGGGTAGGCAGAGGTGTACTCAGGTCCATAATAAATTAAAAAGTAGTTATGCCCACAGTTCGCCAGTACGTTATTGGCCACATGTAATAAGGAGCGAGCGTATTACCATCCAGCGTGCACAGTTCCAGACTTCAAGCTGTCATGGAGATAATTCCTAATATAAAAATCCAATAACACTTTGCCTGACCTGGGGATCGAACCCGGGACCTCATGATCGGCAGTCGAGCTGACGCCCACTACACCACAGAGAAAGTCCTAAAATGATAAGGAATGAGTACCTTTACATGTTTAATGAATGAATACCTTTACTAAATTATACCTAAATATAACAACCTCACAGCATATAATCGAAAAATAATAAAGTATTGATATTATGTTGATAAATAAAATAATTTGGTGTAGAAAATTATAGCACACGCCTTTATGTAACATTTTAAACACCATGTTTGAATGCAAATAAATGATTAGGCAAGATTTATGAATTATATACCCACTACTGGTAAAATTACTTTATAAATAATAGGTATTTACTTACATAAAATGTAATAATACGATCCACCTGAATACCATCCTGGGGTCTTCAAGAGAAGACTGATTAATTATCTTCTAGGAAAGCGTGCTCCATATTAGGCCTCATCTTCACTTCCCATCAGGTAAGATTGGGGTCAAATGTAAGCCTATTGTATATTAAAAAAAAAACATATACTTCTCATATTTTATCGTTTTATTTATTTCATAGGTACTTACGCAATATGTTCGACAGTATAATTTTTATTATAAAGAAACACCTTATCACCTTAGTAACCGCGCTCTTACCTGCTATGTATTGATATAACAAGTGTTTATGTAAGTTAATTATAGGTACATAGGTACGAGTAGTTTAAATGTTTTCAATAACGCCTTTTACATTTGCCGTCGTTACCAGTTCTGAAGGCTGAATATAGGTTGTAAAAACCTTAAACTTTACCTTAAATTATTTGTTACGACGTCATACCGATATATAAAATAGGTATACCTATAGACTATAGACTAAAGATACATTGTATTAAAAACAGCTTCGCAATTAACTTTAGCATTACTACACATAGAGCAAGCGAGGAGGGTGGACACACAAGTCAAGATGATTAAAAATGTACTCCTACATTTATTATTGTACGTGATACTAAGTAAGTCTTTAACCTCAGTGCAACACGATCTACCTGAAGATGCCAATTTAAGTTTTACTGAATTATCGCGAAAGTACGGATATGAAGCTCAAGAACACAATGTGATTACAGAAGATGAATATATTCTAAAAATGTTTCATATCCCTGGCGATAGGAACAAGACGGTGCTCTTCTCGCACGGTGTCCTGGATTCCTCGCACACCTACATGATACGAGGACGTTCATCTATGGCTGCCTTCCTTGCGGACAGAGGCTACGATCTGTGGTTCCTGAACAATAGGGGCAATCCTTACTCTAGAAGACATTTGCGACTCAATCCCGACAAAGACAAAAGATTTTGGGATTTCAGCTTCCACGAAATGGCCGTATACGACCTAGCTGCGGCGATTGATTTCGTTTTAGAGCAAAATAATGTGGACAGTTTGAGTTTGATCGCTCATTCTCTAGGAAACATGCAGTTCTATGTCCTCGGAGCGACGAGGCCGGAGTACAACGATAAAGTGAAGGTTGCAATAGCATTAGGACCCGTAGCTTTTCTTAACTTCGAAAACCTAGAGTTCCCTTTGTCTACACTCGTCGAAATGATTCCAATGATAAACGGGTGGTTGATTTCTACCGAACAGGAAGAGGTCCTCGGCGACGGATCGTTTCTATTGGACTTCAGAAAAAGTGTTTGTGCGAGAAAAGTGTTAGGTTACGAGTTATGCGCGAAGGGAATATTCTCGTCTCTCGGTGGAGAGGATCTTGATGAATTCGAGCCGGAGATCTTCTACAAAGTTATTGGACATTATCCCTGCAGTACGTCTAGAAAGACCATTATACATTTGACACAGGTGGCGTTGACTAAACGATTCGCCCAATATGACTACGGAGGTCAAAAAAATTTGAACTTATACAAATCAGAATCACCGCCTGCCTATGACCTGAGTAAAGTGACTATGAAAGTGGCTTTGCTGGTAGGAGCCAATGATATAATAGCTAATATGAAGAACGCCGCCATTCTCAGAGATAAATTACCAAATGTAGTCAGTTATCATGTTATAGAGCACAAAAAATTCAACCATATTGACTACGTATGGGGCCGACACATGTACAAATATTTGTTTCCTCATATTCTAAGGCTTTTAGACAAATATAGATTCTGAATAAAAGGTACAGTCAAGTTTATAAATCTTTCTTGCATAGTATGAAAAAGTCACTTTCCGCGTAAGTCTGTACTATGTCTGTATATCCGCTAAAGCCCGTCACACACGTAGCTATAATATATATTAATATAAATTATAGCAAGGCATATTACGATATATTTTCTATAAAATATTCGACTGACTGCACACGCAGCTACAATATATATTTCTATGACGTCACCAACATATATCGTAATTCGTAATATATATTATTGCATATTAATATAAATTACTGTATCAATGAAATGAAGGCTAAAATGTATATTATAGCATCGTGTCCGTGTGTGGTAGCTTGCTATAATATTATATATTATAGGACGGTATATTAATATATATTGCTGCGTGTGTGACGGGCTTTACGCTCGGGGTGTGGGTGCTGTGTCCGGTATATGGCAATAGGCTCGCCCCCTATTACATGGGACCAATAACATACTGGCGAAATGTGGGTGTATCTACTATGGGACTGAGTCCTGGGTACACCTCTGCCTACCCCTTCAGGAAAAAGGCGTGAATGTATGTTTTTTATGTTTTATGTGTGGGTGCTATATATTTGTAATTTTGATTCAGTTTTCATTAATGGATGGAATGATCATAGCCCGGGAGGTTTAAGATATATTATTGTCCTACAATAATTCATTTTGTAGGTTCACTGTTCAACTTCACAAAGTTCATCAATTTTCCATAGAAAATCTTCCATTCTTGAGTTTTGTGGTCGAAAACACCGATATTTCCGATAAAATTCGACATTTTCAATTTTTTTTTAATATTGCGCGTGGGTAGTCGTCGCCAGTTGATATGGATACGAAGGATGGGGACGCAAGCAAACGACCGTCTGTACTTAGAACTGGTTTATTACCCCTCGTCCACACCTAAAGTTTTAATTAACACCATAATTATCGGCAGAAATTTGCCTTTAAGAATTCTGTTGTCTAAAACTTTAATCATAGAGAATATAGACCATTTAGTGTTCACACAAACCAAGCAGTGTTTGTGTAGAGTTGCCAACACAACGCCTTTTTATCTACATGGACCGGAAGTTGATTATAGAAGGGTCCAGTTGCATTAGTCCAGAAATCGAGTTGTAGTTAGCGACTTACACTTATACGTAACAAAACTGAATGGAAATCTGTGGGGGAGGCCTATGTTTAGCAGTGGACGTCCTATGACTGAGATGATAATGAGATGACGAAGTAGTAGGTACAGATTGTCAGCATTTAGATTCGGTTCTGGGTTTAGAATCCAAATCTGCTGCCTATGAGCAAAATGCAAAGGCAATCTATAATTAATTTACGTCGTTTGATGCTGTATCTTCCTAGGCGGCATTGTCAAAGTTGTGGTGTCAAAAGTCAAAATGACGTTGAATCGTTCCTACTACCACAGAATAGAAAGGTAATTAAAATCCGTTTATTTACCAGATTGTTGATTTATTTAGCCTACACACCCTACACACTCAATCTCTTTGCTCAAGTCTGAAGTCTGAAGAGCCAGGACAACCAAAGTAAAAAGTGTAATCACAAATTATTAGAAATGGATGTCGAAGCAGCTGCTTTATACTATTACATATGTTCTATTAATTATTATATAAATGTATTTCATTACTACTCGAAAAAGAAAAATACTAGAAAACGAAGATGGTGGATGATACAAATGCATCGCCGAAGATCAGTGTAAGTTAATAGTAAATAAATAAATTCTAACCTTCGACTTCAGGCACTGAGGTATTTTGGACGAGAAGACATTGCGTAGATTTCCGAACGCTGCCCAGCCTCGTTGGATTCGACGATTGACCTCTTTCTCGAAGTTGGACCTACCGAGTTGAACTACTTGTCCTAGGTAGACATATGAGTCAACAACTTCTAGAATCGACGAGTTCCCAACCGATACTGGGGTCGGCACAACATGGGCATTAGACATTACCTTCGTCTTCTCCATGTTCATTTTAAAACCGACCCGTTGAGAAACTCGGCAAACTCGGCAAACCGAAGGTGAGTGATGTATTCGCCATTAATAATGATGCCGTGTCTTTGCCATTCCAGAATCTTGAAGGCGTGCTCCATTGCGGCAGTAAACAGTTTCGAAGATATTACATCTCCCTGTCTTACGCCTCTTTTTAACGGGATCGCCTTTGAACTCTGGTCCTGTACTCGAATCGACATAGTGGCGTTACTATACAAGCACTTCAACACTTCGATATACCGATAGTCAATATGGTATCGCTGGAGATACTCGAGCACCGCCCATGTCTCGATCGAATCAAAGGCCTTTTCATAGTCCACGAACGCTAAACAAAGTGGCAAGTTATACTCTTCAGTCTTCTGTATAACTTGGCGTAGCATGTGGATGTGGTCTATGGTACTATAAGCCTTTTCGGAAACCGGCTTGCTCGGATGGCTGGAAGTCATCTAACCTGCGACTGAGACGATTCGTAATGACCCTTGAAAACAATAACTTATAAACATGGCTCAGAAGTGAGATGGGTCTGTAATTCTTCAACAAGGTGTTATCACTTTTTTTAAAGAATAGCACCACCACGCTTCTGTTCCATGCTTCTGGCGTCACACCTTCGAATATGACAGAGTTAAACAGCTTCTGGAGGACTTTAAGTAGCGGTGTTCCACCCGCTCTCAAAAGCTCTGTCGTAATTCCGTCGTCACCCGGCGCCATGTTGTTTTTAAGTTGTTTCAGGGCCATCCTAATCTCGTACAGGCTGATGTCCGGGATATCTTCGGTATAGTGTCGGGTCAGCTTAGCTCTTGGGTCTTTGGCCGCGCTGCTAACAGGATTTGCGACCGAAGCGTATAGCTGTCCATAAAACCTCTCGATCTCCTCTAAGACCTCTGCTTTTGTCGACGCTATACTGCCATCCTCTCTCTTCAGCTTTTTCAGCTGGCATTGCCCAATAGAAATATCTCTTGCGAACACTTTGGAGCCCTTTTTCTGCTCTATCGTCTCTTATAATATTATTCGTATTAAAGATACGGATGTCGTGCCGCAAGGATTTGGATTGTCTATTGAGCTGCCTATATGACTTAGCATCATCGGGAGACTGCATTCGTAGCGAGCGTCGCTCAGCCATGAGGTTTAGGGTGTGATCGGACAATTTTTGAGGTCTATTTGTACGGCGGGGTTTATAGAACTTAGAGCCCACCGTTTGGATAGTTTCTACGAGCCTGTTATTAATTTATATTATCTATGAATTTAAGAAAGAGATAATAAAATAAAAGAGTATATTTAATGCTATTTTTAGCATAGTGTATTTAGTAAAGGTAGATAGATTGTAAGAAGGTAGCTGTATTGTTTAGTCTTTAATAAGAACACTTCGGAAATCCATAAGCCGACATGTGAAACTATAGGAAATCCAAGTGCTCTAAAACCACTAAAGTAATAAAACATAACATCACGTCTTTTTCTCATGTAATAGGGGGTGAAACTAATGCCATCAACCAGGCACAAATCCAGACTGAGAAAATTCGTAGCAGTAGCGCTTGCGCTCACTATTGAGGATATTACCAATCCTTATCCTGATCCTATTTTTTATGAAATAGGATTCCAAGTTCGATTTGTTATTTATTGACTATAATTTCTAGATGAACGAGTTATATAGACCCCTTTTTTCGTCGGGTAGTAGTTATCCATATCTACTACCAGAGAGGTAAAACTACAGAAAATAAATTAAAATTGCAAAGTATGAAAATCGTTTATAAGTAACAAAGTATTATTTTATGATAGTGAGTGACAAGACGAGCAAATCAGGTGCCTGATGGTAAGCATCATGATTGCCCATATCAGACACAGTGCCACCCAGTATTTTAAAGTTCTAAATTCAGCGCGGCACTGCACTGCGCCTGTCACCCTGAGATATGAGTTGTTGAATCTCGTTATGCCCAGTAATTTCGCTGGTAACATTGCCCTTCAGATCCGAACACAGCCATAATTTTGACTAATAGAACTATACTAAACTTGAAAATTAGTTTAATTTGACACTGGCAAATACTTTTAACGTGTGAGTTTAATTGAGAAGAAAGAAAAAAGCAGGCTACTGTCTATGGCAGCACCGGAAATCAGTCAATGTGAACACTATTCTGGCCGAAACACAGGGACCGGATCGAGGAATTTAAATGGGGCATAATTAATAATATTGATCGTATTCTCACCCAAACTTATTATATAGTAAATTTAAGTTTCTGTGTGAGACGAAGAGGTAAGCGTGATTAAACCAAGTTTAGTTTATGTATGTTTGGATTTGGTGCTGTTACATAAAGTCATTCTCGAATAATTAATAATTTGTTACACCTTTTTGTACCAGACCATGTACCACCAAAGGTACATAGTAAATTGAAATAGATGAGCATCGGTAAATCTGTTATTACCCATGATTTGGCCGCCCCCGTATTATATGCAGCCGGGGCCATTACCCCCCGGTTTGCCTTAATGCAGATCTGGGTCAACACCATAATTCTAGGCATAATTATGGTGTTAATTAAAACTTTAGGTGTGTACGAGCCTTTTACTGCTGCTTTCGCAGCGTTATGCACGCGGTGTGCGTTAATACATTTCAGTTTTGTATACCTACCTACTTTGTTATGTTGTGTTTGAATGAATATTATGACTTTATATGTGAGAGGTTGAAAAAACATGACTGTGAGCATAATATATTGACGTGAAAACAATGTAAGTACCTACCTACATATACGTAAGTATACTTATAACATGGTTGTCTGGGAGAGATCGCTTTTAGCGAAGACCGCCAATTTTTACGGTTTTTTTTGCTATACTTACTTAATGTTTATTTTATTTTTAAGGTACCTATAATTCTCGTTTGTGATGTAGCAATTATACTCTATATTATCTATCTATCTATAACGAAATATTTCATTATAGTTTCTTCTCGGCCTTGCAAGGCCGGTGCGGATCGCTATATATTCGAAGAAACAATGGTGCTCGGACATACCACTGTAGCGCTGACTTGCCCACATTGACTATTGTTTTAAGTTGGTAACGCTTTTTACCGGCTGTTGTCATGATATAGTATATAATAAACAATAATAGTTAGTAAAAACTGATTATCTGTCATATTATTGTTTTTGCAATAATTTGTGTGCCTATAAAAGTGTTGATACCGGGCAATTTTGAATTTGAATGCGAGTTTTGTAAAAGCAGTCTCCAATTTCCAACTCGACTGTACCAACTTGAACTTCTGGTGAAGTGTTAAGTATACTTACCTATGTAGGTAAATAAGTAATTAAAGAGAACTATTGTTGTAAAATTATTATTGTTAAAACGGTGTAATATCACTTATCATAAAGGCACTAATAACTATTTTATTTAACAAAGAGATTATAATAATAAAATACGAATAGAATTAAGTATTCCACTTTGGGTCACTAAGCGACCACTAGTGGGGCAAAGTGGACTGACTGCCTATAATCCAGTGGAATATGCTACACTACCTTCACCCGGTGGGCGTGGGGTTATTTCATTTGCTCTAAAACCTGAGTTGATTTTGCCCTACTAAAGTAACAATACTAGGTATGTGTAGAATTTTCATACGACTTGGACTTGAAATATTTTACGTGACAATGTAAAGGTACGAGTAAAGGTGTAAGTGAAGCGCCATCTAGAGGCTAGATAATCATTAGGTATAGGTACTATACCACACCCTGATAACCCTGGTGGGGCAAAATCCACTGAGATTTAAGAGCAGTGAAATTCGGTCCACCCAGTCGATTCAAAGATTCAAAGTTTTTATTTCAATAAACATGTGTAAGTACATTATTCAAATGTTTTGTTAAGTTATAAATTAGTGTCAACATGCTTATGCCTATTGGCGTTTGAAAATTTATAATAATTATTAAATATTTTATGTCAAAATATAATAATAGGATTAAAAACAAAAAAATTAAAAAATGCATGCAAAACAAAGTGTATGTCAAAAATATATACTAAAATACAACTTTATGTCAAAATAATTATTAAAAAGAAATGAAAATGTCAATTAAATAAATAAAAAGTCAAAATTTATCATTTAGAAATTCATTAGTTGTATAATAGGCTTTATTTGTCAATATTGTTTTCAATTTCTTTTTAAATAATAATACGGATGTCAATTCTTGTGTGTTCTTTGGTATTTTATTGTATATCTTTGGGGCCATACATAATAAACTTTTGCGCATTAATGCTGTCTTCGACGGTTGCAGACACCTATAGTCAACGCGCCTATTTCGGTCCTTAAATTCTGACATTAGTGGCAATCACAAAAATCGAGAAAGTGGAAAATATAGCCCACTGAAAAAATCAGTCAGACTTTTTCACCAGTAGCTTTGTCGGGCAAAGTGAAAAAATACTATGGAAAAAATGTTTATCCAAATAGTGGGCCTATTAAGTATATTATAATATTATGTACGAATGATGAGTGTGTGTTCATATAATTATAATTGTTGGTAAGTAGTACTAATACCTCAGATTTCAGATCATACAAATAATGTATGATCTGAGACTTATATACCTACCTATAAGTACTACTTGCCAACAAATTATACTACGGTACTTATAGTTACCGTACAACACATTTTTATTTTGTCGGATAGACCTACTTAAGTACAATAAGAAAATAAGAACATTATTTAGGCCACCTATAAACAGAGCAATCTAAACGTCTTGTGTGCCTCGTATTAATGATGTCTTAGAGTGTAAGTCAACCTCTATAATAATAGAACCTCTACATTAATAGTAGGTAGTCTCTGGTAGAGATTTATCATTCATCAACTCTCCCCGTCCTCTGGATCCAATAGGTAACTCATAGCCGGATCTTACGGCAACCAGTTCATGTGAAATTCATGACTAAATATAATTTAAATTCGCACTCGATTCGATCGCACGTCAAGTTTGTACAGGCGTTAACTTTGATTGTATACTGCTGTGGACAGTGACTGGAGCCAGCGGCATTGTATTTTAACAAGCATTAACTAACATACATTCACGCCTTTTTTCCCGAAGGGGTAGGCAGAGGTGTACCCCGGACTCAGTCCCATAGTAGATACACCCACATTTCGCCAGTATGTTATTGGTCCCATGTAATAGGTTGGCGAGCCTATTGCCATCTACCGGGCACAGTTCCAGACTCCAGGCAGATTGAGATAATTCCTAATGGTAAAATCCAATATTTTAACACTATGCCTGACATGGGGATCGAAGCCGGGACCTCTTGATTGGCGGTCGATCATGCGCCCACTACGCCACCGAGGCAGTCTACAAGCATTTATTTAATATAATATTGCCACAATGCGATTAATCAATGTTCAATGTGTAGTGATCAATATTTATTAACAAGTGTTGGCTGTTATCTTTATATATATAAAAATCTTGTGTCACGATGTATGTCCCGAATAAACAACAAAACTACTGAACCGATTTCAATCAAATTTCACATGTACCCGTATTTTGGTCTAACTTACTGGATAGGATAGTTATCATCTCAATTATCGCTTATGTCGTGAATGTAAACGAATAAAATGTATCAATTAATTGTTTCTTTTTTTTCTTCTTTTATGGACCCACACGAATGTATTGCCAGTGTCAAGTAATATAAATTTTCAAGATATTATTAATGGTCAATTAGTCAACTCAGAGTCAGGGCAAGCCCCGTCAAGTCACAGCTCTAGTAAAGTGGTGGTTTTTACAAGAAGCTGCCGGAATTTTGGCGGGAACACGAAAAAACACATTTCAACTCTCGCATCACTTGCCAATAAACTTGTGTATCTTCGAAAACACTCAACACGTAATATTCCACCATTATTACACGTTAAACACTCGAAAATGCACCGATAATTGATAAAGATACGGGAGCCAAACTGTATTTTTCGGTCTCCCGCCAAAACTCCAATTAATTGTTTCATAAGCAAGTATTTATCTACTGTTTAGTTTTATGAAGTTCTTATAGATGGCGGTGTACGTTGACTCATTGATAAAATTCTTCAATATTGTTCGCCGTGGGGTACCGGCATCAGAATAGTACCTCACCCGCTCAACCTGGGTTGCCGTAAGAACCGGCTAATAGGTATAAAAATCCAGAGGACGAGTAGCGATGTCCTCTGTGTAAGAACCACCAAATTGCTCTCGCCAACCCGCCTGCCAAGCGTGGCGAGTATTGGCAAAACCCCCCCACATGATAAGAACCAAACAGACCAGGCCCCCAGTACCCGGCAGCTCCGTTATTCCTGACTCCGGTAGCGGTCACGGTAACGGCGGAGCAGGGGGTGCTAAGAATCCCCGGAAGTTTTCCGGCTACCCACCCCAACAACGACGACTGGCCCTGGTAACACACAACATACGCACTTTGAGGACTGACGAGAAGATCATTGAGCTGGAAGAGGAATTAGGTAGGCTACGTTGGGATATCGTGGGGTTGTCTGAAGTCCGTAGAGAGGGCGAGGACACGATAACCCTAAGATCAGGTAACCTACTCTACTACCGGGAGGGCGACCAACAGTCCCAAGGTGGTGTCGGCTTTCTCGTCCACAAGTCCCTCACTAACAACATTATTACCATCGAAAGTGTCTCGAGCAGGGTTATATACCTAATACTCAGAGTATCCAAACGATACTCACTGAAGGTCATTCAGGTGTATGCACCTACCTCGTCACACCCAGATGATGAAGTGGAGACTATGTATGAGGACGTCAGTAGGGCCATACATATGTCCGAGACCCACTTCACTGTTGTTATGGGGGACTTTAATGCAAAGCTAGGCAAGAAAAGCGATGGCGAGCTGAGAGTGGGGCAATATGGATATGGGCAACGGAACCCTAGGGGACAGAGGCTGGCCGATTTCCTGGAGAAGGAGGGACTCTTTTTGATGAACTCTTTCTTTCAGAAGCCGCCTCATAGGAAATGGACCTGGTTGAGCCCCGATGGTTCCACGAGAAACGAGATAGACTTCATCTTGACCAACAAGAGACATATATTCAATGATGTTTCCGTGATCCACATGGTGAAAACCGGGAGTGATCAAAGACTTGTAAGAGGCACATTGAATATTGACGTCAAACTTGAAAGGTCACGCCTGATGAAGTCCACGCTCCGACCTACTCGCGCCCATATACAAAACCCCGAAAGCTTTCAACTCGAACTATCTAATAGCTTCGCTTGCCTGGAGAATATCGATGCATCGGTGGACGAGATTAATAACAGGCTCGTAGAAACTGTCCAAACGGTGGGCTCTAAGTTCTATAAGCCCCGCCGTACAAATAGACCTCAGAAATTATCCGACCACACCCTAAACCTCATGGCTGAGCGACGCTCGTTACGACTGCAGTCTTCCAGTGATGCTAAGTCCTATAGGCAGCTCAATAGACGAATTTCCAAATCCTTGCGGCATGACATCCGTATCTTTAATACTGATAATATTAAAGAGACGATAGAGCGGAAGAAAGGCTCCAAAGTGTTTGCAAGAGATATGTCTATTGGGCAAAGCCGGTTGACAAAGCTGAAGAGAGAAGATGGCAGTATGGCGTCGACAAAAGCGGAGGTGTTAGAGGAGATCGAGAGGTTCTATGGACAGCTATACGCCTCGGTCGCAAAGCCTGTTAGCAGCGCGGCCAAAGACCCAAGAGCCAAGCTGACCCGACACTATACCGAAGATATCCCGGACATCAGCCTGTACGAGATTAGAATGGCCCTGAAACAACTCAAAAACAACAAGGCGCCGGGTGATGATGGAATTACATCAGAGCTTCTGAGAGCGGGTGGAACACCGGTACTTAAAGTCCTCCAGAGGCTCTTTAACTCTGTCATATTCGAAGGTGTGACGCCAGAAGCATGGAACAGAAGCGTGGTGGTGCTATTCTTCAAAAAAGGTGATAACACCTTGTTGAAGAATTACAGACCCATCTCGCTTCTGAGCCATGTTTATAAGTTGTTTTCGAGGGTCATTACGAATCGTCTCAGTCGCAGGTTCGATGACTTCCAGCCGTCTGAGCAAGCAGGTTTCCGAAAGGGCTACAGCACCATAGACCACATCCACACGCTTCGCCAAATTATACAGAAGACCGATTATGTTTAGCGTTTGTGGACTACGAAAAGGCCTTTGATTCGATCGAGACATGGGCGGTGCTCGAGTCTCTCCAGCGATGCCATATTGACTATCGGTATATCGAAGTGTTGAAGTGCTTGTATAGTAACGCCACTATGTCGGTTCGAGTACAGGACCAGAGTTCGAAGGCGATCCCGTTGGATAGAGGCGTAAGACAGGGAGACGTTATATCTCCGAAACTGTTTACTGCCGCAATGGAGGACGCCTTCAAGCTTCTGGAATGGCAAAAACACGGCATCAATATTAATGGCGAATACATCACTCACCTTCGGTTTGCCGACGACATTGTAGTCATGGCAGAATCGATGGAAGATCTCAGCATAATGCTCGAAGACCTCAATCGAGTTTCTCAACGGGTCGGCCTTAAAATGAACATGGACAAGACGAAGGTGATGTCTAATGCCCATGTTGCGCCGACCCCAGTACCGGTTGGAAACGCGATTCTTGAAGCTGTTGACTCGTACGTCTACCTAGGACAAGTAGTCCAACTCGGTAGATCCAGCTTCGAGAAAGAGGTCAATCGTCGAATCCAACTAGGCTGGGCAGCTTTTGGAAATCTGCGCTATGTCTTCTCGTCCAAAATACCTCAGTGCCTCAAGTCGAAGGTCTTCGACCAGTGTGTGTTACCAGTGATGACTTACGGATCTGAAACGTGGTCCCTGACTGTGGGCCTTATAAGTAAGCTCAAAATAGCGCAACGAGCTATGGAGAGGGCTATGCTCGGAATTTCTCTGCGAGATCGAGTCAGAAATGAGGAGATCCGTAGACGAACGAAAGTTACCGACATAGCCCAGCGGATTAGCAAGTTGAAGTGGCAATGGGCAGGGCACATAGCACGTAGAACTGATGGCCGATGGGGCCGTAAAGTTCTTGAATGGAGACCACGGATTGGTAAGCGCAGCGTAGGACGTCCTCCCACAAGGTGGACAGACGATCTGATAAGTACGGCAGGAGCACGCTGGATGCAGGCCGCTTACAACCGGACTGGATGGAAATCTAAGGGGGAGGCCTATGTTCAGCAGTGGACGTCCTATGGCTGAAATGATGATGATGATTGTTTGACATCTAGGTTGCAAATATACCCAATAGATGGCGCTGTGTTCTGTTTCTTTTTTTGTGTTTTAATGGTTTGTGACTGATATTTTTATAATTATACTGCGTATTATGTTACAATATTATCACCACAAAAAAAATTGTACTATTTTTGTTAGAGAATTATTAAAGTCTTGGCGCCAAATTTTAATCAAAGATCTGGCTTTAGGAGTATTTAGGTCGTAGATCGTAGCCTAAGTGTTCCTAACTGATTATAGAAATGTAAATAATAAGTCGAGTCAGAACGTTGAAATACGAATGATTTATTATATTTTTTTTTTTTTTTTTTTTAAATGACCTATGCTGTTGGCCTCAGATGGCCTCTACAGCTTTACCGGGCAGTGGTGAGCGCAGGAGGCGCTCGACCCAAAGTTTAAGGGCGACTAGCACAAGGGCACCTAGACGGTACGAACCTCGGCTTGGGCCGTCGCCAGAATACGTGGGGTCAGACTTGCCCTGGCACCCCAGAAGGGGAGTGTCCTAGGGCCCTATCAATGGTTTGATCTGTTTGATTATTTGGAGAGAAACTAACCGATCTGAAGGATCTGAGAGATCTTCGACCTCGCCGGCGAGGTCGGTGTTGTGATTGTGTGAGTTGGTGGATCTGGTATCCGGCACCAGTACCGAAAACGGAGCGATGATTTATTATAACAAAATACGCAATATATATACAAATTGATAGACCCGCGCATGCGCGCTATAATCGCTGATCACGTGATGTTTCGCGCATGCGCAGTGCGCGTGTGTGTACGTGGCGTCGGCGCTGATATAAATATCTTGCACACACTCGCGGCTTTCATTTCGCTCATCGCGGCCGCGGCGTGTGCGTGTGTCGGCGGCGTCGTCGTGCAGTGCTTGAATAATGAAGATTGAAGACGAAGATGTGCGGCGTGTGAAATCATGGTTGTGTCTGCTGTTTCTTACGAATTCAACAAGTGCGTTCAAATGTAATACGCCTTTTTCAAGGCGGCTTGCTTCACGTGTTTCTTGATGAATGACGAGATGTGCAAACGATGTAAATAAATGTGTGTGCTTCTTATTTATTGCTTTCCCCGGTACATCCTGGTAACTTGTTATGGTAATGGTGAAGAGGTGATGGTGCTTGGTAATCGGTAGCGGTATGAGTAGCTGCGTCCCGGTAATGTGGACACAGTGAGGTAATGCGGAGGTAGGTAAAGTAGGTACATATATCCATGTACGCTACATGACTCCCCCTCAAGCGAAGCGTACCGGTAGCTTGATGGCGCGACCCGTTCGTGTTGTTAGCGCAGGCTTAAGTGCAGGTTCGATTCTTGTATTGTTGATTGGAGTGACTGCACTAGTACTTGCGGGCGCGTCGGGGTTGACTGTGTAAGCAGGCTTCAAGCGATCGATTGATATAGTGGGCGATCTGTTGTTAGTAACTTGCAGTGTGAAAGTTTTATCGGTGCGCTTGATGACTTTGAAGGGACCTTCATATGCTGGTTGTAGTGGCTTTTTCACAGCGTCTGTGCGTATGAAGACGTATTCGCACGTAAGTAGGTCCTTGTGCACGAATATTGGTCGCTTGTTGCTATGCGACGTATTCGGCTGTTCGGGCTTGACGGCGGCGATTGCGCTTCTAAGTCGGCTCACATAATCGCCGTCTACGTCGGTCGTTGACCTTTCTGTGAAGAAGTCACTGGGTAGGCGGATGTTATAGCCGTAAGTGAGTTCGGCAGCGCTCACGCCTGTGTCGCTGCGGGCGGCGGCGCGTAGACCCATGAGCACGGTAGGTAGTTCGTCGATCCAGGTCGAGCCTCCGCAGAGTCGAGTCTTGAGCGCGGTTTTAAGAGTGCGGTGCCAGCGTTCGACCATACCGTTCGCTTGGGGGTGGTAAGGCGTGGTACGGTTGCGCTTAATCCCCATAGCGTTAAGTAGCTTTTCGAACAGCTGGCTCTCGAACTGGCGTCCTTGGTCGCTCGTTAGGTGTGTAGGGCAACCAAAACGAGTGATCCAGTGCTCGTACACGATTTTGGCGACTGTTTCTGCTGATATGTCTTCGGTGGGCACTGCTTCGGGCCATCTAGTCACACGGTCGATGATTGTAACTAGGTACCGGTGACCTTGCGGCGATGTAGGTAGAGGTCCGACGATGTCGACATGTATGTGTTGGAAACGGTCCGTTGGCGGGAACTTTGAAGTTTCGCTCCATGTATGTCGAGTTGTTTTACATTGTTGGCAGTTGATACATTGTTTCGCCCAAGTGGCGACATCTGTGTTTATTGAAGGCCAGAAGAATTTTTGAGTCATCTGTTTTCGTGTAGTGCGAATGCCGGGATGACTTATATTGTGCACGGCGTCGAATGCGATGCGTCGAAATTCCTCTGGTAGGTACGGTCTGATAGAAGTAGTAGAAGTCTCGCAGTAAATGGGAAGCGGTGATCCGAGTAAAGTAATTGGTTTTAGCGCCAAATTACTTTGTTGCAGGAGATGTGTTATCGTGCTGTCTCGCTCTTGCGCGTCGGCGATCTTCTTATAATCGAGTGTCGAAGGGCAGGTGATACTTTCGATGCGACTGAGTGCGTCGGCAACTACGTTATCTTTGCCGCTGACGTGTCGTATGTCGGTGGTAAATTCGCTTATGAAGATAAGTTGTCGTGCACGGCGTGGAGTCTCGGACGGTGACGGCGGCTTCTGCAGTAGGTATGTAAGCGGCTTGTGGTCGGTGAATATTATTAGATTTCTTCCCTCGAATGTCTTTCTGAAGTGCTTGACTGACATGTAGATGGACAGTAGCTCTCTGTCGAATGTACTGTACTGTCTTTGTGCGTCGCTGAATTTCTTTGAAAAATAGCCAAGTGGTTGCCATTTCCCGTCGACGTGTTGTTGAAGTACAGATCCGGCGGACTTGTCTGAGGCGTCGGTGAAGATAGCGATAGGTGCGGTGTGGGATGGGTGTGCGAGCAAAGTTGCGTTTACGATTGCATTTTTGCACGCATCGAATGCACGTGTCGCTTCGTCGGTCCAGTCTATTATAGTCTTGTCTCGCTTCTTCACGCAGTGTAGGTAGGCGTTAAGCGGTGCTTGTATTGTAGCGGCCTCGGGAATGTGATCTCGGTAGAAATTAATCATTCCGAGAAAGCGCCTTAATTCTTCTATTGTGCGGGGCTTGGAATAGTCAGTTATTGCAGTGACTTTTTCGGTAGGCGGTTTTATGCCATCCTTAGACACTGTGTAGCCTAGGAACTTGACTTCAGGCTGTCCAAGTACGCATTTGGCGGGATTGATGGTGATGCCGTTTTCTTCCAGTCGTCGGAGTACGGTGCGAAGATGTTCTTGGTGAATAGTTTCGTTCGGAGATGCTATCATGACGTCATCGACGAATGGGAAAACGAAATCGAGTCCGCGTAGTACTTCATGTATGAAGCGTTGGAATGTCTGGCCGGCGTTCTTAAGTCCGGGTACCATTCGCGGGAATTCGTATAGTCCCATCGGAGTGATGATTGCTGTCTTCTCTATGTCTTCTTCTCTCGTTCGAAGTTGTGAGTAGGCTCGGTTGAGATCTATGACGCTGAATATAGTCTTGTCGGTGAGTTGGAATGTGAAGTCCTTGACTCGCGGTATAGGATAGCGATCAGGTTTTGTGCAGGCGTTAAGTCGTCTATAGTCCCCGCACACGCGTAGACTGCCGTCCTTTTTCGGTACGATGTGGAGTGGAGATGCCCAGGGACTTTTGCTTGGTCGGCATATGCCCTGCTCGAGCATGTTCTCGAATTCCTTTTTCACGGCGTCGTAACGATGAGGTGCGATAGGACGTGCGCGGCAATGTACAGGTTGGCCGCTGGTTTCTATGTAATGTTCGACGTTCGGCTCTATTGACGGAGTTGATGTTGAAGAAAGACGAGTGATTCCGGGAAATTCAGCTAGTATGGCGTGATATTTCTGGTTGTCATCTATGGTCTTGATTGTAGGTGTGTTGCTGATGTGTACGGATGAGATCGACGTAAGGCTTGTTTTACCATCGATTAATCTTCGGTTAGGTAAATCGACGATTAAATGGTGATGTCTGAGAAAATCGGCCCCAATGATCGGCTTGCCGACTTCAGCGACGATGAAAGTCCACTTGAATGGTCGACGAAGGTTGAGGTCCAATGTGATCGTTTTCTCGCCATAGGTAGGTATGACGGTATTGTTAGCGGCGTAGAGTTGAAAATCGAGTGGCTTCGGTGTTGCGCCCTTTTTCCGCGGTAGTACGGAGATGTTGGCGCCAGTGTCGATAAGAAATCGATATTGTGAGTTTTTATCGACGACGAATAGGCGGTATGAGTTTTCTTCTACGCTGGGTTCCGCCTCTGCCAACGTATGTGCTAGTTTTCCGACTTTTCTTGTTTGTAGGAACATGGAGTAGTGCAACGGCGCGCTTGTGCGCCAAAGCGTCGGTGGTAGTAGCAGAATGGTGATGGGGTGTTACTTCTGGATCTGTTGCTATTGTAGCCGTCGCGACTAGGAGATCTTCCACGGCGGTAGTTGTTGAGATTATTATTCGTAATTTGCTGTTGAGTTTTGATGGCGGCAACTTCTAAGGTGAGGTTGCGGATTTCTTCTATCAGGAACTGTGTGTCGGTTTTTTGTTGTGGCGGTGGTGATGGGATGATGTTAGTGACAGCGGCGATTTGAGGGCTGTGCATTTCCATCATCTTGTCGGCGAGAAGTGCGAGTTCGTCAAGGGCTGTCTGCGTCTTGAAGGTCTCGCTCACAGCGAGGACGGAGCGAACGTGTGCTGGTAAATGATTGGTCCACATAAGTCGGAGAGTGTTGTCAGGAACCTTGTCTCTCGCCAGGCTTCTCATTTTGCGGAGTAGCTGTGACGGCTTTTGGTCGCCGAGCTCCATTTCTGAGAGTAGCTTCTGGAACTGTTGGTTGTCGGACTCTTCGTAGACAGCGATTAGCCTCTTTTTTAGTGTATCGTAGAGCTTGTCGTCTTGTGGCGGATTGTAGAGGAGATCGCTGATCTGTTCCACGTCGGATTTGTCAAGCTGCGCGATGACCATTTGAGCTAATTGAGCCTGGGTGCGGTGTCCTTCGGCTGTGGCGGCTTCAAATGCGATGAACCATAGGCGAGACTTGTCTCTCCAGAATGGCGGGATACGCATGGCGAGAGCGATGGCGGAAACTTCGCGGGCAGTGACGGTGGCTGTCGATGTGGCGGAGGTGGAAGCTGCTGCAGCTGTTGTAGTTGGAACGACTGGTGCGTTTTCCGTATTCATTGTGCTGAGTGTTGGTGAAGTCGTCGCAGGATTCGTTCTTCGTCGTGGGTCACCACTTTAGGAGTATTTAGGTCGTAGATCGTAGCCTAAGTGTTCCTAACTGATTATAGAAATGTAAATAATAAGTCGAGTCAGAAGGTTGAAATACGAATGATTTATTATAACAAAATACGCAATATATATACAAATTGATAGACCCGCGCATGCGCGCTATAATCGCTGATCACGTGATGTTTCGCGCATGCGCAGTGCGCGTGTGTGTACGTGGCGTCGGCGCTGATATAAATATCTTGCACACACTCGCGGCTTTCATTCCGGTCTTGGCCCCCGCGCCGCTCGGACGTCCCTACCTGCGCCCGCTGGCCGACCGAGCCGCGAGCGTTTCCAGGAATCGGCCACCTGCGCTACCCACGTGCGCTTTCTCGGAAGCGGCCACCTGCGCTGCCCACGTGCACTGCGCCTTATCGCCATTCAAGGAACCAAACCGCTTTTTTCAAAGCGAACGCTTTCTTTTATAAAGCAACCCTTTGTTTCTTTTAGAACAAAACCCACCTTCAGTGGTCAATCGGTGGATACCTAACGGTGCCAACGAAGCCGATTGGGCGTGGACCCGGAGCGCCCGCGGTTTCTCCTTCAGAGAAAACGCGAAAATCCGGCAGGGCTTGGGTCCACTCTCGGGAGGAACATTTCCTCTCGACAACCCCAAGTACGTAGGCACACACCCGGCTACCAGTTTTTGCTAAGACTGCCGAGTAGCCGGAACTAGCTCCCAACTTTGGCTAAGGTTGACGAGTTAGACACTCACTAGGATACACCTAGGCACACACCTCCCTGTCTATACCCGGCAAGGAGATCAACCCTATTTAACCTCGCTGGGGACCTCCTCCCCCAGCGCCCGTAGGCCCTTAAAGTTTATTACTCTGAAGCCATGGACTTACGTTCATGGCTTCAAAAACATCACGGGACGATATTAGCGGAGTACAACTCCGCTAATATCGTACCCCTCATGTCCTCCCGTATTGCTGCGCCTTCAAGCAAAGCAAAGTCGGCCGCCGATCGGCTAACTCCGCGGTTTTCCCCCGCTAGCCCCGAACACGTCCCTCTCCGTAACCGCGTTCCATCCCGCGACTGTTTCCGCAACCGCTCTCCTCCCCGCGGCCGCTCCCTCTCTCGCGATCGCTCCCCCTCCCGTGCCCGCTCCCCCACCCGCGACCGCTCGCCCTCTCGCGACCGCTCACTTTCGCGAAACCGCTCGCCCTCTTCCGACCACTCCCGCGCCACTGCGGCGCGCCCTGCCCCCATTATCCACTTTGCGGACTCTCCGCTCTCCCCTGACTCGGAAATGGATTGTGATCCATTTCCATCCCAAATCCCCCCGTCTCTTGAGGGCTTCATTGAAGTCACCAAGAAGGGCAAAAAGCGCGCAGCCGCCACCGCCTCTCCCCCTCCTCCGGCGAAAGCCATATGCCCGGCCTCAGGCACTCTGCCATCCTCTTCTTCGTCCACTCCGGACGCTAAGTCTCCCGCACCGCCTCAATCCCGACCAGCCAAGCTCCCTCCTCCCTTCCTTGTCCACGACAAGGTAAGGTGGGAAGAAGTCAGGCACATTTTCACCGACCAAGAGGTCGAAATCGTTTCGGCTAGGTCCACTCAACTGGGCATCAAAGTCCAGGTGAGAACGTCCGATGCCCACCGCCAAATCACCCATATTCTCCGAGAGCAGCACATAGGCTACCACACCTATGCGCTGGAAGAGGAAAAACACCTCCGTGTAGTTATCCGGGGTGTTCCGAAAGAGCTCGCCAGTAACTTAATCACTGACGATCTTAAAGAACAGGGCTATCCCATCAAAGAAGTCCACCGCCTCTATAGCGGAAGGGATAAAACCCCTTTTGACCTTATCTTGGTGGTCCTCGACAAGACCCCAGAGGGGAAGGCCATCTTCAACCTGAAGATGGTCTGCAACCTCTCGGGGCTCTCTGTTGAGACTCCCCACCGAAACGGTACCCCCGCCCAGTGCCACAGATGTCAATACTACGGGCACTCCGCCCGTTTCTGCTTCGCCCGCGCTAGGTGCGTTAAGTGCCTAGGCGATCATAGCACGAAAGAGTGCTCCCGCACTCGGGATAGCCCTGACCCGCCTTCCTGTGTTCTATGTGGGAACCAGGGACACACTGCGAACTATCGCGGCTGTCCCAAGGCCCCTAGAACCAGAGGGCCACAGAGACAAACTCAGTCTCGCCGCCCTATTCCTCCCCTCATTCCGCGCAATCAAGGGATCAGCCCTAAGCTGACCTCAGCGCCCTCGAACCCGGCACCACAATTCGTGCCCGCACCCCTACCCAAAACCAACGCTTGGTTTAGTAAGGAGCGCTCAGCCCCCCTGCCAACCAAGTCTTCACCCCCTGCAACGGCTCCCGCCCGAGCAGAAATTCGCCCTCCCAAGCCCCTCTTGGCCTCCCCACAGGCCCCTCCCCGAGGTAATCCGGATATTTCCTCGCTTATGTCGCTCATTATGAGTGTCGATATCGACGCTGTTTGCGAACTCAGCCGCAAACTGTCGATGGCCCCAAACGACCCCGTCCACATAGTTCAGGTCATGGCTGAACACAGGGACTTGATCCGCACGATCAAGTCCACCTTCGCCCCCCTCTCTTAAGTACTTCCATTATGGATAGTACACCTAAGAGAGTTAAACCCCACTCCCTTTCGTTGGCATTTTACAACGCCAACGGGTTAGGCTCCGGATCGGATAAGGACCAACGGGCTCTTATCCGAGAATTCCTCGCGTTCCACCAAGTAGACATACTTCTTGTGAGCGAGACCTTTCTAAAACCAAGCAAGAGGGATCCTAAGATCGCAAACTACTTGCTGGTTCGTAATGATAGAACTGACGCTGTAAAAGGCGGCACTCTTATCTATTACAAAAGGTCTCTTCACTGTATTCCTATAACCACTCCTCTTCTTACCGATCTCGAAGCGTCTTGTTGCCGTATCGCGATGTCCGGCCATCAGCCCATTACTATTGCCTCTTGCTACCTCTCCGGTAACAAGAAAGTTCACAGGAGTGATTTTGAGTCCCTCCTCTCCCTTGGAGGCGCTGTCATTTTGGCCGGTGACTTCAATTGCAAACAAACCCTCTGGGGCTGCAATAGATCAAACGTGAACGGTCACGATTTGTACTCTCTTTCGGAGGACCTCAACTTTGAGGTCATTGCTCCCAGCTCCCCAACTCGCTACCCTCCAAACCCCGCCCATAACCCCGAAGTGCTCGATATAGCGCTCCTAAAGAACGTAACACTCCAGTTACGCTCCTTGGAAGTACTACACGAGCTCGACTCTGACCACCGACCCGTCTTGATGAGACTAGGCCCTGACCCTTCCGACAGACTGACTCGAACCAAAACGGTAGTGAATTGGAAGCATTTAGGAGAAACCCTAAAGGCCATCCATTCACCCGCTCTGGACCGAATCCCTGACGACATAGTTACCCCCGACGATGTCTCCCGCTCGATCGATGCTCTCACTAGTCACCTCCACACCGCCATCGGTGACTCCTCCAGGCAGGTACCAGCCGAGGATGACCGACGCTGGGCCCTGCCTGAGGATGCGAGGGAACTACTGAGAGCAAAGAACGCAGCCATTAGAGCATACGACTACAGTCCCACTGAAGTGAACAGAGTCAATCTACGGTACTACGAACGAGCAGTTCGTACCCGTATGAGTGAACTCCGCAATCAGAGGTGGGAAGATTTACTTTCGGGGCTCGAGCCCACTCACCAGGCTTACTGGCGGTTGGCGCGAGCCCTGAAAAATGACACTGTAGTCGCAATGCCTCCCTTGACCCGACCCAATCTCCCTCCGGCGTTCGATGACGATGAAAAGGCCGAATGTCTGGCCGATAGCCTCGAGGCGCAATGCAGCCCCAGTCTCGATCAAGTTGACCCTGTTCACCTCGCTGCGGTGAACAGCGCAGTCGAACTTAAATCCTCCCTACCCCCCTCCGACCCCATTGAGCCTATAAAGGCTTGCGAGGTTGAGTCGATAATCAAGGATCTCCACGCCAGGAAAGCTCCTGGTGCGGATGGTATCACTAATAAAGTGATCAAGCACTTTTCAACCCCCTTAGTCTACCTCTTAGTCAGCATCTTCAATGCTGCTATGAGCCATTGTATTTTCCCCGACGCTTGGAAGACTGCCGACGTCATCGGCATTCACAAGCCAGGCAAAAAGGCATCAGAGCCTTCTAGCTACCGCCCTATTAGTCTCCTCGGCTCGCTGGGGAAGATCTATGAACGCCTCCTCGTGAAGCGTCTCTGGTCAGTCACTAGGTCCCTTAACCTCCTTCCTAACGAGCAGTTTGGCTTTCGAGCCAAACACTCATGTGTTCAACAAGTACACCGCATCACGGAGTACATCTTAGAAGGTTTTAACATGAAACCGACCCACTTCCGCGCTCACCCTCAAGGGACTATAGCGGTATTTTTGGACGTGGCGAAAGCATTCGATAAGGTGTGGCACAACGGCCTGATATACAAATTATATCAGTTCGGTGTGCCGGACCGTCTTGTACTCATCATACAAGATTTTCTCAGGGCTCGAAACTTTCGCTATCGCGTCGAGGGAGACCGCTCTTCTCCCCACCCCATTGGAGCTGGAGTCCCTCAGGGCTCTGCGCTCTCTCCTCTTCTCTACTCGCTATATACCAGCGACATCCCTCGATCTCCACTTGTAGAGATAGCTCTCTTCGCTGACGATACCGCTCTCTATACCAGAGGGTGGAACAGCGCCCACTTGATCGGCCGACTTCAAAAAGCCCTTCGCTCTTATGGCGATTGGTTTAAGAAGTGGGCCATCACGGTTAACCCGGATAAAAGTACAGCAATGTACTTTCATCCCACTAAACCTAACCCGAAGAAGCTATCTCTTAAGCTTCACAACCAGCCTGTCCCCTGGGCCTCCCATGCAAAGTATCTTGGCGTGACCCTTGATCGTCGACTCACCTTCGCGAAACACGTCCAGATCGTCCGAAACCGAGCGGCTTACTTCTTAGGCCGTCTCACCCCCCTCCTATGCCAGCGCAGTAAGATGTCCCTTAGAAATAAGGTGACACTTTACAAAACTTGCATACGCCCCGTCATGACTTACGCCTCAGTTGCGTTCGCTCACACGTCCCTCGTCATCTTGAACCAGCTTCAAGTCATCCAAAACCGTTTCATTCGCAAGGCAGTCGGCGCTAGCTGGTACCAGCGAAACGCCGACTTGCACTGCGACCTGGAACTTCCCTCCATCCTTCAATTTATGAAGGATTGCTCCCGCCGCTACTTTGACGCGGCTCCCCACCACCCCAACCCCCTCGTAGTCCAAGCCTCGAACTACTCGATAGTTCAAGCTGGAACTCTTCCCCTCCGTAGACGCCCTCGCAACGTCCTGGACGACCCGGACGACTCTATCGCCGCCGTCACATCGGCGGCGCTAGGTTCGCCCAATCCTACCAATATACGCAACAGACGCTCCGTTTTCGGTACTGGTGTCGGATACCAGATCCACCAACTCACACAATCACAACACCGACCTCGCCGGCGAGGTCGAAGATCTCTCAGATCCTTCAGATCGGTTAGTTTCTCTCCAAATAATCAAACAGATCAAACCATTGATAGGGCCCTAGGACACTCCCCTTCTGGGGTGCCAGGGCAAGTCTGACCCCACGTATTCTGGCGACGGCCCAAGCCGAGGTTCGTACCGTCTAGGTGCCCTTGTGCTAGTCGCCCTTAAACTTTGGGTCGAGCGCCTCCCGCGCTCACCACTGCCCGGTAAAGCTGTAGAGGCCATCTGAGGCCAACAGCATAGGTCATTTAAAAAAAAAAAAAAAAAAAAAAAAAAAAAAAAAAAAAAAAAAAATCGCGGCTTTCATTTCGCTCATCGCGGCCGCGGCGTGTGCGTGTGTCGGCGGCGTCGTCGTGCAGTGCTTGAATAATGAAGATTGAAGACGAAGATGTGCGGCGTGTGAAATCATGGTTGTGTCTGCTGTTTCTTACGAATTCAACAAGTGCGTTCAAATGTAATACGCCTTTTTCAAGGCGGCTTGCTTCACGTGTTTCTTGATGAATGACGAGATGTGCAAACGATGTAAATAAATGTGTGTGCTTCTTATTTATTGCTTTCCCCGGTACATCCTGGTAACTTGTTATGGTAATGGTGAAGAGGTGATGGTGCTTGGTAATCGGTAGCGGTATGAGTAGCTGCGTCCCGGTAATGTGGACACAGTGAGGTAATGCGGAGGTAGGTAAAGTAGGTACATATATCCATGTACGCTACATGGCCATCAAATTCTATCGAGTCGCCATCTCTGGTTTGAATGTACAAAGCTTTGGTATCTCATTCGTTCTCGAGACCTCCTCTGAGCGTAAACAAAGCTCCCTCTCGAACCATCGAGACCCACTATTTCGAACAATCGATCAATCGATTCTTCTCGAAGCATGCGAACTAGAACGTTCGGGAAGTTCAAGGTTCAGGTATAAATACTGGCGCCGAGTGTCACCGCAGTTCAGTTCCTTTTTAAACGAGTGAATTAATACTATCTCCCGGAAAGTGAAAGTCTCAGCAAAATCTCCACGCATTTTGTACAATATGAATTTTTCAATTGAGTACTCCAGTTTTATTTTAAATTTAGGTAATTTGATTTTACCGAAAGGGTTTTATTTCCTCAGTTGCGATTAGAGAAATAAAATATGGCGGTACGAAGTTCGCCGGGTCAGCTAGTACTGTTATAAGAATTCATTGGCAAACCCGCAACACGTGCAGCATGTAAAATTATTAGAAAAAGGTGGATGATGCAAAAATCGTGTCGGATGACACTAGAGTGTAGGGAGAGGAGTAGATTCAATTATTATCGATAGAACACATTATTATAACGTTAAAATAATATTATTATTTCCATAGTCGTGCCTTTTACCCTTGCCCTTTTTTAAAATGTACGCCATTAAGAACGTGAAATTCAAAAGCATTTGATATTAGTTAAGTCCCTTAAAAATGATTATATATTTTGTTTGGTTAGTCATAAAGACCAGCAGCAGGTAGCGAGATTTTATTCTTGTTAGACACGAATTTGCAGTATTCTAGTATTATAATCATCTCAGGCATTCAAAGTCCATTGTTAGACATAGGCCTTCCCCTTAAGGAGGGTTTTGCAAATACTCGCCACGCTTGGCAGGCGGGTTAGCGAGCGCAGTTCGATGGTTATACGCAGAGGACTCTGCTGCTCGTCCTCTGGATCTGCTAAGTATTATAATACATTATATCAATTTAATCGACCGAGCGAAGCGAGGTCTTAGAGTCGACAAGTGGGAAAAACCTGCGCTTGTACCAGCTTAAGGGTTGACCTCTGGTATGTAAATTTGATCGACGATAAATTGAAAACTGTTGATCTGATCTTGATGAAACTTTGCAGACATGTAGTTTAAAGTGATAAAATTTTTTACTTTAGATAATGAGCAAAATCGGCCGAGGGGTTCCGTATATATAAGAGTCACAAGGTATTTATGAAAGGTCTGACGATAATATCGAAACCGATGATCCGATTTTTTTTTTCAAATTTAGACACATAGTTTAGGACTTGCATAAAAATATTAGCCAAAGTTTGTATGTATGTATGTGTGTATGTGGTTATGTGGGTATGTGTGTATGTATGTTTGTCTTGCGATTACTCGAAAGCCGATGATCCGATCTTGATGAAACTTTGCAGATAGGTAGTACAGGATAAAAGAATTTTCAAGTTCGAAGATGAGCTAAATCGGTCAAGGGGTCCTAGAGTTGTAGCTATTATAAGATCTCAATATTTTTCGATTATAACTTGAAAATTATCAATTCGATTTTTATGAAATTAAATATGTACGTAGGATAGGCTTATATTGTTTATAATATCCAGTTTCAGATTGATCAGTTAAGGTGTTGTCAAGTTATAAAAGATACCCCGATTCTCAAGGGATAAAATTCCATCTCCTCTCAAAACAACTAGATGGCGCGCTGATGTCGTTAAGTCGCACTATCGTAATGTTGAATAGATTATTATAACTAATATAAGTGAAGAGTTTAGAACAACATTTGCTTAGGGATGTGACTAAACAGTAAAAAAAATGATTTTTGTAGTGGAAGGCCTCTTTAGCAGGGTGCCGCCTGGGGAAGTACCACACCTTTGCCAGTTATTCATCCGCCAAGCAGTAATGTGCAAACATTACTGTGTTCCGGAATGAAGGGCAATGTTACCAGCACAATTACTGGGCATGATGAGATTCAACAACTAATATCTCAGGGTGACAGGCGCAGTGCAGTGCCGCACAGAGCTTTGAATTTTGAAACACTGGGTGGCACTGTGTCTGATATGGGCAATCGTGATGCTTACCATCATTTGCTCGTCTTGTCATTCATTATCATAAAAAATAAGATTAATTAATAATCGATTTTTATTTGTTCCTACAAAATCGATTAATGAAAAAAATCGATTTTTAATGGAATAATAATCGACTTTTCTAAAAATATTTATTAAAAAAAAATCCTAACGAAAGAAATCAGCTTTTTTTCAATAATAATCATACCTAGCTAATGTACGAACTTTGCCCAAGCAAAGCTTAAAAATGAAAAATTTCATCCACGGGTGGGATTCGATCCACGCACCCTCCACACTATTCCGCTTAGTGGGCACTCGGGCACTCTACCCTGTGCTTGAGCTACCGTGGAGAGCCACGACGAACGCGTGGAGCGTGGAGAGCGTCAATCAATAAATACCCTCTTAGAACTATTTTTTGTTTTTTTTTTCTTATGTTAATGAGTAAGAAGACGAGCAAATCAGGTGCCTGATGGTAAGCATCATGATGGCCCATATCAAACACAGTGCCACAAAGTGTTTTAAAATTCAAAATTCTGCGCGGCACTGCACTGCGCCTTTCACCCTGATATATTAGTTGTTGTAACTTAACTCGTCATGCCCAGTAATTGCGCTGGTAACATTGCCCTTGAGACCGGAACACAGTAATATTTGCATATTACTGCTTGCTCGACTGCCAATCAAGAGGTCCCGGATTCGATCCCCAGGTCAGGCAATGTGTTAAATATTGGATTTTTCCATGGGAATTATCTCAATAACTGCCTGGAGTCTGGAACTGTGCCCGGTAGATGGCAATAGGCTTGCCCCCTATTACATGGGACATACATACATTCACACATTCACGCCTTTTTCCCGAAGGGGTAGGCAGAGGTGTACCCTGGACTCAGTCCCATAGTAGTACACCCACATTTCGCCAGTATGTTATTGGTCCCATGTAATAGGGGGCGAGCCTATTGCCATCTACCGGGCACAGTTCCAGACTCCAATCAGTTATTGAGATAATTCCTAATGGAAAAATCCAATATTTAACACTTTGCCTGACCCGGGGATCGAACCCGGGACCTCTTGATTGGCAGTCGAGCATGCGCCCACTACGCCACCGAGGCAGTCAATCGAAAACAGATTACACAATAAAAAATCGATTAATAAATAATCGATTTATTAACGTAATAATCGTTCAAATAAATTCGATTTTTTAGGAATAATAATCGATATTTTTTTTAATAATCGATTATTTTTTCACATCCCTAATCAGAATTTCAGAGCTAATCTTAAAAACTAATTATCTCATACCTCAATTATACCTAAAGACCTTAGACTTTACCCTTCTAGACCTTAAGAGGTCTAGAAGTTACAGGAAATTGGGGTTTGCGAGGTCTCAGTTCGAGGCGAACTACTAGTATTAAGTGCATATGAATGAACTGATAGACAAGCGATAACTCAATCATCACTCTACTAGATTTTATCTTGCTCTGGCACCTTTGTTCATAACACGTCGAACAACACTATCGCTGGCTTTAAACGTCAATGTCACACTGTCACATGTTTAAAAAATTTCAAATTCAGTATGTAATTCCGACATAACCTCGGAGCGACAAAAAATTGAAAACATATAAGTAGCATAAATTCAATTGTGGCTTGAGAAAGTGCATAAGAACACAACAACTTTGCCAATGACACGTAGGGAGCTAGAACATCAAACGAAGGAATTTAACCCATAAGTGCTACTGAATTTTGAACACAAGTAGTGATTAACTCAGTGACAAAACCAGACAAAACACTTGAAGACACTGATCACCGGAAATTTTCTAATTCTGTGTTTCTGAGTTTAAAAAATGTATTGATAGTGATTTTAATTAGTGAATAAGTTATCTTGGCTAGTATATGTATAGTGAGATAAAAATTCAGTATTAATATTCAGTATAATATAATATATTTTAAAAATAGGTTATGTGCCGCGGTGTCGCTTACAAAAGTTTATAAAAAATGTCTTATTCCAGTAATAATTCATTTATAAATTACGAATCTGTGCGGGGAAATACAGACCGAAGCTCTGGATTGCGGGAAACTTTTGAAAATGGTAAGTTTAATTTATGGACATTGCCAACAATGTTATGTAAAGTTCATAATAAAAACTAGTTTTTCATGGTCATGTGCTTAGTAAAAGTAACTTGTAATAATCCTTATCAATTCATTTCATCGTGACTTTACCCGACCACATGATTTTATGGTTCTAAAGATTGTTATCTTGTGATCAACAATGTAGTAGGGATGTAGTACCTACGTTGGCTATAACTATTTATGAGAATGGCTGATTGCACCCGCGGTGTGTCCCGCTGAGAACTACCATGTTATAGTATTATATTCCAAGATATAAGCTATATATACAAACTAATTCTATTCTGGAGATTTTTAATGTAAATACAACTGTACTAAATTTAAGGATTAACACGGGATATTTACCATGATTGGACATTTTTCGAGTTTACCGATATTTTGACGCAGTTGCATGCACTATGATCATGGAAGAACTGAGTTGAAATATCGGGAAACTCACAAAATGTCGAATCATGGTAAATATCCTGTAATAATTGATCCTTATGCTTGCTGCCATGATAGTTTTAACATAACATACATTCACGCCTTTTTCCCTAAGGGGTAGGCAGAGGTGTACCCAGGACTCAGTCCCATAGTAGATACACCCACATTTCGCCAGTATGTTATTGGTCCCATGTAATAGGGGGCGAGCCTATTGCCATCTACCGGGCACAGTTACAGACTCCAGGCAGTTATTGAGATAATTCCTAATGGAAAAATCCAATATTTAATACTTGCCTGACCTGGTGATCGAACCCGGGACCTCTTGATTGGCAGTCGAGCATGCGCCCTCTACGCCACCGAGGCAGTCATTAATTATTCCAGAGTTTTAAATCGTTTTAAGGGCCATATTGACCTTACATTATAATTTGGTTATATATAGCTTACAACTGGACTGGATTGAAATCTATGGGGGACAGGCGTCCCCCATAGATTTCAATCCAGTCCAGTCCAGTCCAACATAGGCATGTTCAGCAGTGGACGTCCTATGGCTGAGATGATGATGATGATGATGATGAAGATGATATATAGTGTGTGTTACCTGTTATGACATATGGATCTGAAACATGGTCTCTGACTGTGGGCTTTATCATCAGGCTCGAAATAGCTCAACAAGCTATGGAGAGGGCTATGCTCGGGATTTCTCTACGAGATCGAGTCAGAAATGAGGAGATCCATAAACAAACAAAAGTTACCTACATAGCCCATCGGATTAGCAAGTTAAAGTGGCAATGGGCAGGGCACATAGTAAGTAGAAATGATGGCCCTTGGGGCTGCAAAGTTCTCGAATGGAGACCATGGACCGGCAAGCGTAGCGTAGGACGTCCACCCACAAGGTGGATAAACAATCTGATAAAGACGGCGGGAACATGCTGGCGGAGGGCTGCTTACAACCAGACTGGATAGAAATCTATGGGGCAGGCCTATCTTCAGCAGTGGACGTCCTATGGGTGATGATAAAATTGTACAGAAATAATATTTTCTTGCTTCACCAATTTTAATATTCAGCAAATGTTCTACTAAAATTATCTGTCACCATAAAAAAAAATTGGTTGTCTGTAAAGTCGGCTTACTGACGATAGTTGAACGTGACAACGCGCTCACTCAAGTAGGAGAGAGACGGATGTCGAACGCTGCCGAACGCAAAGGCCGATTGTGCTTCTTTGTCGCTCGTTCCGCGCTCTCGCTTGCACTTCAAGCCTTACATGGAACGCCTCAGAGCGAGGTAACGCCGCATGAGTCATGTTTTTTCGTGCGTGCAGCCGGCTCTATCAAATTATAGACGTTGTCACGTCAAAAACTTAGTTCTTTCATCATCATCATCATCATGTCAGTAGGTTTGCCCACGTTTCCTTGAGTCATCCCAGGCAAGACTTGTCTGTGGAGTGCTCTTAATATGAATAAAACAGAGCCTCATTTAGTTCTCAAATGATAGGTAATTAAAAATAACTATGTACTTTGTTTGGATGTGTTAAAAAAAAGGGCCCAAACCACAATGTGACTGAGAACAGCTGAGTAGGTGGATAATGTTCCAACAACATTATGTATTACTAACCAAATATTGTGACTTTTCCTACATCTATTAAAATCAGAACTATCCACTTGATCTGCTGGAATAGATTGCAGTCTCCATTGCATCTCAGGAGTCAGCATCAACTCCTGAGGAAGTAGGTATATTGAATATTATGTCTGAAACCAAGGTCATGGATTTTTAGTCTAATTACTAATTAGGTACGTATTTTTATGGGTTAAGCTATAATTTGTCATAAATATAAGTAGGTATCTACAGTCCATCAAATCTAAGAAGTACCGTTTGACAGTTGTTACTTTGCCTTGTTTGAAGAATTTCAATTGAGTGATTAAGAATTCAACATTATGTGATAAAATTCACAATTGCATGGTTTTACGTCTAAGGTAATTGAAATTGTGTGCATTACTCCTATGCAGTTAATTCGTCTCTCTCATAGCTTGAAATGTCATCAATAAGTAGCTTTAACTGTAGTTTTTAAAAACCATAAAACCAAAAGTTTTTATACACTGCAAATTTTCGGTCATATTATATGTTGGGTTGTTTTGCTTTAATACATCCATTATCGATCATTCACAAATGAAAAATGATTTCAAATAAATTATATTGACAAGAGTTCACTGTCTCGAGCCAAATTAGTTCACTAAAGACATATTAAGAGTATGTTACTCTCCAGTGAGTTGGCTGGTGCAGTAGGAACAAGTCTTGTGTAATGTAAGATGTGGTCTTATTTACTATGTAAGTACCTACTACATATATTTTTGGATTTATATCTATAGTTTATCAAATCTAAGAAGTATACTGTAATATGACACTTAATTGTGCCTTGTTTGAGGATATGATTAACGATTTTACATCTTGTTATCTGATGATGGAGCAGGAAAAGTGGAGGAAGTTTTTTTAAATTTTATTTACACTTGTATACTATTGTATGGATATTAAATGCGTTTGGTTTGTGTGTGTGTGTGTGTGTGTGTGTGTGTGTGTGTGTGTGTGTGTGTGTGTGTGTGTGTGTGTGTGTGCTTGATACCTCTTCCAGGCAAAATTAATGATCAACATTTCCTGGGTAAAAAATATAGGTACTATCTACTAGATACCTATATTTTTATTTATAGTTAATATGCTGAGTTATTGCGTGGATACGTAGGTATATAGGTAGAGTAGCTAATCAGCCATTACATATTGTATTCAGTAGCATTCCGAATTTCATAAAGTGTGGTTTTGTTTTCCGTACCTAGGTCAAGATAAGAGACGGAAATATGCCAGGTTAGTGCTAGACAATTTAATTTACCTATTTATTATATTATTTTAATTGTGAGGTTTCCTTACTGATTTTAAATTAGGTAGGTTCTTTGGGAACGTATTTTTTTGGGTCGTCTTGAGATATTAGTTTGATTAACTAGCAACTGAATCACTTGGACTGCTTCTAAAGGTAATTAAAAAAGTACAACTAGGTATCGTGAGTAGTTGTAGGACTTTTATTCTCAGCTGACAGCTTGTTGCGTTGTTAGGAGTAACTTCTTAAATCCAGCCGATCAGAGATGAGTCCGAATGGAAGCGGTTTTATTTTTTTACACGGAACCCTAAACCTTTTTACTAAAATAAAAGGAGCCTTCTAAGACCTGAACATCAACTACCTGCAAGTGAACGTCCCATTAAAATCGGTCACGCCGTTTCGGAGATGACGGAGCGGCAACAAACAGACAGAGAAAAACTTTTAAATTGTATATTTGTTATTAGTATATTTAATTTCATATGCATTTAGTAAAAACCTGTAATTTTAGTATTTTAAGCATATACTTCAATTTTATTTATTTACATAGAAATATAGAGACAAGATTTTATTATCACGACTGACGACTTTGCCCAATACTCTGTGAGTCGCTCCGGTTCGGTTGGAAGGGCACATTACCCACAGAAATTACTCACTGAACTTAACTACTTTAGTTAAGTTCAGTAAGATATGGTTAAACTTAAAAGGATTATGGGTATGAATGTTCGCGGCATCGTAGGGAGGGAGCGCCCTACAAAGACTTGGATCAACTGCGTGAAAGGTAATTAAGTAAGCAGAGATCATGGATCATAGAAAACAATTGCAGAATAAAACGAGACTAATAATGACGAACAGTGCGTAGGATTTTTCATCCTTCGCATCGTCCAATTGTTATTCAATTTTTCCCAAAATATGGTCACGTTGGCCATGGTATTGACATGATTGTCGAAATGACTATAATTTATGTACCTATGAGTTAATTTGTACCACCGGTTAGATACCACAATTTTCTGATCATAACAAGAATAATCTGGCCATCCTCAGCGAGAAGTTCAGCTTCAAATCATGTTGAGTACGTATTTACCAACTTACAGTAGCCAGTACTAGCGCGAATTGATATAAATTCTCAATGATCGGACAATTTAGACGCTATAAATTTTAACTGGAGTACTTTGACCAATTGATTGAAAACGGACAACGATGTCAAAGTTTTTTTAGCAAACTCGTTGTTAATTGACTTAAAAAGGAAGGACATAAGTTCTTTGAAGAATTAGCATATCATCGGCGAGATCTCATAAAAACCAATATCATTCGTCCATAGGAAAAAACCCTTTCTTTATCTCGCCAGAACACCTACAAGTTTCTTTTGCGTTCTGCTCGTAGAGGTGCTTACGAGTATCTTTGCAATCGCACGGTAGATTCATTTTAACATTAGCTTCTATGACTCACGAAATAAGTGCATTTAAGTCCGAGTTTCCGAGTTTTAACAGCATGGTTTCCTACACTCTTATTCAAGTAGAGATCAGATGATGAAATCTCAGGGAAATACAGACAACATCATTTTGGAAGTCTGTTTAACTGTACTGTAACCGTATTTATTGTAGTACCATAAAATACAGTTGGAGATTTGCAATATCTAAACATTTTTGCAAACCAGCAAAAAACCTAGTGTCGTCAGAGAGTACTGTTAGAGTTAGTAGTGACGGTTTTTGTCAATTTAGGTTACCTACTCACCGAATATAGCCAGCAGTACCCGGCTAATTAGGTTTAAATACGTAGATGACAAAATCAACAAAATGCTTATTTTGCAAATTGCGCCAATAAGAAAACATGATCTGCATTCTGCCTTACTAAGCATAATAATTAGATCTACAAAACATACCTTTCGCCTAAAAAAAATAAAGAGTCAGCAAGTTGGCTTGCAGTCGAATTTTGAAAGTATAGTAGTTATAGTACATAAATTAATCATTAGAATGTCTGATAAAGCTGACTGATTTGTCACCGTTAATTTGTGAAAATTTTGCATCTAAAGACCATGAGCCATTTCAAAATACAAATACAAGTAGCTGGGGCGCTCGTCTTAAAGGTAAAATTTCTATGGGCTAGACAGAGAGAACAGATCTCTATCTGTGTCTATCGCATATCTCTAGATACGCGAAAGAAAGGTAGGCAACTTGGTTAGTAATTTAGTATAACGATAACTAGTTTGGAGCTATGCGACCTGAATTGCACTTTATTGCGTCGGAGCTAGAGTCGCGATTTATCAAAATGATTTTGAGGAATGTCTCTTCTATCCCGTTAGTGTATTCTGTGGTAGTACCTAAAACCTGAGGGATGTATCTACACGCCAAACAACTCGCAAAGAAAGATTTGAGAAATTTACAAAATATTGACTTCCTATTCCTGTACAAAATGGAGTAGCGGTGAATTTGTTTAGGAAGTCGAAATTCTCTTTTGCGAATACGCAATTATTTATTTTGCAAGTTCTTTAGGTTGACGGGTAGTTGTAGTAGCAAACACTACTTCTGAGCATGACGGGGGTTTGGGTACTTTCGGAGAAGTGTTATTGGATTTTCATTAGGATTTTTTTATTTACAGCATTGAGTCTAGATTTTTTTATGCATTTACCGAATGCAGCACAAGCAGACGGTGTGCCTGATGGCTCGCGGTTATGTTTTTTTAGTAGCGACGCGCGTTCCAATTTATTTGCTTTATTTATTATAATTAATGACGATACTCGTACTAAACATGAAGACCTTATTAGATCTATCAAATAAAATGAATAATGGCACTGGGTCTTGCGTGCCTCTGCCTTATAATTTTTCTGGCCTAATGTCATGAAACAGACAATTTCTCTGCCTACTTGACTGATGATACCACAAAATCTCCACTTAACATTGGTCCCTCGGTCGATAGTGACCTCCATAATTTTAATACTAGGAATAAAGACAAAATAGCTATACCTAGCTTTAGATTATCTAAAACAAATAAAAAATCATTCTTAGGAAATAGTGTACGTTTCTATAATAAAATCCCAAAAGAGATAACGGGGCTCTCAGAGGGTAAATTCAAAACCTATATAAAATCTACTTTACTAAAGAACGCTTATTATAATGTAAATCAGTACATAGAGGACAAAGATGTTTGGGAACTTCCGCATAGCCACCACGCGGCACCTTCTAAACAAACTAGTGTAACCAAACCAAATCTTGTAAAACAATCAGTTGAAAAAATTAAGCCCTACAAGTTTCTTGTGCGTTCTTCTTGTAAAGGTATCTTTCCGAACGCACGGTAGACTCGTTACTGTTTATTTTCATTGACGTACAAAAGTGTCAGATTGTGACCTATTTGAATAAATCTTTTTGACTTTGACTTGACTTTGACTTTGACTGCTTGTATTTCTTTCCTTTTAATTCCAGGTGGTATAAAAGCAGGGGCTGCAAAAGCCGTCGGGCTGGCCTACCGAGCGTTATCCCGTCGCAAGGCGGCCGAGGAGGGCGCAGCTCGGCTCGCTCGGGTCCTCTCTGCCTTAGACTTGACCGCACTTGGTGTCGGCAGCACATTAGGGGTGGGAGTTTATGTGTTGGCCGGAGATGTGGCCAAGAACTACGCGGGACCCGCGGTTATATTGTCATTTTTAATAGCCGCTGTTGCTAGCGTGTTTGCCGGTAAGTGTTCTTACACAATCATACTATTATTATAATACTAATATTATAAATGCGAAAGTTTATGAGGATGGATGGATGGATGGATGTTTGTTACTCTTTCACGCCAAAACTACTGATCCTAACCGATTAGCCTGAAATTTGATATGTAGGTAGCATAGACCCTGGGATAACACATGGGGTACTTGTTTTTCGATATTCCCACGGGAACGATGACACAGCTAGTATAAAGTATAAAACAAAGTGGCTTATCGAGTCGCTATCTCCTTGTAAACTACGCAACATTTTGATGTTGTTTTCAGCAATGGATGGAATGATTCAAGAGGAAAGTTTATAGTGGTTTGTAGTGGTAGGCCTCTTTTGCAGGGGGCCGCCTGGGGAAGTACCACACCTTTGCCAGTTATTCATCCGCCAAGCAGTAATGTGCAAACATTACTGTGTTCCGGTCTGAAGGGCAATGTTACCAGCGAAGTTACTAGGCGTGATGAGATTCAACAACTATATCTCAGGGTGACATGCGCAGTGCAGTGCCGCGCAGAATTTCGAATTTTAAAACACTGGGTGGCACTGTGTCTGATATGGGCAATCATGATGCTTACGATCAGGCACCTGATTTGCTCGTCTTGTCATTCATTATCATTAAAAAAAAAAACATAAATAATTTTGTAAGGATGGACGGGATCGGAGGCGAGTGAAACGACCAGCTCACGTTATAGATCTCTGTATTCTGATTAATACTAGTGTTACATATAATAATATAATATAATAGTTTATACATATATCTACTTAACATACTCCCTCACATCTCCGCCGTTAACAAAAAATAAAATTAATGAAAGTTAATTTTATTTAGAACTAAGTTAATTATATTAAAATAAAGTTGTACATTTTTATAAACTTAAATTATAGTTCTTTATAATAAATTTAAGAGTAACCACAATATCATAGTTATATTATATTTAAGAATCAGGTGGTATATACCTCTTTGTCCTGTTCTTATGTACAGTATACAATTTATCATTTTTTAAAATCTCTACATTAGGTGAACATTCTCTAATAACAGTATATGGACCTGAGTAAATGCTTTGGAACTTATTTCCTGTTTCATTCTTTAGTAAAATTAAATCATTTGGCTGATAGGTAATAGGATTTGCATTCTGATCATATCTTATTTTTCTATTGATTTTACTTGAAATTAAATTTTCTCGCGCTTCTTTCTGTGATGTTTGAATTCTGTATTTTAATTCTAATGGATAGCTATCAAAATTATACAACGGCTCAATTTTTCCTGAATTTAAATTGGACGGTAAATTACACTTTTTGCCGAAAACTAACTCAAACGGTGTTAATTTGGTTTCTGAATGTACCGAAGTATTAAAAGAAAAACACCAAAATGGTAGCCATGTGCTCCAAGAATCAGGCTGATTTTCTGTATGGATTCTCAAATAATTACCTAAATGTTTGTGTGAATTCTCTAATGCTCCTTATATGCTCTGATGATGGTAAGCTGTTGACTGCATCTGATTAATATGTAAAAGTGTACATACCTCTTTCATAGTTGCTGATAAGAATTCTGTGCCCATATCGGTTGCAATACTACGTGGGATGCCGTATCTGAGAATAAAATTATTAACAAAACTTCTTGCTACTTCAGTTGAATTTTTGGAAGATAATGGATACGCTTCAATGTACTTACTCAGTTCACATTGGATGGTCAAAATATAGGTATAGTTGTTATTATCTCTGTCTAGAGGTCCTACCAAATCTAGAAATACCTTGTCAAATGCTGACGTTGCTGTCGTCGTAATCACCATTGGTTGTTTAATGTGATGCGTAGAATGTTTTTGTTTTTGACATTTCTCACAGCGTTTCACAAAATTTGTAACGTCTACTTCTAGTCCTGGCCAGAAGTAATATTTCTTAATATTGTTTATCATTCGTCTAATACCCGCGTGGCCACTTGTGGGTAAGAGATGAAAGTCATTTATTATAACTCGTTTGTCGTCTTTATTCTCTATCCTTTCTACATCTTTCAATATACATAATCGTGGTCCGGACCATGTAGTTATATTCTTTATTTCACTAACTACTTTTTCTATGAAAATATAATTATTTTTACTCTTTATAAAATATATTTCTTCTATTCCACATTTTTTACAGAATTTTTCCAACTCCCTCACAAATTCGCCTGGCGATAGTTGCGATCGAGACGCTGGATTTATATAAATTGTATTCCTCTTTGATACATAACATAATACATTATTTTCATATTCTATCTCATTTAATTTTCTGTATCGCTCTAACTCTTTCTCGTCTATAAAACGTAACTCAATAAAATACTTAGGTTTACTTATCATTTCCACAACTTTCGGGTGATCAGGCCGATTGTCGCCAGAATTGACAGTACCATTGTGTTGTTCTTCTGCTAGTTGCTCTAACTTTGCTTTTTGTCCTCTCGTCATAACATTAATTACACTTTCATGCATCTCTTTCAAATCCTCTGACGTAATACGCAAGCGTGACAAAGCGTCTGCTACTGAATTATTCTTCCCTTTCACATATTCCACTATAAAATCATATTCCTCTAAAATTAGTCTAAATTTAGTTAACCTACTAGAAGGGTCTTTCATTGAAAATAAAGCAACTAGAGGTTTATGGTCGCTCTGGACCTTGAACCTTCTTCCGTACAAGTAAGGTCTAAAATGCTTAACTGCACGGAAAAAAAGGAATTGTTAAATTAAAGCAAGTTGCTTTCGTTCAAAGCAAATCCTGTCTTCCTATAGAGGAAGACTATATTTACTTAAATATACAATGTGATATTGATAAGAATATTGTATTCACACAATACAACCGTTTTATTAGTCCAAAAACATTTGGTTTTGTTATTATAACAATATAGTTTATTTATCCCAAGCAACCTAATTGATTTGATGTAATACTTTGGTTTATTTGGATAAACAAAACAAATTTTTGTTTTAACACATCATAATTCCTGTTTCAACAATACGTATATCGTTTTTGCAAGAATATACATCAGATTGTTTAGACAATATGTTTTTTTTTTGTAGCAACAACACATTGTTTTGATTTGACACTAGTAGTTCACTTATTTTAACAATATAATATTGTTTTTATAACAATACGAGTTAAATTAGTTTGAAAATTATGTTTTAGTTAGTTTGAGAGTAAATAGATTCTTCGTTTAACAATAAATATCATTGTAGTTATGAGAATACCAGATTGTTGTTGCAAAACTAAGATTTACTTGGTTCTACAAAGATTTTTGTCCTTAATACGCATGGTTTTCTAGTTTCAAGAAAACTTATTCTCTTTAGGAGAATACACACTAGCTTGGTTTAAAACTATGATTTATTTGAACCAACAAAACATAGATTTTCGTTCAATACTTTTGCTTTTACTTGTTTCAGTATTTTTTATTGTCTGAATGAAAATACAGGAAATGTTGTTTGAACAATATATTTTTCTTAGACCTACAGTAATATATTGTTGTTTGAACAATATATTTTACTTCGACCTACAGTACCTAATATATTGTTTTTTGAACAATATATTTTACTTAGATCTACAGTAATATATTGTTTTTTTAACAATATATTTTACTTCGACCTACAGTAATACATTGTTATATCAAAAATATAGTTCACTTAGACCTACAATAATATGTTTTGTAATAAAACTACTATTGTTTCATTTTAAGACTTTTATTTATTCCTTCAAAAAAAAAATATTACTTCTAAACAATATGTATATTGTCCAGTAAATGACAGATAGCTTGAAATAACAAATCAGTAGTTTTATGAGATTTCATGTGTTTGGCTTAATAAATAATATAATGCTAATAAGGCAAAAAAAAATTGCCCACGTCTCGCTTGCTGTGGGCAACATTTTTGTACAGTAAGCTTTTTCCATATATTCCCAGTAATCCCCACATGAATTGCCCTTGGGTGGAAATCTGGAATAAAATTCCCATTTCCCCCGGTTGACGATTGAAGTTATTGACCCCACTTCAAATCGCTGTACATTGCTGCGTGGCTCAACCCCCTAGACTCTAGGGGTTGGCGGTCAGATATTCCCAATGTGGTTTTATAAGTAGATAAGTGAGATTATTACGGACATACTTACAAACAAAATGTTCTTCATTATCTGTCGACTGTACACCAGGTTTTTATGATCAACAACAATAAGTTATTACAATATTAAAAGCATCTACGATAAGGAAAATTTTGTTTTTTTGTCTCTAATAATATCACTTATCTACAAATAAAACCATATTGGAAATATCTGACCGTCAATTCCTTCATCGCGGCCGTAAGATAGACAGCGATGAGGGGGTGATGCAAGCAGCAGTGTACAGCGATTTAAGCTGGGAGCAATAACTTCCGCCACCCGGAGATATTTTATTGCCGATTGCCACCTGGGGGCAATCCATGAGGGGACGACTGGGAATATACGGCTTTAATCACAGACACCCACCGTTATTGCGATCAATTACAATTATCTGGCTCATCTACACAATAACGAAAAAAAAGGTTTAAAACAGCCCTTTTGTAGGCTTTTTTTTGCGTAATGAGCGTTTTTATTTTAAAAGCCTCACAATTATAATATATTTTCTGTTCAAATAAAACTATTTTTAATTAGATACTGACAATTCAATACTGTTATATCCAGCTATCTTTCATTTACTGGATAGTTAGTAGGTAAGATAACTTATAACAATTATTATGCCATTCGCTTTAGCAAAAACAATATTTAAAATGTAATCATGTCCATAGAAATAAATCCATTACACAAAAAACTAGTGGAATATTGAGAATAATATGGGTTAGGTCCTGAACGCACTTCCCGATTGGTACACTTACCAAAACGGGCATTTTTCAAAATTAGCACTTCCTTAAATGTAAATAAATTTTTATAACAACGTAAAAACTATCACTATGGTGTTATTATGTTATTTAAATTTTTTATCTAAACATGACTAAATTAACATGTTTTACTAAAATCAAAATAATTTACTACCGTAAAATTCATGTTATCTAAAAAATTGTATAAAATATTAGGATGCGCTCTTTGTGAGAAATGCACTTTTGGGAAGTACACGTTCTGAACCTAACCAGTTTGGATTAGATTAATTTAAATTCGTAAGTAGTTTTAGTCGAAGGAATCACATTTTCACTTAATAACATATTCAAAACTTTAAACAAAAGATTATAAATTATGTTAAGTTTATTCCCAGTTGCCATCATTTCCAACACTGGTGGCAGAAGAAAAAACTAAAGTCTAAGGGCATGCAAAATTAACTAGAAAGATTTTAGATTTTGTCACCTGTTTCGCACGCCGCTACAGGTCAATAAATACAGCAATATCAAGAAATAAACGACCCAGCTGCCACCGGTGTTGATATTGAGGCAATCACATTGATAAAAAAATAAAGTTACCCATACCAGACATTTCACTTCACTTCATTTCTGTCAGGTTGTCTTGCACACAAAGTATTTTCTCATCATAATATTATGTGTTCATCCATTTCTGCATTACAATATCCCATGGTTCATGGTTATTTTTCAGCCAAACAATGTCATCATTAATACCTGGAATTTAGATACTTTATTATACACATATTATTATACATATACCTATACATCATCATCATCATCTCAGCCATAGGAAGTCCTCTGCTGAAGATAGGCCTTCCTCATAGATTTCCATCCAGTCCGGTTGTAAGCGGCCCGCCTCCAGCGTGTCCCTGCAGTCCTTATCAGATCGTCCACCTTGTGGGTGGACGTCCTACGCTGCGCTTGCCAGTCCGTGGTCTCCATTCGAGAACTTTACAGCCCCATCGGCCATCAGTTCTACGTGCTATGTGCCCTGCCCAGTGCCACATCAATTTGCTATAATTAAAAAATACACTGAACTATGTCTGTAACTTTCGTTCGTCTATACGGATCTCCTTATTTCTGATTCGATCTCACAGAGAAATCCCAAGCATAGCCCTCTCCATAGCTTGTTGAGCTATTTTGAGCCTGCTGATAAGGCCCACAGTCAGAGACCACGTTTCAGATCCATATGTAATCACTGGTAACACACACTGGTCAAAGACATTCAACTTGAGGCACTGAGGTATTTTGGACACATACCTAGACATACTAATTAGCTGTTGCCTGTGGCCTGTTGCCACTTGCATTACGTTGTGTAACCGATTCTGGTCCCCATAGAACTAAAATTACATTATAAAATAAACGAGGTATATGTTAATATAATTATTAACAAATAAATACCTCGTGATTCGTGAAGCAATTAACCTGCTACTGCTGCTATCTTACTACTTATGTTTAAAGCAAAACATTAAAAAAGCCTTCTAAAGGGGTTAGTAGTAATTTTACTTACTTCTGAAACTTCCGAGCATCCGATGGCATTAACCACGTAGACAGCAAATCAAGAGTGGCTTTCTGACCAATATAATATTCTTCTTGAAATGAACATTCAACGGCGCCGGCGTCCATATTTATGCCCGATCTAATCGGAAAAAAGAAGTAGGTAATTAGGCACATTGTAAATAATCCGTATAATGCTGGATGCATTCAAATTTTACAACAATGTATTCATGAATAAAAACTGACCTGCTTTAGCTTTTAGAGGCTAACCAACATTATCTAGTTATAAAATCAAAAACTCACCAGTACTATTCTCGATTCTCGACTTCTCAATGATGCAGGCTGCCGCAGCACACACTGAAGCAAACAACTAACTCGCATTCTCGTATTGAAAATGTGTATTCTTCGTCATATAATTTGCTGCTTTATGTAAATAATATTCTTGTTTTGAATCAACTTTATCTGACAACTTATTTGAAAATAAAAAGCACTTGGCTCAACAATCGACATTGTTGTTCTAAGAAATAATTAACCTTCTATCAAGACGACTAGTAATTTCCAAGTAACTATTTAACATATTCTCGCATCGAAAATGTTTAATTTTTTTCTTACAATTTGCCGCGTTATTATAATAATATTCATGTTAAGAAACAACTATATATGACAACTTATTTAAACATTTAAGGAATTTTAACTGAACAATTGATAATGTTATTCTTAGAAATAACCAATCTTCTATCAAGACGACTGGATTATGTTCCAAGTAACTATTTAACATATTTTCGCATCGAAATTTTTTTAATCTTCGTCTTACAATTTGCCGCGTTATTAAAATAATATTCATGTTTTGAAACAACTTTAGGTGGCAACTTATTTAAAAATTTAAGGAATTTGACCTGAACAGCTGATAGTGTTATTCTAAGATATAATCAATCTTCTATCAAGACGACTAGTAATTCCAAGTAACCATTTAACATATTCTCACATTGAAAATGTTTAATCTTCGTCTTACATTTTGCCGCGTTATTATAATAATATTCATGTTTTGAAACAACTGCATATTATGACAACTTATTTAAAATTTAAGGAATTTTAGCTGAAAAATTAATAATGTTATTCTAAGAAATAACCAATCTTTTATCAAGACGACTGGATATTCCAAGTAACTATTTAACGTTTTCTCGCATCGAAAGTGTTTTATCTTCGTCATACATTTTGCCACGTTATTATAATAATATTCATGTTTTGAAATAACTATTTATGACAACTTATTCAAAAATTTAAGAATGTTTAGCTAAACAATTGATAAAGTTATTCTAAGATATAACCAATCTTCTATCAAGACGACTGGATATTCCAAGTAAATAGTTACTTAATATTTTCGCATCGAAAATGTTTTAATCTTCGTCTTACAATTTGCCGCGTTATTAAAATAATATTCATGTTTTGAACCCACTTTAGGTGACAACTTATTTAAAAATTTGAGGAATTTTACCTGAAAAATTGATATTGTTATTCTTAAAATTAGCCAATCATCTATCAAGACGACTAGTAATTCCAAATAACCATTTAACATATTCTCGCATCGAAAATATTTAATCTTCGTTTTACAATTTGCCGAGTTATGCAAATAATATTCTTGTTTCGAAACAATAAAATGTAACAAATTGTTTAAAAATTTAAGGAATTTTACCTGAACAATTGATATTGTTATTCTTAAAATTAACTAATCTTCTATCAAGACGAGTAGTAATTCCGAGTAACCATTTAACATATTCTCGCATCGAAAATGTTCAATCTTCGTCTTACAATTTGCCCCGTTATTCAAATAATATTCTGGTTTTGAAACAACAATATGTGACAACTTATTTAAAAATTAAAGGATTTCAGCAGAACAATAGATATTGTTGGTTTAAGAAATAATCAATCTTCTATTAAGACGACTAGTAATTCCAAATAACCATTTAACATATTCTCGCATCGAAAATGTTCAATCTTTGTCTTACAATTTGCCACGTTATACAAATAATATTCAAGTTTTGAAACAACTATATGTAAATAACTTATTTAAAAATTAAAGGATTTCAGCAGAACAATTGATATTGTTATTTTAAGAAAAAATCAATCTTCTATCAAGACGATTAGTAATTCCGAGTAACCATTTAACATATTCTCGCATCGAAAATATTCAATCTTCGTCTTACAATTTGCCCCGTTATTCAAATAATATTCTGGTTTTGAAACAACAATATGTGACAACTTATTTAAAAATTAAAGGATTTCAGCAGAACAATAGATATTGTTGGTTTAAGAAATAATCCATCTTCTATTAAGACGACTAGTAATTCCAAATAACCATTTAACATATTCTCGCATCGAAAATGTTTAATCTTCGTCTTACAAATTGCCGCGTTATTCAAATAATATTCTTGTTTGAAACAACAATAAGTGACAACTTGTTTAAAAATTAAAGAATTTTAGTTCAACAATTTAAATTGTTATTCAAAAAAATAATAATCTTCTATCAAGAATACTTGTCATTTCAAGTAAACATTTAACGTATTCTCGCCTTGATAATGTTTAATCTTTGTCGAATAATTTGCTGTGTTATTATTATAATATTGTATATTTTAAAATAAGTAGTTGCAAAATTTTAATTGAATAATTTAGCGTTTCAAAAGAACAACGAAATTGTTAGTCTAATAATTAATTTATCCTAATGTAACAATGTTTATTATTACTACGACATTAATCCTTGTCTTAAAACTAAATTATCAAAATGTTTACGTGACAATATTTACTTGTTTTAAGACAATAAAGCAACAATATTTTTTTGTATTTTGAAGGAAATGGAAATTATTAAAATGACAATATATTGGTAAGTTAAGTAAATATTGTCTTGGAATTGGTAACAATATTTTTTTTGTTGATGGGACAATTCCTTTTTTTCCGTGTGACCAAACAATAGCCAATAACTCCTTCTCTATAGTCGCATATCTCTTCTCTGCTTTATTCAAACTCCTACTGGCATATGCCACTGGCATTCCATCTCCATTACATAATACTGAACCTATCGCATATCCAGATGCATCCGTCTGTAAAATGAATTCATTATGCTCTGAAAAGTCTGGATATTGCAAAACCGGGTGGGAAATTACAGATTGCTTTAGTAACTCAAACGAATTTTGACATTCTTTACTCCACACAAATTTCACATTCTTTCTACACAAATTATTTAATGGGTAAGCTTTCTCTGCAAAATTTGGAACGAACTTCCTGTAATAATTCACGAAAGCAACAAATCGCTTAACTTCATCAGTATTAATAGGAACTGGATAATTTTTAACAACCTCTACTTTATTTGGATCTGGTATGACACCCTCTGCTGTCACAACATGTCCTAAAAACAATAGTTCCTTCTGCAAAAAATTACATTTATTGGGGTTCAATTTCAAGTTTACTTTTCTTAACCTTTCAAAAATATCCTGCAAATTCTTCACATGTGATGGTAAATCTCTACTGAAACATACAAGGTCATCTTGGTATACAAGACATTTTTCATAAGTGAGACCTGTCATGGCCATCGTCATCATTCTCGAAAATGAACTAGGACTGGTCTTGAGTCCTTGCGGAAGTCTAGTCAATTGATATTTTCCTGAATCAAAAGCTGTATACTTACGACTATTTGGATGTAAAGAAACGTTATAATATCCCTGGTGTAAATCTAAATGCGAAAAGTATACACATCCCGATAATGAGTCTAATATTTCCGTAATATTCGGAAGGGGAAATTTATCGTCATGAATACTGTTGTTTAATTTCCTATAATCAATAACTAATCGCCATTTTTTATTGCCTTCACTGTCTGATTTTTTCGGTACAAGTAAAATAGGGCTGGACCACTCACTACGACATGGTTCTATTATTCCTTCTTTTAATAAATTATCTATCTGATGTTTAACTTCATTTTTCAAAGCATGTGGTAGTCTATATGGTTTAGAATAAATCGGTTGGGTTCCCTGTTTTACTTGAATCGAATGTTGATATATATCTGTAGTTGTTAATTTATCTCCATCTAAATAAAATATATCCGAATATTTCGCACATAAATTTTCGATGTTAATTTTTTCCTCTCTATTTAAATGTTTCAAATCCAAGTTACTAAAAAGTTTTTTCACGCGTTCTGCATTTTTTGCATTCGTATCAAAAACACACATCTCATACTCGCTCGAACTATGTATATTAAGCTTTATATTCGATAAAGTCACGTCACTAGCTGTCGTATTCAAAATACGTATCGGTATCCTACCGTTCACAGGAGCCACTAAGGTACTCGCTACAAAAATTCCCTCTCTTACTTCTTTCGTACTCACCACACATTCCTCTGTCAAATCCGTACTCACATAGTGTATAGATTCTGACCTAGCTGGTAACTGAAATAAATAATCATTCGTATTGAAAATATTTAAAATAATTTCAATTCCATTACAACATAATGTTATAACGTTGTTATTAAAGTCGATAACCGACCTGTACTTGCTCAAAAAGTCTTGTCCTAGAATTCCATGAGCCTTACAAGGCAATGAATCAAACACATAAAACCTATGACCAAATAATTGGTTGTGTGTTGACAACTGCAGATCTACATATCCAATTGCTTGGACTTTACCTCCAATCCCATTTATGATTATGTTCTCCTTACAAATTGGAATGTTGAAATCTAATACATGTTTATGTTTTATCGCCGATATTGATGCGCCTGTATCTATAAGCCAATCGAATGATTCATTATGATGCGCTAATAATAATTTAATGAAATAACTGTTGTCGCTAGCCAAAATATTATAGGTTTTAGTTTCGAAAAAACTCATTTTCGCAAATTTGAAATGGGTTTTGGGTTGAGGTTGTGGGGTGTTGATTATCACTCTCAATTAGTGCACGAACATGACCTCGGTATGAATTTTTCCCTCTGTTATAATAGGACTGACCTCGATTATAAGATGTGGATGCTCCTCGACCTCGAAATTGCTGTGTGTTCGGAGTGGAGCCCCTATTATTGGGTTGCGCGCCTCGCCCACGGGAGTAACTTCGCTGACGAAAACCTCTGTACGCACCTCTGGTGAAGCCTCGCTGGTTGTTGTATCTCAGCTGCCTGGAATTGTTTTGGTAGCCCGTATTATTATTTTGCCTTGACATGGAAAAAATATCGCCAGAAGATAATGTTGACGTATCTTCGTCTATAGCTGCCTGAATTGCATCCTTCAAACAGTCATACTTTTGAGCTGCAACGATAGTTCCAATTCTACGATTTCGCAAACCTTCACTAAATTGTCTAATAGCTTGTTTCTCGTTGATTGATTTTAAAACATCATTTTTGTTCGAGTTTCCTTCAGATTGAGACACGGTTAACTCTACAAACATCTCAGAAAGTTTTTTGCCGAAGTCATCAATAGTCAAATCATTTTGCCTACATGTAAATAACTGTTTTTGCAAAGCGCTCGCAGATTTTTGTGGCAATAAAAGTCGTCGCATGTCACTTAAAAGTGATGCAATTGTGGCATAATTAGATGCCAATTTTAATTTAGCACCCTGAGATAACCTGCTTTTTAGCACGAATTTAATTAAATTTTCGTGTGAATTTTCTTTTATTACTGAACTATAATAATCAATTCCATCAATTAATTGTTTCGTATTAGCAAGGTCATCTGTCATACATGGCAATAAGTTCAAAGCAACTTTAAGATCAAAGTCCATTTTTATTGAAGTATCTTTTTCCTGTTCTACTTCTATTTTTTCTAAAATTACTACTTCCTCTTTCGTCAACTTAAGTATTTCTTGATATAACTTATGAAATTTTTCGCTAATCTCTCTAATTAATTCTATTTCTTCTTCACTTCTTTCAATACTTGTTATATTCTCTACATACGTATTATACGCTCTAACAACTGTCTGACATTCACTTGATTTCTTTTCTATAATATTTCCTTGCCTGCGCGAAGGTCCTATCTTAACTAAATATGTTCTAATTTCTAAAAGCTCATTATATAATTTTTCTAAATACTCTGCCATTAATATAAGAAAAGCATAATAAAAAAGAAAAAGGTGATACAATTTCACTTACCTAATAATGTAGAATATACCTGAATATACCTTTAATACATTATGATAATAATATTTTTAACACTAACTTATTACTTTCTACTGTCCAAAGTCCGATAATTGTCTATTATCCATATCTCCGCACATTCTTCAATAACACCTTACGTTTCGCGACTATTTTATTATTTTACAGCACTCTATATTATCTACTTAATATTATTTTTAATTGTTTTATGCACAACACTTTTTTTTTTTTTATACGCACTTTTATGGACGCACTTTATACGCACTGCCTTATGCCGGATGCCGTCACTCCGCCGTTGCTCTGCTGCTCTACAGGCCGCTCTCATCTATCTTCAGATCTGGGTATGGCTGCTGCTGCTGCCTTGGGTTAGGTGGTTGCCTACGTCGCAGGAACGAACCTCGGTTAAGGGTCCTGAGCTCAAATTCTTGGCGAGCCCAACGTAGATGGCATTTTTTATACATGATGTCAACGATGTACAGCAACCGTAAACGTAAACGAAGTACAGCACGGTCTATAGCGCTCTACAGCTGCTCTATATTAGCATTATTATTTCCGACTGCATTTTGGTTAATGAAATTTGTTTTTTTTTTTTTTTTTCTTTTTATTTTTTTTTTTGTTGTTCGACACATTTTAAAAATCTTTTTGTATATAGTTCATTTTAATTAAAGATCCAATTTTAGTGATTTTAATTTGATTTTAATTTAATTTTACATTGCAAAGTCCGAATCATTGGTTTGGATCGCGCGGTGTCGCGTTACGCGGTCCAAACATGGCACGGGTCGCCATGTAAGGATGGACGGGATCGGAGGCGAGTGAAACGACCAGCTCACGTTATAGATCTCTGTATTCTGCTTAATCCTAGTGTTACATATAATAATATAATATAATAGTTTATACATATATCTACTTAACATACTCCCTCACAATTTATTAAGGTTGTATACATTAGCTGAAATACTTGTTTAAAAAAGGTATACTTAGTGAGTACATAAGTGGGTTCATCTTCTCGTCAAACTGAACAACTTTCATGACAGGATTGCAATTTTGACGAAGACTGATTATTTAAAACTTAAATAATCAGAGATTAAACATGTAATGATGTGATGTGTTCATTTCAGGTCTGTGTTACGCGGAATTCGGCGCTCGCGTACCTAAAGCGGGCTCAGCTTATGTCTACAGTTACGTTTGTGTCGGAGAATTCATAGCCTTCATCATCGGATGGAATCTCATCCTTGAGTATATTATCGGTAAGATCTACATTTGCTTGACTTGTGTCTTAAATTATAAAATTACTATTAACACATTATATTGAGGCCACATTAAATTTAGATTAGAAAAGTAAAATTATTTATTAGCCAAAAAATGTGATTCCGGCCAGGATCGAACTGGCGGCCTTCTGCGTGTAAAGCAGATGTGATAACCACTACACCACGGAACCTTCGTATGCTTCATGTAAATTTTGGCTTGTAAAGCTTGTTAACTAATAAATAGCAGGTTTATGAAAGATTTGAAGCGCTGCCTTTAAGTTTCCTATGTTTATCCTGAGCTCCTTAATTTTTTTTTTAATTTTTGATGTGGTTTTGTTTGAAAGCTGACGCGGTCGATAATGTTTTAGCTATGTCTCATGAAAATCGGTTCAGTCGTTTGAAGATTATGCTCATTTCTAGCGCGTCATATCCCATGAGCCATTTCCAGTGTTTCGATTGATTCGAAGGAAGGACCTTACACACACACATCATCAGCCGGAAGACGTTCACGGCTGAATATAGGCCTCCCCCATAGAAAACCATGAATTATTAATAAACGGCAAAACCCCCCCAGGATTTGCTGTAATCACCACGCTTGGCGTTTTTAGTTGGACAGTCCAAGTATTCCGACTATTGCGGTTGTTACTTTATTTTTGCCGATTAAACGCTGTCTGGATGACCAGCTTTTATTCGCTAGTGGAGTATAATATAATGTTCGTTGTAGGGTATAATCTATACAATCATTGGCACCTAATGGTGACAGATGTCATTGAATATGAAATATTTCCAGTAATGCGTTAATGGTGTTAATTACACTCATGTCATTAATTACATAACATACATTCACGCCTTTTTCCCGGGTAGGCAGAGGTGTACCCAGGACTCAGTCCCATAGTAGATACATCCACATTTCGCCAGTATGTTATTGGTCCTATGTAATAGGGGGCGAACCTATTGCCATCTACCGGGCACAGTTCCAGACTCCAGACAGTTATTGAGAAAATTCCTAATGGAAAAATCCAATATTTAACACTGACTGACCTGGGGATCGAACCCGGGACCTCTTGATTGGCAGTCGAGCATGCGCCCTCTACGCCACCGAAAAAAAAAATACAGTTTGAATATTATTAGTATGTGTTAAAAATCGGTAAAAGTGACAGCAGTCAAAAAGTACAATAATTGGCACTCAAGTACAATGATTGGCTCTAAAAAAAATAAAAAAATTATAAATTCTTATCACTTTTACGTAATATACTAAGAACTTCTATGATTTTTAGCGAATTTTTGATTGGCGATGTCACTTACAATTTGGTTTTGCCAGACGCTAAATTTAAAACACAATTTAAGAAAAATATTAAATATGGCTACACTCGTGTTGTGTTTTATTATTACAATTAAAAGTTGAAAGTACCAATGATTGGGGGGGGTGCTAACAATACTACCGATTACCCTATACGTAGGAGCAGCGTCGGTAGTGAAGGCCCTCAGCGAGTACCTGGACACGTTAGTGTCGCACGCGATCTCGTCCCGGCTGGCGAGTGCGTTCCCGCTGCACTCGGCCCATCTCGCGCCCTACGCCGACGTGTTCGCCTTCACCGTCATCATGCTGTTCTCAGGTCGTCTTAGCTCTTAACATATCTATCTATATGAATATTGTTATACTTATGCTTCGATGAAGTTAATGAGGTGGTATACAATGCGTCCAAAGTTAAATACAATTTTATATGTTATACTAGCTGTGACCCGCGGTTTCACCCGCGTAGTCTTCGTTCCCGTGGGAATATCGGGATAAAAAGTACCCTATGTGTTATTCCAGGGTCTAAGCTACTTACGTACCAAATTTCAGCCCAATCGGTTCAGTAGTTTTGGCGTGAAAGAGTAACAAACATCCATACATACATCCATACTTACAAACTTTCGCCTTTATAATAGTATATACTAGCTGTGACCCGCGGTTTCACCCGCGTAGTCTTCGTTCCCGTGGGAATATCGGGATAAAAAGTACCCTATGTGTTATTCCAGGGTCTAAGCTACTTACGTACCAAATTTCAGCCCAATCGGTTCAGTAGTTTTGGCGTGAAAGAGTAACAAACATCCACCATACTTACAAACTTTCGCCTTTATAATAGTATATACTAGCTGTGACCCGCGGTTTCACCCGCGTAGTCTTCGTTCCCGTGGGAATATCGGGATAAAAAGTACCCTATGTGTTATTCCAGGGTCTAAGCTACTTACGTACCAAATTTCAGCCCAATCGGTTCAGTAGTTTTGGCGTGAAAGAGTAACACACATCCATACATACATCCATACTTACAAACTTTTGCCTTTATAATAGTATATTAGGATATTAGGATTAGGATTAGGATTAGGATTAGCTGTACCCCGCGGTTCCACCCGCGTAGACTTCGTTCCCGTGGGAATATCGGGGGGAAAAGTACCCTATATGTTATTTCAGGGTCTAAGCTACCTGCATACCAAATTTCAGCCCAATCTGTTCAGTAGTTTTGGCGTGGAAGAGTAACAAACATTCATCTATTCATCAATCTAACCAAAACTGCGCTAGATGGCGCTGGAGGCTAGTTAGAACTCGCAAGCGTTTTGTTCAGCTGTTAAAATGTAAGTTTTTTACACTTGAGATTTATAATAGGATTGGTCATATTATGGATACTATATTTAATGTATAAACTAGCTTTTCCCCGTCTGTCATACAGAAAGCTTGTTTTTTGATTTTCAGCGAATATTTTCCCAGAGCAATTCTATTCGGGTATTATTATTTTTTAATAATTTAATTCATTCCTAAAGAGGTAAGTAGAGGAGTACCCAGGACTCGGTCCCATAGTAGGCACACTCACATTTCACCAGTAGGTATGTTATTGGTCCTATGTAATAGGGGACGAGCCTAATGCCATTTACGGCCAACGGGATAATCCCTAATGGGGAAACCCAATAAAATTTTGTCTGACCTAGGTATCGAACCCGGGACCTCATGATCGGCAGTCGCCCACTACGCCACTGAAACTGAGTTTAAAGTATAAGTTAGTATTATTTGGTTAACAGTGGCACTCGCGTTTGGTGTGAAAGAGTCGACGAAGTTCAACAACTTCTGCACCGTAGTCAACCTGTGTGTGGTGCTCTTTGTCATCATATCCGGGTCATTCAAAGGTATTTAGTTTATTACGCATGTATTAGCTCACTATACAGAGCACTTGAGTTCCCACGTTAAACTTAACACTTACCATAACTCTACAGATTTCTTTAGTAATAAGTTAAAACAATCAATAGTATCAATAAAGGCGTCGTTCAGAGCACACTGCTCTTTTATTTTTAAACTAAGCGTCCCGGCATCGCGCACCCGTACTCAACAAACAATTAACTATTAATTCTAACTATAACTAAACAAATAAAACAATGTATGCAGAGTCTCCAAACAGTAGAGACTACAACGCTATATTGATGAATATTGCTATTTTTGGGGTTCCATACCTCAAAAGGAAAAAATAACCCTTATAGGAACACTTTATTGTCCGTCTGTCTTGTGTCTATCCGTCTATCAAGACCCTCTTTCTGGGGAAAGGCGTTGATATATCAATTTGAAACTCATATCAACACCTTAGAGTTCACGGTCCCTTGCTGCTGTAAAAACATCAAACTTCTAAATCAACGCAAACAAAAGATACGGCTATTTTACCACACATTTCCATACTTTACACAACGGACTAAAGCGTCTAGGGTACTTTCCGTTGGCCTAGTATTATGAAAATTGGCAAGAAGCAAGATCTTATATCAAATATAAATTTATACAAAAAAACATGTTTGCGGTATCTAGGTACGGAACCACACACTAAGCATATTTACGAAGGTAAAAACAATTTATTTAACCTTAACAATTTATTGTTTATACATTAAATAAAAGGACAGGCATTAAATCGTCCATTCTGTGTACCGAGCCTAGGGTCCTAGCAAGTCTAGGCTAGGTTTGACATCAGGATTAAATAAGAATTCGATACTTTATCTAATAGAAGCTGTACCACAGAGCGAATACGGAGAGGAGGTGTTGTAATGAGATTTCCATATAAAATTAATACTGAGCTCGACTTACCTATGATATATTTTTAGTTCCCGTGACACAAGATCGCCATCTATTGTCGAGTAGAATAATTTTTATAGACACCGACAGTACACTGACTGCAGTACACGCCCACTGTGATGACGTCAGGACCTAATTGAAATCACAGTGCACAGTTGCTCTCCGTATTTGCTCTGCGAGCTGTACCCAGCGGTATCTATAAAATATGTGTTTACCTTGACGATAGCATATCACACCCCCCGCCCCCCTTAAACCGTCCAAATTATATACGAATGCTGTGGTAAGAAGTCAATCGTGAGTGTACCTTCCAGCGGATCCGAGGAACTGGCGCATTCCATCATCAGAAGTGCCCACAGGAGAGGGCCGGGAGTACGGCAGCGGAGGGTTCGCGCCCTACGGCCTGGCCGGGATCATCAAGGGGGCCGCCGTCTGCTTCTATGGATTCATTGGTTACTATACTACTATTGGGGACTGAGTCTTGTGCACACCTCGGCCTAGGTTTACTAATGAAACGCATAATATTTATTGTCATAATATACTTTGGCATAAAAACATTCAACTTAATGATCAATACGCATTGTATGATTAGGCATAAATGTTTTGCCATAATGTATATTGTCATAAATACTATTGGCATAATGGTAGAAGTATAATTTTATTAAGCTTATGATTATAAACGCATAAAATGATATTTATTGGCTCGCATAAACTTTTAACCTAACCTAACCAACTGATTCGTACTTCGCAATATATTTTTATGCCACATAATAATTATTATACGAATTATTAATATGCCTTAAAATTTAAGGGACAATCAATTATGCCTAAACATGTTAGACCAAATACTACTTATGCTAAACTTTCTATTATTCTACAGTATTATGCCAAAGTATTATTATGGTAATAAAAGCAATGCGGAAACGTTATGCCATACAATAATATGCCTAAAAAATTTATGCCAAACGGAGGAATCCCTCTGCCCAAACCTTCGATAGAAAGGCGTGCCTGTGTGTTATGTTTATGTTATTATTTATGCCCCGCATATAACCCGTGTAGTCTTCGTTCCCGTGGGAATATTGCGATAAAGAGTCGTTCGTTGTTATTCCAGGGTCTAAGATATCTACAAAGGTCACTGTCCAGAGCTGGTCACCTGTGAGCACCATGCTCACTAAAAAACATGTGTAATATGTAATCTGTGTGTTATTCTCGGGTCTCACTTATCTACATACATACCAAATTTCAGCTCACAATCTGGTCAGTTATTTTGACGTTAAAGAGTACCAAACAATCCATTCCATAGGATTATACAACGTGTACTAAAATGAAAAGGTTAGGCCCTTCTCCCATTACGATACGGCGGGGCGACTCTCGTATCTTGCGAGTGTCGGAGATTAATCGCCGCTGAGTGTCGCACATACAGTTGTATCGTACACGCGTCCGCGACTACCCGGGTCTCTCACGCGACCCGAGATAATGGCGGCTGACCAAGATGATATTAAAGTTGTGCAACAGAAAAACATCCTTGTCCTTGTTTATATAATTACAAATTACCTGATAAGGTACATGAGAAAAGATACAACAGATTGGACTTGGGCAGATTGTAAATAAATTTCAATTTAATAAAAACAAATGAAGAAAAATAATTAGATAAAAAAAAAAAAAATGTGTATTGCTATTTTTCAGTAGCGTGATGTGCGAACGTCGAGTTGTCAACAAGTATTCAGCTAGTACGCGACCTAAGTATCGATATCTACGGGTATCGTAATGGGAGAAGTATTTTTAGAAGAAAGGCCTTACATCTATCCGTCAAACAACTTAAATAAAGAATTGCGAAATTCACAAAAAAATATGTGCGTTTTTGAATGATTTGTTTAGTGCGCAGTCCAGTGTAAGTGTGGATGCTCCCCCTCAGGGTTCGACTGCGTGGCGACGGCGGGGGAGGAGGCGCGCCGCCCTCAGAAGACCATTCCCTTCGCAGTAGTGGCGTCCCTGCTGGTCGTCTTCTTGGCTTACTTCGGAGTCTCCTCCGTGTTGACTCTCATGCTGCCCTATTATATGCAGGTAACTAGCCGTGTGCTTCCCGGCAGTATAGCGGGGCCACTCCTTTCTCATCCCGTGGGAGCCGTGAGACCCGGCAGAAGGACATGCAGCACTCTCCGGCGATCACCAAGTCTCACAACAAGCGTGCCGATTACGGCTAAATTCTCCCATATTAATAGTTTATGGCGTTCTATGGGGAGGCCTATGTTCAGCGGACTTCAGCTTTATAGATATATAGATAATCACTATATTGTACACCAAAACTGGGACACAACAATACAGGAATAACATATAAAATAATCTTAGGCTAGTACAAGTGGCGGTCTTATCGCTTAAAGCGATTTCTTCCAGACAACCAGAAGGAAAGAAAGGAATTCTTACGAGTATTTCTGGTCGGCGGTGTACTTATACGACGAGTATATAAATAATTGCACCTATTAAAATATACTTATACAAACATACATACATATATACAAACATACATACCTATAATTACTCATATACATACATTCACGCCTTTTTTCCCGAAGGGGTAGGCAGAGGTGTACCCAGGACTCAGTCCCATAGTAGATACACCCACATTTCGCCAGTATGTTATTGGTCCCATGTAATAGGGGGCAAGCCTATTGCCATCTACCGGGCACAGTTAGGACTCCAGGCAGTTATTGAGATAATTCCTAATGGCAAAATGCAATATTTAACACTTTGCCTGACCCGGGGATCGAACCCGGGACCTCTTGATCGGCAGTCGAGCATGCGCCCACTACGCCACCGAGGCAGTCACTCATATACATACATATATAAATTGTCACCAGGACGATAAGGCGCCGTTTCCATTTGTATACGACCACTTCAACTGGCCGTGGGCTAAATATGCTGTCAGCGTGGGCGCCGTCTGTGCACTCTGCTCCAGGTAACCTATCAACTGATATATACAATTACGAACAGGTGTAGTGATACTTAACGAGGTGCTTCTACACGTCAAACTACTTTAAAAAAAAAGTGATTAGAAGTAGAAATTCGTAAAAACATGACAAAATGAGCTGGATAGGTCAATTTGTAGAGAAGTCGACATTTTTGTTTGCTTATTTCACAATTCCTTTTGAAAGTAGTTAAGGTTGACGGGTAGCTGTGTTCCGCTGTTTCACCCGCTTAGTCTTCGTTCCCGAGGGAATATCGGGTTAAAAAATATCCTATCTGTTATTCCAAGGTCTAAACTATCTACAATCCGAATTTCAGCCCAATCGATTCAGTAGTTTTGGCATGAAAGAGTAACAAACATCCATCTATCCGTTCATCCATACATCTTCACAAACTTTCGCATTTATAATATTAGTAGGTATAATATCATTATATTGTTCATTCGGTCAACATGTACCATCTCGGGTACACAAACCTTCGAGAGCGTATTCTAGCTACGAGAATGTTGACAGAATCCTATGAATAATGGACCGAATCGATGTTTCGTATTCCCCCGATTCCACAGAATATAGTTAACCTATTCTAAAAATTTATAACATACATTCACGCCTTTTTCCCGAAGGGGTAAGCAGAGGTGTACCCAGGACTCAGTCCCGTAGTAGATAGGTACACCCACATTTCGGCAGTATGTTATTGGTCCCATGTAATAGGGGGCGAGCCTATTGCCATCTACCGGGCACAGTTCCAGACTCCAGGCAGCTATTGAGATAATTGCTAAAATGGAAAAATCCAATATTTAAAACACTCGCCTGACCCGGGGATCGAAGCCGGAACCTCTCGATCGGCGGTCGAGCATGCGCCCTCTACGCCACCGAGGCATTCAATTTATATGTCGATATTTTTATATTGAAGTAAACTATTAGTACAGTCATTGGGTATTTTTACCTGGAAAGTTTTCCGGGAGTTTTGAAAATTGGCAATTTTATAGATTTTGACGTGCTCTTACCGAATTTCAACTTTGCCACCTCGTATCTTTGCCGCTCGCGCCGCCATATTGGAAAAATGGCGGCTAAAAGCAGTTTTTTGATAATAACTCCTTTCCGACGCACGTTACAGGAAAAACATCTATACAAAATAATTTTAGAAAAAATTTCCTGCAATTTATGTCATAACTTTTCTCTTTTTTCCTTAAATCAATAGTTTCGGCGTACGAGCGCCGTAAAGTGAAGTTCAACACGCGTTTTATTTCCATACCACCATGAGGTAGAGAAAGCGGCGCGTTTTTTTTTATCGTGGTATCCCCAGTAGACCTAATCCACATCTGAGTCAGATGTGGATTACTACTGTGTGGTCTACTGGGGATATATATCCTATTCCAAATTTAGTTTTTTAGGACTATTTCCAAATTTAGTTCAATCTCCGTCGCTTCATTGTTGTTGACGGACGCATATCAACGCATCCAAATATAAATATATACATCCTCAAACCAGGAAAAGGAAAAATTTCACAACAAATATACTCCATAAATAGTATAAAAGATAAAACAGCAGCAAATCATATTTTATTTTTGCATGCCCTTTAATGGTTGTGATACCATATCAGCATTATTTTATCAAGGAAAAATGAAATTTATTAAAGTACACGAAAAAACCCTGATTTAAACGAGGTTACCTATCGAAGTATTTAAAAAATCCAAATGCTGATCCAGGAGTCATTGCTAAAGCTGGAGAACGTTTCCTCATCGAATTATACAGATACAGTTATGTGAAAAGTCGTAAAAGTAACTTTAAATAATTTTAGATATGCATGCTTCATAGCATCAGCATATAAAAGTAAATTTAATATTGCATCGCTAGTCGCTACCACCAACAGAAGCAGCAGCATGAAACATTCGTTTCGAACTTATCACCAGGTTCAGCAGTGGTATAGAAACGAACAAAATGTAGAACAATGGGGATGGAAAAAAGACAAGAACGGGCTCATTCCTGTTACTACATTCGAGCCCTCTGCTCTTCAGGGGGTTCTTGAGGAGTTTGCTGAAACTTATTTCTTGCAAATGCAAGAAAGGTTGTCAAAAAGCTTGCGGATGAAGAAAGGCAGGGCAAAGTCCTCCGTTGTGTGCACGAACTGTGGTGGTTCTTGTGATAATTCGCAATTTCCATCACAAAATAGCAGTGAAGAAGAAGATACGGACACTGTTCTCGAGCAAATAAACGACGAAATCGAGAACGAAGATCACCGCGATGAAACTGATGATCCCATCGCCGGTGATGCAGAAGAAACTTCCGTCTTTGATATATCAATCAATACTGAAGACGATGAAAGCACAACACCTGGTCCGTCAACAACAATGAAGCGACGGAGATTGAACTAAATTTGGAAATAGTGAGTCAAATGTGGATTAGGTCTACTGGGGATACCACGATAAAAAAAAACGCGCCGCTTTCTCTACCTCATGGTGGTGTGGAAATGAGTATTTCTGCCGAAACGCGTGTTGAACTTCACTTTACGGCGCTTGTACTCCGAAACTATTGATTTTAGGAAAAAAGAGAAAAGTTATGACATAAATTGTAGGAAATTTTTTCTAAAATTATTTTGTACAGATATGTTTTTCCTGTAAAGTGCGTCGGAAAGGAGTTATTATCAAAAAACTGCTTTTAGCCGCCATTTTTCCAATATGGCGGCGCGAGCGGCAAAGATACGAGGTGGCAAAGTTAAAATTCAGTAAGAGCACGTCAAAATTTATAAAATTGCCAATTTTCAAAACTCCCGGAAAACTTTCCAGGTAGCATCTATTTTTTCAACCAAATGACTGTACTATATATAGTGAAGAAAACTCTTTATTTATTTATTGACCAATTTGTAACATCAGCTACACCAGGTAAGTCAGTTTATAGATTCCATTTCTCAACTTATACATTATAATATTAAGACTACATTTTTTTTGTTTTTGTTTACTGTTGTGTCTTCGGGAAAATATAAGTTCCATTCGTCCCCAGTCTGCTGGGCGCCGTGTTCCCCCTGCCGCGCATCATATACGCGATGTCGACGGACGGGCTGCTGTTCCGCTGCCTCGGCCGCGTGTCGCAGCGGTTCCACACGCCGCTGCACGGGACCCTGCTGGCCGGACTCTGCACTGGTATCATCTCATGTACTACTACTGCGGTGGATAGAGACGACGGGCTGCTGTTCCGCTGCCTCGGCCGCGTGTCGCAGCGGTTCCACACGCCGCTGCACGGGACCCTGCTGGCCGGACTCTGCACTGGTATCATCTCATGTACTACTACTGCGGTGGATAGAGACGACGGGCTGCTGTCGCCTCGGTATCCACAATCCACATGTTGACGTTTTTTATTTTTATCACACACGCGATGGTCACCAGACCGGTGATCTCTCGAAGCAGTCGGTTGAAATAAAATGGCTTCGTTGCACTTCGAGATAGTCGAGGTGATATGTCCGGCTCTTTTCAGTACGTAACGTTTCGCGTAAGTAAGGAGAGGTCAAGCGAGCGCTTTTGTAGTTCGACTTGTCGTTACTTCTCCGGGCTTGATCGATGCTTCGATGATATGTTTTCATCACGAATGAGGAGATCCGTAGACGAACGAAAGTTACCGACGTAGCCCAGCGAATTAGCATGTTGAAGTGACAATGGGAAGGGCGCATAGCACGTAGAACTGTAAGATTGGAGAATGGAGACCACGGACCGGCAAGCGCATCGTTGGACGTCCACCCACAAGGTCACAAGGACAGACGATCTGATAGGGAAGGCAGGAACACGCTGGATGCGGGCCGCTTGCAACCGGTCTGGACTGAAATCTATGAGGACCTACGTTCAGCTGTGAACGTCCTATGGCTGAGATGATGATGAAGTCACTTTTATTAAAATGCTGTCCATTAAATGCCATAAATGAGTAGAATGTTAATGGCACAACATTATGGGGCCATTAGAGTAAAAACTCGAGTGAAGGGGTTTGGTCCACCATCAATTGGACCAAAGAGTGCAAGAGTGTGCGTGAGGTGATTTCCCCATAGAAGTGGGGCTCGTGGAGAGCTCAATCTCGCTCGCGGAGTGAGGAAGCCCGATCGGTGGGCGGATGACAGTGTCCTTTCTATACGTAGTATTATTATCTGTTCTGTGCTGCTGGCATACAATCGAGGCTCTGGGAAACCAGCGTATACAACATCTAGGTGGAAATGGTCTAGTTGTCTTTTAGACCTGCGACCGACCCGGCACCACACGTATTGACCGGCAGGATCCACAGGACTCGTCATTCCTGTGGATCCTGCCGGATAGGTCGACAGAATGATGAAGGTCTAGGGCACGCCTGCACTATATCTGCGTCCCAGACGATGCAGCGTCCGTGGAGAGGACACTTCACCCACTTCAGCACAGCTAAGTGGAATCGGCCTTACTAGTCATGTGCATAAGTGCCGATCCTCGAACATGGACGCTGTTTGAATGATCTATAGATGTGAAAGAGCAGTGTGTATGATGTGCAGGAACATTCGCGATGATCCTGGACCTGAAGCAGTTGATCCACATGATGTCCATCGGGACTCTGCTCGCATACTCCATGGTCGCCGCCTGCGTGCTGATACTCAGGTAGCTACAGCATCGATACAGTTCTAGCTTTACAGGTCAATCGACCGACTGTCTGTCTGTCTTCTTTTTGAATTATATGGAATTTCAGCACTATGAAATGGCCTTACACTAATATTCTGTCAATTTTATTGGGGTGAGGTAAATAGTTACAGCACACATTTACATAATCACGTCATCAAATGTAGTAAGCCTCATGTCAGCTCTTGCGCGTGAAATAATTATTTACGTGTTTTTGTTACGTATTTATGGTATAAACGTTTAGAGGTCTGTCCGTATATCCGCTATCAACATTTAAGCCAAGGAACGGATTTTGGTGCAATTCAAGAGATAAAAAATTATATGACGGATACGGCTATTGTTTATGTTCGCTTATTGTAATCATCATCATCTCGGCCGTTGGTCATCCACTACTGAACATAGGCCTCCCCCATAAAGGGGGGTTTTGCCAATACTCGACACGCTTGGTAGGTAGGTTGTCGAGCGCAGGTCGATGGTTATTTGCAGAGGACGTTACTGCCTGCTTTGGATCTGTTAACCCTTAGCTCTAATGGCAACCACGGGTAGAGAGGGTGGAGCACTATTCTAAAGCCGGTAACTCCACGGCTTATTGTAATATTATAATGTTATATCAGATACGAGCGCGGGGGACAACGCGCCCCCATGGTCGGGTTGACCCCCGGCGCAGTGTGTGGACAACTGTACAACAAGGAGAGACATCTCGTCCCCACCGCGCTCAGCGCCAACCTCGTCTCCGTACTCGTCACATTATATGGTAACTATTCATATCATAATGATGAAACAACACGCCCGGTCCCCGTGGTCGGGTTGACTCCTCTATGATTTGTGATATTAGTTGCCTAATTTTGTAAACCGCGTAAACTCACTCACTATCATAAAAAAAAAGCTGCAGAGCTTAGTTTTCCTGAGAGTATAGGGATATGAGCATGTAGTTAATGTTAATAGGATACAGGACCTGTTAGCAGTTTGACACAATCCTATGGAAAATTTACTAAATCGATGTTTTGTATTCCCCTGTTTCCTCCGAATACAGTAAACATATTTGATATATTTATATCCTGATATTTTAAAGTTGAAGTAAAGTATGTCCCTATCATTTTATTTTTGTTTATATACTTTACATTTTTTTGTAGTGAACGTCCAATCACGCGAGTAAAACTGGGATTTTCGGAAGTTCACTATGAAAAAATCAAGGGTTTATAAGAAAAATTAAACTGACAAGGACACAGGTTACTTCACTGTAAAAATGTCAGGATATAAATTTTTAGAATGGGTTTATTATATTCGTAGGACACACGGGAATACAGAACATCGATTTGGTAAATTTTTCATAGGAATGTGCCAAATTCCTAGAAGGCCATGTACGCTCTTAAAGGTTCATACTCGTATTAATTTCAACGAATAAAGTTGCGTAGTCAGTATTGAGTTTTTCATCGTCAGAAACACAGGTACGTCTGATATTTAGTCTTATGTATAACGTAAGGCATCGAAAATTTCAAACATTTAGTCTTTAAAAATTAGGACACCTGTATAAAATAGATCGGCTGATCGGTCGGGGTTGTATGGGCAGATGGCGTTGTTAGATACACCCCGTTAAGTACGTCTATATACGTACAGCCAGTTATTCATCCACCAAACAGTAACGTGCGAACATTACTGTGTTCCGGTATGAAGGGTAATGTTACCGGCGAATTACTGGGCATGATGAGATTCAACAACTCATATCTCAGGGTGACAGGCGCAGTGCAGTGCCGCGCAGAATTTAGAATATTAAAACACTGGGTGGCACCGTGTCTGATATGGGCAATCATGATGCTTACTATCAGGCACCTGATTTGCTCGTGTTGTCACTATCATAAAAGTTTAGTAAGTCACAGTATAGGCATGTGCGGCAGGTGTGTGGTGCTTCCTCCTGATGTCCGTGATCCACGTGCACGGCGCGGCGCTAGTGTCGCTGCAGCCGGGGGCGCTGGCCGCGCTGCTGCTGTCCTCGACCCTCGTCCTCTCCACGCTGCTCTTCATCTCCAGGCAACCCGTGTCTGACAAGATATTGGCTTTCTCTGTGAGTTCCTTACTGATATTTATACATACATACGGTCGCGCCTTGTTCCGGTTGGGTAGGCGGAGACTATTTCCCTCCACTTGCTACGATGCTGATATACAACTTTCGCTTCGTTCACTTTCATGACATTTATTATATTTATACTTGTCTATACTAATATTATAAAGAGAGAAACTTTGTTTTTTTGTTTTTTTGTTTGTAACGAATAGGCTGGATAATAATAAATAATAATACTAATACTACTGGACCGATTTTAAAAATTCTTTCACTTATGGATAGCTTAATTCAGTGTGAGTGCCATAGGCTATATGAGATTTTGAAAAAAAATGGGGATCCGTAAGAAAACTGCAATATTGTGAACCAAGGTGTTACATAATATAATTACCATATTCATAAATTTGCGTGCGCTGTGAAATGCATTGATGGTAGAATAATATAATGTACTAGGGGTTTGTAGTACTTATCAATACCTACAAAACAGTATACATAGATTATATCCATCTTTTTTGGTTTAGTCACAATAATTGAAGCAGTGATTATTTTTCATGCGGTGTGAAAACTATTGGTGGTAGAGTAAAATAATGTACTAGGGGTTTGTAGTACTTATTAATACCTACCAAACAGTATACATAGATTATATCCATCTTTTTTGGTTTAGTCACAATAATCGAAGCAGTGATTATTTTTCATGCGGTGTGAAAACTATCGGTGGTAGATTAAAGTAATGTACTAGGGGATTGTATTAATTATCAATACCTACAAAACAGTATACATAGATTATATCCATCTTTTCTGGTTTAGTCACAATAATCGAAGCAGTGATTATTTTTCATGTGGTGTGAAAAGTATTGGTGGTAGAATAAAGTAATGTACTAGGGGTTTGTAGTACTCATCGATATCTTCAAAATAGCCCACGATAAATTATAACATGTGTTAAGGTTTGGTCATTGTAACAGAAATAGTCATTAATTTGCGTGCGCTGCGTAAACCATTAGGGTTATATTTATTAAAATACAATGTATCACGAATTTACTCCTGATAAACGTCCACTATACCTACTTCTGCTACCCGTGCGAAGCCGGGGCGGGTCGCTAGTTTATAATAAAGAAATAAAAATTGGAACTATAATATTTTATTTGGAAATATCTAATATACGATAGCGATTATTTTTAAAATGTTAATTTTTGTATGGATGTGTGAATATTCATTAGGTAGGAAAAGTTTGTAAAATATGCTTTTAAGTGAATACAAGGAGTCATTGAATTTTTCCATTAGGTTAATCCGTTTAGTCGATGACAGTCTGGAGAGTTTGCAACTGTGCCCGGTAGATGGCAATACACTAGGAAATAGACTAAACTAGACAGCCTGGTTGGCACAGATGGTAGCAACTCTGCTTTCTGTGCCGCAGGCCCCGGGTTCGATCCCCGGCCAGGTCGAACATGCCCGTTTGATCTATGTCTCTGTGTATAAGCGTATATAAGTATGTATATCAGTCATCTGGTTACCATAGTACAGGCTTCTAGCCTAGTTTGGGATCAGGTGACCGTGTGTGGAAGTAGTCCCATATTATTAAAAAAAAATATATAGGCACGTGTTAGAGATGTTTTGAATGAATATAACGTCCCTATTGGTATGAAGCCGATGGTTGCGAAGGGTCGCCAGTGGCCAGTCCTCAGTACAGTGTGTGCCAGGTCCCGCTGGTCCCGTGGCTGCCGGGGCTCAGCATCCTCATCAACGTGTACCTCATGCTCAACCTGGACTACACCACCTGGATCCGCTTCGCCGTCTGGATCGCTGCTGGTACACATTACTTATTTATTTTCATCCAATCTATTCGAAAAGGTCCCGGGTTCGATCCCCAGGTCAGGCAGTGTTATATATTGGATTTTTCCATTAGGAATTATCTCAATAACTGCCTGGAGTCTGGAACTGTGCTCGGTAGATGGTAATAGGCTCGCCCCCTATTATATGGGACCAATAACATACTGGCGAAATGTGGGTGTATCTACTATGAGACTGAGTCCTGGGTACACCTCTGCCTACCCCTTCGGGAAAAAGGCGTGAATGTATGTTTCTATTCGAATAGAGGCGATTCCTTCCTCGATAACTGCGCGGGATGTGGGTCATTTTGGCGCACTTAATAACAGTGACAAAATGACTTTTGAATTTGGAACAGATATACCTATTTAAAAAGTTTGAACGCGATTCGCTTCGACAAAGTCCTGAAAAGTGAAATATTAACACCAGAATGAGTAAAATTAAGCGTAGAAACTGTCCTTCGCATCGCTCTGGATTCAAAAAATCGCTCTCGCCGGCAATACATCACTGGTCCTTTGTCACAAATCGAGGGCGTCGCGAGCCGATGATCAAGGGGGTTAGTCAAGGAATTTCTACCCGAATTCCCCATTTGGGTAGACGGTAGATATACAACAGGTATTTGCCTGTATACAATTTACAATAACAAATTTCTATGAAACAGAAAAGCCCTACCTACAGTCCTACAATTTTGTATATTTTTTACAGTTTTGTAGTTTTTTTTTTTTATGAAATAGGGTCCAGATGGTTCTGTATTTAAAAATATGTGCCTATCGTATGGCGGCACTTGAATGTCAACATTGACAATAAAGGCTTAATTTTTTTCGATTCTCTAGGGGGGGCAGCAGCCCCCCCCTGCCCTCCCTTGGCGACGCCCTTGGACACAATCAACTATTACATCATCTACATTTTATGTCGTGGCGAGGTCCCTTGAGGAAAATTTTCAGCGTCAGGACTAATTATCCTCGACCTTCTAATTACTGTTTGTAGTCTGTGGGTGTCACTAGGTAATGATGTAGGTGACTTACGAATAACATTTCTCAACAGATTCTCGTGATATTTTGTGAACAGATTTGATGTCTTTATAGAACTTATTTGAGAACCAATTATTGGAAATACATCAAAATGACGAACTTATGGCGGTTGAATACATTAAAAATGTAAAATTTCAATCAACTTTCGAAATATAACTAGAATTTATGGTTTTTGACCGACTTTCAAAAAGGAGTTTTTTGTAGTGGTAGACCTCTTTTGCAGGGGCCGCCTGGGGAAGTACAACACCTTTGCCAGTATTCATCCGCCAAGCAGTAATGAGCAAACATTACAGTGTTTTGGTCTGAAGGGCAATGTTAACAGCGAAATTACCGGACATGATGAGATTCGACAACTCATATCTCAGGGTGACAGGCGCAGTGCAGTGCCGCGCAGAATTTTGAATTTTAAAACACTGGGTGGCACTGTGTCTGATATAGGTAATCATGATGCTTACCATCAGGCACCTGTATTTCTCATCTGAGATATTAGTTGTTGAATCTCATCATGCCCAGTAATTTCGCTGGTAATATTGCCCTTCAGTCCGGAACACAGTGATGTTTGCACATTACTGCTTGGCGGATGAATAACTGGCAAAGGTGTGGTACTTCCCCAGGCGGCCCCCTGCTAAAGAGGCCTACCAGTACATATAGGGGGGTTTTGCCCATTTCTCGCAACGGTTGGCAGGCGAGTTGGCGAGCGCGGTTCGATGGTTTTACGCAGAAGACGCTACTGTCCTCTGGATCTAATAACCCTCACCCGGCCGCCCCACGACATCCTTAAGTACCCCTACATCAAATTCAGCCAGGGCTCAGGTCCAAATAACACTAACTAGATGTTTTATTTGAAATAATAATATTCAAATAAAAGGTCATAATTTCAAGCAACCACTTACAGGAACAGCGATAATATCCCATCAATATTATTCGTAAAGTTTGGATGTTTATATGTTTGAATGTTATTGTTACACAATCAAGCAAACACTACAAATCGATTTGACATATTTGTACCTTAGGACCTGTTATAACATACTCGTATGTATAACATATGTTATATATGGATACTTTTCAAGGGATATAACCGCGGAGCACTTCTAGTTGGATCATAAAACAGAGCCCTTATATATATTTAGGCTATATTATTGAATTTGTAAACGTAAAAACATTTTATATGTAAATTTATTTAGGTCATTGAATTCATTCTTTAATATGAATTATTTGACTTCTTATTATGTGTGAAATAATTATGGTAAATAATAAGTAGGCTCGACGGTTTCACTTGTATTATTATTGTGTTATTTATTTGACCGGATTTCAAATCTTAATCAGATTATGCTCAAATCACACTAAAACAGTGGCGAAGGCTTTCCAGCTTGATTGGAACAGGTACTTAGTAATGCATTACAATTTCGGCTTCACACTCTTCAAAGTTCACGAACTTGATACTCGTATAATGAACAGTTGGATTGTCATAATTATTTTAATAAATACTGACAAATAACCCTCCTTAACTGTTTCACTCCGAAACTCTCTTTTACGTAGATACTTGATGGGCGCAGCTCCTCAGGGTCAAAACGGAAATGTCTAATCAATGATATTTGTTTAATTTCTCTATAACGTAAGGGTATTCTATTTCGTGCGCTCTGTCAGCCCACATGTGATCTAGATGGTTCCACTCGATCCTGTTCACCAACATTGTTTCTACATTTATCAACTTGTTCTTCAAGATGTCGACGTCTTCCAACGTAGAGACTGTATCGGTTCTGCCGCTCACCAGCTTCACTGGTATAGTCACTTTACGCAAGTCGTATTCGGGTGGTGTTATCGATAGGTATTTTCTCACATTCTCCACCGTTCCATAATCATAATATGCCAAAGTCTTCCTCAAACCAATCTGAGCGAAGTGTAGCAGACTCTTCCGCCCAGCACCGGCCGGGAAATGTCCGATTACAGTAGGGAAGAACTGTCTCAATATTCCTTGTACGTCCGGCCCCGATACAGAATTGAATCCTCCGGAGTAGCAGAGGTCGTAGCTTATCACGGTCTGAGTGCAGAGTAGATTGATCACCGCCTTCGTCAGCGAATAGTATCCGGCGAACTCCACGAAATTAGGCGGCAGTATCCAGTTGAGAAACTGACTGAACTTTATGATGAGGGAGAGCAACGGTTTCGCATTGTGCAGGTACACGATGGGCGCCAGAGCTATGAACACTTTGATCTTTTCGTTGTAGCTCGGCTCTATGGCTGTGAGGATGAAGGTGAGCGTCGTCCCTTGAGAGAACCCTATGATACTCAGTTGCTTCTGACCTGTATGATTCAGAACGTAGTTTATGCACGCGGCGAGGTCGAATTTTGCCAGCTCAGTGAGCGTGTAATCCCAGAAAGGCTCCTTGTTAGGATCCAAGGTCGTGTGATTTCTGGAGTACCGGTTGCCTCTTATGTTCATCGCCCAGACGTCGTATCCTGCGTCGGCCATTTTGATCGCTAAAGAGTTGTTCCCTTGTATAATCCATCCGTCGCTCGTGTCGAACACACCGTGGTTGCATAGGACGGGTCGTGTTTGGTCACCGGGGATGTGGTCGAGGGCGAGAATGTATCCGTCCTCGGTTGTAACGTAGTGTGTTTCTCCCGAGTGGCCGTACTCGCTCGCCAGCTGTGTGAACGTGAGGAATGTGTCTGGAGGCGTGTTCGATAGTGTGGCGTCAATTGTTTCCTGTGATACACTGTACACTTCTCTCACTGCGAGCATTGCAAGTATCGCCCGTGACAAGTACATGACGATGGCATCACAGATATGGAACAGAGCCGCTAATTACCGCATTTATATACATCTTTATCCGAAATAAAAAGGTTACATTATTTGTCAGGCGACTTTGAACTGATATGCAAGTACTTTACAGTACAGTCAGCGCAATAATTAGCGGTACCTTAGAGCGCAATATTAGTCTTGCGCACAGAGCTTCTGCGCGGCACATATATGTAGTTCATCCCCATCACATATTATTATTATTATTGATTGTGAGACAGTTAATTCAAATTAAATTTTTTTTTTTGGGTTTATCTATACTTCTATACTAATATTATAAAGAGAGAAACTTTGTTTTTTTGATTTTTTGTTTTTTTGTTTGTAACGAATAGGCTCCGAAACTACTGGACCGATTTTAAAAATTCTTTCACTTATGGATAGCTTAATTCAGTGTGAGTGACATAGGCTATATGAAATTTTGAAAAAAAATAGGGATCCGTAAGAAAACTGCAATATTGTGAACCAAGGTGTCACATAATATAATTACCATATTCATAAATTTGCGTGCGCTGTGAAATCCATTGATGGTAGAATAATATAATGTACTAGGGGTTTGTAGTACTTATCAATATCTACAAAATAGTCTACGGAAATTTTATCCATCTATTTTGGTTTAGTCACAATAATCGAAACAGACATGATATGCATGCGCTGTGAAAAGTGTTGGTGGTAGAATAAAGTAATGTACTAGGGGTTTGTAGTACTTATCAATACCTACAAAACAGTATACATAGATTATATCCATCTTTTTTGGTTTAGTCACAATAATCGAAGCAATGATTATTTTTCATGGGGTGTGAAAACTATCAGTAGATTAAAGTAATGTACTAGAGGTTTGTAGTACTTATCAATATCTACAAAATAGTCTACGGAAATTTTATCCATCTATTTTGGTTTAGTCACAATAATCGAAACAGACATGATATGCATGCGCTGTGAAAAGTGTTGGTGGTAGAATAAAGTAATGTACTAGGGGTTTGTAGTACTTATCAATATCTACAAAACAGTATACATAGATTATTTCCATCTTTTTTTGGTTTAGTCACAATAATCGAAACAGATCAATACCTACAAAACAGTATACATAGATTATATCCATCTTTTCTGGTTTAGTCACAATAATCGAAGCAGTGATTATTTTTCATGCGGTGTGAAAACTATTGGTGGTAGATTAAAGTAATGTACTAGGGGATTGTAGTACTTATCAATATCTTCAAAATAGCCCACGATAAATTTATACATGTGTTAAGGTTTGGTCATTGTAACATAAATAGTCATTAATTTGCGTGCGCTGCGTAAACCATTAGGGTTATATCTATTAAAATACAATGTATCACGAATTTACTCCTGTTAAACGTTCACTATACCTACTTCTGCTACCGTGCGAAGCCGGGGCGGGCCGCTAGTCATATATAAGTTCTGCGTGCATTATCTGCGTTTCACAATAAATTAATTTTGTTATGATACACAAAGTGACCACCATATTTTTGGCACAATTCGTATGTCATCATGAGCCAGAATTGCACATGCAAAATATTAAGGAAAATCGGTGGGTCGCATTCATCAGGAGACCGTTAGTAAAGATACGAACAAATTTTTTCCTAACTTTATCGCCAATTATTGCGTTGACTGTCCAGTCAAAAAAGTACATATTTTAGATAACATTTGATAATCGCAACCCGCAGCCGATGCCGTACCCGGGCGGCTTCACGTCATTAATTACAGCTGTTCTTGATTACCTATATATACTATTGCCAACTAATGAGGTAATCACCCGTAGGATACACCTATTATTGTAGTTTTCAATGTTAACTTCAACTTCGGAAATAGCGGAAATTCATAAGAAAGGAAGTGACATTGAGACAGATACATAGATAGGCACAACGTAATCAAAGGCTTAGTTCGAGATTTGATTTAGATAAATTTTTATAGCAAAACTATGACAGTAATCTACATTGAAGGTTTTCAGGAAAACTGGTTTCGTCCTATCACAATGAGCAAAAAGTTGACAAATTGATTACCTACCTACCTTTGTTTGTTTTATTTAAAATGTATAATAAAATGTATAAATTCATGTATAATCTTAAAGTATCTTATGTATCTTATTATTTGTTTAATTTTTAATTATCTTTTTTTCTTTCTTAACTTTTATAATACCTACTCGTTCATTTTTGTTCATTTTGTCTAAGTTTTTTCAATTGTATTCATTCATATCATTTAAGTTTTTTCCAATTGTTTATATTCACTCATATAATATTTAATTAGTAACGAGCTCTATGGCGAATGCTATGTACGCCTATATATTGTTATACATATAAGAACTTGACTATGTAAAATTAAAATTATGTAAAAATGTATATGTATAATGTGGCTGTACTCATTAAATAAATAAATAAATAAATAAAGGACACCACAAGAATATGACTTGACCAGGAATAGGAAGTTTAAAAAAAAATCTTCAGCCGTTTGAAGATTACCAACAAGCTGTTCATTCCTTTCTAGCCGATGAAGGATCTTGCACTTGTTTGATCGATCTAGCCGTGCGACCGGTTTCTCATCCCGTGGGAGCCGTGGGACCCGGTGGAGGTATCCCTCCGCTTATTCGGAGAGTGGGCAGTAGCGCTCTCCGTTTCCAAGTATTTGATAACTACTGCGATCACCAAGCCGCACAACAAGTATGGTGATTTCGGCAACATATGCATAGTTTATGGCCTTTTTTTGGAGGAAAACGGCAACTACCCAACATAGGCCTATGTTGGGTAGCGGCCGCTTTCCGGCTGATGATGAACTGCAGCATCCCCTTAAATGATTACCCAACTTCTATCACAATGTACACCGTGGCCTAAGTATTTTTTCTTCTTTTATGAAGCTACACGAATGTATTGCCAGTGTCAAGTTTTTATTTATAGCCTGCTCACACGAGACATTCATGGACTCACACTAGTGTATTTGCCAGTGTCATGTTAGTGGCTTAAGTTTAAAACATTAATTATTTGTACATACTAAGTGCCATTTTTTTTTTTATGGACCCACATGAAAGTATTGCCAGCGTCAAGTTTTGTATTTATAGCCTGCTTACACGGGACATTTATGGACTCACACGTTAGTGTACTTGCCAGTGTCAAGTTATATAAATTTATACCTGGAGACAAAACAAAACCCGCGTTATAAGTCGCGTCACGGTTTAATAGTGACACTGTCCAGATTATATAAATTATATAAATATTTATTTATAAGTTTTATCGTGTTTCTATTTTAGTATAACATGTTATTATTAAAGAAGATCTATTCCAATAACTACATTCCATTCAAGTTAGAACATAAGCTATTATGTAACAGTAATATTTACATAAATATTGGATTTTTCCATTAGGAATTATCTCAATAGCTGCCTGGAGTCTGGAACTATGCCCGGTAGATGGCAATAGGCTCGCCCCCTATTACATGGGACCAATAACATACTGGCGAAATGCGGGTGTATCTACTAAGGGACTGAGTCCTGGGTACACCTCTGCCTACCCCTTCGGGAAAAAAGGCGTGAATCTATGTTATGTTTTTAATATTTACAAATATTATAGATTAATTTTACAATATCTATATGTGAATTGTGACACGACCTTTTGCTTTATAAGTCATAATTGTTTATTGGAACACCAACACAATGTACACCGTGGCTTAAGTATTTTTTCTTCTTTTATGAAGCTACACGAATGTATTGCCAGTGTCAAGTTTTTATTTATAGCCTGCTCACACGAGACATTCATGGACTCACACGTTAGTGTATTTGCCAGTGTCATGTTAGTGGCTTAAGTTTAAAACATTAATTATTTGTACATACTAAGTGCCATTATTTTTTGTCTTTTTTTATGGACCCACACGAATGTATTGCCAGCGTCAAGTTTTGTATTTATAGCCTGCTTACACGGGACATTTATGGACTCACACGTTAGTGTATTTGCCAGTGTCAAGTTATATAAATTTTAAAGTTAATATGGTCAATTCTTGAACGAATTAACCACTGGACGCGCCTTCATTCCGTTCTCGCCTAATACCCCGCAGGTTAATACCATGAAACATCGGACATCGTTGTAGTTTTACTGTCACAGTCGTTCGTACACCATCGGGAGAAAAACATATTTAAAAAAATGACGAAACGTGCAGTTAAATGGTGTAAAAGTTATAGTGGTCGAGCAACTAATGTTTCTTTTCACTTGTAAGTTTAATTTTTCTTTATTAATACAGCTATTTATACCAAAAATTAATATTAATTAAAAAATATATCCAACTTAATCCGACTATATTTAATAAACGGTCATGAATATTATACACCACGAACAAAAAACACCTATCTAAATTACCTGGATTATTTACGTCAAAGTCAAATTTACTAGGGCTTGACAATGTTTTAAGTAGGTATAATAATATCGATAAAAATAAATGACATATATCGATAAAACTGTATTAATACACTTGAAGCAAATCGGGAAAGTAAAAAAAAATTAACGATGTGTACCTCATAAATTGAGCATAAATTGAGCATAAATTGAGCTCAACCGACACAATAATGAAGGGATTTTAAATCGAATCATTACTTGTGATAAAAAGTGGATACTGTACGATAATCAGAAGCGCTTGTCGCAATGGCTGAACCCTGGAGTCCCAGCCGAATCTTCCCCTAAACGAAAATTGACTCAGAAAAAGATACTTGTGCGTGTTTGGTCGTTCACTACAGCTTTCTAAAATCTGGCCAAACGATTACGGCAGATATCTATTATCAGCAACTGCAAACCATGAAGGAAGAACTAGCTGCTAAACAACCGAGATTAGTCAAACGCTCTAGGCCACTGCTGCTTCACGACAACGCAAGACCACACACTGCACAACAAACAACCACTAAGTTAGATGAGCTACAATTGGAATGTCTGCGACATCCACCGTACTCTCCGGACCTCGCTACAACAGATTACCATTTTTTCCGGTATTTGTACAACTTCTTACAAGGAAAACAATTCAACTCCGATGTGGCAGTCCAAACCGCCTTCAAAGAGTTTATTGATACTCGCCCCCATGGTTTTTTTACTAAAGGGATTCATGAACTACCCATGAGATGGCCAAAATGCATAGATAACAACGGTGCATACTTTGATTAATTAAATATAATTTACAAAAAAAAAAATTACTATAATATATTCCTCCCGTACAAAATGCCAATTTCCTATGTAAGGACCTAATATTAACTAAAAGGCAAAATCAAGCCTACTGAATGGCGGGGATAAGCTTATCAGCAACTTAATAGTAGCACTAAATAGTAATAGTATCCGCGTCTGACAAGCTATCATCTGGTTTCATCAACAGCTCGGCCAACCCATATAAAAAAAAACCTTATTTTCAAAATCGTATTTGAATATTTATTGTCAGACTATCATAAACTCGTTGTTCTTTCATTCGTCCTCGATAGCAATTTATCGACTATGTCAAGCACTAGTGTAGGTGACATAATTTTACGGGTACTTCTCGCTGTCCACACCTTTTTGGTCAACACTGGGACTTTTTTCTAGGTCACTAATGGTGGCAAGTAGGACAAAATAAAAAAATATTTTTAGAATATGTTTCATAAATCACATAATATTATACGTTATAAATTCATAATATTATTATAACGTCATTAATTGCATCATTATAATATTTTGTCAAGTACGTATATATATGTATATATACGTATATATTATATGCTACGGTAAATGTGTTTTATTGAAAATAATTATTGATCGATAATTATTGATAATTTTCAATTAATCACATCTACCGTAATATTATGTACATTACACATACTACCTATTATTATAATATCGTAATCAGAATGAATGGATGCACCAGCAGGCCCCGTCTAGTATTCTTTTCTATGGCTAGCGTAAATTACTTATAATTATTCTAACGGTAGCTGGAAGTTCAACATTTATATAAGGTGAGGGTTGAATTGAGGATGTAAGAATCAATATATGTATGATAGGCAATTCCCACATGTCACGAGTGGAATACATATTCTGAAATAAAAATTGCAGTTGTCACTAGTGGTGGGCAAGGAGATGGGGATCAAGTGGGAAGTACCCAATTTTTCTCTCTGTCATTTTAATCGCAATTGTCAGTTGTTTTGCTCTTAGACAGTGACAATGCTACATGCGAGAATAGTGCAACAATATAATACACAAAGGTAAATCTTTGTGTGCGCGCAATTATGGATACGAATATTGCGGTAGTGTGTGTATATCTTCGTAAAAGTCAGCAATGTGTGAAATCCTCCTCCCCCCGCAAAAATCGGTTGAACGTGTTTTCATACTTCATTATGTACAATTCGCGTCCAGTGGTTAAATCGTCCTAGGGTCAATTAGTCAATTCAGAGTCAGGGCAATCCCACATCGTCACAGCTCTAGTAAAGTGGTGCCCTTTACAAGAAGCTGCCGGAATTTTTGTGGGAACACGAAAAAACACATTTCAGCTCTCGCATCACTTGCCAATCGACCATTATTACACGTTAAACACTCGAAAATGCACCGATAATTGATAAAGATACGGGAGCCCAACTGTATTCTTCGGCTTCCCCCCAAAACTCCACTTAGTGCCATTATATTATTAAATTAAAATTCGTTTTTGGCCGTAACTTTAAGTTAACTGTGGAACTTTGTAAATTAAGGGCTGTGGATTTTGCATGGAAGTAATAAGTACTACGTACAACAGGAATGAGCTGTTGTCACAAAATTGAAGCCGAACGAGAGCTCAGTAGTTACTGACTATAGTACAGTTCACTATAGTACAGTTGTACTATAGTGAAATATGATTTAAGGACAATTACATATTAAAGGACAATTATCCATATTTCCCTAACATTAGGATCTTTAGGAAATCTGAAATTGAAACAAAGTTATATTAATAGAGAAAGGAATAAAAAATGCATAGGTATTTAAGTTTTTGTTCTTGAACTAGGATTGTGATTGGATAGTCATACATGGTCACCGTAATTCTTCACTAACAAATTATTGCATGTGAAAAGATAAACCACAATCAGGATAATACTCGCTTCCGCAAGCCTCCACGACACAAATTCTTCCCATTTTAACTAAAACTCTTCAAAAATATCACGAAATCAAAACACACTCCGCCATTAACGTCCGAACCGTCCGAACGGCGATTTCATGTGGGGTTGTCAGGTCAGGTGTCCGTATATCATACAAATAAAAGAAAACCTAATTTTGCCAATCGCAAAATTTATGCGTTGCACGTAGCAACAAATAATATTACTTTAACATGTCGATAATAAATTATTATTTATATTTAAAAACATTTTAGAAGTAAATGTTTTTACTTCATTACATTACATCAATCGCATATTTTTCTACAAACAACTAAAGGATTGAAATCAACTTAACTCTGGCAACTCTTAAGTCACTGTTAGAACGGGACACAGCGTTTAGTGGTTGCCCTCTCACTCGGCTTCATTTTTATTTTGCGCGCAACAAGACTCTTACGACCTTAGCATAAGGTTTATTTTCTTTATTTTAGCTGCAAGATGAGCACAGATAGCACAGATAGAGCTCATTCCTGTTGTACGTAGTACTTATTACTTCCATGGGATTTTTAAAATAAATAAAATAAAAAGAAATTCTATTTATAGGTGCAAACCGCATGAAGTGATTAGAAATAAACTAAAAATATAATAATAATACAAACCAAAAATTATGTACGGTACATTAATAAGTGACTCGCAGGATACATTTATATTTGAACAATTTCTGAACCAAGTCATGCTAATAATACATTGATCGCGAGCTTATACAAATTTTGTTAAAACTTTGAACTACAATATTATAATAGTTTAAAATTCATTCGTGATATAATTCATAGATCAATAAAAATGTAAACAAAATAAGATAAAAGTAACATTCTAGAAAAAATAAATAACATTGACTTAATATAAATGTGAAATAAAATCCTGTAAGTACGATAAAAAATATAAATACAATAATTAACTACATAGTAAATTAGAACATAAGAATATAATCAGGTACTGAGGAACTTTTTGAATGTATGAAGGTTGTCGACAAATATGTCTAATAGAATAAAAAAAGATATCTTTAATTTTAGAAACCTGATTGTGTTGTTCTATCCTTGTCATTGGGGCATAGTGGTCAAGATTGGAGTTAGAACCTATTACGAAGAGCACATTGAATCTACTAACACGCGGCAGCGTAACTGGCGCAGATATGAGCAGTTCTGATAGTAAATTAAATAATTTATTTTTATTTGTTTGGTCCTTATTATTATTATCTAGCATTTAATAAACCTACTTATATTATTAATACGTCGTATCTAATCTGATAAAAGCTCAAGACTTATATTAAATTTTACAACTAAGTTAACACTAAACATAAATTAACACAGAATTACAAAATAAGTAGTGTTCATCTTTCAGAATATTTTTCTAAAATATCTAACACTTGAGGTAGCACTACTGTATAAGTTGTCTTCCCCCACATAAAGTCTATATGGTTGAAGGAATCATAGTCCATCACCCTATACTCCACCACGTTAGGGAGCTTCTTCCTGAGGAGTTTTACATCCTCTACCGTTGATACTATATCGTTCTTCCCCAACAGCAACGCTACTTTCATAGTCACCTTCCTTATGTCATATTCTGGTGGTGTACGTGACTTGTACATGACCATGTTATTCTTCGGGCCGTAATCATAATACGCAAACCGTTTGTTGTTACCAACTTGTATCAAATGATTCATGTTCTTCCTCGAAGTTCCCGCGGGGAAATGACCTATCCATACGGGAACGAAGTCTGGCTCGAAAGCGTTGGGATCGAAACCCGACAGTGTGAACACTCCACCCATAACACACAGCAGATAACCAACTCCTCCGAGATCACACACGGCTGTCAGTAAGGGTTTAATCGGAGAGTAAAACCCGCCGATTTCCTCGCTTCCACTCATTCGTAGACCTCTGTTGATATTAGGGCCGAGTTTGATCAGCTCCCCTAGGAACTGTCTGGCGTGATGGATATAATAGATAGGAGCTAGAGCTATCACCACGTTTACTTTATCATTATACTCTGGTCTGGCCGCGCCCAGGACGAACGTGTTCGTCGTTCCTTGAGAAAAGCATACGATGTTGATCTTGCTACCGGTTTTATTTGTTATGAAGTCGATGTTGGTCGAGACATCTTTGGTGCCATAATCGTTGACGTAAAAGTCCCAGAATGCTTTATCAGTGTCGGGGTCTAGCGTGAGATGTCTCCGAGAGTATCTGTTCCCTCTGTTGTTCATCGCCCAGACATCGTAGCCGCGCCTGGCGAGGTTGACGGCGAGCGACAGGTTGCCTCGTATTATGAACCCGTCGCTGGAGTCGAGGATACCGTGGATGAGCAGCACCGGTCTCCTCGCGTCTCCTATAATGTGGAACAGCTTCAGAATGTAACCGTCCTCGGTGACCACGTCGAACTCCTCCGCTCTCTGTCCGTACTTGACAGCCAGCTCGGTGAAGTTTAACCTGGCATCTTCTGCTGTGTCCAACTTTCCGTAAACACTGCCTATTATTAGGAACGATATTAATAGAATCATTGTTCTTTGACCTGTTTTTCGCGCTATCCGTGACACAATGTCTAAATGAGGGACGAATTTTACTTATATAGCCTTTTAAATATATTCTCATGCAAATTAATGAGAAAAAAATCCCATTATCAACCAACCAACTACATTGATCTCATAATTTCTTGAAAATTTAGAATATAAAATATGAAAATGACAAGATCTCCAGAGAATATGTGAAATGAGACAATTAGCACAAAAAATTAATTAACTCACCAAAAGCCTAACAATAATAAATAGGCCAATTTTTTTTTGTTACATACAGACAATTTGGCTTATTTAAAATAATTGTTTAATTGAATTAAATAGGTTTATATATTTGTTTTAAGGTTTTATTGTTGTTACCTATCCACGTAAGAAAATGTTTCTAGTATTATGAAAATTAATTTGATTGAATTGAAAAGATTTCCTGTATTGTTTGTTATTCTATTGTTTACGTTAACTTACATCAATTACCTACTTCACTAAAGCGTCGTCTTCAAAAAACAACAAAGGATTCAGTTAATTGCGGGAAAAAATATATTTGCTGATGTTTTTATCAAAAATTTAATAAAAATAACACACAAAAATGCATTTTGACGTAAATTAAACGAGTGCTAATCTAAAAGGACTTATACCTATATATTAACTAGGGCTGCGTTGCACCAACTTACTTTAACAAAAACCAATGCCTGATCGGTCGTCATATCCGTGATTAGGGCAATATTACGTTGTTCAACATTAAATATGTGTTTAAAATAACATAACAACAATCAATCACGCCTTTTTCCCTAAGTGGTAGGCAGAGGTGTATCCAGGACTCAGTCCCATAGTAGACTAAGTCCCAGTATGTTATTGGTCCCATATTACAGGGGGCGAGCTTATTGCCAACTACCGGACACAGTTCCAGACTCCAGGCAGTTTTTAAAATAGTTAAAAAAACCCAATATTTAACACTTTGCCTGACCTGGTGATCGAACCCGGAACCTCATGATCGGCAGCAAAAATAACTTAACATGCAATAAGTTACTTTGGTATGTCCAGCCTATAGGTTTTGCCAATACCTGCCACGCTTGGCAGGCTGGTTGGCGAGCGCAGTTCGATGGTTTTACGCAGAGAACGAGAACTCTTACGGCAACTACGGGTAGAGAGTGGGTACTATTCTAAAGTCGGAACACCACGGCAAATATTAGTTTGTTAGTTGGTGCAACTCAGCCGAAGGTGTATCAGTTAGTTAATAATACATAGTCGTTGCCTATTTTAAACCTGCTAATAAAATTTTAATTTAACTTATTTGTGTAACTGGTTTTAGTGGAAAAAAGGTTATTAATTAAGATTGATCAGATATGCTTCTGCCAAGGTTATGTAGTGTCAATTATTATTGGCAACACTAAACAGCCGATCCGGCTCTCTCTCTAATAATAAATTACTAGATTCAATGTTGCTATGCGCATCATGTCATGAGCTTTGACATGTTTAGAATCTGAGCAATACTATAAAAACTAGCCGACCTCTTGCCGGGTCGCAAGCGCAGTCTGAATATCCGGGATAAAAACAGAAAATGGTACCTGTCCCAAAAATTAAAAAAGGCAAGGATCACCTTTAATTGTGCCCAAGTCAATGAATCAATGTTGGACAGCGAAGCGAATTCTTGTCCAATGTTATTATACCTATACAAGCAAATACTGGCGTTTAACTGGTCCAACGTATAAGCATTGCTATTCAGCGTGGCAATGCCGCCAGTATCTAGGGTACGCTGCCATCTGACAGTGGTTTCAAGCACTTGGATTTTCTATAGGCTGGCATGTTGGACTGTGGATTTTCGAAGTGTTCTATGGTATAGTGTATTTAGTTAGGGTACATAGTAATTAGGTAGCTCTATTGTTTAGTCTTTTTTCAATAAAGTCACTCTGCCCTAGTAAAAATCATTTGATTGTTATGCTTGGAAAGTTTTAGGGATATTTTTTAATTCTGTGTTTTTATCTCGGTATGTACACTACCTCTAATTTCTACACGCAATGGGGATACGAGCAACTTCCAGTAAACCGATCCATTGAAAATTTGGTATTCTGTTACTTCAACAATATTGCCACTACTTGGTAACCTGGACTTGATGTTTCAACCTCAGTTTCAGATGTGTCAGTAGTCACATAATATATCGTATCTCGGCGCATTGAAATCGTCAAAATGAATTTGTTACCGATAGATGGTGACCAGGGTCTGTTGATGGAGCAGGAAGAAGCTAAGGAGGGGTTGTATTTATTGTCTTAATTAACACTTGTTTTATATGTAACTAGTGTAAGAAAAGCGGCTTTGCCCGCTCACAATTATGAAATTTTCTACCAAAACTTTGACGACCTTTTTGGACCTCTTAGAATGTGAATTTTCAAAAATCCTTTCTTAGCACACGTCCAGATAACGAAAACCTACATTCCAAGATTTAAGTCTCTAGGATCAGTGGTTTGGGCTCTGCGTTGCATCTCAGTTAGTGAGGACTTTAAAGTTTTATTATATATAGTGATAACAGTTTTGTTTATGATTTGTTCCCAGGTCTCCTAATCTACTTCTCGTACGGCGTGTGGCACAGTGTAGAACGTCGGCGCAAACTCGACGCACTTCAACTCGCAGAGTTACACAATGACAGCAATACTTCTCTGCTCCACAACAACTCTCTCGCTCACACGATCGGCTGACGCCGCGCGAGGGAGGGGGACGACGCTATCACCCGTAGCGGTACTGTTGTCTCTTTCATATCCAGTATTTAAATAGACTAGTGGAAAGTTCTGACCAAACTTGTAGGGGTTTTTTGGTTTTAGTAAAATGGTATTTTTGCACAAAGTGCACCTCAAAAACTATTTATATAAGTCTATTTATATAATTAATTAATGTTTGTTTAACTATGTTAATTATAATAATATGTATTTAGCGTTATGATGGAGTAATACTAATGGGTTTTGAATTTTGTATCAACCCGTCAAACTACGATTTGAAAAAAAATTTCAAGATTCCAGAAAACAAAATTAGCTTTTTCCTAAAAATTTATGAGAATATTGATTGACGGTCAGTTTGTATGGGATGAATGATTTTCTCGAATTCTAAACATTTTATTCTAATATCAGTTTGATGTGTAGATTAACCCTATTGAGTATGACTACATCTCTTAGAAATCACATATTTTGTGCATATCTAGTAATTTCGAATCATTTTGATATTATCATTCGATATTTGATATGTATTATGATAATTTTAATGCATTTAAGAATATTGCTATTATCGTGCACCTAGCACTTGTATTTGACTAAAATATATATTGTTTTATTATAAAAATATATTTTTTGACGCTTTGAATGCCGAAGTATGCGTCTTGTCCAAACAAAAAAAGTTTGTAATGCCGGTACACAAGCGGTTGAATCTCGTATTATTTTAGTGATACGTGGTGAAGCTTATCCTTAACTTGTTTTATTTTTAACCTAAGTAATACACGTGGCTTTGCCCGTCACTTATACAGGGTGAATATTTTAAAAGGGTCTTCAGGGCCATCTCCGACACTATGGGTGAATTTCGAAAAATGATGAAATGGAACGTTACTTCCCAGAAATGGATCCTTGTTAATGACACACGGATGGTGTAAAAATACAGTAAAATACATTTTATTCCAAAATCATCACGTTCGATTCCCAGCGCGGGTAATCATTTTAACAAAAATGTAATGATGCTGTTTTAGTTTTTATCAAGAACTAAAAAAAATATTTAAGTATGTCACAATCTGACACTTATGCGCGTCAATGAAGAGATGGTCCCGAGACCCTTTTAAAATATTCATCCTTTATATGAATCGTCATAATTTAAACTATTAATATAAATCATATATAATAAAATATAATATATAATACATGTATTTAGTCTGCTTTACAATGGTTTTTACAATTTCTTGATCTTATGTAGATACTTATCTATTCTAAGTTTACAATTAAGTAGGTATTGTTAAAATAAGAATATTATTTGATGAACATTCTCGAAATTTAAAGATGACCATTATTTATATTTTATAAAAATGATATTGAATTGTGGTATTTTATGAGATATCGTTTATCTGTAATAATTAATGTACCTTAAAGTATATTTGAGTTCCTTTAGTCGCCAAAGTGTGGTTTTTCTATTATTATAATAATATTTTTTTTATGGATAAACTTTATATAATCAGGGCTGGCATGGGCAGACTTTTCCGGTGGAAAGTTATAAGTATGAAAGAGAGAGCAGATGCACACTTTTGTGCGTGAAAGAGAAAGATTATGTAATTACAAATGCACAGACGACCAAACCTCAAAGACGACTCTTTACTGGTACCGTAAAACCCTACAACTTTGCCTCCAGGGGTATCTTTGCCCAAAATGCATTTTTTAAGGAAAATCGTTTTTAGGAAAAAAATCTCTTGCATTATGGCAGCATTAATATTTTTGGTAGAAACTAGATTATGTTTCTGGTATCACTGTCTATAGCGTCTGCAGCCAACTTCATTCAGTATCCTGTCATAAATTGCTGAGTGAGGGGCTTAATTTTGCGGGCAAATTTTTTGCGAAATACCCGGGTAACATTGCCAACTCATTTTATGAGGAAAGTTTTGTCTGTATTAGTAGGAATTTGAAAGAAAACGGTCTAAATTGCCCTGAAGTTTATACTAGTTCTTATAACATTGATCTTAAAGTTATAATTTCCTTAAAAAAAACGACATGGGTAATGTTGGCTAAAAGTCGAGTAACTTCGCCCGCCATCAAAATCATCGAAATCATGTAATAAATATCGTCCTAAAAATATAAACACTATTCTAATCCATGCACATCATCCCAATGTTGCAGACTATAGCGAAAAATACCAATGCGTCAGTAGAAAAAACATGAGATATCTTAATTTTATTGAAAAAAGTGGGCAAAGTTGTAGGGTTTTACGGTATGCTTTCGTCTAAGTTATGCAGTATAGTGTTACTGCCATGACACACACATAGGTATATGTGTTATGTAGTGACATAATAAAAACTAGCCGACCTCCCCACTCCCCGCCACGTTTTCATCTATTTTGTTTTCGTGCTAAAATTCATGAAAGATCTCTTTTAGGCTGGTCATACACGGACTGCTCGAGCAGTCGCGACTGCTTCGGGCGGTCGGTAACGCGTTATGTTGATCACTGGCTTACTACTCGAGCACTCCGTGTATGGCACGCCTATTGTGTGTACATAGAAAAATGTAGTTTGCTTTGGAGCCGCACTTGAAGCAGTCGATACTGGCTGCTTCAAGCGGACCGTATGTGGCCGGCCTTAGCTTGATTGGTCTGTGTACTACTCAACAGTACTTCTGATTCTGAAAAAGTATGAGCAGAAATATTGTATCCCCAGGCCATGCCATGCAGGTGTTACATAATGTGATATTACATTTAACAACTTGTGCTGAAAATATTTGAAAAACATTGAAAAAAACCAGATTTTTTTTGCATGGGACATTTTTAACGAAACTTGTATTCAAATTTAATTTTTTTTTATTCAATTTAGGCCTAAAAGACACTTTGCTAGCCAATGTGCCAGTGATGGATCTATTGTGCGTCCCGAAAGATACCTGCTGTACAAAAAAAGCGCACAAAGAACTTGTAGTGCTTACTTTTTTCTACAGGCAGTGTTTACAATATATAAAATTATTTTCCCCACTAGTTGTTCAGTGTAACTCTTTATTATTACTTCAACTTTTTGTAACACTGTATAATGTGTTTCCCGCAGTATTAATGACCAGACTGTTAGACGGCTTATAGTCTTTACAATTATGATATTAATGTAATAATTTTATGTACATAATATTATTTCGCAGTTATTATGTTATGTATCTATGTGAATAATATTAGCGATAAAGAACCGGCTTCAAGCTTTGCTTTGATAATTTTTCATATTCTAATCTGAAGGTTACGTCCTACGAATTTAGAACACATGGCATAGTAACTAGCAAAAAAGTTGTCCCATATCATTATTATTATCATCATCATCCACTCCCTGCGCTCTTTTTTTTCTTCTTTTATGGACCCACACGGATGTATTGCCAGTGTCAAGTTTTGTATTAATTGCCTGCTTACACGGGACATTCATGTACTCACACGTTAGTGTATTTGCCATTATCAAGTTATATAAATTTTCAAGTTAATATGGTCAATTAGTCAATTCAGAGTCAGGGCAAGCCCAGTCAAGTCACAGTTCTAGTAAAGTGGTGGTTTTTACGAGAAGCTGCCGGAATTTTGTTGGGAACACGAAAAATCACATTTCACACACGTAGTAATATTCCACCATTATTACACGTAAACACTCGAAAATGCACCGATAATTGATAAAGATACGGGAGCCAAACTGTACTCTTCGGCTTCCCCCCAAAACTCCACTGCGCTCATATCGCATCCTGGCCTGAACGTCAGCGCGGCACCCGCCAATCAGCGGACGCCACGATGTCAGGATTGTACTATTAATTGTTCTGTGACGGAGACCGATTCTCGCGTGAATTTCGTTTGAAGTTACGGTTCCATGGTTCCATACATATTACATATATATGTCAAATTATATTACATGCATTTTTGAGAATAAAGAAGCTAGCGTCACATCTACAGCTGTGTATATCGACACAGAGTGTGTAATTGAGCTAATTTCATTACTATTTTCATTACTATGTATATCTCGTATGTTTGATGTATTTATATGTACCGCACATTATCGTATATCGTTTTCGCAAAGGCCGCCTATATATTGGTTGTCAATCAACTTGTGGGCTCCTGGATGTTGGGCTTTGAATATGTCCGAAACACAGGTCGAGCGTTTTCGACTTAAATAATGTGAGTTCCCGTTGTTTAACATAAATATACCTTAAATATTTGTGATAAGGTACACTACACGTTGGCAAATGTGAATGCTTCTTTATTTATCATAATTAATAAATAAAATGTGGATAATTTTACAATTTACTTATTACTTATTGTATGTTGCTTTATAGCTTTGAGTTAAATGCTAAACCTTAGTTATGACGTGTTTCAGTTGAAATAAATCATGTAATGTGTTAAAAAAACCCTTTATTTATTTAATGTTTTTCTTACCACATAATGATTCTACGTCAAATTATAAATAAGTATTCGTTCGAGCGCATTGAAGGATTTACAGAAACCAGTTACGGAAAGGGCCACTTTTAAAAGGCGGTCGTTTTAGAACTTTATTTTATTTAATCTTTAAATATAGGTATTATTTTAGTACATCCCTGGTTCTTGTTGCCTTTCATTGTTTTAAATAGTACCGTTTTCAACTACGAGGTAACAGGATATCAGAAACAAGGAGGAAAGCTTTTATTATTTTACGAGAGTTAGCTGCAAGAGCCAAAAAGAATATTATCGACGCGACTGCAAGAACTTTGGCGACTTTAAGGTTGTTAGTAATTAATACGTATTTAAATTGCTCTCAATTCACCATTATGAAATTGAAGTACTGGGATACCAGAAATCGAGAGATATGAAGATTATCATAAAGTCCTGTATTGTACGTAAAAAACTCGTTTTAATTTACTTAGCATATCCAACTCGCTATGTTAATAATATATATAGGTTTACAATGAATAGAATGTAGGTTAGGTACGTAGGTAACAAGTTTCAACTATGACATTTCTCGCGAGTACCACAAAAGGATTTTATTCGAAGTTTGAACATGTTTATTCACATAATTTTAAGAAATGAAAGTTTTCTATGTAATTAAGTATTTGGTATCTATTGAAAAGGTATCTGCAATAATATGCAGTGAGTGCTAAACTAGATAATTGATTATAATAATAAGTTTCTAAGGCTGAGTTTCACCAGCTGCCTAACACATCATCAGCCGGAAGACATCCACTGCTGGACACAGGCCTCCCCCATAGAACGACATAAACTATTCATATGCGGGGGGATTTTGCCGTAATCAGCACGCTTGTTGTGCGGCTTGGTGATCGCAGCAGTTGGAATACTTGGTGCCGGAGTACTGCTGCCCGCTCTCCGAATATGTTCCTCTGCCTCTCACGGCTCACGGGGTGGCGCGTTGCCCCATATGAACAACTGTTAAAATTACTTCAATAATAACATGAAGATGAATGCAACACGTAATATTTCAACTAGAGATTCGACAGTCGGTTAACCGCAAGTTACCTATGGTTAAAGTGAGTCAGTTGAACCCAGTAAAAATGCTTAAGAGCGTATCCTAGCTACAAGAAATTTCACACCATCCTATAAAAAATTTACTTAATAGATGTTTGGCTAACAAAAACGTGCGATTCGTGCCATCTATGAGATGCGTCCACGCGAATCTGAGAGACCTCCATAATTTTAACATTAGGAATAAAGACAAAATAGCTGTATCTACCTAGCTTTAGATTATCTAAAACAAATAAAAAGTCTAGTAAATTTTTAGGATGTAGTGTCCGTTTTTATAATAAAATCCTAAAAGAGGTAACGGGGCTCTCAGAGGGTAAATTCAAAACCCAGGTATCTATAAAATCTACTTAACTGAAGAAGGCTTATTATAAAGTCAACCAGTACATAGAGGACAAAGCTGCCTGGAAACTTCTACATATAGCCGAACACACGGTACACTCAGTACTGTTTATCTTCATTGACGTGCAAAAGTGTCAGATTATGACCTATTTTAATAAATCTATTTGAGTTTGAGTTTGAAAATTAAGCCCTACAAGTTTCTTATGCGTTCTTCTTGTAGAGGCATCTTTCCGAACGCACAGTAGACTCATTACTGTTTATCTTCATTAACGTGCAAGAGGGTCAGATTGTGACCAATTTGAATAAATCTTTTTGACTTTGACTTTGAACTACTGCGAACACCAAGCCGCAGAACAAGCGTGGTGATTACGGTAAAATCACCCCATATTGTTAAGTAGTTTATGACGTTCTATCAGTTCTATGGGGGAAGCCTATGTTCAACAGTGGACGTCTTCCGGCTGATGATGATGATTAATTGATATACTGATATATTTATAGTGAAGTAAATCATGTCCCTGTCATTTTAGTTTCTCATATAAACTCTCGGTTTTTTTAAAGTGAACTTCTACAAATCCTAGTTTGACTTGCGTGATTAGACGTTTCACTACAAAAAAAAAAATTTTTAGTGAAATGTCTATAAACAAAAATAAAATGAAAAGGACACAGTTTATTTCATCTTCAAAATATCAGGATATAAATAAATTCGTAATAATAATCATACTCAGATAATAAGTCCTTCCTGCAGATTTCCACTTTCGATAATGTTGAAAGTCCAGTTATAACATGACGCAGATACCTACTTTGTTGAGGAAAACAACAAAAATGAAATAGGTACATATAGCTTTCAAGGTCCGAATTACTTTTCAAACATTTCGTATCACACTTCACAATCGGCCACTGGTCTAAATTAATCGAGATTATTTCGGAAAATTTGTAAAAAGTGAATTTAATTGACTAAAGTGGAAAAGTAACAGTATATCCTTCAATTAGCGCGCACAATAACGTCAGGAAATCATGATACAGTTCATAACGTTACTACTTATTATAGGCAGTGTTTACGGACAGTTGGACACAGCAGAAGATGCCAGGTTAAACTTCACCGAGCTGGCTGTCAAGTACGGACAGAGAGCGGAGGAGTTCGACGTGGTCACCGAGGACGGTTACATTCTGAAGCTGTTCCACATTATAGGAGACGCGAGGAGACCGGTGCTGCTCATCCACGGTATCCTCGACTCCAGCGACGGTTTCATAATACGAGGCAACCTGTCGCTCGCCGTCAACCTCGCCAGGCGCGGCTACGATGTCTGGGCGATGAACAACAGAGGGAACAGATACTCTCGGAGACATCTCACGCTAGATCCCGACACTGATAAAGCATTCTGGGACTTTTATGTTCACGATTTCGGCACGAAAGACCTGACAGCTAACATGGACTTCATATTGAATAAGACTGAAGGGAAAATAAGTATCCTTGGGTACTCGGAAGGGGCTACAGAAGTACTCATTCTCGGCGCGGTCAAACCGGAGTATAACGATAAAGTTAACGTTCTGTTAGCTTTAGCTCCGATATGTTTCATGCATAATACCAAATCAATCATGTCGTTTGTGATCCAATTCGGACCTGACTTCAACAAGGGGCAGATAAAGTCTGGAATCGAAGAATTCGCCGGGTTTTATTCCCCGATAAAGGCGTTAATGACAACCGTGTGTAATATGAAAGGAGTCGGTTATCTGCTTTGTATTCAGGGTGGAGTGTTCACTCTGTCGGGTTCAGATCCTAGAGCTTTCGAACCAGACTTCGTTCCTGTATGGATAGGGCATTTTCCCGCGGGAACTTCGAGGAAGAACTTGAACCATATATCCCAAGTAGGTAACAGCAAACGATTCGCGTATTATAATTACGGCCCGAAGAAAAACATGGTTATGTACAAGTCACGTACACCACCAGAATATGACTTAGGGAAGGTGAGTATGAAAGTAGCGGTACTATTGGGTAAGAACGACATAGTGTCTACTTTAGAGGATGTTAAACTCCTCAGGAAGAAGCTTCCTAACGTGGTGGAGTATAAAATGATGGACTATGATTCCTTCAACCACGTAGACTTCTTATGGGGTAAGCCTACTTACAGCGTAGTGCTGCCTCAAGTATTACAGATTTTAAGAAAATATAGTGAAATATAAATAAAAACCAGTGAAGTGTTAAATTTCATTTAATTATTAAGTATTTAATGTCGACTGATTTGAAATCACAGTTTGTTAATGACCTAACGCTACATTACCATGTACAGTCAACTTCATGATATCTATTGAGGAGCATATTGTTTTGAAAATCACTATATTATCCGAAAGTTTGGACGTAATAAAATTTTGCTTCAAATACGACGTATTTTATTGAAGTTGACTAACATAGTACTTATTTACATAACTATCTAATAATGGAATGAATTAAGGCAAGCTTGAGCCTATTTTACATTTTATCTCAAAAAAATACATCATTAATTTATTCAAATATAAAGCCAAATTATTTAAGTTAAAAAGTTCACGATTTTACTCCTATCTACCTTCTATTGTCTGGTATGACTATTTTAGATAATTCATATTCATACATAATAATATAAAAAAAAATACAATCACACGTTATCACAAGTTGATCATAAACATAGACATACCATTCACGCCTTTTTCCCGAAGGGGTAGGCAGCGGTGTACCCAGGACTCAGTCCCATAGTAAATACACCCACATTTCGCCAGTATGTTATTGGTCCCATGTAATATGGGGCGAGCTATTACATCTACCTGGCACAGTTTCAGACTCCAGGCAGTTATTGAGATAATTCCAATATTTAACACTGCCTGACCTGGGGATCAAACCCGGGACCTCTTGATTGGCAGTTGATCATCCTCCCTCATATTATATTAAACAATGAATGATAAAATGTAAAAAAAACGGTATTTTTATACAAGGTGTTCTAAAAAAGTAAGGTGAAAAAGTAAGTAACTTAAGACGGTGTATCTGCCCGTCAAACTGAACTACTTTCAGATGAATTCGCAAAATTCTACTTCAGCTTCAGCTGATCTGCAAATTAAAGAGAAATGAGTTAAAATATTTATTTGCGTATAATTTGTTCAGTTTTACGGATAAATGCACCTTAAGTAGTATTACTACACCTTTTTGTAACACTGCACATACATACATACATACATACATACATACACTGTATTATTATAACATTGAACATACTATATTATTATCCTATTCTGACTATAAAATAAATAGCTACACAATAAGTAAGTACATTTCTACAAAAGTTTTTAACTTTCATTGATAAAATTTTACATCTCATTGTACCTAATGCCTAATAATTATTACGCGTGATTCAATACACACATACAGTCACGCCTTGTTCCCGTTGGGGTAGGCAGAGACTATTTCTTTCCACTTGCTACGATCTTGACATGCAGCTTTCGCTTCTATAATTGTGATTCAATAGCTTTTTTAAATTAAAAAACACCCATTCTAACATGTTTATGCTTTGCTCTGGCTTTAAGGCTTGCAGAAGACTTTCATTTTGTCCCCCATGCAATTTAGCGGACAAAACATGAAAAATTTATTTCAAAAACCTTTCCAAATTGTAAAGAAAATTATGATAATTAAACAACCACAACTTCACAGAATTGTCATAATGGTAAAACATAATATATACTGGTAACACATATATGGTACATCTAAACAAATAGTAATGTGAAATGGCCGCGTGAATTTGTGATGAAACTAAATGCCACAAACTTATCACAAATTAAAAATCCTTAATAAAATTCTTGTAGTATTTTTTTTTTATTTCTGGAATGAATCATCTCTAATAAAATCCTATATAATATTATAATATTATTTTCTATCTTCATGTCAAGTCTTAAAAACTCGTTTGCAACTTAAAAATTAGCAGTGCGCAGACGACGAAATTTTATTTCAAGACACGGATAACTAAACCTAATCTCACCTTAACTTATCATTTGGAATAAGTAAATGCGGTAAAACCACTAAGAGCCCCGATGTCTCTGCGCATACTAAGTGGTTCTAGGTGGTCGGTGAGATGACTGGTGTAAGGAGAAATAAGTTTTGTGATGAAAAGAGGTCAAAAGGCCGAAAAACAGTCAAAATATTAACTGCTGGCGATTCCTACAATTTAAGGGTCATAGAGAAAGTTACCCATTAATAAAATTACCCATAGCCTTATGTTCTGCAAAATTTTACCATTTACAAATAAAGCGCGGACTATATACGCCGTCGTCTGTACATTGCCTAAACCAAACACAAAAAACCCTGTACTTGCCAGTAATAATAGAATCATAGTGAGGTACAGTTAGTGGTAACACTTGGTGTCATCTCCTTCTCGAGTTTGTATCCATTGGTCTGTGAGGAAGGCTTCTCATTGAGTGTGCTGTTCCTGATGCCGTACAGGAAGTAGATTAGGTAACCTGAAATTTAAATTTCTTATTAGACATTGTGTTGGTCGACATTAGACGACGTTATATCTTCCAGGCAACCAGCATTTGGTCGAATAGGGGCATGATAGCAAGAGTAAGGGTGGGAATGGATACTTATACTTATAAACACTTCAAAATAACAAGAATAACATTCCTTTAGATAAATATTATATTATTTGATAATCCATTAACTGCTGAAGAAACCTTTGCTCATTTCTGGGAACCTTCCGACGACAACTTCTAAGAAAATAATAATAATAATAATATGGGACAATTTCCACACACGGTCATCTGGTCCCAAACTAGGCTAGAAGCCTGTACTTTGGTAACCAGATGACTGATATACATACTTATATAAGCTTATAACACCCAGACACAGATCAAACAGACATGTTCATGCACACAAATGTTTGACCTGGCCGGGAATCGAACCCAGGGCCTGCGGCACAGAAAGCAGAGTTACCACCGTCTGAGCCAACGAGGCTGTCACAAAATGTCTAGGTTTAATTGTCACAATAATTTTCGAATTGTCGTCATTGGCCTCGTACATCTATGAAGATACAAGGCACGCACGCCATAGCATTTACACCGGAAGAGTCAAAGACCTCTCCACATACTCTGCACCGCCTAAACTATAGTTGATGTACTATATAACTATATAACTACACTATAATCTCGAGCTAACGGACGGGAATGACTGGACTATACGCGTGGAGCCAGGTGGGTGGGCCAGTGGATGTTATCCTATTATCTTATAATGTGTAACTCACCAATAACGAGCCATATAATGAACCGCACCCACGTCTGATGGTCGAGCTGCACCATCAGGTATACATTCATGCACACGCTCAAGAACGGAACCAGCGGGACTAGAGGAACCTGGACAAATAAAGTCAAACTTACTCGTGTTAAACAGATTATGAAGCTCTCGGCAGCCTGAGAGCTGTGAGAAAGCCTAACTAAAATTCCTAGCGTTCGAATATTTTATAATTTATACTCGTGGACACCCGCAGATATTATAAAAGGCCATCAAAATGTCCTCTAACGGACCACCAAATAAATGCCACAAAAAATGTATAGCTTTGAAGTGGTGCCTTAGATACACTCTATAGTAGATTAATCAGTGTTAAAAAAAGATATAGTAATTGATTGAATTTGGCGTTACTTTTCGGAACTCCATTGCAAACTCCTAGAATAAGAATATTTCGTTTTTAGTTCCGATTTTTTCGAAAAAAATCGAAATATTCTTATTGTAGGAGTTTGCAAAAGATATAGTAATACTTAATATAAACCTATAAAAACAAGTTGCAAAAGTAAGAATAAAAAATTTCGACTTCCTATACACATTATTTGCCAATACATTTTGTATGGGAACACGATATGTTTTTATGAAAATTTTAAATTTTTTTCTTGCAAAGTGTTCAGGTTCGGTTTCGGTTTAAAGATCTTTATTATCAACAAAGGCAATTTGCCACTTACGTGATAACATCATTATTTGAAGTACAATAGTTATTGTTCGTCGTCGCAATATTACAAAATTCATTATAAATAGTAATTAGATAACTAAGTTGTAGGGTCAGTGTAGGGTAGTTGTAAATTAATATCAGGATAGGTAAAATGTTTACATTAGAATAGAATACTGGCTCGTTCTGCGCATTTTTAGATTCGAATTAGAAAAGTTAAAAAGTTAATAGCATAAGTAAGCACTTAATAATGGCATGGTATTATTAACCTTATTACATTGCTCATACGATCTATTATTTTATTCGATAATGTGTTGAGCCAATCGGTTTTTAAATGCGAAAAATGAGTCTGCACGCTTTATATGTGAAGGTAATTGGTTATAAAGTTGCGCTCCTTCAACAGTGAGCATTGATTTGCCATAATTTGTTCGGTGTTTAGGTATAACTAGATAACTGGCTCGACGTGTGCGGCGGTCGCTATTACTTTTTTGTTTGGAGAACGAAAGGTTAGTGTGGACATTCTTATTTAGAGCTTTACGGATGAATATGCAAATGTTATATTTATATAGTTTTTTTATGTTCATTATTTTTGTGTCGTTATAAATTTTTACAGTTGATGTTAAATAGTTATAGTTAAATAGTGTTTTAATAATTTTATTTTGTAATCTTTGTAATTTATCTAGCCTTGTCTTTGCAGCAGACCCCCATATTTCGATCAAATATGACAAATGTGGTTTTACTAGAGCGTTGTAGATTGTGTACCGCAGTTTTCGTGGAATGCATCGAACGATTTTGCGGAGGGCGCCCCGGAGTGCTATCAATTTATTTTTAATATGTTCCACATGGGTATTCCAGGTTAATTGGGAGTCCATGTGTAGGCCAAGATATTTTTCGGATGTTTTTTGTTGAAGGGGTAAATTATTAATTGTAAGAGGGGTGTGCGGGGGAATCGGTTTATTTTTAGCTTTATATAGAACGTAGCAAGTTTTAGTGATATTGACAGTAAGGAGGTTGTACTGAAACCAGGTGTGTAATCTATTAAGATCGCTTTGGGCTTGAATTACTAAATCATGTATGGATGGGCCAAAATAGAACAAACAAGTGTCATCCGCATATAGTGTAATATGGCCATTCAAGCGCAGATCAAGTATATTGTTAATATAAGTTAAAAACAGCAATGGGCCTAGAATTGACCCTTGTGGGACTCCACACGATATAGGCAGAGCGTTACACTGCGTGTTTTGGTCGAATTTGACTACTTGTGATCGTGAGCTTAGGTAAGATTTAAATATTTTTAATGCTTGTCCGGTTATACCTATCGTTTCTAATTTATTTAAGAGAAGTTTATGACTAACCGTATCAAATGCTTTTTTCAAATCTATGAATATTCCTAGCACTATGTTCTTTTTGTCTATATTTTGTTTTATTATAGTTACTAGATCAATGGTAGCTGTAAGTGTGTTACTTTTGGGCCTAAAACCATACTGTCGATCGGATATATAATTAATGTAGTTTAAGTATTTTTCTAATCTAGTTTGTAGGATTTTTTCCAAAATTTTAGATATAACTGGTAGTACTGAGATGGGCCTATAGTTACCCGGGTCGGTTTTTGGACCAGATTTATATATAGGGGTTACCTTCGCAACTTTCAAGGTATCCGGGAATATGCCATCTTGTAAGAGTTTATTAAAACACTCGGCAAGTTTATCTGATACCAATTCCTTAATACATTTGATCACCTTTGTGCTAATTCCATCGAGTCCAACACTACAATTTGAATCTAGATCTTTAATAATATTTAAGATTTCAGTTTTAGTACATGGCTCGAAGGTTGAAATCGAAGAGTTTAATGAAGTAGATTGTGGTAAAGCTCGTAAGTGATTGTCGTGAAATTGTTTGGGTATCTCTTCCGCTAAGAGTGGCCCTATACTCGAAAAGTTCTCGTTAAATATCTGACAAATCTGGTTCGGATCAGTTACATCCCGAGAGTCGACTACAAGTTTTGAAGGAGCGCAACTTTGCTTAATTTTGTTAGTGGCTAATGTGTTAACTAAATTCCACATTTTTTTTGGTTTGTTACTGTACTTTGTAAATTGTTTATAATGAAATGCGTCCTTCGTTTCTTGAATAGTTTTGGCTACTTCGTTACTTTTTCTTCTAAATTCTTCCGACCGGTCAGATTCTGGGTTTTTTTTTAGTTCTGTCCATAATAAGTTTCTTTCATTAATTTCTTGTATGACATGTTTGTTTATCCAATCCTTTTGTGGTTCATTGAGAATTTTAGTTTTCACTACTTTGCTATTTTCAGTGCAAAGTTTAATTTGTTCCTCCAATGCTGTGTAGTTATCAATAATCATTTTATTCGAAATATTTATTTCTGCTGAATCTAAAAGCTTAGCGTAGTTGATAGCTTCATATTGAGAGTAAATTTTTGGTGGAGGTTTCATTTTTTTTATTTCCAGGTAAATTTGTTTGTGGTCCGACATTGAAGAGTCAATAGTTATCATATGAAAAGTGTCTTTATCAAGGTTGGTGCTGACATGGTCTAGTATGGATTGTTTGGTGGTCCCTTCACGTGTGCAGTATTTCTTGTTTATTTTATTGATGATTATATGTCCAGATTCTTTCAGTAGTTGTTTATATTGCTTGGTTTTACTGTCGTTGGTAAGTAGATCTATGTTGAAATCGCCAAACACAATGGATCTATGTCTTCTTTCTAATTGAGCTTCGTATTCTTCGAGGAAGTTTTTAAAATCTGTGTGTCCAGGGTTATATACGACTCCTACATCTAGTCCGTATTTTTGTAGTTTTATCCATAAGTAGTTATTGCCTCCAATATAACTAGATTCTGACAAACTATGTTTGAGGTCATTGTGTTAACGGGTAGATACTACCCCCTTAGTATTAATACACCTTATTTAGCACGTAGCATAGTTAGTCTGTGTCCAGCTACAACATTCAATGTGACTGTAACCATCAGCCCCGGTAGCACAGTGAGCAGGGAAAACGAAATCCCAGGGGGTTAGAACGAGACAGCAGATATGAATAGTTCCGGCGCGAAAGAGAGAGAAAACGAGGAAAACTAGTTATCCCCGTGCCATGCTAGGCGGGCAGGTGTACTCACATTAAAAGATAGATTCTCAGTGGTGTTCCTAGGTTGCCTGTAGAGTACAATGAGCAGGACCACGAGCGCGGCGCCCATCATGGCGACGGCCACGTGTCCACCGGACATGTCCCACCGCATCAACACGCACGTTATTAGTGCGACTAGAACTGAAATAAAAATAAAGTATTTTTTGATTCGCTTGTGCCAGACGATAATTCCGACAAACTCCATCAAACGATGCGAAGAACACTTACAACTCTACAGGGTAATGGTATGATAGCATCCTCTTAAAAGGTCATTGTTGGTACATTGTACTCATCTTTTATTAGAACAACTAAGTACCAACTCTAAAATCGCGGAAAAAAATTTCCTGCTCCATACATTTGGTCAAGTGACAGCCTCTATATAAGTATGTATATCAGTCATCTGGCTACCATAGTACAGGCTTCTAGCCTAGTTTGGGACCAGGTGACCGTGTGTGGCAGTTGTGTAAAAAAAAAGGAAATATATTTTTTATGCAATAGGTAGCAGAAATTTTTTCCAATTTTGCCGATTTTGTTAAGGTGTTTTGTAAGGCTTGCATCCAGCGTGTTCCTGCTGCAGTTTTAATTAACAGTACCTTCTAGGTGGAGTCCTACGCTGCGCTCCCCGATCCGTGGTTTCCATTCGATAACCTTATCAATCAGTTCTACTACTACAGTGTACGAGTATAGTGTTGTCAATTCGTAAGTGAATATAAAACTTACAGAATATAACGATGGTGCACTTGGCAATGGTGCTGGTGAGTTGCGTGGGATACTTGAGTCCGAGCAGGTTGAACGTCTGCTTGGCCACCGCCGCCGGGGACGCCGGGACCGGCTTCACGCCGGATAGTGTCAGCGGAGACTCCTCCTCGTACCTGTGCAATCATTACTAACATTTAAATGATATATTAATTTACGTAGTGGATGTTGGGTTTGATAGAAGCCCGAAAATTAAATTAAAATTGATTAATAGAATATGTGGTGACAAAGATAGAGAAAGGAATGCCTAAAAGGAGAGAGTGGATGAAAGAAGATTGCCAAAAGGTCAAGTCGGTAGAGGGTGATCTAAGCGTAATTTTTAAGATCAAATTGATGTTAAAAATGGCTAGGTCAAAAGAACGCATAACCGATCAAGTAGAATAAATTCCTACCTTAGGATTAGGACACTAGTCGCCACGATGGTGTAAGCGAGGAGAGTCCCGATGGACATCATGTCGATCAGCTGATCCAGATTGAATAGTGCTGCCATTATGCCTGTAACATGCATTATTTAGTTTATTATCAGCTCTGTAAAATTGGCCTGGATGATTCAAGTTACTTTGACTCAATATCTAGCTGAATCCAGCAGCATTATGCTACAGCCGTTCACTTTGACAACTGAAACCACCGTGCACGAAATATTATATAAGACATATTAATGGACAATTTTGAGTGACATTTACTAAATAACTAGGATGGCAGCGATACATTAGCCCTAGATAGCTAACGTTCGTCAAAATGACGAGCATCTAATACAAAATGCCCAAATATGCTACGCGTTTAGTAACGACATATTATAAGAGCCCTGAAATTATTTATAACTTCACCTTTCCCACATCCTCTACATAACGTCGCAAAAATTATATTCTTATTAAAGTATAAGCCATAAGATCTCACCTGCCAAACCTCCACTCAATACCGTCGAAAGGAACGGAGTCTTGGTCTTCTTGCAGATGTTAGCGAGCGGCCTGAATAGAACACCATCGCTACCCATAGCATACAACACCCTAGGCAAAGGGAACATGGCGCCGAGAAGACTCGTGCACAGAGCGAATATGGCACCTATGGATACTATCCACTTCACTATTGGCAGGTTGGCAATTGCGAACGCATGGGGGAATGGAGCGTCCGCGTCCTAGAGGGAAAAGAACAATTATTTAGTTTAAACCCTTGAAATTGGACATCATAAGTGAAGTGTTATTAATATGGGACAACTTTTACGCGAGGAAGGTCTGCTTGGGTCTGGGTGCTATCGTGTTTTGGAAAGGATGTGAAGTCTTTGGTCCCGCTTACCGCCATAGACCATAGTAGTGTCAGTCATTTCAAAGGCAGAAGGCAGGCTTAACTACTCAACAAGTTAGCGATACAAAGACTCCACAAGAAGAAGAGAAGTACAGGGGAACTGAATACATTGACAAATTCGTAGGAAAAATTGAGGAACTCACCTGCAAATAATACGGAAGCATCATCGTCAGCACGGTCGCTATAGTGAAGTACGAGACGAAGATTATTATCAAAGACAGAACAATCGACAAAGGAATATCCCTCTTGGGGTTCTTGGCTTCCTCCCCAGTGGTAGCAACACAATCAAAGCCCACGAAGCCGAAGAAGCACTTGGCGGCTCCTGCCATGACTCCAGCCATGCCCCATGGCATGAACCCTCCTGCTCCCGCCTTGTCTTTGTACTCGGGAGGAATGTCTGCTAGATCTATGAACCAGTTCGCTGGGTTACCTGGAACATGAAATAAGGATACATTTGAAAATAGCTCCAGTAAAACCTGTGTGTCTTAGGGCAACGATCAGCTTGCAGACGTCTAATAATATCAACATGAGACTCATTTTGACTAACTAGACTATGATATTTTTGAACACAATAACATCACAACAAGTTTGCGACCCCTACACGTTCTCACGTCTCTCTTCTCCTTTTGATCGTGGTCTAAAGTAGAATTACATGTTTGATCATATTATCGCCATCGGCATTTGTATAGTATATATTATGTGACGACATGATATTATATACTAGCGCCCTCATCGTTCAATTAGGTCAAAATCCATGTAATTAATACACCAGCATATTTTGCAGTACAGATCGAGGATAAAAACTACAGTTGCAGTACCTACGTCATTCGTATTGCGACAATAACAGCACTCAAGTGGTCGTAACAGATATTCAGCAAAGACAATGGCTTAACTATACAATATTTGCTTAGATTTAAGTAGTTTGTTAATCTCAGCTCATCAGATAACTGAAGTCACTCTCCAGTCTCGTGAAGTAGACACCTAATTAAAGATAAATTACGAAATGACTGTGCAAAACATTTCTTGCTTAGTTTATTACCATGCGTCATGTTATAATGCGAAAGTTTGGTTATTCGGATTTCTCTACACCAAAATTATTTAGGTATTTCTACCTATGTGGTGCGGATGGGGGGCAGTGAGATTCGCCTTAACTGTTTTGGCTAATATTATAAAACTTACATTCTACAACAAAGCTTTGTCTGCGAGACTCGAGACTTGTTATGTAGGGCAGATTATTATACAAAGATATTTTAATCCATTGGTAGATTGGCTGATCGGTACAATTAGTCACCTAAAACTACTTATAAACTTACTTTTGACGGCGCCAGCGACCAGCACGATGACGACAGTGATAAGGTTGAGCGCCGTGAACACATTGTTCAACTTGGTACTCTCCTTCACACCAGCACCCAGGAGGACTGAAATGTTCAGATAATCACTAAATCAATATTGATTGGTCGGAGTTTACGGGTTGAGGTTGGGATAAAACTGGGGTATAAAGGAAAGAGAAGACAATCCACAATCGTTGAAGTTGACCAGTCGTTGAAGATTCATATTACTTATTTGGTGTCAAGATTTTTCGGTTCGCGGCATACAATACCTGTCACCTCATGTTTCAAGATGCAGGGTGGTAGGAGCGTTGTTGATAGGTATGTAGGATTTTATATACTGTGATAGTTTGGTAGCAGAGAATAGGCAGAGGATTGAGATCCCTTGATAGGCAGACCACCGGCCGATGGTCAAATGATATCTGTATCAGAAACCGCAAGCGTAATATTAGTCGTCTAGTAACCATAGTAGGTACAAGCTTCTAGCCTAGTTTTACAACTTTCCAAGCAGAAGACCAAGTTTGGAAAGTTGTCCCTTAATATAAAAAAAACACTCACTAGTGATGACCAGCACCAATCCCAGCGCGAGGAAGTCAGGATAATTCGCCATAAAGGAGATATTCATCGGTGCAATATCTGTCATAGTCTTGGCAATAGTGTTATTGCAAAGACTGTCTATATACAAGGCCATGCCCTTGGCCACGCTCGCGGTGCCGATGCAGTACTCCAGGATGAGGTTCCATCCGATGGTGAAGGCGATGAACTCGCCAACGCTCACGTAGCTGTAGACGTATGCTGAACCCGCTTTGGGCACACGGGCTGCGAACTCCGCGTAACATAGACCTGGGAATTAAAAATTGGTTGGATTTTTATTGGTGAAGTGACTAAAACAATAATGCAGGGTTTCTTATTTATTTACTGACTATAAGATGTTCTCTGTTTTTCGCTGATTGTATTCTTATCGACTATAAAAATAATAATATGGAACAACTTCCACACACGGTCATCTGGTCCCAAACTAGGCTAGAAACCTGTACTATGGTAACCAGATGACTGATATACATATTTATATAAGCACTTATATACACCCAGACATAGATCAAATAGACATGTGGGCCCTGCGGCAAAGAAAGCGTTACTACCATCTGATACCATCTGATCTGTTAGGAAGAGTTACTACCATCTGAGCCAACGAGGCTGTCAACTATGGACTTTCTATGGAGGTAAGTACTTATTATTTATTTCCTGTGATACGAAAGTTAAATAAAGATGTCTTCCCATTACTTTAATATAATAATAATATGGTAATAGAAATCATAAAATAACTGGTCATAAAATAACACGAAACAAAAAGGTCTCACTTTTTACTGTCGGAGAAAGTGGATCAGAGAAAATCGATATTTTTGTGAAAGACACTTCATTTTTAGCTCGATTTGACGTCTTGTTTATGTGATATTCTGTCGATTTCATACAGTCATGCCAAATATGATCCTCATTGCCTACCATGCTACTCCTTTCAATAAATACTAGTCTCACCAGCAAAAGCAGAAGCGATAGCAGCGACCAAGAAGCTCAACGTCACAGCGGGTCCGGCGACAGTCTTGGCCACAGCTCCCGCCAGCACATACACTCCCAACCCGAGCGTGCTGCCCACACCGAGCGCGGTCAGGTCCACGAGACCGAGACATCGAGCTAGAGGGGTCGACGAGTCGCCGTCGTTCAGCTGCTTGCAGCGACGCAGCGCTGCGAATATACGCGAACACCCCATCTGAAAAGATAAGAAAAAACATGTAACATTACGCCTTTTCCCCGAAGGGCTAACCTCTGTCTAAACAGAGGTAGACAATTACCGTGCAGAGGTGCACCCATCGCACAGAAGGTACACACATTTAGTGACCGATTTTTTCCAAAGAAGTAAACAAGAAATTATGGCCGTACCTATATCGTAGCATGTTTCAGCAAAATATATTTCTGTGTTAAATTTATTCTAAAAACATAACAATTTTTACCGTAGCATATCTACTGACATCATCATAAATATTAGCTTTTAAAAGCTCATCCTTTTCGCGTCAGAAACTTGGTTTCACCAAACTGGTTGGGCAGGTCACGTTTTACCAAAACCTGTGGCAAAACGCACATAGTACCAAAATATACCTATAGCAAAAGAATTTTCGAAGCCGAATTTATTTATCTACCGAGTTAAATAATACTACATTATTTGAGTACGAGGCATTTCGCCACCCCCTGGTCTAAACCATCAACATAGCGTATATCAGCCCAACTGGTTCTGTAGAAAGATGTACTAGGCAGTGTACCCAGCGGTGGTCGACGTCTCGTTTGCCACCCCTGTGCTAGCCGCACGCATCGTGAACTGGCGGGTGGAGATGGCGGAGACCATGTCCGACCATCGATATGTGCGGTTCGACATCTCCACCCAGAGCCCCCGGAGGATGGTCCGCTCAGGTCAATCTCCCTTCCCACGATGGGCTCTCACCCGCCTGGACAGAGAAGCAGCCAAGGAGGCGGCGTTCCTCCAGGACTGGCTTACGCCTCCTATAGAAGTTCTGGACGTGGACGCCGCAGCAGTCCAGCTGAGGCGGTCCCTGACTGAGGTGTGCAACTCCGGCATGCCTCGGTCTCGCCGTCCGCCTCCAAAGCGCGCCGTCTATTGGTGGACGCAGGAACTGGCGGGGCTCCGGGCCGACTGCGTGGCAGCCAGGAGGGGGTACACGCGAAGCCGCCGGCTCAGCATCAGAGACCTTCCTAACGAAGACCGCCTCTACGCGTCTTACGTAGAGGCAAAGAAGGTCCTCGAGTCGGCAATACGCGCCGCCGACGCCTCGGCAAGGGCCGAAATGCTGGAAGGTCTCAATAAAGACCCGTATGGGAGACCATATAAGGCGGCACGGAACAAACTGCGCCCCTGTGGTCCCCTATTGACGGAGACCCTCGAGCCGGCATTGCTGGATGAGGTGGTCCGGTCCCTGTTTCCGACTGGGACCGACTTCGCGCCACCGGTAATGGACCCTCCACGGGGTGCGACTCAGCCGGATGAGGAGGTCCCTCCGGTCACGGCAGCGGAATTCACTGTAGGGACTCTTCGCCTCCGTGCGAAGAAAACGGCCCCAGGGCCGGACGGCGTTCCAGCTCGGGTGGTGGCCATCGCCGCCTCCCAAATGGAGGACAGGTTTCGGAACCTCTTCAGTGCGTGTCTCACGACTGGGAGGTTCCCGAAACCTTGGAAAGAGGGGCAGCTATGCCTCCTTAGAAAGGAAGGACGCCCGGCGGACTCACCCTCGGCATACCGGCCCATCGTTCTGCTCGATGAGGTCGGTAAATTGTTCGAAAGAATCGTCGCCAGCCGGCTAAATAACCACCTGCAAGTGGTAGGGCCGGACCTGTCGGACGCCCAATTTGGTTTCAGAAAGGGGCGTTCGACGGTGGACGCTTTGGCCGTACTCAAGGGACAAGTGAAGGAGGCCATGGAGGCGGGGGACGGAGTGTTGGCAGTGTCATTTGACATAGCCAACGCCTTCAACTCCGTCCCCCACTCTACAATCTTGGAAGCACTCCGCCACCACGGAGTGCCTCAGTACTTACGCCAACTGCTGTCCAGCTACTTGGAGGACCGAACTGTCCTCCTTGTAGACAGGACGGCCACAGTCAGGCGATACGGTGCGGAGTCCGGTGTTCCACAGGGGTCAGTCCTAGGACCACTCCTGTGGAACATCGCATTCGATTGGCTCCTGCGGGGAACCCTCCTCCGCGGCACGAGTGTCATCTGCTACGCGGATGACACTCTCCTCACTGCTCGGGGGAGGGACTTGAGGGAGGCGGCGAGTCTGGCCTCGGCTGGCGGGTCCTTAGTCGCAGGGAGGATCCGCCGCCTGGGATTGAATGTGGCGCTGCACAAGACCGAGGCCGTGTTCTTTCATGGACCTCGGCAGCGCATCCCTCCTGACGCCCAAATTGTCGTGGAGGGTGTCAGGATCGGGGTCAAGACCCAGATGAAATATCTGGGTCTTGTTCTGGACAGCAGGTGGCGCTTCGGCCCGCATTTCAGCGGGCTATCGACGCGCTTGCTGAAGACCGCAGATGCCCTCTCGTGGCTCCTTCCGAATTTGGGGGGGCCTAAGGCACGATGCCGGCGCTTGTATGCCGGCATCTTAAAGAGTATGGCCCTTTACGGGGCCCCCATCTGGGTGGACTCCCTCCACAGGAGGGAGAACTCCACCACCATCCGCAGGCCTCAAAGGGCCATTGCATTGCGGGTGGCGAGAGCCTATCGATCAGTAAGCTTCTCAGCGGCGTGCGCTCTGGCCGGCACCCCTCCTTGGGAGCTCGAGGCGTGGGTGCTCGCCAGGGTAAACGAGTGGTCGGCGCGGCGTAGGGCGCTCGGAGAGTTCCCCGCCGCGGAAGAGCGGGAGGCCGTGCGGCAGGAGGCGAGAGACGCAATCGTCCACCATTGGACGGAGGATCTCGCCACTGCTACCTTTGGCCGCCGAACGTTGGACGCGCTGGGGCCGGTTATGCGGGAATGGCTCGAGCGGTCCCACGGTTTCCTCTCTTTCCGTCTGGTGCAGGTGTTATCTGGCCATGGATGCTTCGGATCACACCTGCACCGGATCCGGAGGGAGGAAACCCCGTCGTGCCATGACTGTGGCGCGGCGGAGGACACGGCGCAGCACACCCTCGAGGTGTGCCCAGCCTGGTCCGAACCGCGCCGCAGTCTTATCGCGGTAATTGGGCAGGACCTCTCGCTTACCGGCATGGTCAACTCCATGCTAGGAAGTGAGGAGGCCTGGACAGCGGTCGCCTCCTTTTGCGAAGACGTGATGTCCCAAAAGGAGGCGGCGGAGCGTGCGAGGGAGGACGATCCTCTCGCGCCGCCACTCCGCAGGCGAAGAAGGGGAAGGAGAAGACGATTATACAATCAACGTTTTCTCCTTCCTGGTGGTGAATAGCGGAAGACAGACGCGGGGGCGCCTTCTTCCGCATTGCAACTTTCACCACCACGCCGGGCGGGAATGGCCGAGCACTCGCGGTTATTCCCGGGCCCCTCCCCACTGGGAGGGGCATGAAGGCCCTGCTGTATAGGCGGGCGGTCGTCGGCGGGGGACTAGATGTAAAGGCTCTGCCGGTTTCCCAGTCCTCCTCCATGCAGACGATGCGGGAGTGTCGCTGGGTCGTTTTAGTGGGTATACCGGTAGCAACCGGGGAGTCCCACATAACCCTTCCATCCCCCGATGGGAGGGTATGCGTAGTGCATTTTTTCCCAGCGTCAACAAAAAAAAAAAAAAAAAAGGCAGTGTACCCAGAACTCAGTCCCATAATTGCTACACCCACATTTCGCCAGTATTTCATGGTCCCGCATGTAATAGGGGCGAGCCTATTGCCATCTACCGTGCAAAGTTCCAGACTCTGTTATAGAGATAATTCCTAGGATTCTCACTATATCTCTAACACTTTGCCTGACCTGGGGATCGAACCCGGGACCTCATGATCGGCTGTCGAGTTTGCACCCACTACGCCGCCGAGGCAGTCCTTATCTTTACCTTTTTTGAAGTCTGTTAAATATTAGACAATACTATAAAGAAGTATTTTTTTTAACACGAAGTGTGGACAGACACTGTCTGCTTGCAATCAATGAAGACCAATATAAACATCACCGATTTAGATTCTATTGGCAACGACATGAGCATCCCATGGCCACCCACTGTCACGGTCACGTTCAGCTCGTCACAATAATGTGACGATATTCACTCGTCATAGCCTTTGTCACGTTTTATTGCGACCTTATTTATAACATTAAAACTCTGTTTTGAGACTACATGTGGGTAGTAGGTACATTAATATAATATACTATATGACTGCCTCGGTGGCGTAGAGGGCGCATGCTCGACTGCCAATCAAGAGGTCCCGGGTTCGATCCCTAGGTCAGGCAAAGTGTTAAATATTGGATTTTCCATTAGGAATTATCTCAATAACTGCCTGGAGTCTGGAACTGTGCCCGGTAGATGGCAATAGGCTCGCCCCCTATTACATGGGACCAATAACATACTGGCGAAATGTGGGTGTATCTACTATGGGACTGAGTCCTGGGTACACCTCTGCCTACCCTTTCGGGAAAAAGGCGTGAATGTATGTTATGTTATGTTTTAAAACTCTGTTTTGAGACTACATGTGGGTAGTAGGTACATTAATATAGGTAATATAAAAGCAAATTTTTTTTATAAAAATACATGAAATTAGCTTAAACAATTAAGAGTCGGATAGGTAATGGGGCTGAATGTGTCCATAGCAGCAGTATTTTAGTCCGCTTTATGCGGGAGTTTAAAGCAATTCAAATACTTAAAAATATTTTTCCTTAAGGGGGTTGCACGTCCATGCAAAATGAAATTTCTCAAATATGGAGAAAGAGAGAATAATTTTCCACTCAATTATTTGTGTTTGGCTCTTAATCTGGCCATTATTTGCATCAAATATATTTTTTCATATATACAAAAAACATTAAAAAAAACCTCAAAATATATTTCAACACTTACGTCTTCCAGCTGATAACAGCTGGAAGACGTCCACTTGAACATAGGCCTCCCCCATAGAACGCTATAAAGTATTAATATGGGGTGGATTTTTACAATTTTTATGATTTTTTTGGCCAGATTAAAGAGAAAAAAGGCCAGAACAAACAATGAAGTGGAAAATTATTTTCTCCTCCATATTTGGGAAATTTCATTTTGTATGGAAGAGCGACCCCCTTAAGTGGTTGAATTATTATTTATTTCATAATATTTTTCAATCAAGATTTAGGAACGTATCCTAAATTCTAGCTGCGAGAAATTTTATTCAATCCTATGAAAAATATACATACCAATTCGATGTTTTGTATTCCTATTCTATAAATGTGTAAGGGAACATAAAACATCGATTTGGTAAATTTTCCATAGGATTATGTCAAACTGCCAAGAGGTCCCATAACCTGTTAAGTATTTAAGGTACTGTGGATGGTACTAAAAGGTTGAAAGAGACGTAGAGAACTGAATTTTCTTGATTTCCAAAACATTTCATCATGGGATTCTGATTCCCATGCCCACTTCATCCTTACATTGAAAAAATTGGAAAATATTTACCGCATTGGAAAAGTATTTAGGTGTTTTCTAACTAAAATGTAGAGCTCCTTTTTAAACATCCAATTATATTTTTCATGACCAATGACGATATTTGCCAAAAATTATCAAGAATGAGGAAGTACCGTTCATATAATTCTCGGTACCTAACATTATTGTTTATTAAAAAGATAACGTTGAGATTTATCTCCATAAAGAGGCTTAATATTTTAAGGTTGGGAAATCACGATTTTAAAACCTTTCGCGAACGGTCGGATTTTATTTCATCAATAAAAAATATATATACTGGTGATAATTCGATTGTATTGCAATTGAAATTTTATTGTTAAGGTAAGAAAGGTCAATTTAAGTTGAAGCTGCTTATGCTTTTACAAAAACAATTTTACATTTGAAGTACAGATTTATTTTTTCACCTTGGTTATTTGGTTGCGTTATAAATATCACGAGATGGTGAGGTGCCGTCAATTTGACGTCGCTACGAAGACATTGTATTTCTTATAAACTTCTTGTTCACCACGACTGCACACTGCATCTCCCAGTAGCTGCCGTGATGGTAGTTTACCGTCAAGTTAGTCAAAATCAAGTTGGAAAAATCCAATATTTAACATTTTGCCTGACCTGGGGATCGAACCCGGGACCTCTTGATTGGCAGTCGAGCATGCGCCCTCTACGCCACCGAGGCAGATAGAACGTGATGTTTATTTTATAAAAATATACACAACACGCCTGAATGATGACAACACTATACTTAAACGCAAAACCCGTAAAAATATGTCGTAACATAAAAATAATGAGAAAAATAACACAAATACACTAAATGATTGTCACGACTTTACATAACATATAATATTTTCACATTAAATAATAAATACTTAAGTTACTGCCCCGGTGGAGTAATGGTTCGCAAGCGGTATTGCCGATCATGGTCCCGGGCTCGATCAGTGGGGCTATTGGCGTTATTGGTGACTACGCTTTAGTGACTATTAACTTGATTTGACATTAACTACAAATGTCAAAGCCCGGTTACTAACCAAATACATTATGATAAACTTCGGTCGTGACATTATGATAAGTGTCGGTCCCGAGTGAGAACCACTCGCAGTGTTTATTCTTTTCCTTTTCTCTCTTCCAAATTTGATAGTGCACAGACTTGTTAGAAGGGTAAAACGTCTTTGTAACTAACTCAAGCCACAGAACATAAAGACTCAAGCCTGATAGCGACTGGTGACGCCAATAGCCCCCCAGGTCAGGCAAAGTTTTAATGGACAATAATATGGTGAAGTGTGGGTTTACCACCTAGCTACTACCCACGATGGAGAAAAAGGGACAATGTTATGTAATGTTATCCTACTTCCTATTAATATAAATTCTATTATAAATGCGAAAGTTTGTGAGGATGTATGGATGAATGGATGTTTCACGTCAAAACTACTGAACCGATGGGCCTGAAATTCGTAATACATTATAGTGACTCCAATTATCAGGCTATAGCACAAATCACAATCCAGTCAATGACATTGTGATTTGATGAAACGGTCACGATGTTTGACGAAACCAATTTGTTTTTAATCATAGCTTTGAAAAGGACATGTGCGTTGAATTTCAACTAACTGGGTACCTAATTATTATTTCAATTACCGTCGTTATCAAGCAATTTCTAATTCTATTTCTATTGAATCCAATTCCAATAGTAATTATTGTACAGGTGATAACTAAGTCCATCTACTGATTTTGTTTCTTTTTCAACGATATCTACATACTCGTATAAATACTAATGTCAATTCCCCACCGGTGGGGATGGTTTAGTGCGGATTATGACAATAAACTTATTATTGCAATCTTTATATATAGACTGCCTCGGTGGCGTAGAGGGCGCATGCTCAACTGCCAATCAAGAGGTCCCGGGTTCGATCCCCAGGTCAGGCAGTGTTAAATATTGGATTTTTCCAATAGGAATTATCTCAATAACTGCCTGGAGTCTGGAACTGTGCCCGGTAGCTGGCAATAGGCTTGCCCCCTATTACATGGGACCAATAACATACTGGCGAAATGTGGGTGTATCTATCTACTATGGGACTGAGTCCTGGGTACACCTCTGCCTACCCCTTCGGGAAAAAGGCGTGAATGTATGTTATGTTATGTTATATATAATAAGTTTCTAATATTAAGTAGTAAATATTATGCTTATTCAATTATATTTATTATCAAGTCTTAGATATTTAAAAAATATTGAGAGAATGTTTTATTACATTTATGATTTTTTTTTTCATTGTATGATATACTTACGTAGATCTAAGCCTAGCTATCTACGAATAGGTCGGTCTTATACACCTATTCGTGGATAGGTATACCATATACGAAATATATAACTACGACATATTATTTGATAAGTATAGATAAGAATATATCTTTTTGTACTCAATACTTTTGATCATTAGCAAAATTCTCGTCACACAAGTTTCTTCTCAACTTCAATGAAAACACTAAAATGTCAATAGAACCGGTCCGTAAATAGGTTTGGTACTTCATAAACACCAGAATAACACAATTCTGTGAAAAAAATTACCATATCGAGGTTTTAATACCCCTGATTTCTTCCTACTAAGTCCTACTACCTTCTAATATTATATATGCAATTTTTGTGAAGATAGATGGATGAACTTTTTCACGCCAAAACTACTGAACGGATTGGGCTGAAATTCAGTATGTAAGTAGATAGTTTAGACTCTGGAATAACACATACACTTTTTATCCCAATTTCTTACGAGAACGAAGACTACGGGGGTGAAACCAAGTGCAACGCGGAGCAGAGCTAGTACATTTTTATATCCTTAAATTAAGTGTTTATAAAAGAATATGAAATTATAGAGATCATAGTCATTTTTTTTAATGATAGTGAGTGACAAGACGAGCAAATCAGGTGCCTAATGGTAAGCATCATGATTTTCGCTGGTAACATTGCCCTTCAGACCAGAACACAGTAATGTTTGCACATTACTGCTTGGCGGAAGAATAACTGGCAAACGTGTGGTACTTCTGGCGGCCCCCTGCAAAAGATATCGCCAATATGGGAGCATTGGAGGCAATCGCACATCAAGCGCCTAGCCTGCTGAGAGTTTCTCTCTAATGCGACCAACTCCCGACACTCCTTCCATTTTTATTTTATTCATTTTATTTTATAATTTCATTTAATGTTTTATAAATGTTGTAATTTTTATTTATGTGAATAATTTTTATTTTATTTTTATTATGATTATAGTGATTGATTTAATATGAGAATTGTAATGTAATTTATTTGATTTATTTATATATTGTGTAAATTGATATGATTTCATTTGACGTCATTTCATGTAATTTTATTTAAATTTTATTTAGTAAGTATAATTATGTGGACTATGGATGTAATGTCTGAGAATAAAACATTTTATTTATTTATTATTATTGTAAAAGAGGCCTACCACTACACCTATCATTACATTGGATTAAAAAATTGAGGACATAAATAAGAGATTATGAATATAAATGATTTATAGGATTGTGTCAAAAGTGATCCTGTCTTAAATATTAAATTAAAGACTTACCATAATGAAAACAAACAAAAATAATAAAATATTAACAAAAATGTAGTAGACGAGAGGAAAACTACATAATCACGCCGTGACTGGAACTAAACAATGATTGTGGAAATGCTAAACATACTTGTCACTATGTCTGTTTGTTTAACTTATCTTCATTGAGGTAAATCCATGTGTAAATCTTGTATCGTTCTCTTGGTATCTAATAACAATAATGAACGTGTGTCCGGATGTTCATTGACGATTTTGTTTGTGTGTTTGTTTTCCTCGTGAAAATAACAAGGTTTTTATTATTTTTAAATATCATACTAATAGTTTTTAATTCGATCAATGTTGAAATCGATTAGCGATAGACTTATTAAATAGTAGATATACTGCATCATTCAACAAATTAGGAACTTAATTAGTTAACGATCAAAACCAATCAAAATTAATTCGATTCTGAGTCATAGTTAACCTCTAACATTAAATAACTTTTTAAACGAGGCACGGGACTTCCACTAGCGGGCACTTAGTTAAATATTTAAAATACTTTGTGATAAAAACACTATTTCAGTAAACGTTTTTTGGAGATAGTAAAAAGTCTCCAGTCCTAAGAACCTTGGCCCTTACCTTGGAATCATTCAACCAGGAAACAGTCCCACTCGCCGCTTCACACTGATTATAATGAATAGATACTTCCTCATGCAGGCATGCAGTGAACAACGGATTTCATTCACTTATCCTGATATCTATTTATGGAGCTAATATTATAGAATGGCCAGCAGCATTCTATACCGCTGTTAAAAGATCATTGTAGTACCTACCTTCTCATATTTTGGATGAACTTTCATAATAGGGCTAACACGATAATCGCTTAAAGAAATTCTGCAGTTCCATGCATTTTGTTGTAGTTCACAGAGACGGTTAAAAGAAAAATTGCAATTTTGGAGTTGATTTCATAGTGTCACGTTTTGATGAAGAAATGATGCTAATGGCCCTTGTATATATAGTTTATAGTACATTTATTGATGTGAAAAATAAAACGAAATATAAAAAAAAAATTTGAGATCGAATCGTTGTAAGAATCAAGCTAGTAATTCCATTGTTCCCGACTTATTATCATTGTATAGGTAATTGAAAGAGGAACCTCATAGATGTCCGTCACGGATGACGCGCTCTGAGGTCATGGTCATGGCTAGCGATGATCACCACAATGCTGGATTATAAAAAAATATTTAGTAGGCGATTACGTAATTTGAATTTATCACAATCCCAGATTCTATGATTGGTAAAGATAAGCTAAGGATTCTTAGATAAATCGACAAATTAGTAATTTTGAAATTATTTTAGAAAGTATTTTGGTACCTACCCAGTTATGTAGTAATAATAATGATAGGTATTTGTCTAGTGTCTAGGATAGGTTTTGCTTACTGCTTAAATTAATTATAACCTATTGTACCTTACACAGCTACTTATAGGTAACATTTGATTAGGTAAGTAGGTACTGGTTAAATGTTTAAATGTCCTTTTCCATCCATAGGTTGTCTGTAAGAAATTGCTTTACGCAATAAGACCGTCGTTAGATCACCGTGCCCTTTGTATTGTGCCTCTTGTAAAATAGTTTCTTTTTTTGGTATGCAATTAAGTAATATTCTATTCTACTGGACAAGTTAGCTATCCGGTCCTAATTTCTAATGAAATTTTAATTTTGTTAAAAAGATATGTTGCTGATATTGATTTAAAGAAAAGGGGACATGAGGCTTTGTCCAAAATGTAAAGCTCAAATTAGGTCCCATTAGGTCCACGTACGTCAGTAAAGTTAATTATCTCGTTCGCACTTCGGTCTTGGGTACGTCTTTCTATCTTTGTTGTTTCAAATGGCACGTGCCAGTTGTTGAGGAAGCGCTGAGAACGTACCACATCTCCCTTTTTCTCTTAATCAATGGTTGTAGATATAATTTTACTTATAAACTCTTATTACTGGAACGTCATTGTAAACTTTTATCATTATTTGCAAGGCTTCATATGAATTATAGTGAAAACGTCGTTTCACGATAATATTATAAGTATAAGTACCTATATAGGTATTTTATGGCAACGACCGAGACTTTGGGAGCGTCTGGGGCGGGTGACAACAGTCTAACATATGTTTACATAACTTTCACTAGGTACCTACTTATGTATATACACTTATATAAATCACTAGTGGCCCGCCCCGGCTTCGCACGGGAGAAGTAAAAATGAACGTTTTAACAGGAGTAAATTCGTGATACATTGTATTTTTATAGGTATAACCCTAATGGTTTACGCAGCGCACGCAAATTAATTACTATTTCTGTTACAGTGACCAAACCTTAACAGATGGAAACAATTTGACAGCCTCGTTGGCTCAGATGTTAGTAACTCTGCCTTCTGTGCCGCAGGCCCCGGGTTTGATCCCCGGCCAGGTCAAACATTTGTGTGCATGAACATGTCTGTTTGACCTGTGTCTGGGTGTTATAAGCTTATATAAGTATGTATATCAGTCATCTGGTTACCATAGTACAGGCTTCTAGCCTAGTTTGGGACCAGATGACCGTGTGTGGAAGTTGTCCCATATTATTATTATTAATTTCCGAGGCCTATTTTGATGATATATAAGTACTACAAACCCCTAGTACATTATTTCTACCACCATTAATTTTCATATCGCATAAAAATAATGACTTCTTCGATTATTGTGACTAAACCAAAACAGACTGATATAATGTCCGTGGACTATTTTTTGTAGATAGTGATAATTAAGGTAATGTTCTTAAACTAATAAAGTAAATACTTTAAAGTAATTACTTTATTCTACCATGAATAGTTTTCACCGCATGCATATAATGACTGTTCGATAATTGTGACTAAACCAAAATAGTTGAATATAATGTCCGTTCACTATTTTGTAGATATTGGTAAATACTACAAACCCCTAGTACATTATATTATTCTACCATTAATAGATTTCACAGCGCACGCAAGTTAATAAATATATTAATAAATAAATAAATAATAATATAATAATATATAAATATATTTGGTAATTATGTGACACCTTAGTTCAAAATATTGCAGATTTCTTGCGGATCCCTAATATTTTTCAAAACCTCGTAATATAGCCTATGTCACTCACACTGAATTAAGCTCTCCATAAGTAAAAGATTTTTTAAATCGGTCCAGTAGTTTCGGAACCTATTCGTTGCAAATAAAAAACAAAGTTTCTCACTTTATACTATGATATTGGTATTGGTAATAGATTGAATAATCAGGAGACATATACGGATTACGGATACAGTGAAAACAGTAAGAAGAGCATTCATAATTCGATGTTGTTGCAACCCAGTTTAATAGAGCTATGATAAAGAGAAGCGAAATCATAAGCGACTGCCTCTATGGCGTAGAGGGCGCAAGCTCGATTGCCAATCAAGAGGTCCCGGGTTCGAAACCCAGGTCAGGCAAAGTGATAAATATTGAATTTTTCCATTAGGAATTATCTAATTAACTGCGTGGAGTCTGGAACTGTGCCCGGTAGATGGCAATAGGCTCGTCCCCTATTACATGGGACCAATAACATACTGGCGAAATGTGGGTGAATCTACTGTGGGACTGAGTCCTGGGTACACCTCTGCCTACCCCTTCGGGAAAAAGGACGTGAATGTATGTTTTTGTTGTTTTTTTTAAGTCATAAGCGCGTTTTAATTATTTACAGAACGCCATCTATTATGCAATGTTGGAACTAAATTACCTAAAAATGTTGCTTTAGGGTAATTTTTCTGTAGCGCCATCTAGTAAGCATTGTTGGAACTAAAATTTTCATAAGAAAATTTAAAACTGTATTTTTCCACAAAAGGGCTGAAATTTTTGAAAACGCTGAAACACGTGTTTAATTATTTTCATTTTAGAATGTTTCTACAAAATTTGAAATTAATTGGCTGAAAAATGAAGTCTACTTCATACAAACTTTCAACCCCTATTTAATACACTTAGGGGTAAAATTTTGAAAAATCCTTTCTTATTACTTGTCTAGACTGTAAAAATAATCTATTGTCAAAATTTCATCATCATCGGTCCAGTAGTTTTGGCTCTGGGTTGATGAGTCAGTCAGTCAGTCAGTCAGTGAATCACTTTCTCTCTTTATATAATAATAAAGTATAGAAGTATAGAAGTATAGATTATCACTGAAAACTTTGACGTGTATGTACCTAAGATAGTCGTCGCTAACTGACGAAACCCATCACATCAGTCAAAGAACTTCTTAAGCAAGATAGATAGTGATGAATTTTGTACCTTTAAGTGTCTTTATGTGGAACACACCTGGTTGAAATAGTAATAATACATGGCTTATGTCACAGTAATTTATGTGTTCCCCTTTTGTACACTACACAGCTGAAAATTCCTATGACTCGGTGACCACAATCTACGTCAATACAACAAATAAAAAATAAGTATAGGTAGGTCAAATTAGGTAAATATACATAACACAAATCAAAAAACGTCATCAATACTCGTATGGCTGGATTTGAGCGAACTTTAGTACTAATAAAAACAATGAATTAGTTTCCCCATGCCCGTTCTAGTACCGTACATACAGGGAAACGGCAAGGCGTCTTTACATGGTCGAAATTTCACTCAACCGTACTAAATGCCACGTGTCTACTTTCATCCCAAGGACCGCTAAGGAGTCGAATTCTCTACCGGCTAACGTCTTCCCCACTGAATACTCTTGGGGTCTTCATGAGGAGAGTGAATAGTTATCTTCTAGGAAAGCGTGCTCCATCTTAGGCCTCATCATCACTTCCCATCAGGTGACATTGAGGTGAAACGCTGACCTTATATAAAAAAACAAGATGTATTTACATTAAAATTCCCTAGTTAGGTACCATAGACTGAATACTAACACCATTAATTTTTATTTCACAAGGACTGTCGAAGAATTCAGCATGAAGACTCGGTGTCAGTGAAGACCAACGATCATAGTAGAGAATGACGTCAGAGGATATTCATTACACGTATTTCGATTATTTAGGTATATAAATAGGTACTTAATAACATCGGCTCGTTCCCATTGATCCAAAGTCTATTGTCTTCCGTAAAATAATTTTCCATCATCAATGACAATGTCCGAAATATCATCTTGTTTCTCCGAAGGATTTGTCAGGGGTTGCTTTAGTAGGTACACCCCCCTGAATAGGTATAACATGGATAGATATCATTATTATTCCCAATATGTACTCGGATGATACAATGTTCGAAAATTATTTTTACCGAAAACAATGAACTTTGGGTCAATGGGAACGAGCCGAAGTTACAAGGTTATTATGAGGTTTTGAGCAATATGTTAAATCCTATGTTATGTTGTTGTTTATTAGGTGGAAGACCTTTGTAGTTTGCGATGTCCGGACACGTTGTCCTTAGCACACTTAAGCTTTTACTCGTATATCCTTATAAAGTAATAACACCTGCCTTTTATGGCTATACATTTTATAGATGTAATTTTATTTATAGTGAAAACCATTTTTGATTATAGGTGTCTTTTATTATTAAAAGTAGATTTTTGCAGAATAATTTTACAAGGTACTTCAAGGCTAAAGGCTTCAAGGGCTTCAAAGCAACTTTTGAAGGATTGTATCGAAAAAATTTATCCTTATTTAAGGAATTGGTAAAATTATTACATGCAAAAAAATCTGTGACTAAATTAGTATAATATTATGTATTTAATTTATTAGTCATGTATTAATAAATATATTATAAGTAGATACATATCTACATTGTTTAATCACCTGCGGGTTGCGACTACACAGAATGTTTTAAAAAATAAATATTATTTTTATTTTAATTTATAAATAATATTATATACCTTGTAGAGACTTGTATAGTTAGTGTCACCATTACTTTTGGTTAGGAGCGTAGTCGCGAAAATGCAAATACAGTTTACCCAGGCCCATAAGAAATTACTTTAAAATTACTTTTAAAAGATTTAATTAAAAAACGTTAAGGTAAAAATGGTTGACATCCTTGTTCTAAACAACTAGTTTCTTTACACTTAGGCCCCTTTAATCAAAATTAAATGAGATTTTTCAATAATTACATTCCCCCAGCGGAGAAATATCCGCTGATTCGGAAATATCGCTCGGACAAAAAAAAATAGCAAAGAACTAAAAATCTAGAGAATAAAATAATGATTTTATCAAAAACTAGCGACCCGCCCCGGCTTCGCACGGGTAGCAGAAGTAGGTATAGTGGACGTTTATCAGGAGTAAATTCGTGATACATTGTATTTTAATAAATATAACCCTAATGGTTTACGCAGCGCACGCAAATTAATGACTATTTCTGTTACAATGACCAAACCTTAACACATGTTATAATTTATCGTGGGCTATTTTGAAGATATTGATGAGTACTACAAACCCCTAGTACATTACTTTATTCTACCACCAATACTTTTCACACCACATGAAAAATAATCACTGCTTCGATTATTGTGACTAAACCAGAAAAGATGGATATAATCTATGTATACTGTTTTGTAGGTATTGATAATTAATACAATCCCCTAGTACATTACTTTAATCTACCACCGATAGTTTTCACACCGCATGAAAAATAATCACTGCTTCGATTATTGTGACTAAACCAAAAAAGATGGATATAATCTATGTATACTGTTTTGTAGGTATTAATAAGTACTACAAACCCCTAGTACATTATTTTACTCTACCACCAATAGTTTTCACACCGCATGAAAAATAATCACTGCTTCAATTATTGTGACTAAACCAAAATAGATGGATATATGTATACTGTTTTGTAGGTATTGATAAGTACTACAAACCCTAGTACATTACTTTACTCTACCACCAATAGTTTTCACACCGCATGAAAAATAATCACTTTTTCGATTATTGTGACTAAACCAAAAAAGATGGATAGAATCTATGTATACTGTTTTGTAGGTATTGATAAGTACTACAAACCCCTAGTACATTACTTTACTCTACCACCAATAGTTTTCACACCGCATGAAAAATAATCACTTTTTCGATTATTGTGACTAAACCAAAAAAGATGGATATAATCTATGTATACTGTTTTGTAGGTATTAATAATTAATACAATCCCCTAGTACATTACTTTAATCTACCACCGATAGTTTTCACACCGCATGAAAAATAATCACTGCTTCGATTATTGTGACTAAACCAAAAAAGATGGATATAATCTATGTATACTGTTTTGTAGGTATTGATAAGTACTACAAACCCCAAGTACATTACTTTACTCTACCACCAATAGTTTTCACACCGCATGAAAAATAATCATTTTTTCGATTATTGTGACTAAACCAAAAAAGATGGATATAATCTATGTATACTGTTTTGTAGGTATTGATAAGTACTACTAACCCCTAATACATTACTTTACTCTACCACCAATAGTTTTCACACCGCATGAAAAATAATCACTTTTTCGATTATTGTGACTAAACCAAAAAAGATGGATATAATCTATGTATACTGTTTTGTAGGTATTAATAATTAATACAATCCCCTAGTACATTACTTTAATCTACCACCGATAGTTTTCACACCGCATGAAAAATAATCACTGCTTCGATTATTGTGACTAAACCAAAAAAGATGGATATAATCTATGTATACTGTTTTGTAGGTATTAATAATTAATACAATCCCCTAGTACATTACTTTAATCTACCACCGATAGTTTTCACACCGCATGAAAAATAATCACTGCTTCGATTATTGTGACTAAACCAAAAAAGATGGATATAATCTATGTATACTTTTTTGTAGGTATTAATAATTAATACAATCCCCTAGTACATTACTTTAATCTACCACCGATAGCTTTCACACCGCATGAAAAATAATCACTGCTTCGATTATTGTGACTAAACCAAAAAAGATGGATATAATCTATGTATACTGTTTTGTAGGTATTAATAATTAATACAATCCCCTAGTACATTACTTTAATCTACCACCGATAGTTTTCACGCCGCATGAAAAATAATCACTGCTTCGATTATTGTGACTAAACCAAAAAAGATGGATATAATCTATGTCGTATACTGTTTTGTAGGTATTGATAAGTACTACAAACCCCAAGTACATTACTTTACTCTACCACCAATAGTTTTCACACCGCATGAAAAATAATCATTTTTTCGATTATTGTGACTAAACCAAAAAAGATGGATATAATCTATGTATACTGTTTTGTAGGTATTGATAAGTACTACAAACCCCTAGTACATTACTTTACTCTACCACCAATAGTTTTCACACCGCATGAAAAATAATCACTTTTTCGATTATTGTGACTAAACCAAAAAAGATGGATATAATCTATGTATACTGTTTTGTAGGTATTGATAAGTACTACAAACCCCTAGTACATTACTTTACTCTACCACCAATAGTTTTCACACCGCATGAAAAATAATCACTTTTTCGATTATTGTGACTAAACCAAAAAAGATGGATATAATCTATGTATACTGTTTTGTAGGTATTGATAAGTACTACAAACCCCTAGTACATTACTTTACTCTACCGCCAATTGTTTTCACACCGCATGAAAATAATCACTTTTTCGATTATTGTGACTAAACCAAAAAAGATGGATATAATCTATGTATACTGTTTTGTAGGTATTGATAAGTACTACAAACCCCTAGTACATTACTTTACTCTACCACCAATAGTTTTCACACCGCATGAAAAATAATCACTTTTTCGATTATTGTGACTAAACCAAAAAAGATGGATATAATCTATGTATACTGTTTTGTAGGTATTGATAAGTACTACAAACCCCTAGTACATTACTTTACTCTACCACCAATAGTTTTCACACCGCATGAAAAATAATCACTTTTTCGATTATTGTGACTAAACCAAAAAAGATGGATATAATCTATGTATACTGTTTTGTAGGTATTGATAAGTACTACAAACCCCTAGTACATTACTTTACTCTACCGCCAATAGTTTTCACACCGCATGAAAATAATCACTTTTTCGATTATTGTGACTAAACCAAAAAAGATGGATATAATCTATGTATACTGTTTTGTAGGTATTGATAAGTACTACAAACCCCTAGTACATTATATTATTCTACCATCAATGCATTTCACAGCGCACGCAAATTTATGAATATGGTAATTATATTATGTAACACCTTGGTTCACAATATTGCAGTTTTCTTACGGATCCCCATTTTTTTTCAAAATCTCATATAGCCTATGGCACTCACACTGAATTAAGCTATCCATAAGTGAAAGAATTTTTAAAATCGGTCCAGTAGTTTCGGAGCCTATTCGTTACAAACAAAAAAACAAAAAAACAAAAAAACAAAGTTTCTCTCTTTATAATATTAGTATAGAAGTATAGATATAAAAATGCCCAGCAGTATTTCTTTTTATACCGAATTGATGATCCAAAATTTTTAATGATTGTAGTTTTGAATTTAATTGTTATTTTAATAATAATGATGTATGAATAATGATGTGTATTTTAATTAACATAACATACATTCACGCCTTTTTTCCTGAAGGGGTAGGCAGAGGTGTACCCAGGACTCAGTCCCATAGTAGATACACCCACATTTCGCCAGTATGTTATTGGTCCCATGTAATAGGGGGCGAGCCTATTGCCATCTACCGGGCACAGTTCCAGACTCCAGGCAGTTATTGAGATAATTCCTAATGGAAAAATCCAATATTTAACACTGCCTGACCTGGGGATCGAACCCGGGACCTCTTGATTGGCAGTCGAGCATGCGCCCTCTACGCCATCGAGGCAGTCAGTGAGGTGTATTTTAATTAAGATTGTATAATGGATTTATTATTTATAATTATTAAAACCAAGATGGCAGCTAAAGTCGTAGTCGAGGTGGGTCGGCATTTTTAAATTAGACTCCCACTGACACCACTAAAGACTAATGCAATTATTGTCGGGATGGGAATTAATGTATTCTGAAATGCTAACTCGTTTGCAGTACTTATTATTTTTTTTTTAATTTTTTTTTTTTTTTAATAGGGACAACTTCCACACACGGTCATCTGGTCCCAAACTAGGCTAGAAGCCTGTACTATGGTAACCAGATGACTGATATACATACTTATATAAGCTTATAACACCCAGACACAGATCAAACAGAAATGTTCATGCACACAAATGTTTGACCTGGCCGGGGATCGAACCCGGAACCTGCGGCACAGAAAGCAGAGTTACTACCATCTGTGCCAACGAGGCTGTATTTAGTTTCTAGTTACAATCAGCTGCGTTAGACCGGTAGATAATTTATGCAAGTGTAAGGCATTACCTATCTATAGTATAACATCTACTTTTACAAACTTGTCAAATACCTGGAGACCTCGAAACCTCAATCATCTAGTTTTATGATCGGAAGTGGATTGATAAGTAATTCGGCGCAGCACAATTATGTTGTTATATAATATTATATTATTATTCTACAATTATAGGTTATACATATAAATATGTAGAATGATTGTCATGGGAACGTAGATTACTACTATACTTAGTAATTACGCAATTACGAACGCGTGATAAAACGTGGTTTAGAAAAAAACAGTCCTTATTTACTATAATATGACACATTGGTATTACTTCGTTGTATATAACTAATATATAACATAAGGTATATTATATTATAAATTTAATAGATAATATTTAAAATACACGGATTATCTACTACAATAATTGCTTAAAAAATTGGCAAAAAACAAAGAATATAGTTGAGCTGACGACTACTCGCGCATTATTTGAACCTGATGCTGCAGCACCAATCAGTCAAAAGGTACAAAATTTCAAATAAATAGGACCAGTGGAAATTGTGTAATACATAACTGTTTATGTTAACTTGATGACCCTAAGAACTTTGTTTTACCCACACCATAATATACCTACACCTTCGTTAGAGTTTACGAAAACCAAAAAAAAAACAAAAAAAATTTAGCCAAAAGTCATCGATTAGTCAAAAGTTTATAATTCGCTTAGTAAGTTTATAATTTCACTTAGTTTATAAACAACCTAACCTAACGTAAGTTTATAATGTCACTAGATTATTTATTTTATTTAATATTTACAATTTCATGACGACATATACAAAAATGAATTGCTGTTCGATAGTCTTGTTAAACATGAGAACGGCTGAGGCGATGACTTTTGGCTAAATTTGGTTTTTGTAAAAGTCTATATAAGAAGAAGATCATAAAGCAATATGATTAGTGAAATTGTTTTTAGGGAAATAATAGTTGAATTGATTTCTTCATTAACTAAAACTATGACTTCTTAATCAACGTGGGAGATCAGGGATCCAAAATCAAATAAAAATTAAATGAAAATAAATGCACAGCAGGTAGCTTTTCAGACCAGCGTTTTCAGAGGCTGGCTATACAAAAGCGGACACGCTGCTTGCCTGTTGGGTACCATAGAACCTCGCGGAGATGCATTAGACTCTGTTTATTTATTGTAGTGTAAATATAACCCGGTATTTACACTAAATAGCGATATAATATTATTATAATTAAATTATCAGGGTTAAAACTTTCTCATGTCCCAAAGCAGGACAAGAGATCACCAGGAAGGAAGAAGCTTGGTAATGTCAGTTGCGTCCATATATAGAAAGTGCGTCAAGAGTCAAGCGGCACTCTACCCAAAGAGAATTCTAATAGATTGGTATAACATTTCGTAATGAGTTACGTGATGGTGCCCACTCATATTTGTTATTTATGTGGGGAACGAGGCCACTGCCGAGTTGCATTCGTTATTAGACTTGTAAGTATGGTTTGTTAATTTTATAAGAGAAAATTCTACTTTAACTCGAATTATAAATATATTTATATTATAGATTATAATAATAAAATAAAATAAATACTTATAAATGCATGCATGCACCGAAAGTACATGCATGCATTTCTAAGAGTTTATTTTAACAATTTCAATGCTTGCTTAAGCCAAAAAGTATTAAAAAGAATTTCATTTTTATTATTATGTAGTCTAATAGGTGAGCAAAAACTTTAGTAATAATAATAATAATAATAATAATATGGGACAACTTCCACACACGGTAATCTGGTCCCAAACTAGGCTAGAAGCCTGTACCTACTATGGTAACCAGATGACTGATATACATACTTATATAAGCTTATAACACCCAGACACAGATCAAACAGATATGTTCATGTACACAAATGTTTGACCTGGCCGGGGATCGAACCCGGGCCCTGCGGCACAGAAAGCAGAGTTACTACCGTCAGTGCCAACGAGGGTGTTAACGATGGCTGAGTAGGTCAATTACAATCTACCTGCATTATAAGGGTGCCCTTATATTGTTTTATCACCGGCCATCCATCTAGTTATTAAAATCTTATACCATTAAATGCTTTATGGTAATTAGTAAAAGTATTGTAGTGGTAGGCCTCTTTTTGCAGGGGGCCCCTGTGGAAGTACCACCCGTTTGCCAGTTATTTATCCGCCAAGCAGTAATGTGCAAACATTACTGTGTTCAAGTCTGAAGGGCAATGTTAACAGCGAATTACTGGGCATGACGAGATTCAACAACTTATATCTCAGAGTGACAGGCGCAGTGCTGCGCAGAATTTTGAATTTTAAAACAAGGGTGGCACTGTGGCAATCGTGATGCTTACCATCAGGTACCTGATTTGCTCGTCTTGTCACTTACTATTATAAAAAAGTGCTTACAAGTGCAGGCCATACTTATCAATTATTTTATTTTTCTTATTCAAATTGTATGAATTAGCAGTTTGCCTTGTATTGTTACTAATTACCAAATTTAGCAAAAAATTCTCATCATTTCTATATTTACCCAGTCTGGTTTCCACTACAAGTTTGTAAAGCTACATTATTGTCACTTATCACCAATAATGGTAGAAAGTTGTTATGCTAATTTCATCGTTTTGCGCTGCGGTATCAAGGTACTTGTCTTTTGCTGGTAAATTATGGATAAAAAGATTTTCCTGCTGGTTTTAGGTTAAGTTAGTTTGGTTACAGTATTTTTAATCAGCTCTGGTCTGTGGCATCCACGATACATCCTATACGTACTTTCTGACGTGCAGTTGTTTGTAATACTATATGTCACTGTGAGACATCTGACTGCTCGTAGCAGGACGTCCTCATCGTGAACGCCAGTAATAAGTCGTTTCTCTCAATATTTTTTTTGTTTGACATTAGTACATAGAATGTACGTAATTGCCATTATTTTCATAAGTTAATGATAAATGAAGACATAAAACTTATAACCTACGCCAGTATCACGAACAAATGAATTAACAATAGGTGATTCCATTATGATAGTGGATGACGAACATCTATAATGAAAACAAGATTATTGAAAATACAGATCATTACCTACGTGTATTACACACGTAACTATTTATTAGATATATAGATTTATTTTTCTGACAGAACTCAAACTCAAACTCAAACAGATTTATTCAAATAGGTCATAATCTGACACTTTTGCACGTCAATGAAGATTAACAGTACTGAGTCTACCATGCGTTCGGAAAGATACCTCTACAAGAAGAACGCACAAGAAACTTGTAGGGCTTAATTTTTTCAACAGATAGTTTCACAATATTTGGTTTGGTACAGGTTCTCTCCCCTAGGTCCTTAACTCCTATATCTTCATCATCAGGTTCGACGTCAGACAGATGGTTCAAGTATTTTATATCGTAAATTTATTTAAGGGATACTGTAATACTGGTAGACTATAAAACATTTTGCTCACTTCGGGCTGCAAGTGGCAAAAATATATACTTCATAATGTTACTAGATTGAAATGAGACTATGCCCCCTATTCCCTACACTGTTTCGTGAACGCGAGCCGTGCTCGGCGAGTTAGCTCTCCATCAACAATTTGTATGAGAACAATGTTGATACGTTATAGGTACACTTTTCCGTATCGGTACACTTGTAATTTTACACACTGTAAAAAAATAAATAAAGAATTAAGGGATTTTCAAAACATATAAACATTAGCATATTCTGCTTATACCGGAACTCTATGAAGTTAAAAAAAATTTTCAAAGAAAAGACGTTTTAAACTCGGAGAAAATCACTTGGCTGAGGTGTACCACAAGGCTTGTACTTGGGTCTACTGAATTTAATGCATCAATTGAATAATAAAATTATGTAGCGTTAAAATATGGCCCTACAGTGGCATTAAAATATAATAAAACAGTGTCAGGTAACTATTCAAAGAAAGTAGTACCTTTTGACTAGAACAATGGCAGTTTAAACATTTGAACATACGTATGTTTGTACAATACTGAAAAACAAATCAATTATTTGCTATGGTTTTTAGACTAGCATAGCGTCAAAGTGATTAGAGTTTTTCTGATAGGCCAAAACAGGTCTGGATAAACAAGAATTTAGTCAAGTCTCATTGGGTTAAATCACCACATGATTCATCAGCTAATAATATATATGTAGGTACGTATCTTTAATAAATTTATTGTACCTTTAAAAAATAACCCTCATAAGTCAGAAGCCAGTTAGACCAACCAAATAATTCAAGATAAGCAGAGAGTAAGCAGAGAATCATCCTGAAAAACTGACGCAATGCCTGAGTTTATAAACATAGCAACATTAGAGGCGAGTGAAAAAAACCGGCACGTTTCTCCCTGGCAACACAGGAAACTGCCGAAACAATAGCTTCCGTCAGGGTATTGTTTTAAAAACTAAGCTCCTTGTTATCAGCAACATGCATAGGTGATAGGGAAACTTAAATGTGTATGATGCATACTACATAATTGCTCGTTTACCGTTTAAACCGCATGGAGAAAAACGGTCAATAACCTTAGGTATCAAAGTAATGAGTGGAGTGAGAGGCACGTCAACCTCTCTCGCTCTACCCTGTACTGAAAGCAATAACAGTTTTACTATCTGCACTCTTAACAGAGTCACAGAATAAATAATAGTACTAGCGTAGAGTATATAGCATTTAGTCAGCCTTGGGTACACCTTATGGGAGGACAGACTATCGTATAACGACAGTACCTGCTCCTTCGTCCTTCACGTAGGATGCAAGCTGCTATAACTAGACTTTTTTATGCCATAGGTGTGCCTGATGATGAGCGGTCACCACCACCTATGGATATCTGTAACACTACTGGCAATATCCCTGATATTGCCAGTATGTTGTTGACCCATCAACGCTGTATTCACCTTTCCTTTCTTTTCATTTTGAAGAGCCACATGTTGTAGCTTAACGAGAAGACCGCAGCAGGAAGATCATTCCACAGTTTGCACGTATGCTGCAGAAAAGAACGAGAAAATCCTGAGTGTGCGACGTCCACGTATCGATTATGTGCGGAAGAGCTCTCAAGCCATGGCGGCTAGTACGTCAATATAACCGTGACGCTTGATCAGGTTCAAAAGTTCATCAGAACACTCCCCGTTGTAAAACTAAGAGACCCGATGTCTCTGCGCATACTGAGTGGTTTTAAGTGTTCGATGAGCTTGGGGTCGTCGACTATTCTGACAGCTATACGCTGTAAAGCATCTAATGGGTCAAGCTGGTACTTGGGTGCTCCGTTCAAAAGATGGAAGAGACTAGATAGCAATCTGTAGAAAATGCCTTTGTTTAGCAGTGGACGTCCTCCGGCTGAGATGATGATGATGATGATGATGGGTAGATTGAATTATTAATTTATCTACTTATCTCACTGTTCGATCTAAATCTTTTAACATATGGCAGAAATATTTTTATTATGGATTTTTTTTAAATGAAGGTAAGCATTATGAAACTCCGTACTTATGGCCATACTTAGTATGACAATGATAAACCACGTTCCTAAAAAGAATAGATTCTACATAGGAGTAAACTTCGATAAAGCAGGTAAAAATGTTTGACATATTATAAGAATAAGGTTGTATTATCGACCGCTAATAAACTTGATTATCTACAAATTATTATTCTTAAGCTTTTTCATTTCATCTTGAAAATTTGATAAAGTCGCAATACGTCTTAAGAACACAAGTTTTGTGGGTGACTTTTACGTAGATTAAAATTTGTATGTGCAGGTAAATACCCTGACTTGAAGTAAATAATACTAACCATTGCAATGTGAGGAAAACTTGGCTTTAGAACCTTGACGAAGCCAAGCGAAACAATTTAAAGTATGTAGGTAAGTACTTAGACTGTAGACTGCCTCGGTGGCGTAGAGGGCGCATGCTCGACTGCCAATCAAGAGGTCCCGGGTTCGATCCCCAGGTCAGGCAGTGTTAAATATTGGATTTTTCCATTAGGAATAATCTCAATAACTGCCTAGAGTCTGGAACTGCGCCCGGTAGATGGCAATAGGCTCGCCCCCTATTACATGGGACCAATAACATACTGGCGAAATGTGGGTGTATCTACTATGGGACTGAGTCCTGGGTACACCTCTGCCTACCCCTTCGGGAAAAAGGCGTGAATGTATGTTATGTTATGTTAAGTACTTACAAGTGCATTTATTAAATCGCAGAACATACATACCTATTTGAAAAATAAATGAATTATAATTATTTATGTGAATTTCTTTTTAACTAGTACAAAAATCTGCGACATAATATCCACGTACTTATAAGTGATACGTTAGATAGGTAGGTATTATTGTACGAATGAATGCAATCGAGTTTAGGAGCACGGAGAGACTATAAAATAATATAAAATTTTTGAAGTAATTCTCTTATAATGTCACAAGACTCGGAGTACACTCTTTTATATTGTAGGTATGTATACCAACAGTTACTTGCGATTTCACTCGCTGACAAGGATGTGTTATTTCAGAGTTTAACTTAAGGGTTCAGTCAAATAGGTCCAGTATAGTTTTGGCGTGAAAAGGTCGTTACAAACATACACATTATTTTTTATATCCGTTGTCCTGGGTTTTTACTAGAACCTGTCTTGAGGAAATTATATAAATAATAATATAAAAGAACTGTAAATGCGATAAAGAAGCATATTAATTTAATCAAGCTTCGTTTCGGAAGTAGGTGTAGTGTTTTCTTAGTTTTAATATGAAATTGCTTCTAGTCAAAATTTTGCCATGACTATAAGGTGTCCAAGTGAAGCCTCTTTTCCAGGGGGCTGCCTGGGGAAGTACCACACCTTTGCCAGTTATTCATCTTCTAAGCAGTAATGTGCAAACATTAATGTGTTCCGGTCTGAAGGGCAATGTTACCAGCGAAATTACTGGGCATGAAGAGATTAAACAACTCATGTCTCAGGGTGACAGGGGCAGTGCAGTGCCGCGCAGTATTTTGAATTTCAAAACACTGGGTGGCACTTTGTCTGATATGGGCAATCATGATTCTTACCGTCAGGCACCTGATTTGCTCCTCTTGTCACTATCATAAAACAAAGGTTTTTTTTATTGATTTAATGCAAACGTGAACTGCTGCTATGGCTTATGCAGCACAATTACACACTAACCATTATAAATATTATACTACACTCCACATAAAGCTACGTACTAATTAGGTACACTTAAACATATATTTATTTTATTTAATTTTATTTTTCTTCCCTCTTTTTTAGGTTTTAGGCATAATTAAGTAGGTAGGTCGAATGGTGAACATGGACTGGCAAGCGCAGCGTAGGACGTTCACCCACAAGGTGGACAGACGATCTGATAGGGACGGCAGGGGCACGCTGTATGCAGGTCGGGGAGGCCTATGTCCAGCAGTGGACGGGCTGTGGCTGAGATGATGATGAAGTTGGTAATTATTAGGTACATCGCGCATTTTAGGCTGTAATTTCATTGTCTGTGGCTGGCATTTCAGCCTGTGCTTTTTAATTTTTTTAAAATAATGTATTTAGTTAAGGTAGATAGTAAGTAGGTAAGTAGCTGTAGTATTTTTGAATAAAGGCACTTGCCCATTACAAATATAATTTGACACTTTTAAATTATATTATGTACCTAAGTCGTAAGATATCGATAGCCATTTTGCCATCTCAAAGCAATTTTTTTGTGATATCTACAAGGTATATGGAGTCGCTATATCTTACCATTTTATAAGCACATAAAATATTATGAATATATTATATTTATAGAATATTTCCCATATAGGTAAGTAGGTATGGATGTAACTCATAATAGGTATACATTACTATTCATACTTACTTGTGTAGGTACAAGTAAGTATGAATTTCCAAAACATGAGAAATGAGAACTAATTAAAATGCCACGACTCAAAGCCTGCGGAAAGATAAGCGAATTACCGATACTAAGCACTGCATTAAAATCAATCGGTTTCAGTTTCTTTAACAAAGGTAAAATTCTGTGTTACTGTTTTCTGTTTGTTTGTAGACTTTATTTTAGTTTTAATTGTATTAAATATTAATGTGTAATTTAATTTTTTTAAATTAGGTATATAATAAATTCAAACAGCATTTTAAAATAGTTACAAAATATAAATAGTTTGGGTATACAGAATATACCCAACTAACTACTTGTAACTATTTTAAAATGCTGTTTGAATTTAATATATAATTAAAAAAAATAAAATTGCACATTAATATTAATACAATTAAAACTAAAATAAAGCCTACAAACCTAACTAAAACTATCTAAAAATCTAGTTCTCTGTTAAGTCCTAGGTGGAGGGGAAAGTGGCCTAAAAGCTGGCGGCATTGCCCCGTTGGATACAGATGCTAATTCTTTGGGCAAAATACAAGCCAGCATTCCAGTCACCTGACGCCTCCATCAAGCGCGCGAAATTTTGAATCACCAATAAGTTATGCCTAGGTAGGTAGGTACCTACTCATAAAATCACACTAATAACAACTGTAAATTATAAATTACAAAACCCATCCTTCTCTTCTTCCTGCTCCATCATCAGATCCTGCGGTCACCATCTATTTATCTGTAATATATTAATTGAGACGATTCCAATAAGCCCATTCACAATATCAAATCGGTCTATACTTATCGTTTAGGAGCTATCGTAGCTATCACAGACGAATAGAAAAACGCAAACCCCTCTTGTTTCTCTTCAGGGGTTCAAAATGATGGCACTGTGATTTTCAGAACATTGTATGTATTTTTTTTACAGAACCTTTTTTTTCTATCTGTAGAAAACGCTACTGATTTGAATTTCTACTTTGCTAATTTCAATAAATTCTATATTGGTGTTAAAGTTGTAGGTTTCTAATTAATTATTATTTTATATCATCATTAAAAATGCAATACTAAACTCACCTTATTTTTTAAAATTTAAAGTTGGAATGAACAAAATAAACACAGACACCAAAATCTCAACTTATACTCGATTATTCCTATAGCCACTTCTTTAAAATTAAGTCCTGGTCACAAATAAAAAGTCACCATATAAAATAACTTTTCGGGTATGAAGTTCCACTTATAAAACGCAGGGCGACCGTCGCACGCGCAATCTCATTTGCCACTAAATTGCTACCGTTCGATACTGAAGGTAAATAAATAGAAGGTTGATCACTACTCACTGAGACGAATACCGCTCTGCGTTTTTTTGGCAGGTTTTTTTGTTGATCGTCATATATAGAGGAGCGTTCATAACCAACTCAAAGCTTACCTACTCGTATTGAATCTAAAAATATAATGACACATATTTTTAATACTTCATCGTTACATCCATGTCCAGTGCAGTTAAAATATTGAATTTTAAAAATTACACGTAGCTCGACTGACTGCTTCAGCGGTGTAGTGGGCGCAAGCTTGTCTTCCGATCATGGGTTTGATACCTAGTGGGACTGACTCCTGGGTACATCTCTACGTACCCCTTTGGAAAAAGGCGTGATTGTATGTTAAAATTATATAAATACTAGCTGTGCCCCGCGGTTTCACCCGCGTAGTCTCTTTCTCGCTTGGCCCACTACGCCACCGAGGCAGTCAGTCAAATAAATAAAAGATAAATTTCATTCTAGCTATTTTTATTAGCGCCATCATCATCAGCCAAGCGAGTGTGGCGCGGGAGCGGCCGGCGAAGCGTCTTCGACACAATTATAGTGCAAATTATTATATATTATGTAGTATTATTTTAAAGTGCTGATATACAATTTCATAGCTGTTTTCATGCTTTACGATACAATCTGTTTGAATGTCAGTATGTATTTATGTTAAGGTATAGATTCACGTTATCTAACTACATGCCGGATACCATCACGTGTTGGTAGATGTGAACGCTCATTTATATAATATATATTTCGTTACCTGATTAGAGAAGTACGGGTACAATTTTTTATACCTACTACCTACATTATACATTATAATATGACTTATAGTAACCCTGACAGGTGTATCTACTATGCCAGTTTTCGCTTACAGTTATTGATTTATGTGTGTTGTTATCTTAAGATGAGGTAATAGGGGGCTCATTATAGTCAGTACCAGTATGTAATAGCTCAGCAAATCTAAGAAGTATACCATTTGACAGTCCGTATTTTGCCTCGTTTGAAGGATTTGAATTTATATATAGTGATTGTTCATTTTGTAAGTTCATAATTCCTTGGTCCCCACGTCGAAGGTGAAATTGTGTGAGTTACGCCTGTGTTAAGTTATTTCTTCTCTCCCAAAGCTTGAAAAGATGTAGCGCCAAACGGTACTTCTTAGATTTGCTGGGCTTTATTTAGTTTTTAGTTATATCAACTGGTACTGGTATTATTTATTCCACATTGTTCACCCAGGTGAACAAAGTGGAATAAACCATTACCAAAACCATCATAATCATCACTTTGTAATATGTTATCATAATATAGTGGTCTACTCTAGGTGTACTTGGTCTACTATCTTTAATATTATTTTATTCTTTAAAAAAGTAGCGATTCTCATCATAGTGCGTATTATTTTCCTGCAATTAAGTGGGTAGGTTGAATTGCAATGTCGATAAGTAGGTAACAACAGCTAATGTGTGCTCTAACACTGATTTGAAATAGTTAAGATAAATGTCAACTCAAGGTGTTCTGTGGATTATGGATATAAAGGGTTACTGTAAATATGTTGCATTATTGGTGGCTCGGTGGCACGGATTAGTGGTTACTGGGTTCGATCCCCAGGGATAGTATTACGAACATGTAATCGCGTAACAATAGCAGTAAATTTTGCTGTCAAACGTTATTTTTTGTATGCCGTTTGACAGCAGACATTAAGCAATTAAACGCTTTCCACACTTCTACTGCTGTTCGTAATAAGGGGGCTGGTCAGGCATAAAGTGATAGGTATTAGGCTTTTTCGTTACAATTTTATAAATGACGGCTTTAGAGTCTGGATAGTTAATTGCCATTTGAGTCCCAGTTTGAGTCCTAGTTCGAGTTTGAGTTGAGGACAAGGGACCTAAAAACATAACAAGTGAAGGGTGGGTGTACCTACTATGGGACTGGGTTCTGGGTAAACCTCTGCCTACCCCTTTGGGTTAGCATGATGTTATGTCAGCATCATTTGAAAAACTTTCACTATGGAAAAAATCGCGAAAAATAAACTTGCTGTTCTATAATAATCATTTTGTACAAATAAAAATTCCAAAAAATTTAGATTTTGTTTACAAGTTTAGTTTACTGAAAAATCAGTACTGAAAAAGCGATAGGAGTGAGGTACTTATATTATTAAAAACGAGAAAGTTTGTGTAAGTTTGTTACTTCTTTCTACTACTAAAACTTTTGACAATTGGGCTGAAATTTGAAACGGGTATTTGTCCTCCATAGGAATGGTTTATGGCGTTCTGTGGGGGAGGCCTGTGTTCAGCTGTGGACGTCTTCCGGCTGTGCATCACGGGTCAGCTTAGACTCAAGAATATCAGAAAGGGTAGGTATTTTCCAGCGAGTAAAACCGCGGGGCACGTCAAGTTACCTGTAAATACATCAGATAGACTTTTATCTAGTGGTGAACGATATCCAGGGAAATTACCAGAGAAACAATGATGTTTATGAGAATTAAGAATAATGTATTTGTTTGCTAGATACTTGTAATAAACGAGCACGTAGGCACTTACATAACAAGAAAGGGGATCTTAGCATTTACACAAAGTTAGTTAGTAAATACACAATCCTATGGAAAATTTTTGAAATTGATGTTTTGTATTCATCTGTTTCCTCCGAATATAGTATGACCCTATCATCTTATTTTTGTTTGTAAACAATTATTTTTTTTGTAGTCTAATCACGCGAGGAAACCTGGGATTTTTAGAAGTTCGAAAAACCGAGAGTTTATAAAAGAAACTAAAATTATATTCGGAAGAAACACGGGAATATAATACATCGATTTGTAGCTAGGAGGAATTTCTCGTAGGTAGGAAACGCTCTTAAGGACTGGTAAGTAATAATAAAAATCTGCGTTTTCTTTAAAAATAATATATTTATAATTTATATTTATTACACACACAGACGGACTTTATTACAGAATTACGCTCACAGCCTTAGTCCACCAGTATTCATCCCGTCCTGCCAAGTGTCCAGCCCGTCTCCACTTGAGCCTCAATACGAGGACATATAACATAACATAACATAACATACATTCACGCCTTTTTCCCGAAGGGGTAGGCAGAGGTGTACCCAGAACTCAGTCCCATAGTAGATACACCCACATTTCGCCAGTATGTTATTGGTCCCATGTAATAGGGGGCGAGCCTATTGCCATATACCGGGCACAGTTCCAGACTCCAGGCAGCTATTGAGATAATTCCTAATGGGACCTCTAGATTGGCAGTCGAGCATGCGCCCACTACGCCACCGAGGCAGTCGAGGCACGAGGACATATAATAATATATTATAAATTACTAGCGTAATTCCCGCGACTTTCCATCCGCGACATTCCCTATGTGATCCAAAAACTATATGCTAATTTTCAGCTTTCTAGGTTCTAAGGTTGGGGGGGTGATGAGGGACTGTGTGTGGGTGACTGATGACTGTCAAGGCTTTGAACTATAAGTATAAGATGATAGAAGAAGACGATTAATATAGGCCTACTTAATTACTAAAACATATTATATACTTCATTATCATCTCAGCCGCAGGACGTCCACTGCTGAACATAATATGCCTCTTCCACCTTCGGTTTGCTGACGACATCGTAGTTGTGGAAGGTACTCATACGTCAGCCTGATTTTTTAATATTTCTACCGTTCTTCGTGGTTTCATTGCGGATTTCCAACGAGTCACATAAACGAGTCACACACTGCATCGTTGGATTTTTTTTATATATCGAGTCAAAATTGTGAGGTGACTGTATATACTGAATATAAAAAATACTAAATATATATATAATAAGTAGGTACCACGTGTCATTGAAGGTCCCGTCTATGTCTATACCAAGATTTATTGAAATTGGCTCGGCGTCAGACAGGAAGACTGAGTTTCTTTGACTTTTTATGTAATTTGGCATTGTATATGCCCTACTAAGCATACGGTCCTGGGTTTAATTCCCGGTACAGACAAATGTGTTATTATTATTATTATTAATTCAGCACAACGCTACGACTAAATTAATGCTATGGTATTAAATCAAAGTAGCATTTAATCCATTATTTTCTTCAAATGCAATTGCTATACAATATTTAAAAGGCACCTAATCAACTGCTGTTGTTGATGACAGCTAGTATTGTCTATAGACACCTGCCTATGTATATCTTTCTCTGAAAACAAGAATCTCCGCACAAATAAATATACTCACTTAAATGTTCCACTAAATCTACAATATCCATCTTGAAGTAAATGAGGAATCATTTAGTAATTACAAATGTCTCAATTTCATCAACACGGACTTATGTACCTGCTGAGCGTTGATAAATAGGTAAATAGGTAGATACTAATCAAACGATTTAGCGCTATCAGATAACGCAGGCATTCCGGCAGAGGCTCAATTACAACGTGTATCATGCATATGACTTTATTTTTGATAATAAATATGTAGTATTTAAATTAAGTTAAAACTGTTGAAAGGGAAATAGTGCATCAAGAACTAAGAGTGACAATAGGTAATCTTAAAATGTTTTCAGTGTGATAGCTGAAGGATTGTGAAGATCTTTGTAATATGAATGTAAGAAGAAGAATATTAGAAAAACTTCCAGTTTTAAGTTGTAAAACTTAAGGCATAAGTAGGTTGTATAAACTGTTATCGAAAAGAAGTGATCCGAAATTCAAACGCAGAAGTGGGAAGACCAAACACATTTCTAAAGGTTCTAATTAGATAGATTGTAGTGGTAGGTCTCTTTTGCAGGGGGCCGCCGGGGGAAGTACCACACCTTTGCCAGTTATTTATCCGCCAAGCTATAATGTGCAAACATTACTGTGTTCCGGTCTGAAGGGCAATGTTACCAGCGAAATTACTGGGCATGACGAGTTTCAACAACTAATATTTCAGGGTGACAGGCGCAGTGCAGTGCCGCGCAGAATTTCGAATTTTAAAACACTGGGTGACACTGAGTCTGATATAGGCTATCATGATGCTTACCATCAAGCACCTGATTTGCTCGTCTTGTCACTCACTATCATAAAAAAATATATATTCGCTTGAAATACAATATGATTTGGTTGTGGTTGTGGTTTGTGGTTAAAATCCAATACAAATTTTTCTTCCCATTTCATGTTGTACCTATTTACATTGTAGTTTTTTGAGGTAGTAAATGCACCTGTACCTGTGTGTGTTTATCATGAGTATTGTATGAGTGGGTACCTAAGTATTGCATTATTGTATCTTATCCTCATAATCCAATTATCAGGATAAGCCAGAGTTTATTGAACCCCTGGAGGAGATGACAATCATAATGTGATGAATAAGGTAAGAAGGTAATTCACAAATTTACAGATTGCTCATTGAATTAAGGGATTTTATATCTTATGAACACTGCAGTGTTTGAAACATCAGGAATAGATATAGGTTAGATAAATAAACTCTTTATTGGTACACCACAAACAAGAAACTTTACTATAGAAAGTATAGATTAGTATTGGCAGTCTTATTGCTAAGAGCGAACTCTTCCAAACTGTATATTGACATGAAAATAAATGCGATAAAATTCTTTAAAAGTTGTTTAAAATTTTATTATACGAGTAACAATAGCAAAAACCTAATATCACTATATTAAAAATTTCGATCAGAATATTAACGACAAGTGTACACGATTCACATCGCTCTTAGCTAACCTATTGAAGTTAATTACTTTCATTAATGATATATCAATTGGAAACTAAATCTACCAGTGCCACTGCTGCATTGACTATATTCACCGATCGCCGATATAAGGAATCAGTATAGTTAAGGACATTTAGTTTCTTACAGCACATTGTGTTAGTTAAACAAGTGAAAAGATCTTCCGATTATTTTTTTTATCTTATCACAAGGCTGTTATCTGCTTAGTTTGTGAACGTCGGCCGCGCCGCTAGGTACACAGTCTTGCACATTGTTATTATAAAATGGTTTTGTGATAGTGTTTTTGTGAAGAAAGTGGAAGAAAGGTGAGGTCACAGGGACTTTTACGTCAATTTACATATTAGACAAACCCAATAAGAATAGTCTTATTTACTACTTATTTATAGAGGCTTAATACCTACCCCTAGTAGACACTGATACTTACAAGAGATAGAGATACTTACAAGTATCTGTAACCATTTTGTATTGAATTGAGAAAAAAGTAGGTGTATCACATGTGTATCTATCGTTATCCTAATCAGATGATGAAGTCTTCATTGTCCTCGTCTGTTATCCATTTACTAGTAGATACATATTTCATCAATCCTGGTTTAGGGAACCTAGTTTAAAACTATGGCGAATGTATGACAATAAATACCTAATTATTGTAAGTATACCTAATTTTTAGTATATAGTCCAATAACCTAGCGAATTCAGGGGTGACTAAATTTAATTAGGTATAAGTACATTAATTAGGCATTTAACTGATAGGGGTGCTACCTTTTTGTGCGTCGTATATTTTCATATACCTACCTCGCAAACATAATAACTATATAGCTTAGTTTACATGATTCATTAAGATAAACATACAGTTATTTGTCTAAGGTGAGCTTAACTCAACGATGTCATATACGAGTAGCGTAATAATAGGTAGAAGTAAGTGAAGAATGAATATAGTCAAAACTACCCCACCAAAGTAGGTACACAAAGTACATCGTTTATCGTTACCAAATTATTTGACCTTAATTAGATTTGTCATTATAGTTTTTGTTTTGAATGCTTTATATACTGGTAATAAGACATTCCAGCTTAAAAATGATATTCTTTTTTACTTAGTCTAGGTGTATCATTATGTTATGCAAGGTTATTTGAAGATCAATGAAAATTACAAAAATTGTCCTTATGGCACAGAACAGATAATAAATACTACGTTTATGGACACTGTTATCCGGCCACCAATCGGGCTTTCCTCATCCCGCGAGCGAGATTGAGACGAGCCCCGCTTCGCTGGGGTGTGTATTAATTTTATAAAAAAAAATCATAGATTAGTTACTGTGTGGTCTTTTTAACAGATATGAGCCATTCACTGGTGGAAAAGAATGCTATTGACTATCCATCGACAATCGACACTCAAGAGATCGATTGAGACGCCCATGAAATGAAAAATTCACAGATCTCGTGCTCCCCACGAACCTAAAGAGCATTGAAAATGAACATAGGAAATACAAAATAAAACAAATATAAAGAACTATTTTTATTTTATTAATTTGATCAAACCCTATATCATTGTTTGGATCCACCCATACAGGGGTGATCTCGATCTTGCACCAATCAACTTTTAAATATGTGTTGGCAACTGTGAAATATTTTGTGAAAATTTTTTCGGGCTGCATCTATTACTGCCCGTCGCATCGATGCTACGAGAGATAGCACGCGACTCTGTGCCTCCTCCCACTCGCACCGCGCCGACCGCGCTCGCTCTCCCTCCGCTAAGGGACAACCTACAGGATAAACTAACGCCCGTACGGGAATAATACCAGGAATCAAAATTGTTCCCCTGTTCAATATCTAGGAGCTTTTTTTTATTTTTATGAAATTAGATTTAGTTTTCAAAATATATTAAGATCAGTGAAGAGCGACCCTAAAATTTCATCACAGAAATGATGTTATATTTCAATTTTCTGAAAAAATTTTCAATTTTTTTAAAATATTTTATATCATCTTGTAGCCGGCCAAAATCTACATCTTATAAGCCCTCATCGGTCACCGTAACCCTACAACTTTGCGCGCACTAGGTCTGTCGCACTTTCAGCCAAAATGCATCCTATCCAAAGCGAACGAAAAAACATTTTCAATGTTAAAACAAATATACGAATGTTGACAAAAACAGAATAGTTTTAAGTTGCCAGTAGGTTACTCAGATGTTTGGAATCTGATTGAGTAAATCAGAACGTAAGGTTAACTTAACCGAGAGATAAGAACAGATTAGGTACCGTAGTTGCAGAAACAGATTACACAGATAAGGAAATGTGAGCATGTATATGGGTATAGAAGGGATTCTGAAAGAAAACATCTTGTGTTTTGAGAGAAGTGATCACGAATTTGTTCTCGGTGATAAATGAAAAGACTGGATTTGACCAGATTTAAAAGTTACTTATGAATTCAAACCCTCCACTTAATTTAAAAACATTGGATAGAAAAGTCATTGAGTGATCAAATGAAATTAATTATAGGTATTTATCGAATTTTAAAATACATAAATACTTGGTATACATAAATACTATACCTGGTTTTGTAGGTATCCATAGGCGGCGGTAACTGCTCACCATCAGGCGGCCCATCTGCTTTTTGTTTAAATATGGCATAAAAATAAGTACACACAAGTTTAATAGCTGCCCCTGACGTTAAAATTACGCTGTTTAATCCTTTTGCCAGATTTTCTATACGTGCCAACTCTGGACAAACTTCACAAGAAAGTCACATGACACGATTCGTGTTGCCTACAATAACGTCTTCAGGCACCTGATGGGTCTGAAGTGGTATTGTAGTGCATCCGAAATGTTCACCGAATCAAGAGTCGACTCATTTAATGCGATTCAACGCAAAAGAATAGCCTCGTTGTTTATGTCTAGGGTTGACACGTGTAGAAATACTATTATCAGGAGCCTGGCTGACAGACTGCTGACTGGAAAGTATCGACGATTGCTTCAAATTGCGTCTTAACATATTATTTGTAGTAATATGTTAAAAATATTATTTTATTTTATGTTATAACATAACATAACATACATTCACGCCTTTTTCCCGAAGGGGTAGGCAGAGGTGTACCCAGGACTCAGTCCCATAGTAGATACACCCACATTTCGCCAGTATGTTATTGGTCCCATGTAATAGGGGGCGAGCCTATTGCCATATACCGGGCACAGTTCCAGACTCCAGGCAGCTATTGAGATAATTCCTAATGGAAAAATCCAATATTTAACACTATGTCTGACCTGGGGATCGAACCCGGGACCTCTTGATTGGCAGTCAAGCATGCGCCCACTACGCCACAGAGGCATTTTATGTTATAATATTGTTAAATATGGATCATGTGTTTCAGACATTTATATTATATTATTATACTTCTGATTATATCATTAGGCTTCTAGACTAGCGTGGGACCAGAAGACCGTGTGTGTAAAAGTTGTCCCATATTATTATTGTCTTTCGAACATTTCAGGTCCGTCATAGAGCCAGTCCAGATGAGTGTCTTGCTGGATTGAGATGGGCGAGGGCACATGCTGCAGGCGGTTCTACAAGACCCTGGTCAGGAAGAAGGAGTACAAGCCGGAACAGATCGAGCAAACAAATTTACGAAGGTAAAGTGATCTACTTCATTATATTCATCATTAACATCCGCAGCCCACTACATGCCACTGCTAAGGGCTAGATATATAGACACCGTTCATATATAGGGCCACTTGATCCTGTCCTGTGCAAGCAATGCGCAGAATCGACCCGTCACTTTCGATCAATTCATCCGCTCAATGTGTGAATAGCGATATATTTATTTGTTAGATCAAGTCCGTTGGGGTAAATTTCCATCCAAGATATGCACCTCATTTGGGTTCAAGAAAAATGAATCAAATGTAACGTAGGCTAGTCCTATCGTAACTAGATAATGGTTCATCCAGTTAGAATAGGACTAGCCTAGTTTTCAATAAATAAAAACATAAATAAACTCTTAATAAGGGACATCAAGGTCTCCACAATCGTGATCTATTATTTATCAAATATTTTGATTTGCTTTCTGCTAGAAGTGTAGCTACTCAGTGAGTGCTGCTCACGTCATTTAGCTACCAAATCATAAACATTGAATAGAATAGAATACTCTTTATAAGGACCAAGATACATAGAATATATACATCAACATCAATTTAAATAATTTTTTTGGTCGACAATGGGTGGCCTTATGGTGGCTCTAAGCGATCTCTTCTAGACAACCAGCCTTTGGACAGATAGTGGCATGATAGGATAAGTAGGGGGTGGGAATGAGTATAAATTATATTACTCCTAAAAATTACTCCTAATATAAGAATATTAATATGACTATTGTAAATGACAATAATCATTTTCATCGGACTATATGAGCAGTGACGACGATACGTGGTGGATCGGATGAAGGAGGAGGCGGTGACAAATGTAGTAAATACAGCCACAGGTATATTGTCAGATATTGTCAGGTCATTCTTCAAAATGACTGCCTCGGTGGCGTAGAGGGCGCATGCTCGACTGCCAATCAAGAGGTCCCGGGTTCGATCCCCAGGTCAGGCAAAGTGTTAAATATTGGATTTTTCCACTAGGAATTATCTCAATAACTGCCTGGAGTCTGGAATTGTGCCCGGTAGATGGCAATAGGCTCGCCCCCTATTACATGGGACCAATAACATACTGGCGAAATGTGGGTGTACCTACTATGGGACTGAGTCCTGGGTACACCTCTACCTACCCCTTCGGGAAAAAAGGCGTGAATGTATGTTATGTTATGTTATTCTTTAAAATAAAGCTAACAATATATCGTCAATTATTATGTTAACGCGAATGTTAATAAAATTAAATATTCTACGAAGACGGACAAAAAGCGAGGTTACCGATGCAGAAGTGAAAGATCATAGAGATGAACATAGATTTTATAGACCACTATATACCAACAATAATTAATTAGTGTCATGAATATTATCAAGCTTATTGACTGATCGTGTAAGGGATACCTCATACATTATTCTTAACATCATCATCATCCAATTTCTTCCGGCCGTCTTTCGCAAACTACTACTAAGTCTGATGTTACGATTACTATAAGACTTAACAAACTTTCTCGATATTTCCAGATGCTTGAGCCAATGGGACGTGATAGCCATAGGCGTGGGCAGCACGCTGGGCGTGGGAGTGAGCTTCATCTTCGGCCACGTAGGTTTAACCATGGCTGGGCCCTCCATGGTGCTGTCGTTTCTCGTCGGCGCTGTCTCTGCACTTTTTGCCGGTAACCTTTCCATAAGACGTTTTTATTATAAGCAAGCGTTTAACCTACTTAACCTACCGACTATCTTATTGTACTACCTTATTGTAAATGTCTGCGAATATGTAAGATGTTGTATTTTTAAAAACGTCGTGTAACTTGTGTTTTGAAGTAAGTTAGTTGCATTATATCTAACTTTTTTTTCTCGGCTTGCTGCCATAATATTAAAATGAGCATAATCCTGGTACAATGTTAGTTTTCAAGATATCTTAAATTTCGTTTTAGTAAAGTTTGGTCATAGCAAAAGTACTGATTTTATCCTAAAAACCAGTTTGATGATGTATTTATGAAGTCATAACGTTGTTATTCATATCTATCAGTCGATTGCCCTTATCGTTGGATTGTTTATTGACTCATTTATTGCGAGTGGCACAATAAAATAATGATGTTGTTATGCCTAAATTCTGTTCTGATTAACAACAGGGGTAAATCCTTACATATATGAACTATGAACTATAAGAGCCTCTTACCTTGGCTTGGTTAAAATGGGACATTCGTTAAAATAGGAAAAAAAAATTCAAACAATAGAACATTTAAAATAGCCGAAATTATAGATGAACATCACAGACAATTCAACCTAAAGACGCCGGTTTAATGAATTTTAATATGAAAACCAAATCGCTAATATGTGGTGGTGTGGTCAGATCAAAACACACATGGGCGGGCGCGTGTCGGGTTGGGTGTTAAATAAAAGGAAACGCGCCCGTCTAGCGCACGGTATAGTGTGTTGTCTTTAAATACAAGGAATGTAACGTCATCCAGCCCGCGCCCGCGGTTAAGTGTGCATTTGGCTTTATTGGATCGTTTTTACTTTAAACTGAATCTAATATGAGAATTGAAAAGGGGGGGGGGGGGCTTATTAATGCAGTATCACTGCATAAATTTGGACAAAAGCATACCCCTCTCGTGATCATAACACTCGTGAACGTATGTTCACGTAAGTAAGTGTATAAGTAAGTGTAGTGTGTGTATGTAAGTGTATACTTATAAATAGGACGGTAATAGATATTTTTACTGTGCCCATACATAAAATACGCCGGGGAAACTATCTGTATTCCATAAATGGTTCGTTTCAGGTCTTTGCTTCGCGGAGTTCGGAGCGAGGATTCCTCGAGCCGGCGGAGCTTACACCTACACATACGTAGCTCTCGGTGAACTGATGGCTTTCATTGTGGGATGGAACAATCTGATACGGGGCTTGTGCAGTAAGTTTCACATCTTTACCTACCATTAACCTACCATTTGGGATTTGGGCAATCAGATTTTTTCTAAATTGGCCTTTGGGCACGCACTATAACTCATTATGTTTCAGAACCAGTGATATCTCCAAAATTTTGGAATTGGATAAATAGTTCTTTTTTAATTCGAATGTGGGCCAAATGAAGCAAAATCAATATATTGGGGTACTAGATACACACTATATAATGGGGCCCCTCATCCCGTGGTAGCAGTGAGACCTGGCAGAGGGATATATTCGGACAGTGGGCAGCAACGCTCTCCGTTTCTAAGTATTCAAACTACTGCGATCACCAAACCGCCTGCCAAGCGTGGTGATTACGGCAAATGAATAGTTTATGATGTTCTATGGGGGAGGCCTGTGTTCAGCAGTGGATGTCCTCCGGTTGATGTTGACGATGAGATACACACTCAGAAATGTTGAGCACGTGCACAAATACACAAATAAAACCAACCCATATTAACGAGGTAGAACAACTACAGTGAAAATGACCTAATATTTTCCAGGTACAGCGTGCATAGCCCGAGGACTTAGCTATCACATGAACAAAGCGTTCAACATACACATCACCTCGTGGCACACCTTCGTGTGGCCAGCTTCCATCACCTTCATGTCGGAATACTTCGACTTCTTCGCTTTCCTTATTGTTCTCATTATGGGAGGTAAGTTCCCTTTCTAATAGGGATCGTATTTACTTAATATCATGCCTTGTTTCCCCTGATGGTTAGGCAGAAGAAGGATACCAGTTATGGAAAATAGTTATCTTTTAACTCATATGGTTTGAGGGGGCGAACTTATGGCCATGAAACAGGCACAAATATATACTCCAGGCTGCTATTAAGAAATTCCTAATAAAAATCCAATAAAGCTTTGCTCGACCTGGGAATTAAAACCAGGGCCTCATGCTCAGCAGTAGCGACCATTCGACCATATTATAGAGACAGAGAGGGGGTCTTGTTTACTGGGAGGGCAACGAGGTACTTTCGCCTTGAGAATATATGGCAGAATATATCCACCGCGTTGACTGGTCACTGATAGCTATAGCTAATAGCTACGTCTTCGTGTTTGTGGTCTTAATTTGGAGAACCAATTTCCATTGCCATCAGATACCAAAATTATTAAAATATCTATTCATCAGTACCTTAACCAACACATTTTTAAAGTATAATGCAATGTTTACAAAACATATGTATTGTCAGGTGTGTTGGTGCTGGGCGTGCGGGAGTCAGCGTTAGTAAACAACTTGTTCTCGGTGGCTAGTCTCGTGCTGGTACTGTTTATAGTGGTGGTCGGAGCGTTTGCAGGTCAGTAGTACTTACTTGTAATATTATCTAAGTTTGATCTGGGAAAAGCTCGTGGAAGAGAGAATCCAATGGTGGAAACTCATAAAGGACGGTAGGCATGGAGAGCCACGACTCCACGATAGAGCATGGTTCGAAAAACTCTCTGAGAAAAAAGTGCGGCACAACCGCAACATAACTTGATAAGTTGCAACACACATCAAGGTGTAGACGACCATCAAAGAAAGTGCTTCACACAATGTTATAATGGCTTTTATCGCTGTACACTCTTTATTTTTCACTTCGATTGAGAGAATATAAAATTTTGAGAATTTAATTTGGGCTTATATCCTATAGGATACTAGCGAAAATACAGGCATGCAAAATAATATACCAAACACAATGACGTTGAATCGCTTACTCTGAGACCAAACACCAAAAAAATTTAATCTCGTTGGTAACAGACAAAAAATAAAAAGAACTTTACTTTATCCCCAAGAGCTTGAAAAATTGTTTTAGCCCCGCATTGGTACGCAACAATGCTATGGTAAACATACGACTTATATGTAACACCCGGACAGATTGATAAATTGTCAGGAGACTTAAATCCGAAAAGTGGAGAACTTACTGACTGGCTTCTATAAGTTGGTCTAATAGATAATTGAAAAGCCAATGTGAAGTCTTCATATTCCAGCGGACATCAGCAACTGGCAGCTGCCGGTGGAAGTCATCCCTGAAGGCGCAGGCGTGGGCGGGTTCTTCCCGTTTGGTGTGCTGCGCATGCTAGAGGGCGCCGGCGTATGCTTCTACGGATACATGGGGTTTGATACCATATGTGCTGCTGGAGAAGAGGTTAGAAATGATTGTCAAACAGAAGTGTCAGGTTGCTTATCGGTGATCTTTAAGTACAAATTTATAAAAGAACGTAAGGATAAAGTTGTGAACATCACTTGCATTTGCACAGACTTGCCTTTCCTAGCTTAGTTTTGGTAAACAGAATAATTATGTTTTGTTGTATATTGGCATGGAACCACAAAATATATAGAATTTGTCCAGGCTAGCCGACACATTATGTCAAATAGGTAATTAGACAATTTCTCGCCAGGATGTTATTTATATGAAGTTTATTAGAGCCTCGTTTGTAGCCAGCGCCGAGAGTATCAAGGGCAGACGAGGTTGAATTGGGTCCTTAGGATGATTATAGGACCCCATACATCCTAAGTAGAATTAGGTTTGTAGTGATAGGCCTCTTTTGTAGGGGGCCGCCTGAGGAAGTACCACACCTTTGCCAGTTATTCATCGGCCAAGCAGTAATGGTGCAAACATTACTGTGTTCCGGTCTAAAGGGCAATGTAACCAGCGAAATTACTGGGCATGATGAGTTTCAACAACTATTATCTCAGGGTGACAGGCGCAGTGCAGTACCGCGCACAATTTAGAATAATAAAAATAGGGTGGCACTGTGTCTGATATGGGCAATCATGATGCTTACCATCAGGCACTTGATTTGCTCGTCTTGTCACTCACTATCTTAAAATAAGTAGTAAAAGTTTGATATGTATTATGTTATTTTGGTAATAATAAAGAGTATTCTATTCTATTCTAAATAAATGTTATTTCCTAATCTTTCGTGTATATTATTTATAGATGAAAAACCCCCGTCGCATGATCCCGGTGACAATCCTAGCGACTCTCGGTATCACACTCGTCTGTTACATCGGACTGTCCATCGTCATCACCATGATGGTGCCTTACTACTTACTGGTATGTGCCAACTTTTAACATTTACCGTCAAGATCGTCTGTAGGAGAAGAGTCGGTCTGTGGTCGACATTATGACGAGAGCCTGGGACCAACGGTTTTACGTGCAATAGCACAGATGTAATACCACATGTTGAAATTTGAAATAATCGAAGCAGAATACATTTTCATTGGACCATGGGCGATTAGAATACCACTTAATTGTATACCACATCATCATCATGCACAGCCGGAAGACGTCCAATGCTGAACAAAGGCCTCCCCCATAGAACACCACTCATGGCGGTTGCTCGCCGTCAACATCCACCGGCTCGCCTGCGACCCTGACCAGGTCGTCGGTCCATCGCGTGAGGGCGAGTTTTTGAGTTTTATGCTTTCTTCTTGGATGGTATCACTCACAAATTTTGTGGAAACAAACTTTCTATTCTACCTAGATTTTGATATTTTTCTGAAGTAAGTAGGAATATTGAAATTCGTCATGCCCAGTAATTTCGCTGGTAACATTGCCCTTCAGACCAGAACACAGTAATGTTTGCACATTACTGCTTGGCGGATAAATAACTGGCAAAGGTGTGGTACTTTTCCAGGCGCCCCATACTGAAATGATTTTGTTAATAAATAAATAATATTAAAATATGATTCTGTGTACAGGATGACGTGGTCCCAGTGATGAGAGCATTCGAATACGTGAACTGGGAGTGGGCGCGGTGGATAGTTGCTGTTGGATCCGTCTTCGCTTTATATACCAAGTTAGTTTACACTATGACTTCATAATAATAAGATTATTGTACATTATTTAATGTACAAATGTAAATTAAACTCCTAATAATAATTAAACCACCGAACGCACCAATCGAAACGAATTTTAGAATTCTTTATATGAAATTTTATATTACGCGATTACCTTCGGCTCGGATATATGTGCGTTGACCTTTATCGAGTAAAAATGCTGGCACATTTTTAATTTTTTTTATGTTAGAAGATACTTGAAATTTCTAATTTTATATTATGATGTTTACAAATACTTTGACTTGTAGGTATAAAAAGTAAACGTACCATTTCCAGCATATTCGGCAGCCTATACCCGCTGTCTCGGCTGGTGTACGGCATGTCTTCAGATGGACTGTTCCTCAGTTTCCTGGCCAAGGTCATCGGCTCCCGAAAGTCCCCCGTCTTCGCTACTATACTCTGCACTATTGCTACTGGTAATTTTATTACTTCATACATACTAAAAACTGTTAAGATAATATGTTATAAATGCGAAAGTTTCGGTAAATGTCGGTAGGTGTGATTGTTTGTTATCTACTGGGCAGAAATTTGACGAGATAACTTACACTTTAGAATAATTGTAACTGCGGGTCACAGTAGCTAGTAAGGTAATAATTATTATTCGCTTTGTTTGATGAGATGATTATATTTCAGCATTGTTCGCCGGTTTGTTGGCCATCAAGCCACTGCTGATGCTGATTGGTTTCGGAGCTCTCGTCTCTTATACAGCCGTCGCAGCCAGCGTTATTGTATTAAGGTTAGCCCTTTGTTAATGGTAACTCATTTCTATGTCTAGGCTTTAGGGATTTTTTTAGTTTTATGATAATGAGTGACAAGTCGAGCAAATCAGGTGCCTGACGGTAAGCATCATGATTGCCCATATCAGACACAGTGCCACCCAGTGTTTAAAAATTCAAAATTGTGCGCGGCACTGCACTGCGCTCGTCACCTTGAGATTTTAGTTGTTGAAATTCGTCATGCCCAGTAATTTCGATGGTAATATTGCCCTTCAGACCGGAACACAGAAATGTTTGCACATCACTGCTTGGCGGATGAATAACTGGCAAAGGTTGTACTTGCCCCCTGCAAAATAGGCCTACCACTACAAGAGATCTTAGTAGTTTGAATATGAGGCATCAGCACTTAACAGACTAAGCAGTCTTCAGTGTTGGATTTCTTTTTTTTATCCCAGAAAATGACATTCTTCTGTAGAAAAACATTATTCACGTGTGAATAATGTTTTTGAATTTTTGAAATGTATATGTAGTGTACGACTTTACCCATTTTTTTATATTTTTTCTAGCTTTTATAAGGATGACGCCTATAAATATTGTAGTACTAACTTAAAGTAATATTCCCAGGTACAAATCGAACTATACTCCAGGCCAGCCTCGGTATCTGAGGCATGTGTTTGGTTTGGGGCGCTCTCCCACGTTTGCTTCCTGTCGCATCGTCAACGTCTGCCTTGTCTTGTTCAGTAAGTAATATCATAGTCGCTACAAGATTAATATAAATATGTTATACCTCATAAGCAATCTGTGAATTCTGAAAGTTCACGTTGTTACTAATCTATCACTTACAGGAAGATTGATGTGATGATAATAACTAATAACGAATTTCTTTTGTCATAATAGTGCCTTATAAAGTATTTGGTCTTGTGATGATAGTTCCTAATGGTTAATTTTCTTTTATAGTTGGTCTAGCCCTAATAAACTCACTGATTGCACTAAACACGCGAGGTATGGACAGCACGACGTGGTTAATAGTGGGAGCAGTCATCAACGGGATCGAACTGCTTCTATTGATGGTCATGATGTTACAGCCACAGGTCAAAGAGGACATATATTTTAAGGTAAGATTTCTATGGACAAGAATTAGAATTTTTGAAATTAGAAATCACAATAAAGTAGTACCACAGTTATTCTAATTTCCATACAACATTTTGACGCACGTTCTATCTTATGAAATTATATTTATGTAATTTATATAACAACGCCGCGTGTCAGTGCCATTCTTTAGATGCACTAAACGCTTTGTTTTTTGTGGCTTGATTTTTGAGTTATGTTCATTGTGCAGTTCGCTTGAGATTTGTGTGTATATAATCTATAATGCATATTTTTAACACCTGATTTCAGACCCCTCTAGTGCCCCTCGTGCCGTGCCTCAGCATATATATCAACATTCATATCATGGTTCTGAATATCTTAGACCTTTTTTACTGGATAATATTGGGAATCTGGCTTATTATCGGTAAGGGAATGAAATCAAAGTTTCTTAAATATATCAAATCTAAAAAATAATATACACATACAATTTTATTTCAGGTATAATAATTTATCTACTAACAATATGTTGTTGCCATCGACCACAAAAGGAGAATTCACAAGAAAACCTAAGATTATCTCAAACAAATATAAATGGGAAGCCACCTGTACAGATCATAGTAGAATCGCCCACACCTCCTGACACACTAACTAGAGTTAGTAACTACGGAGGAGAAGAGTTTGAAGACATTATTGAGGAAGAAATAGAACGAAATATCGTCAGAAACGAACTACCTGTCATAATAGAAGAGATCACTATTCACCAAGCGAGTATTGAGAACAACGAGGAAAAGGAAGCAAAAATAATAGACCTGCTAGATCAGGTCCTACAAGCTGAAGAGGATTCTTACGGAGAAGTCATAAGTATAAAAGAAGATAATGTAGTAGCTGAAAATACAGTTCAAAGAAAATCACTGAGCGAATTATCTGACGCCGGTTCGGACGCATCGTTAGGTAATCAAGGATTGTCTAAATATGATGTTATAGCGCAAGTTCATAGAGAAGATTTACCTAGAGTCAGCGAGGAAGAGGAAAAAGTAAGGGAAGACGTAATTGATGAAGATGAAGTTGAAGACCACGAACAAGTGACAGCATTTAACGATAGCGATACGAACTCAAGAACAGATGAGTCCGGGTACTCGGACACTATCGACAGAAATGCTCTTACTGAATCATTCGAGGAATCAAAGGAAGAAATTCCAAACATTCCTGTTCCACCACCTTTTGATGAAAACTACTTTAAAAGTCCTAATTTTAAAAAATCTTATACCATAACATCAAAACACGTCCACTCTGAGGTGGTAAATCAAGAAGATGAAAATAAACCCCGGACAAGTATCAAAAGTATCATTTCGAACGGTTCACAAAACGAAGACAACATTACATTTGGAAGCGACAGACAGGTTAACTTTATGTCAAAATTGAATACTATATTCCAGAGTAAAATAACTAATGGGGATGAGGAACCTCGGAGGCGTTCTCACTCTACCGGGAATGTGCCGGAAAATACTGAGCTTTCAGTGAATCGTGAAAGAACACCGCTATTTCTGGCTTTGAAAGATGAAATTGTTGCAAAAGAAGCTGCGCAAAACTTACGTCCAGTAAACACAGATGTAAATCAGAATGTTTCCGATGCAGATATAACTTTTGCTCAACCTGAAGAAGAGGAAGACGAAGTAAGCATGAGCAAAGATGAATTAAAGTCGAAACTAGAGAGTATATTCGCTACTGGCGGCCCTCAATTAATTAAACCAAGATTAATGAAATCCAATCCACCGACACCTGAAGACGCTTACCAAACAGACGTCTCCAGCACGGACAGTTTACCAAAACTACCAAAGATGGAGAAAAACGATACATTGAAACGACAAAAGGACAAGTTCAACGAAGTATTAAATTCGTTTAGGATCAGTTTAAATGCCGATGACGTGTGATGAACAATTTTTAGTGTAATGTAAAACATTTTTGGGTATTTATGCCTAGTCGTATGTTTAAGTGCCTTATGTTGAACGATGTTTTAACGATTTAGGATAATATTGGAAGACATTAAGCGCAATAAGTTCTGCTGTAGACAAGAAGACTGATCGTAACGGGGATCAAATAAAGCATGATAATATACCTAAATGTGGCATAGAAATGATACAATATTTTAAGAAGTTTAGTGTAAGTAGATAGTGCCATTTTAAAATTGCATCAGTATTTTATGGAGTGTTCACATCTGGTGACACGTCATGTTTAAGTGCCGAACATTTTGACATGACTACTTTTTATGGGTTTCGGCTCGGTACAGACATTGGTTGTTGTAAAAAAAGGAAATTCTTGATCTACATTGTTTACTAGCTGTTACTCGCAACTTCGTCCACGTGGGATTTAAGGTTTTAATTTTTTATACGGAACTCTAATCAGCTTTCCTTAAAAATAGCTTGAGTAACTTGGTTTAATATCAGCTAGGCATGTAGTCAGTGAGTTCTATTAAAATCGGTCCAGCCGTTTCGGAGATTAGCGGCAACAAACATACAAACAAAAAAAAATGTATTTTTGTTATTTGTATCGTATTTACTTTCATATGCTTTATTTTAATATAAGTACCAATAATATACTATACATTAACCTATTTTAATATAACAAACAGACACGTCATTTATTTATTTTATTTTTATTTGTATAGATTTGTCAGTAGGTATGGTACGTGTCAATTATCTGTGCCCTGTTTGGTAAAACTACGTGTCGCCAGATCTGAACACTCCTTTACAAGAATGACAGTATAAGAGTGTGAATATGTAACATTATTGACATAAATAATTCGAAAAGCTACATTATGTAATTTAATTATAAGGTAGCGGAAAATGAAATTTAGTTGTTTGTATGTCCTATTGTTCGTAATCCTATTATAACACAATGTAAAACAAACTTATATCACCAAACAAATTTTTATTATATTAGCAAACAAGAAAGACTAGAAAAATACACACACATACAAAATCAGTTAGTCTCACATCTGTAGAGTTCTTGTACCACATCCTCTACTTGCATATCTTTGGCGCACGTCGCCAACGCTTCCTCGATTATCTTCTCCGATACACTGGAATTGTATATATCCATTAAACCTTCTTATTAATAACATAACATAACATACAATCACGCCTTTTTCCCGAAGGGGTAGGCAGAGGTGTACCCACGACTCAGTCCCAAAGTAGGCACACCCACCTTTTGCCACTTTCCTTTCGTATGTTATTGGTGGCGTGTAATAGGGGGCGAGCCTATTGCTATCTACCGGGCACAGTTCCTTTCTTCTTCTTCTTTTCGAGTCAAAGTGGCTAGTTTTCTTATACTTATATTTTGGTCCAGTATTTTGCCAGGTCTACGTCGTTTTGGTTTGGCACAGTTCCTGACTCCAAGGCAGTTATTGAGATAATTCCTAATGTAAAAAATCCAATACTTAACACTTTGCTTGACCTAGGTATCGAACTCGGAACCTCCTGATCGGCAGTCGAGCCAGGCAGAGGCGAGGCTCAAATTAATAGATGTGTATATTATCAATCCGTAGACGCGCCTATTACATGGGGCCAAGAAAATAACTAAGTGTGGGCGTACCCACTATGAGACTGTGTCCTGGGTACACCTCTGCTTACCCTGTGTGCAATGATTATTTCAAGTTTGGTTATTTATTCAATAATTAGTGTACTATGACCCTTTCACAGGATGCTCATCCTGTATATATAGATATATTTATTGTATTCATTGCCTAGCTTTGTCTTAGTTAATTGGCTTCACATCACAAAAAAAATCAATTACAATTATAACAGTTACCTGCCGATCATCTCCCATGGTTTCCCAACCGCACTGTTGGCATACATCGGACTGGCCAACATGTGCTGCACAAACTTGGTCCTGATAGTGAAAGATAATTACATTCAAACTCGTTCAATTCATTTATTTATAGGTTAATATTCAGGCCATTAGGGATATCTCCATTGCAGCCTGGGGTCTGGTATAGTGCCCTGAAGATGGCTATAGGTTCGCCCTATTACGTGGGATTTAAAAAAAAAACTGGCGAAATGCGTCTCAACATTGGTGGGTTCTTCTGCCTCCCCTTAGGGGAAACAAGACATAGAGATTATAGAGGTTCTAAATGCTGTTTGCACCTATAAATATAATGGCACTTAGTATCTACAAATTATGAATGTTTTAAACTTAAGCCACGGTGTACATTGTGTTGGTGTTCTAATAAACAATAAAGAACATTGGGGCTCTTTGGCAGACCGTGGCCCCTCTGCCCAAATGACTCCTGTGCCCGAGACCTGCACTAGGGAGGAACTTTACAACGCCACAAAAAACACAATAGCCGTGGCTATACTGGGCTGGGAAGTCTTAAAGCCAGCCACGCTTGCATAAACAGGCAATACATAACCTAATGTGTATGTGAAAAATCTGATTGGTTTTCCACGCCTACAGGCAAAACCGAGCAGATTTTACTCTTCCTGCATGCATGTCATTACCTAGCGTGTGTGACTGGCTTCAAATATAATATCAATGAAACATTGACGCGATAGGAAGAAGATCGAAGTTCTGCAAACCTATTTATGTGTCAAGAGTCAAAAGTAGATTTAAGTTACCTATATTGGAAGAGTTTCTGTGCAGTCTTCTCGGGTATGTTGAACATGAGTCGGTATCGGTCCGGGTCTCGCGCCGGCGCTGGTCTAGGAAACATCGGCTTGGGCGTCTTCTTCTGGATAGTCTCTTCTAATATCTGGACACATTATGTTACATTTGTTGGGTAGGCAATGTGACCAGCTATTCTACTGAAATGGTCGTCGATTCAAGTTGACTTACCACAATGTAAATAAGATCTACTTCTTTTCACTTGCACTGCAATTTCACTAATATTAGCGCTAAATTAGAGTAAATATGTTAACATGCGTTGTGCATTGTGTGGAAGCGTCAAGAGCTAATCATTAATTGCGTAGCTTCAGCCTGGTGTCAAATGCCTAAAAGCCTATGTTTCAAGCTACATTTTATCCTCACAGGCAAAAAATAGTAATTACTCGTAATAATTGTGGAGTGCTAGGCTGTCGTGGACTGCTTCCGTTGACGCAGAGCAGCTGCGCATTCTTCGCTCCTGATACACGCTCACTTCTACTCCTGCAGACAAGAATATACAGGTTCAAACATTAGATACTCTTGAGTCGGTAGGACATTGCCAATGGTGGAGTTCTTGTGGAGTTTGTAGATGAGAACATGCGAGCGCACTTCAAAGGAATCGTGGCGTAGCCGACGTTCATCGATATTTTTTACCAGTACAAACTATCGATCGACGAAGGCTAATCGATTCTACCATCGATCAATGACATCGATTGACTGTGATTCGGTTGGCGTTATCATAAAACTTGTATTAGTTATTAACATTCTACAGTCTAGACAAAAATAAATAATACAAAGGGGACGTATTTCCTATTTAATGAGTAACGGATGACATAAGGGATACAAGATGAGAGGGTCGAACCCCACGGCTCCAGCGACGTCTAGACAGGATGACGTAAGCATACTTTTCCTTATGATCGCAAGGCATTGAGTTTTAATGAGACTGTACTAGTTGGTACAAACATGAAAGACAATTCTGCTACTTAAGACAAATGTACATGATGTAGCAGTCCAAAATCTCTACATTACTTGCTTGGTACTCTACTCTCCCTGTATTATATTGTCTGAAAGAGTTTCGTTCCTAACTTAGGTGATATTTTTTAAGTTTTATGGTACCATCTCTCCGTCTAACTTGAACAGCCAACATAAACATACAACAAAACAATGAACAATCGCGCGTAAAAAGAACACTATAGTTTCTAGACCAGTCTGAACCACGAGAAATTCTTGGACCAATAATTCTTTTAAGTAAAAATAAAAGAATTTAATTAATAACTACAAGATTTTGGTAAAAAGATCACCAGACGTATAAAACAGTCCATTAATAACCAGCAGTAATATTATCCAATGATGCAATCTTTGAATTATATCCAATACTGTGCACGCTAATAAAGTCATACAGAGAATAAAATGGCACTAAACGAGTAAAACATCGTTTTTATACGACATAATTGTCGTAAGACTGCATTAGATTGAGACGACCTCGGTCAGTTGATGTCACTGCAGCGTTCTACACTTTAAAGCCAATTTAGTTGTGAGATTTTTTTGAAGATGAGAGTATGAAATTAAACAGGCAGGTACAGAACGCCAGCCGCAAGCTTCGGAAATGGGTACGTGCATACACTGAGATTTAGAAATCTTGGGGTCAAGTCGATGGGTAGTGGAAGGAATGAACGTAAGTAATTTTTAAGTAATGAAATTCTAATTTTTTTTTTTTTGTAATGGGATAACGTCCACATTTAGCATTCTGTATAGCATTCTGTATTCTCTCTATTTGTGCAAGGTAAGGATGGATCGTGACGGACGTTGATGAACATTAATCTAGGATATTAATCTAGGAATGTGGAATGAAATAATATGACTTCGCTCGAAATTAATTTTGCCATTAAATGAACGTTTTAGATATCTATCAGAATTCATTTTAATGTTAATTCAATCTCACATCCTAATAATCCTACTAATATTATAAACTTGCGAGGGTGGATGAATGGATGGATCGATGTTTGTTACTCTTTCACGCCAAAACTACCGAACCAATTGGATTGAAATTCAGTATGTAGATAGTTTGGACCCTGGAATAACGCATAGGGTACTTCACACCATCTCCTGTAATGATTGGGATGAAACGTGGTTCGTAGGTTAATATCTAGTTTATTATATACCTACCTACATAATATAATACATATATCATTACCGTGGCTCGTATAATCACTATAAATCCTATATGATTCACTGACTGACATGCAACGCATGAGCCCAAACCACTGATCCTAGAGACTTGAAACTTGAAATGTATGTTGTTTTCGTTGTCTGGACTTGTGCTAAGAAAGGATTTTTGAAAATTCACATTCTGAGGGGTCCAAAAATAATAATAATATGGGACAACTTCCACACTCGGTCATCTAGTCCCAAACAGCTAGAAGCCCGTACTATGGCTGATGAACCAGATGACTGATATACATATATAAGCTTATAACACCTAGACACAGATCAAACAGACATGTTCATGCACACAAATGTTTGCCTGGCCGGGGATCGAATCCAGGCCCTGCGGCACAGAAAGCAGAGTTACTACCATTCGAGCCAACGAGGCTGTCGAGAAAATGGCCGCCAAAGTTTTAGTATGAAACTTCCATGAAAGAGCGGGGAAAGCCGCAGTTCTTACACTAGTAGCTTCTAAGAATTATTCTGATATAATTGGTCAGAAGCACTAACAAGTAAGTTCTGTGGTACGAAAGTCAGGTAGGTAAGTGACAAAACCTTGGAAAAACACACGGAATAAAGACTACTACTATTATTATTAATATCATAATAAGTTATTGAGCATTGACACAATATAAATCTATACTAATAATATTATAAAGAGAGAAACTTTGTTTTTTTTGTTTTTTTGTTTGTAACGAATAGGCTCCGAAACTACTGGACCGATTTTAAAAATTCTTTCATTTATGGATAGCTTAATTCAGTGTGAGTGACATATGCTATATGAGATTTTGAAAAAAAATTTGGATCCGTAAGAAAACTGCAATATTGTGAACCAAGGTATCACATAATATAATTACCATATTCATAAATTTGAATGCGCTGTGAAATCCATTGATGGTAGAATAATATAATGTACTAGGGGTTTGTAGTACTTATCAATATCTACAAAATAGTCCACGGAAATTTTATCCATCTATTTAGGTTTAGTCACAATAATCGAAACAGACATTATATGCATGCGCTGTGAAAAGTATTGGTGGTAGAATAAAGTAATGTACTAGGGGTTTGTAGTAATTATCAATACCTACAAAACAGTACATATAGATTATATCCATCATTTTTGGTTTAGTCACAATAATCGAAGCAGTGATTATTTTTCATGCGGTGTGAAAACTATTGGTGGTAGAGTAAAGTAATGTACTAGGGGTTTGTAGTACTTATCAATACCTACAAAACAGTATACATAGATTATATCCATCTTTTTTGGTTTAGTCACAATAATTGAAGCAGTGATTATTTTTCATGCGATGTGAAAACTATTGGTGGTAGAGTAAAGTAATGTACTAGGGGTTTGTAGTACTTATCAATACCTACAAAACAGTATACATAGATTATATCCATCTTTTTTGGTTTAGTCACAATAATGGAAGCAGTGATTATTTTTCATACTGTGTGAAAACTATTGGTGGTAGAGTAAAGTAATGTACTAGGGGTTTGTAGTACTTATTAATAACTACAAAACAGTATACATAGATTATATCCATCTTTTTTGGTTTAGTCACAATAATCGAAGCAGTCATTATTTTTCATGCGGTGTGAAATCTTTCGGTGGAAGATTAAAGTAATGTACTAGGGAATTGTAGTAATTATCAATATCTACAAAATAGTCTTCGGACATTATATCCATCTATTTTGGTTTAGTCACAATAATCGAAAGTCATTATATGCATGCGCTGTGAAAAGTATTGGTGGTAGAATAAAGTAATGTACTAGGGGTTTGTAGTACTTATCAATATCTTCAAAATAGCCCACGATAAATTTATACATGTGTTAAGGTTTGGTCATTGTAACAGAAATAGTCATTCATTTGCGTGCGCTACGTAAACCATTAGGGTTATATCTATAAAAATACAGTGTATCACGAATTTACTCCAGTTAAAACGTTCACTATACCTACTTCTGCTACCCGTGCGAAGCCGGGGCGGGCCGCTAGTCATTAATAATTATAGTATGGACAATTATAATTTATTTCTTACAACTAGTATTAATATAACTAATTTTGAAATGTATTTTAATTGATTGAATGCGACTACTTATATTGTATTATTCTTTTATAAATTGACATTGATGAACTAATTGCATAATTTATTAGTGTCAGAGAAGACTGGACATTTTTTCGCATAACAGTATTTTGAAATTTTGCATGTGTGTGAGTCTACGGGCGAAGTATGTGAAACTTACAGCAATATGTACAACTCAACTAACTACCATATTTCAGGCAAAAAAATATATTTCATTTCATTTAAAAGACCTAAATAAAATGCAACTTCTTATCAAACCTAAGCGCCTGGTACAAGACGGCGAGCAAAACAACACATAAAACCAATCTCACATTAAAACATTGCCGTGCCAAATTTACAGTAGAAATAGACACTTGTTTAACATAGCTTAGGTCACGGAACACAGGAATAGCTATGATCTAATGGGATCGATCCTTTACACCTTCGACCTTGGCCCATGGTAAGGGAAACATGGCACAGTTATAGCGAGTCTTCAGAACCGGTACTGGCTGGTACCTGTAAAGTAGCCATAGTTTAAGGGAGAATTAGGGATATTCTTATGTGATTCTGAATTTTGACTAACCTTCTTGTGCATTTCAATAAATTATTTTTGGTATTATGCACCATTCCGTGTAGTGGGCACTCTACCACTTAAGCTACCGTGGATACCGAAGTCATTGGCGAAATTTTTCTTCTCATTTTAGATTGTATATCAAGCAATTAGACCACTTAGTCTAAAAAAATAAGTGTTTATCAATTTCGATATGAATTCTAAAGTCATAACGTTAGACTTGTTGGTAGGTAGAATGCGAAATGCATCACATATAGATAAAACACAAACGCCGCTATAGTGCGTTAGGTAGATGGGATAGAAAATTTTTGCCAATGACTAGTACCTCCAAGGTAGCTCAAGTGGTATAGAGTGCCCACCGTGCCGAGGTCCTTTTTTTTATAATAGTGAGTGACAAGACGAGCAAATCAGGTGCCTGATGGTAAGCATCATGATTGCCCATATCAGACACAGTGCCACCCAGTGTTTTAAAATTCTAAATTCTGCGCGGCACTGCGTTACGTCTGTCACCCTGATAGGTATATTAGTTGTTGAAATGCCTAGTAATTTCGCTGGTAACATTGCCCTTCAAACCGGAACACAGTAATGTTTGCACATTACCTCTTGGCGGATGAATAACTGGCAAAGGTGCTGTACTTTCCCAGTCGCCCCCCTACAAAAGAGGCCTACCACTACAATTGTATGATTTCTAGTGATCTGTGTGATCTTAAGATATCTTATGTATGATTTTAAGATGCTACAGATTCCGTCACGGTTTAATAGCGCTGATCTCGAATGCGCAGAAATCGATTTTTAGAGCTATTAGGACTTGTTAGACCAATACTTTTGCCGAGCGCTATTAAACCGTGACGGGATCTGTACCCGGGCTATTTATTGCTAGAGATTTTGGCACCTGATATATAGCTATATTAATATTCTGATATTATGTCATAAAGACTGATTTTAGTAACGTAAAATAAAAATAAAAACTACAACAGTCAGGTACCTACCTAATAGTCTTACTTTTTCCAAATTCATAGTATCCAATGTCATGGCACGCTCGAGAAAATGTATTGGTTATAAATGTTCGTACAACATTCAACTTAGAACAAATTAGGCTAGAATGCATTCATATTAACCCTGGTCCAATTTAATTTGACCAGGATAACTTCATTATTGTTTTACTTCGGGCTTCAGACAAGGTATAGTATAGTGCCTAAGACGATTCTTTTTAATTTAAAAAAAAAACGTCTTTCAAAATTTAAATTTTTTGTTTTACTAGAACTACTTATTTGCATATTCCGCGTCACCTAAGCTCTTAAAGTGATGATAATTTTGAATTAGTTTACTAAAAACTATAGATATAATCAATAGCCTGATACATTTGTTTGACCAGATTTTCATTACACTCGATTCTAGCATTTGAAATATCTCCTTGGAGATAGATGAGATGTATCACCGTGAGGACGAGACATGGATGGAAGATGTCACGACCCTCACACATGAGAAACACAATAATAGAAGGAAAAGGAAGGAAGGAGGAAGGAAGGAGAAAGACTGTACCCAAATGGGTAACAACGTGTTACAAAAAGGATTTAGTAATACTTAAAGGGTAAGCAGGTTACTTAAAAGAAAAAATAACAGCTGAATGAGCTGAAATGAATCAGTTGATCATAACATAACATACATTCACGCCTTTTTCCCGAAGGGGTAGGCAGAGGTGTACCCAGGACTCAGTCCCATAGTAGATACACCCACATTTCGCCAGTATGTTATTGGTCCCATATAATAGGGGGCGAGCCTATTGCCATCTACCGGGCACAGTTCCAGACTCCAGGCAATTATTGAGATAATTCCTAATGGAAAAATCCAATATTTAACACTGCCTGATCTGGGGATCGAACCCGGGACCTCTTGATTGGCAGTAGAGCATGCGCCCTCTACGCCACGGAGGCAGTCAATCAGCTGATCGAAGTATGGGAATGCGAATTTATCTTTTACGAATTTCGCAATACTTTCTTTTCCAAGTTGTTTATGTTGACGGGTGGATGCACCCACTTAAGGATTACTATGTATATCTACTATAGGTACCTATTTTTAAAACATTATTGTTGATTTGTATCTAAGAATAGGAATATGATAACAGCAAATCGCTAATAATAAAAATATATCTACTGACATGAAAACTGCATAGGGCACATATGAGATAATTTTTAATCATTTTACTAGCAATCCATTTATTTGTCCAATAAATTAGTCTGTACTATATCTGCTGTAGACTATAGACACATTGCAAATGGATGATAGGTAGCCACCGCACCCTGCTATGACCTAAGTTTACGTGTAGCCTGTAGCCTGGGGCACCCAGCTCATTACGTAGCTATGTTTTATTTTATGGTTCCTAAGAGAGATTGGTACATTAGCCTAAATAATTTATGTTACCAATTAACGATGACGAATGGGCAGGGCACATAGCTTAGAAATGATGGCCGATAGGGCTGTAAGGTTCTCGAATGGAGACCACGGACCGGCGCAGCGGACGCAGCGTAGAACGTCCATCCAAATTGTGAACCAAACCAAACCAAATAAATACCGCAGGTACACGCTAGATGCACGCCGCTGTCAACCGGATTAGATGGAAATCTTTGAGGCAGACCTATGTCACTGGATGTCCTACAGCTGAAATGATAGACCATGATTTATTTATGATAGTGAGTGACAAGACGAGCAAATCAGGTGCCTGATGGTAAGCTTCATGATTGCCCATATCAGACACAGTGCCACCCAGTGTTTTAAAATTCAAAATTCTGCGCGGAACTGCACTGCGCCTGTCACCCTGAGATATAAGTTGTTGAAACTCGTCATGCCCAGTAATTTCGCTGGTAACATTGCCCTTCAGACCGGAACACAGTAATAGTGACTGCTTGGATTTGTTTTGATCAGCCTTTATTAACTGTAAACTGTAAACATCATTATCCTATATTTTATTCATACAGCGAATGGATGAAACAATAGGATAGATGCACATAAACTCGCTACAAGCATGGTGAGGATACCGCAATGCTACGTGATGCACTAAACAGAACAGTGATCGTATCAGAAACTATTGTTTACTCTCTATGGTATGAAGGTTAACAGGGAAGACTATGGATGATGATGTCAGGATAAGGTTACGTTATTTATTTACAAGTGTGACCTTGACCTGATGATACAATTAAATATATATAAATGGAGCTACCGGGAGCTGAAGGCCTGGTCTGTCTGGTACTTTTCATTTAGATATATAATAAGATATTTTAATTATACGGGACAACTTCCACAAACAGTCATCTGGTCCCAAACTAGGCCAGATTTAAACAAAATAAAAATATTAGGCTATGGAGATAGTCTAAGTTAGTCCAATACGCCTAACAATGCAATTAATTATGTAAAAAAAGGTCCAAACGCTCTTGTTTGGAGATGTCTGAACTACAAATAAAAAAAAAAACTTAGCCAGAAGCATGTACTATGGTAACCAGAGGACTGTTATACTAACATGTTGGACGTGGCCGGGGATCGAACCCGGAGCCTGCAGCTCAGAAAGCAGAGTTACTACCATCTGTGCCAAAGAGGCTGTCAATGGTCAGATGGTTTTGTTTACGCAGAGGACGCTGCCACTCGTTATCTGGATTTTAATTGCCTGAGATGATGATGCTACAATATGCCTTGAAAGTATATAAATATAATTTGTATGGGTGTAAACCACCTCATGGTATGACTGGTTATTATTTTATGACACTATGCGTTGGATTTTCAACACGTAACATTTGATTACATTACGCCTTTATCCCGAAGGGGAGAGAAGAGACCACTCGCCAGTTATGTTTTTAAGTCCCACGTGATTAGTGGGCGAGCCTACTACTATCAACCGGACTCAGTTCCAGACTCCAGGCTATCATTGAGAAAATTCCTAATGGAAAATTTTATGTTGCATATCGACGGCAAAGTGCCTATAAATTTATTAAACATAATTATAATAATACCTTTATTTTGGTGCATATTTATTTTGTTGGTTTGCTTTTTTCGTTAGTTCAATTATAAAAAAAATGATTCAATCATTTTACTTAAAGTACAGATAGAAGGTATTGCGCACTTCAACGTCGATATTTGTGTTTCAGTCATTTTATAATTCATAATATTGTTAATTATAATATCATTACAATATTTATAAATACATACAAAGATAGTGTATTACTACTACGTCGATAGATTTCATTAGCACCTAGAAATAGATTAGATTAGATTAGTTGAAAGTCAATAATTATATCATTGTTCTCATGGACTCGACGAAACATTTCTAAGAAATACTTTTTATTAGTTACATTTTGATAGATAAAGTTTTGATAATGTATTTAATACGGAAAATAAAATAGCAACTACTAAAACTGTGAACATAGGTGCAGATAAAATAAAAACGTTATGTTCTGAATATTACATTAATTATAATTACATTCGATTCCTAGAATAATTATCTCTCTATAGAAACTATTTTTTATTGATCAATGACGAATCACAATCCTTCTTAAAAATAAATACAACAAAAATAATTAGTCAAACTTAAACCTATTTCTAAACCTAGACAAAACACATTATTTAGTTTGAGAATTAGTTTAGAAGCACGTTAATCAATATAATGTCTTAATGAAGCATATTTGTAGAGTCACTGTGTTTTCAATGATAATCTGCGTAATACTTGAAACATAGATTATGATGATTACGGAGAGATTAGCTTTTATAGCCTTTATTATATATACATTAAAATCCTTCAAGGAAACACATGAGTGTCTAGTGTAGTCAATGAATAATCGAGGACGGAAGTCGAAAGCAGAAAATTTGACTTCGCTTCGACTCCCAAAGTTAAGAAGTTAGCTAGTTAGGAGATCAACATAAAAGTAACCACCCTATTGAAGCTAGCTGTACCTCTAAGGTGCCAAATACGGTCTCGTTTTTTTCCTAATATCTCGAAAACGATGCGGCAAAGAAAAATTTGTTGTAGTAAATATTTAAAGCTGACAAAATTCTCTACAAATTTGATTCTATACATTTTTTACCTATACCACAGAATACTTAAGGGACAGAAGGGACATTCCTCTAATGATTAATACGACTCTAGCTCCGACGCAATAAAGTTAAATTCAGCTCGCACAGCGCTTAACTAATTTATATAAATGTTATATTAATATACAAGCTGCCTCTCTTTCTATCGCGTATATCTTTATCTGTTCTCTCTTTTAGTGTCTAGCCTATAGAAATTTTCCCGTCATAACGGACGCCCCAGACTTGTAGCTTCATACCTCTAATTCAGTGTCCAATGCCTGCCTACACCCAATCTTTATCTTGTTATGAGTTTCGAAAAACGAAAAATCAACCAACCAGCCTTGGGACCTATCAAACATCGTTGTTATTTTTATCTATAAGGGTCAAATTAGGGTCATATTTTTACTTATTACTGACGTTTCGCTATAAGATATAAGAGTTATAAGATTTTAGTTGTCAAAAGATCTTAGCGCATAGCCATAAGCACCCTGACCCATATTAAGCGGCATATCAAGACGAGGGCTTGTCTCAGACAGAAAGTGGACATCGTGTTCGAGTCGAGCGTATGCCTAGGAGCATACGCAGTTTTAGACCGACTGTAGGAATACCTTATTTTGAAAGTGTCAAATGTTGTGTCCATACTTGTGGCCATTAGTAACTGGCGCCGATTCCGTTAGTCACGGCATGGGACAACCTACGTAGGGTTCAGCCTATCTACGTAGCTTGACTCATGGTGGACGACCTTCGCAGTAAACATTCGCCAAATAAAGGTTTGCACGTTTTACGAACGATGACGAAAATTTTTTTGTACTACATAAAGGCTGTAATGAGATTATGATACTTACATACTCGCAATATTAATACCGGTTAAGAATATGAATACATAAGAAGTTTAGATTTCTATGAAACATGGCATCTATTTAGTTCTAATCTACGAATCGTATTATAGTTTGGTAAAAGCTCTACTGCCGATCATAAGATTTTTCTTATAGGAATTATTTCGATGACAGTCTGGAGTCAAACTGTGCCCAGTAGGTGAAAATAGGCTCGCCCTCTATTATAATATGGGACCAAATACATCACTGGTAAAGTGTGAGTGCACTTATAGTTCATAGTTCTTTATTGGTATGATTTCATAAATGTCAAAAATTTCATACAAATCAATAATATTACAATAAATACAATTATATATTATTAATGATTAACGACACAACAGAATAACAATAAAAAATAATCTGCACAATATGTTGTACATAATTAAATTAAATAATTCATTCATTTTTTATTTAGAAATTCGTCATAACTATAGAACGCTTGCTAGGCTTGCACATACCTAGGCCATTAGTCATCATCATCAGCTGGACCTCCACGGCTGAATAAAGGCCTCCCCCATAGAACGTCATCATATGATGGGATTTTAGCGTAATCGCCACGCTTGTTGTGCGGCTTAAAGATCGCAGCAGTTGGAAAACTTGGTGCCGGAGAGCGCTGCTGCCCACTCTCCGAAAATGTTCCTCTGCCGGGTCTCACGGCTCCCACGGGATGAGCTGGGGTGGCTCTATTATATAGCCGGGAACTGCACGGGACCATGGGCCCTGAGTACAATCTGTCTACTACTTTAGGAAAGAGGCGTGTTGTTATTCGTTCGGTTCCTAAGCCCGAGATGCTCTTAACTCACGCCGATTTCACATAATGCAAGAGCAATATGAGTTTTTAATAGCCGGAGGTCAAATAGACAAGCAAATTCCCTAATCATAGTACATATCTCCAAAACGTTTCTAGCAGAGTAAGTATAGAGCTCACACCTCATCAGGTGTAATACAATTACTCACAGTACCAAATAGGCACGACGTGGGCGAAAGCACGAGCTTCAGTATACATCCCTCTCTATCTAATGTGTATTAATAGAACGAGACGCGAGAGTTTGCGCGCGGTACGAAATATTTTTGTCCCGTATAAAGCAATAGGCGATTTTGAATGATTGTTTTAGAGTTAAAAGGACAATTCTATTGAGGAATTTGATACATTATGACACAATTCTAAGAATTCAGTGACTAAATCGACCATTCGTTTTTCCCAGTTCTAATAGAAAATTATGAATTAATTTATATTCTGAAATTCTGAGCCAGTACTTACCTAAACAATGCTTATCATTTTATTTTCTTTTGTAAGCATGTTATTTATTTATAGTTATCATATTAATAATTACGCATGTTAACTGGATTTCTTTCACGTTTTTTATTGCTAAGTAGGTAATATAAGAACCATATTAATTACTTAAAAAATATATTACAGAAAAAAGTTAATAACAGGAACATGTTAAATTTAGGAAAGCCTAGATTTCATCAAAAACCTTTAACGCCATTATGCAAAGTGGAAATAAGTTTGTATTACCTAACGGCACTCGAACGTCCTCTTAAGTAGGTATACCTACCTATAGAATGGTTTTATTGGACGCTAATGAGTAATTTGCCATTAGAATTTGGTCATTAGAACTACAAACTATTTATGGAGCTTGCTTTACAGGAAATCGGTCTCAAACAATTTTTGCTGTAGGTAGCTAAACTATTATGTGAAAATATTATATCAAAGTTAAAGAATTAGTCATACTACCAATGTAATAAACACGTCGTAAAGTTGTGTGCAGTGTGTTTTTACGATGTTTTATGGAGTGAACGAAAACCAGTCTCAACCAGTCCAATTAGTACTCAAAAATTGAGCTGAAATTCTTTTGGAAATTCCTGAAGATCACGTAACGGTCGATTATCCAAAGCTAGCGCGTATAATATTTACTGTATATTCTATAATAAGTGTGCACGGCGAATGAAACATATTGAATACTAGAGAGTATTCAATATGTATGTTCAATATGTCTTCGATGACTGCGTGTACGAGAGAAGAGTCTCTCGTACACGCAGTCATCGAAGATGCTAGATAACACATATAATACACATATTATATCTATATATATGATATACCTATATCATATATATATGATATACCTTTATCTACCTATGTAGATAATTATTTGAACAGATTTCTTCCAAATCACCAATTACATGATTATTGGCTTGTTTTTGTAACTATTTATTGAAATTGCATTAGTGCGAGATTCGTGTACGCACCAGCATTTGCAAACTGATTTTTAAGATTGATTTTGATTTTGTAGGTTCCCCCATTTCATAATGCGATGATAATTGTTTATGTAAATAAATTACGAAAGACTTACGGTAGCAACTGGATGAGTAGAGCTGAGGACTGGGCTCAAGTAGCGCAAATTAGGAGAGGCCTATGTCCGATGATGATGACGATGATGAAAAAATTAAGTACATTGGAAAGCCATAATTACCCAGTAACCGAAGAGTCACCACTGCACAGCTCTCGTAGCAACCTGGTCACTTCGCACCGAGCTGGAGTATTGCTCAACCCCTGGAAAGAACACGCTTATCAAGCATAGCATGTAGGTATTTCTAACTAGACTTCGAATCAGGAGCCTGTGGTTCGAACTTTATAGCATGTGGAATACATCCTGGATACAACCGTTCGTAGAAAGGCAGTAAGAGGCGTTGGTTTCGGCTATGGTTATAACTTTGTTAGGACTTCGTTAGGACTTTGGAGGAACTGAAAATTTCGACACCACGGTTGACCACAAAAAACTCAACACGAAGACTATATTTTAGGTTTCTATTCTACCTCATCTTCCTCTCAGCCGTAGCAAGTCCACTGCTGAACATAGGCCTCCCCCATAAAGGAGGGGGTTTGCCAATATTAGCCACGCTTGGCAGTCGGGTTGGCGAGCGCAGTTTGGTGAATTTTACGCAGAGGACGCTGCTGCCCATCCTCTGGATCTGACAACCCTTAGCCGACTCTTACGGCAACCATGGATAGAGAGGATGAGGTACTATTCTATAGCTGGCACCCCACGGTGGATTTTTCCTCTACGATTTAGTAATCTTAATTCAAGAGATTGTTCGTTTCGGGTGTAAGTACTTCAAAAGAATCGTTTTTGCTGACAGCCTGGCCATACAAACATGTTGTGAATGAAAACTGGAGACTTAGGATTATTCTGCTAGCAGACAGAATGCTAAAATAATCCGACGCCATTAGATCGCTATTTGTTATTTGATGTACCTATAGTTTGAGCGTTTATTGTGTTTATTTATGGTTTCCATACCTAAGGGAATGGTATCTTTTACCTGTGCCCTGTAGAGCTCACTCGCTAAAAAGTACCTAATGTATTTGATACTAATAATACATACTAAATTTCAGTCCAATCAGTTTAGTAGTTAAATTGAATTGAAGAAGAAACAAACACACTTCATCCATACAATCATTCGGCAAAGTCTTCTGGTTAAACCATAATACCTCTTCTAGCCTCTACATATATCTAGTTTTCTATTTCTTTGGGACTAGCAGACTGTGTGTGAAAGTTGTCCTTTATTACGTTACGTGTCAAATCTGCGAGCAATCCGCGCCCAGTTCACATGGCTATCGAATCCGAGTAGTTCAGAGGACAACAAATGCAAGAATGACGTCATGGCCGATAACACCGGCACCGGCACGGGCTGCCACTGCCACTCCGGCCCACCGCCTCCACGGCCAGTCCGCGAGACACTTGTTCCGTTAACGCACGCGTTACACAACCTTACTGTCTACACCATGGTGAGTGTTTGTAAACTATTTCTATTCAGGGATCATTGGAAAAATTGCAGTTTTGCGATGGGATAAGTAGATTTTTCTTGGATTTTTCGTTGTGTTTACTATTTGCGCATGGTGTCGGTTACATGATATTTTTAAATAAACAAAGTTTACAAAATAATTTCTTTCGTCGTTTTGTAATCAATTAATTGTTTTTCCTAGACGCAAACGTGTTTAGCTGTGTATGTGTTGTACTATCAAAATAGTATAATCAAATTTTTTTTTAGTTACTCACTAGAATAGAATAGAAGTCCAGTTTCAGTTTCCAGTTTTGATTTAAATGGAATTCTGAGAGAAGTGCGAACATGAACTTTAAATATTATTACGATGTTGATTCCTTGAATGCGATCAAAATTTAATTATAGTGTTTACATAATAAGTATAAAATTACTATTTTGTAAGATTTTACAGATTGTTGACCTGAATTTTCCAAAGTTCGTGCATAATAATCACAATTACAAGTATTGTATTTATCAGTGAAAATTTTACACAGTTAAATTTTAGATTGACCTCGATAAGACCAAATCTAAAACTCATCAAATCGCAATGCCTAATAACTAAAACTCTTCTAAATATAATCAACGTTTAAAGAAGCCTAGATCCAGACATAGACACGTAGTTTAATGCCTAACAACTAACAACCGGCATCTGTTTTCATTTAACGGAACGAGGAAACATGTTGACCCGATCGCAATAACTCTACGGGTAATGTGTCAACATTGCTTGCATTTTACAATGTCAATGTCAAATAGTCTTACTAGATAGCCTGTACGAGTGTTAGAGTAAGGCTGCCTTTCCTTATATTCTCAAATACATAGCTTAGGACGTCTCTGATACGAATTAGATTAGTTCAGTATATTTTGGGAGCCGACAACTTTGTATATTACCCCAAAGTTTTAGGTATACATACGTACGGAAAGACTGAAGAAAATCTTATGTTTTATTTACCCCAAGTCGCCGTGGAGCCGTGGAGTCGTTACCGGCTTTAGAATAGTCCCTCTCTACCCGTGGTTCCTGTAAGAGCCGGCTAAGGGTTAACAGATCCGGAGGACGGGCGTCCTCTGCAAAAAACTATTGAACTGCGCTCGACAACCCGCCTGCCAAGCGTGCCGAGTATTGACAAAACCCCCCTTTCTGGGGGGAGGTCTGTGTTCAGTAGCGGATTGATCAACGGCTGAGATGATGATGTTTTATTTAATTTCAGTAAAATTGTTATCGAATACGAATGAGTTTGTTATCCTTATGTTCATATCTTTTCACGTTTAATGTTATAAACAAACTGCTAGTTTTGTTCAGTGAAATCAGACGAAGGTCTCGGCCCTCTGCTATAAAGAGAGCTATAACAATAATGAGCCTCGGAGTAGTGACTACAGTATATTATAAATAGCACTGTGTTTACGAGTAAGCACAATCCTTCCAAATATCCGAACTGGTGGGTGAGCCTCTGCTTAAACCAGGGAAAAACACGTGATGTTATTTCATATTGCATGTGGAAAAGCCTTCAGCTTATCCAGTCCAGTTTAATAAACTTTTGACTTATTATTATAATATAGGGATCTCATTTCACTTGATGGAAAGTGACATTGCTGTTGAAGAAGTAGCACGCTTCCCTAGATGGTTTACCTGAATAACTGGCTATTCAGATTTTCACAATTTTCTTTTACGATTTTGAAGCAAAGTAATAGACAGACGGAGATAATTTAAAAAGTTCATTAAAAATAGGCGAATTTAGAGAATTTGTGTCAGATTTTCGCGAAGTTTAACATACAATAGATTCCAGTTTAAGGTATGGCTTTTAAATTTTAAGCCATCGTTCTGCAACTGAGATATAATGGAGCTCTCGTCGACAAAATCCCTTTCTGGGTACCTACTCGTATCTACTTCTGCTATACGAAGTGTACCAGAAAATTTAAACATTTCCACAAAATTCTAGATTCCTATTACATCGAAGATTTAAAATAATTGCTCTAGAATAAGTATAGTATGAAGCATAAACATAAATTAAGTGAGTGTTCAGTGTTCACCCACTTCAGTATTTCATGTTCCAGATAAAATAAATAATGTGTTTTCACGTGGCCACTGAAATGGCAGGAAAAACTGGGTTGACGATAGTGACGGCTCGCCAGACGGTTATTTTTGCGTTACTACATAAATTCTGGATTGAAAACAATCATGTGGATGCTCATCGTTATAAAAACTACACATAATTTTTGTGCTAAATTATATAAAAACGTAAATCACAACAATTTGGAGCGGCTATTTAAAAATAATTATGTCAAATATGTGTGTTCTGTGTAGTTTTTATGCGATCGACCTAGAACTGGAAAATTTCGAGGCGGCTGAATGAGACTTAAGATTTAAAGAAAATGAAAACCATTGTTATATTTTTTGGTTCACTACAACGTTTTACAAAAAGTTGTAGTAACACTTAATAAATAAAATTAAAAAAAAAGTAACACTTACCCATCAAACTCAATAATTTGCAACAAAACTTGCAAAATACTTGAAAAAAGAAATCTATTTACCGTACAAATTAGATCAGCTGATCGGTAAATTTATATAAAAAGTCGATAAAATTTTCTAACATATTTCGCAATTATTTCTTTCGAAAGTTGGCCAAATTGATGGGCAACTAAATGTACCCCTCGAGTACCCCTAAATATAGTTTATACTTTATTTAAAACAAATTGATAAAAATTAATTGCAAATCAAATCCATTCAAAATAGTTTCACCCAATAAATTATTATTAACGAGAAACCAAAAAAAAAGTCTATAACGATTGTATGTTATTGTGAGGCATGCATTAATTTGATTGGTACGAGAAGATAAGCAATAATTTAATGAATTGTATTAGGTCATCGATAGAGGCAACATTAATGGATACGACCTTCACCTTACTAAGGCTTGTTTATGATAACAATTCTGGATGGAGTTTATTTATGTTATTAAATTAAACATTAAATTGTTATTCAACAGAAAGTTCAAAGAATAGGGCAAGTCAAGTCAAAATTGTTTTATTCAAATCGGTCCCTAATAAGACACATGCAAGTTGATGAAGCTGATCAGTAATGAATCTACCGTGCGTTGGGATATACCTTCTAGGATAATTAGATATAATCAAATATATAGGGTTATACATACTCTGGAATAACGTCTATAATATTCCGAATTAATTTATTTCAACATTTTAAACTATATTATGGTTTTATATTTTTATATGTACTTTGATAGAGCAGACATAATAATACTTCTACATGGAATATGGAGTCCAAAGCGTCTCCCCTATAATGCGTCTATACTATTTCCTAACGTCCCCCACTGGTGCCCGTTTTAGTGCCGACCGTGGGAAGTATACCCTATAATCTATCCGAAGGGGTAGGTAGAATTGTATAACTACTATTTGCTGCCTGTCGTAGTGGGCGTCGACTGCCTATCACGATCAAGAGACCGCCTAAAATCGCTATACGGAGGTCTGTTGTCAACCAATAACAATAGCTTTAGTCTTAAGGTGAAAGAAGTCCCAGGTTCGATCCCAAGGTCCTTATAATAATATAATAATAATATGGGACAACTTCCACACACGGTCATCTGGTCCCAAACTAGGCTAGAAGCCTGTACTATGGTAACCAGATGACTGATATACATACTTAAATACGGTTATAACACCCAGACACAGATCAAACAGACATGTTCATGCACACAAATGTTTGACCTGGCCGGGAATCGAACCCGGGGCCTGCGGCACAGAAAGCAAGGTACTACCGTCTGCGCCAACGAGGCTGTAATGGAAAATCTATTAACACTGCCTGGTTAATAGATTTTCCATTATAAGGAATTATCTCTGCGACAGTCTGGAGTCTGAAACTATATCCGGTAGATGGCAATATGCTCGCCACCTATGACATGGGACCAATGAATAACATGTGGTGTAAAATGTGGTTGTAAGTACCTACTATGGGACTGAGTCTTGGATACACCTCTGTCTTAATTCGGAAAAATGGCGTGATTGTCTCGATGCTGTGGAGATGAGAAGCCTGCGAAGCATGACTGGAGTGACCTTGATGGACAAAATGAGGAAAAGTGCGATAAGGGAACGCAGTGAGACAGCAGTGAGCAGCAGAAATGAGATTAACAAAAGAGATTTATAAGGCTAGTGTGAATGGTCAAGACAGAATTTATAAAATAATTTCATGTAAATAACAGATATAAATTGTAAATGTTTGCATCAGTGCATTGAAAGATATAATATACAATAAACTATAAACATTTCGTGTGCCAAAATGTTTCATTGTATCTAGATATTATGTACTTTTCAAACGGAGTAAAATACAATGATATTTTACTTTTTTTATAATAGAGAAGTTCTATGGAACTCTATTTTGGCTAGAACCTTTAGAACTCATTCTGTGCTAGAACGGCTAGATTTTATTGTACGTGTCCTAAAGACGTTAGGCTTTGACTCAAATTGGTCACAATATGAATTTTGCAAGTCAATGAAGGTAAAGAACAACGAATCTACCGTGCTTTGGAATAGATATACCTCCACAAGAAGAACACACAAGAAACCTGTAGGGCTTCATTTTTACACTACGAAGTTATTTAAGGTAGACATCACGATCACGCTGTCTACCTTTTATATTGTTATTATTTTAGAGGCGTGCCGTGAGCCATTTACTTTCATTGCAAAAAATTATGGAAAAATAATAGTATAGGTAAACATTTTTCAGTGTCCTTTTCCAGCTGACATTATTAATAAGCAAGATGACTTTCTGAACACGCTGGATGAAGTACGCTTACAACCGGACTAGATGGAAATCTATGGGGGAGGCCTACGTTCAGCAGTGGACGTCCTATGGCTGAGATGATGGTGATGATCATGACTTTCATCGTTATTATCAAATGAATCAAAATCGCTTTTAATTACGTGGTTTTAAGAACTGTGGCTTCAGTATTGATATAATATAAAGACACGACACTGATGCCGTGTCGATGATATAAACTCTCATAGATACAATATTAGAAGATACTAATATAATATCAATGTGGTGTCGTGTGAAATACAATGTAAGTAGAATTCAGTACATTTTCATATGACGTCCGATGATTTTACTCGTAATATGTAGGGGCGGTGGTGACTTGTATTTAGTAAATTGTTTGAATGTCATTCTCCAGAGTGTATACATACATATTATATTGTATTTATAGCTGTTTGATGCTAAAATTTGTTAATAGATTTAGTATCCGTTGTATTCTATTGACCATTGTATTCTCATTCGGGCGACACTGCACGACGCGACTATGAACTTGACACATATTGTTATATCAGGTATCTGTTTGTTTTTTTATAAGTGTTTTATTTTTGTGTCTTTTGTGCATTTTTGTTCATTCTATAAAATCTTGTGTCTTCGTTTATCAGGTAGTGTATATATGAAAATCAAAATAAACCAGATCTTGTACCTATATACTTACAAACATAAATTAATTCACTGTTTTTGTATTTTGTGTTATATATGTGTCAATTTTTTAACCTACTTCCTAATTATATTATAAATGCGAAAGTTTGTGAGGATGGATGGATGGATGTTTGTTAAGGATAGGTTACACAGTGCGAGCAGCTGATATGACAGTAGACAGCTACTGTGCATGTGTACTCGTATGACAGTAGCTCGACTCGCCTCGCTCGGTCACACTATGCGAACTGCTGGCGTCGCAGGAAGACAGCTACTGCACCAGTGTAGTAGGCCCGAGCGTACGAGCTACTGTCATTTCGCAAAATCATGCGAGTTGACGACCGAGCGACGTGCGAGTGGCGTGGTGGGGGAAGGCCAGTTGCGAGTAAAAACAAAAAATGTTGAAGTAACTCGCTTGCGAGCAACTGTCCCACTCGCACATAACAGTTACTCGTATGATGCGGTCACACAGTGCGAGCTATTGCACCTCAGTAACTGACACGGTCAGCTCGCATGCTAGCTCGCACCGTGTAACCTAGCCTTTACTCTTTCACGCCTAAACTCCTGAACCGATTGGGCTGTATCTCGGTATGTAGATAGTTTAGACCCTGGAATAACACATTGGGTACTTTGTATCTCGATATTCGCACGGAAAGACTGATACACTCACTCATCAAAACCGAAATTTTCTATTATGATGTGGACAATGGACATGGAATAAGAAGGAAAATTCTCACGGGAACGAAGTCGTGGTTAAGGCGCTAATTTCCAATAAATTTCATAGACAGAATTAACCATTTCAATCAGTGCGAAAATAATAATATCATAATACATTTTTTGTAAAAAGTCAAATCAAATGTTTTTACATAATATATGAAAAAGCTTACAGTTGTTTAAAAAGTTTTCAATGAAAACACGATGAAAGTAAATAATTAATTATCTAGATTTCTTGGTACAGACATTATTTTTACCGCCCACTAGTACAGACTAATTAAACACATAACAACAAGTTAATATTAAACTTCACTTTATTTTCGCTGTCCGCTTCACGTGAAATGCCCCAAATGTCAATATTACATATATTGTAAACTGCTTAGGAGTTGATAAAAATTAAGCCCTACGCCCTACAAGTTTCTTGTGGGTTTTTCTTGTACATTGTCGTAAATTATTAGCTTCGTCGACTATAAGAAAACGTGTCATTTTAGGACCAAATTTCATAAAACAAAGTTTGACTTTGACAAAAAATATACTGAAAAGACTACCAAGTGATTGAATAGAATAGAATAATAATTTATGGCATACCAAAAAAATTAACAATTTTACAAAAGACAAAACATAAGGCACGGTAAACAATCGGTGGTCATATCGCGTAAAGCAATTTCTCCCAGACAACCTGGGGATGGAAAGAACTGTAAACATTTAACGAGGATGGTGTGCAAGAGATAAGTATTTACATAGATAATATAGCTACTTATAAACATATTATATATAGAATATACATGCAGTTGTTTTTTGTGCACATAAATGTGCACGATATTTCAATAAAATTTTCAAGAAATACCTACCTATAATATATTTATCATGAAAAATTATTGATTCTCAAAAAAACATCTTTTCGAAACAACCACTGATGTCACACAGGTCAAGTGAGTTTTCAGAGACAAAAATAGTTGCGTTTTTTTTGTCTCAATGTCATGTTAGAATTAGTTTTGCAATCGTAGAGATGTGAAACACTATCAATAAAAACTATCATACCAACCTCAGATAACTAGTAGAAACTGGAATTGGAACTAGCATTATTTAGTCCTAGTTTTGCCTGGCTGGAGTCTAGACCCGTGCCCGGTAGATAGCATAGGCTCGCCCTCTAGTATATTATGGGAACAATAAGATAGCTGGCGAAGTGTGAGTGTAGCTACTGTGGGGTCGGATCTTATTTCTATGGGAAAAAGGCTTGCTGTTACGTTATTGTTAGTATTGTGCTGAATTAATAAATAGGTATTCAAACATCCTACTTTATATAATAAATCTCAAATTTCAGTACAATGTAAAAAAGTTACATTTGTAACAGATGAACAAAACGCTTGCGAGTTCTAACTCTCCTCCAGCGCCATCTAGCGCGGTTTTGGTTAGATTGATGGATGTTTGTTCCGTTTTCACGTTATAACTACTGAACCGAATGAGCTGAAATTTAGTATGTAGATAGCATAGGCCCTGGAATAACACATAGGGTACTTTTTATCCAGATATTCCCACGGGAACGAAGACTACGCGGGTGAAACCGCGGGGCACAGCTAGTCATAAATAATGTAAGATTGATAATAATTTACGCCAACAAAATATTGTATATACTAATTGTGTAAATACTATATAACGTATATAAGTATATGTAATTTAACACCTAGATGACACAACAGATAACTTATGTACATAATATATTTGACATTAAGTGTCATTATTAGGTGGATAATTCCGCATAATTACATAAAAACTGTAATCATAATATACTATTATGGTGAGACAAGTATAAAATTAGTATATATCAATGACAATAATGATATATACCTATATAGTGATAACTATTATCATTACCTATGATATGTGATACCCATTATAATGGGACAAGGTTTTTACAGAGGTCGTAAATTAAAAATAAATGATAAGGGGGACTTTTTTATTTTTCGTAAAAAGATCCCCAATTTTTAAACATTTTTGTCGGGTGGCGATTTATATACGAAAAAGTATATAAATCCCCACTGAGGGGATTGTCGGTAAGGATTTTTAGACTAAGCCAATATTCTGAATGCACAAGAAACTTGTAGGGTTTCATATTTTTTGCTGATAGTTTAACAATGTTTAACATTTAATGAATGAATTATGATGAATAAAGGGCAAAAATTGCCCTTTATTCATCATATTGGTTGACTTTAAAATAATACAGTAGATGTTATATTATAGGTTTTGAACCTTTATATTTCTAAAGTCTAATAAATAGGAAATTGAATTTTTTTTACTTCCACACACATCTGGTCCCAAACTAAGCTAAAAGCCTGTACTATGGTAACCAGATGACTGATATAGGTACATACTTATATTAACACACAGACACAGATCAAACATACATGGTCATGCACACAAATGTTTTATCTGGCCGGGAATCGAACCAGGGGCCTGCGGCACAGAAATCAGAGTTACTACCATCAGAGCCAACAAGGCTGTCAAATGTCAATTTTAATTGAAAGCTTGTACCGATCACGTAAGCTCATCTATCACTATTTAGGTATTATCTATCTACAGGGAGAATAACTACGATATATATCTTGTAGAGTCTCGACTGTTTGGAGTAAGTTGTCTTTTGTTAAAGTTAACAATAAATGTTAAATGATAATTGTTAATAGAACTTCTGTGATAGAACATAGATATGTGATAGAGACTAACGAGAGCTATTTAATGATGTTAAGTAGAAGTTTAACGTGTGAACTCGCGATATATGGCGAGCTCATACAGATCTCATTCATCAAGTTAGAGTAGATAGATCAAGTGATATTATGATAATGATACGGTATGTGCACATCACTATCGTCTCGGTATTAATTCTGGAGAGCGGAGTGGAGCGGTATTACAATGCCGCCCACGCGTGGGCTATTTCAGTTTTTGGGGTTATCGCGAACTACGCAATCTCGGACTATTGCAAGACTATGCAATATAATATGAATAATCACATTCATTTAAACAGGACTACAATTAGATTGATGAGAACCTTTTTTGAAGTTTTACGTAGTTACGTAGATTTAATAACCTAGATTAAAAAATATTGATAAAAATCCATATTTATTTATCTATAACAGCAATAAATATATCTTACTAATATGTATTATAAATCTCAAATCTTAGCTAATAAACTGCCTCGGTGGCGTAGAGGGCGCATGCTCGACTGCCAATCAAGAGGTCCCGGGTTCGATCCCCAGGTCAGGCAAGTGTTAAATATTGGATTTTTCCATTAGGAATTATCTCAATAACTGCCTGGAGTCTGGAACTGTGCCCGGTAGATGGCAATAGGCTCGCCCCCTATTACATGGGACCAATAACATACTGGCGAAATGTGGGTGTATCTACTAATAAATAGGACTGAGTCCTGGGTACACCTCTGCCTACCCCTTCGGGAAAAAGGCGTGAATGTATGTATGTTTATGTGTAGCTAATAAAATTGCTTTTTTATAAGGTGTTTTTATAAGGTAACTTTAACAGAAAAAAAAACAGCGCTAGCACTGTTTTTTTGTATGTTTCTTCCGTTTCCATACTAAAACTATTGAACCGATTGGGCTGAAATTCGGTATATAGATAGTTTAGACCCTGGAGTAACATAAAAAGCTTTTTATCCCGATATTACCACGGGAACTAAGACTACGCGGGTGAAACCGTGGGGCACAGCTAGTTATATTATAAAAGACTGTTATCTAAAACGGAATAGAAGAAGACTTGCAATGCTGTGCCGATCTCACCATGTTAGTCCATACTTACAAGCTCCCGCTCTTGTCCTATGACAAAAACAGAAAAAAATATTGTAAGTATAGCAACTTCTTTTTACATCTAGCATTTCCATGATAAAAATAAATTTTCAAGGCATACGTATTATATGTATGTATATATAGGGTTCCATACCTAGTGTAGATAACTGAACAAAATCCTACCGCCTTTGAAAAGAACATACAGCGCCATCTTGTTACAACTACAGCAAATAGTAGTTAAAAAACTGTGATTCCATTAGTGATCACAAAAACTGTGATTCCATTAGTGATCACAAAAACTGTGATTCCATTAGTGATCACAAAAACTGTGATTCCATTAGTGATCACAAAAACTGTGATTCCATTAGTGATCACAAAAACTGTGATTCCATTAGTGATCACAAAAACTGTGATTCCATTAGTGATCACAAAAACTGTGATTCCATTAGTACACATACACACAGTCACGCCTTGTTCCCGGTGGGGTAGGCAGAGACTATTTCCCTCCACTTGCTACGATCCTGACATACAACTTTCGCTTCGTTCACTTTCATGACATTTTTCATACATGCTCGTCGGTTGTAGGTACTTTTGACTTGGCCTTTCCTAAGAACAACGTCAACTTGTTCATGAAAAGTACGCCTAGGTCGACCGCTACCGACTTGACCATTCACACTAGCCTTATAAATCTCTTTTGTTAATCTCCTTTCATCCATCCTCTCCACATGTCCAAACCACCTCAGCATTCCTTTCTCTATCTTTGTCACTACATCTTCTACCACGCCATTAGTGATCACAATTATTTTTTTAACAGTATAGAAAATTATAAAAACAACAGTATAAAAACAAACCGTTTTACGGTTTGGGGATAATATTTTCTATAAAAAATAAGTTCCTTTTTTTTTGAGGTACGGAACCCTAAAAACAGGCTATAATACAGCCTAAAATGATAAAACAACTTATGTGTGAGTAACAAAGGTTATATGATTTAACGAGGAACGATTCATCCTTCTCTTTTCGACTTAGCTATGGCTACTCGTATATTGGAGAGGTAGAGTCGACCATAGTCGGCTCCATCTTTTCTTCCTATGCTATCCGTCCCACATGGTGGTGGGGTTATTCTTTTCAATCTCACGTCTTCACTTCTCATTACCCTCGACCTCATTTTCAGAAACCTCCCATTTACTCATAACTTTTAGTAGGTATATGTCTACCTACTAAGTCTCTCCACCGCGTTTTGGGTCTGCCCCTGGATCTTTGACCGGGGATGGTAAGCTGCTGCAGTGCCAAGTGCCCTCCTCTTCAAGTACAAACAATAATAAATTAAAACAGGCGTCAATAGTTATCCTCCAATATAGGTTCCTTATCAGCAGCACTCACGATAACAGATAACACTAACTAACTTTATCAATTAATAATGTTATTCTAGGAACATTGTATGTGTGAAGTGAATCAGATGTGTGCTGTAATGACATCGATCACGTACGTGCAAAAAACAAGTGTTTTTTTCTTGATAAACGATATAATATCCGGTGACTTAATCATTAAAAAGAAGCGTTGGTTAAGTAGTATTTAGAAGACACGTCATAGACTGATATTACAAAAATATTCATCCTTAATAATCTCACGTTACAAAAGTCCTGTTCACCTATTTAAAAAATTAGCTTATTTCTAATTATTACTAGAGTAGCAAACATGAAAAATCGTAATATGTTTTCCTTTATATTATTAATCTGTGTGATAATATTGTAGTGGTAAGCTCCTTTTGCAGGGGGCCGCCTGGGGAGGTACCTCTTTGCCAGTTATTCATCCGCCAAGCAGTAATGTGTGCAAACATTACTGTGTTTCGGTCTGTAGGGCGCAATGTTACCAGCGAAATTACTGGGCATGAGTTTCAACAACTAAAATCTCAGGATGACAGGCGCAGTGCAGTGCCGCGCATAATTTATTTTAAAACACTGGGTGGTACTGTGTCTGGTATCATGATGCTTACCATCAGGCACCTGATTTGCTCGTCTTGTCACTATCATAAAAAAAATTGTAATTGGTGATGTACGTTTTTTTTCACAATAAATAAATTGTAATGGTAAATAGTAGCAAAATCGAAACAGCGCGTTATAGATATAGTAGTAGAGTAGTAGCTATAAAGACGTATAGGTAAGAGTAAGTACGTAAAGGCTACGGAAAATAGTACGCGTCGCGCGTTAAAACTTTGCAAAAATCTAAATTAAACTTTTCAAGGGTCTGTCCTAATAAGCTTCCATAATTTATGGTGTCTAATTTATTGCCGTGCTGTATTCGTGTCGACCATTCCATAAACTAGCAAGAGATAGTGTACTATCCCACGTGGTTTATTTTATTGGAACATTAACATTATTGTATTCGGAGCACAGCACAGGTGTAAATATTGGAACAAGTAAACAACTGAGAATAGTCACCAAACTATTTACGACAAAGCATTTTCTCGTTGGAAGAAATACAACGCGAATTTTTATTAGGCAGATTCTCTTCTTATTCGTTTCGTTCTTGACAGAACGGTCGTGGTCGTCATGATGAGTCTGTGGTTTGGGCAGATATCGTTCGCCTCACAATATATCGCCATTTCTCCCTATTTGTGGTCAGTCGGGAACATTCATGTAAAGGGCCGCCTATGGCAGATTTAATCTGATCAGTCCATCTCATGGGCGATCTACCCCTTGGCCTAGTACCTTCTACCTTTCCCTGTACGACTAGCCGTTCTATGGAGTCATTGTCTCGCCTCGACACGTGTCCGAAGAACTTTAATATAGGCAGATTATCCTACTAATATTAAAAATGTGAAAGTTTGTGAGGATGGATGGATGGAAAAGTACTGAACCGATTGGGCTGAAATTTTGCATGTAGCTTAGAACCTGGAATAACATATGGGGTATTTTTTCCGATATTCCCGCGGGAACGAAGACAAAGCGGGTGACACCGCGGGGCACAGCCAGTGTTCAATAAACAATCTGAATCCGATTAAAAAGAGAGAAACTTCAATTTACCAGAAGATATACAACTGTGTGTACTATGGTCTATAATTCAGTATAATATGAAAGTCAAAGTCAAACCTCTTTATTTAATTTCTGATTTAAAGATAACGAATACGTAGATACCTAATGAATCTACCGTGTGCTCGGAGATATACCTCTACAAGAAGAACGCACTCTGCAAGGTTTAGTAATTGATAATAATTGGTTTAATTTTGGTTTTGGTATGGTACCTAACTAAGTAATAAAGGCGTCCTTTTCTGTCCAAATGCCGCCTGAATTGGTTGTCAACCAATAAGAATAGCTTTAGTCTTAAGATTTTATATCTATTGTAATTTTTATTAGTCTCATAATAGAGTATGTACTCTTTCAGTACGAGTATATTCTCTTCTATTCTATTCTAAAGGCGAATCGTAAAAGTCATAATATTTCACAATGTGCGATCTATATTTAGTTTTAGGCGTGACAAAGTGAATGTACCTTTCTATTAGTGATTTTTGTCAGTCTTCCAATTTACCGAACATTTTTCGAAGGATATACACCTCTGTATCAATTGTTCATCTTTAATGATCTCAATACAAAAATAGTTCTTTAAATATACTTATTGAAAAGTTAAGATTTTTATTCCCTAGCCTATATTGTCCCACTGCAGGGCAAAGGCCTCCCCTAAGTCTTTCCAAAATCATCACGCCATCTCTTTCTGTGTCGGCCAGTTTAGGTTCACTAACTATTCTATTCTTCTATTTATGACTGCCTCGGTGGCGTAGAGGGCGCATGCTCGACTGCCAATCAAGAGGTCCCGGGTTCGATCCCTAGGTCAGGCACAATGTTAAATATTGGATTTTTCCTAATGAGGAATTATCTCAATAACTGCCTGGAGTCTGGAACTGTGCCCGGTAGATGGCAATAGGCTCGCCCCCTATTACATGGGACCAATAACATACTGGCGAAATGGGGGTGTATCTACTGTGGGACTGAGTCCTGGGTACACCTCTGTCTACCCCTTCGGGAAAAAGGCGTGAACGTATGTTTATGTTTAATTCTATTTATATTATTTAGAATATAATACACTATGGACTATTTTAATCTTCTTTTTTCTTTAGTCTTAGCATTTTAAAAGCTCATTTGCAAACAAAGGGAAAGCGCTACAAAAATAGCTGCAGCCATTTTTGTCGCAGCCCTAAATTCCCTTTTTCTTATTAACACAAGGTTCTATTTGTACACAAGTGTAGTTACATAAGGAACCATGCGACAGTCAATGATGAGTGCCTTGACCTTCCCAGCGCCCTAGTTTTCGATGCATCATTTCGGTGCAAGCAGTTAACGTCTGGCAACTTGTCTTATACATTATCACATACATAAACTTAAATTAATTGTAATTGTATTTTATGTAATGTGTAATGTAACATTATTATGGCCGTTAAATTAAGTACATTGTAAAGAATTTTATATTGAATTATTTCAGATGGTTGTTAAACTTAATTCGAAATAGCATAGGTGATCTAAATATAAACAAAAAATCAAGACTAGTGAATTTTACTCGTTTTGGTAAAATCCACGTAGATTAGTAAAGTAATTATTATACCTACACACAATAAGACACATAATGAGCATTAGATCCTACTAATATTATAAATGCGGAAGTTTGTGAGGATGGATGGATGGATGTCTGTTACTCTTTCACGTCAACAAAAGTTTAGACCCTGCAATAACATAAGTACTTTTTATCTCAATATTCGAAGACTACGCGGGTGAAACCGAGGGGTATATCTAGTAAATTATAATATTATGTACATGATGCCTAAAATGTATGAATTTTGACAACGTGAGGAAACAATTTACACTTTCAACACACACACTTTCAATACAACCTGTGTATAAATATTATTTTTAACACCTTGTATGATATGACAAGGTCAGCATAAAGTGTCTGAAAGCTTTCGTTTAATTGTCTCAACGTGCAATTAATGTGGCGTTTACAATAAATATTGTCTCTGTGTTAATGTGGTTTATTGTCTCGTTATTGTTAATTATGTTTTGTTTTGTGTGAAATAAGATAAATAGAGTGGTCTTATTTATAAAATAAACTTATACTTGACATAATATATTATGTTTTAGACCTGGGAACAATATATTTTTGTCTTCCTTATTTTTTTATTATATTAGATAACGTGAAATATCTGGTTAGAGAACTATAACTATAAAATTATCTATTAATTATCCGTATTATGTACCTAATGTTATACTTATAACGACCATAATAATTATAGAAAAGATTACAGACTGGTAACAGTCAATTGCTATAATATTCAGGCTCTTTAGGTAAGAGTAGGTATATTTTGTAGAGTTTATTTAGTATGAACCGATGATTGGCAATTAAATTACCTCACAATTACCAATTAATCAGGCGTATGTCAGATATGCCACCCACATATGGAACATGGAACAAGTCGGTGATTCAGTTTCTTCATATTTGGGTATACGCCGGTGTGAATGAAACGGGCGGTTGTGAGGAGGCCGATTGATGTATGCCTTTAACACATGTCATCATAATAATATGATGTCTGACCACTTGGCTCAGTTGGTAGTAACTAGTAACTCTGCCTTCTGAGCCGCGGCACCAGGGTTCGATCCCCGGGCAGGTCAAACATTTGTGTGTTTGACATTTTTATGGGTTTGATATGCGTTGGAATATTATAAGTATGTATATTAGTCTTTTGATTACCATAGGACAGGCTTAAGACAGGCAGCTTTAAGACAGGCAGCTTAGTTTGAGACCACACGCTCGTGGGTGCAAGTTGTCCCATATTATTCATAATATTACTATTAGCCCCGCAGTTTACACTTGACCGACCTTGATCGAAGAATAAAGATCTAGCTATTATATCATACTTTGCTTTGGGCGCAGGAAAAGAGCTTAAATTTTTTATATGTTTATTGCCCGATCTCAAAATAAAATCCTACGGATGCAGGAAGCAATTTGCACATCGAAACAACACAACACGCACCTAATACGGCACGGGGCGGCTGGGAACAGACTTGGTGATGTCATAGCTAAAATATCAAGGTTACAGGGTTGCCATCTTAAAAATATTATCGTTGTATTAAATATTATGTTAAAATCACAAGTATCCCTATTCCTACTAATATTTCATTTGTATGTGTGGGTGATTGGTACACAAATCGATTAGGTGGATATTTGGTATGAAGGAAAGCTAAACTTCTAATAAACCACACAGTATTTTAACGTGAGTACCTAACCACGGGGTACAGCTAGTTTGTATAAAAAAAAATACATTTCAAAAATAATAAGTATTTAGCTTTAAATTAAACCTAATGTAGTGTGTTTTTATAACCGTTTTTGATATTTCAAGATAAGCTTTATTAAAAAAACCTAAGCAGGCACAGAAATCACTTTAAAACTGACCTTCAGATAAAGGTCTCTTGTGCATAACAGGATTGAAATAACTTTTGTCACGCATAAACATTCTTAATTTATTTAACCCTTAGCCCTAATTGAGCGCTACGAACCAAAAATAGTCATGACCAATTGACCAATAAATGAATAAACGAGCGCGTGGTGACCCTAACCTTATCGTGTATCGATAGGTACGCAACGTGCATCGAAAACAAGGTGAATAATCTGTTAGATAAGGCTTCTATTAGATTATTTTACTAAGTTTCGTTGGCCATCGTATAATAAACGTGTGCACTATGTCCACTTATAACACTGTTTATGATGTAAGTGCGTTTTAATTTAAAAAAAACCGGTAACAAATTAAAACATAAACCATATTGTAGAAAAAGGCTGTGTTATTATAGTGTAACATAAAATAAATGAACATTATAGGTCCCTTTTAAATTTGCTTCAAACTTTTTATTTATGCAGTCATCTAAAACATTATTTGTAAATAATTTATAAGTTCTGCCAAAGTCGTTTCTAGGAAGGGCTAATGGCCTTGACTCTTTTAGACCTAGACTCAAAGGTGGAATTTTGAAGACAGAATGGAAACAGTGGGATTTTGTATTAATCTACATAATGTATTATTAAATTTTTGTTTGTTTCAGTCCACCCAGGCAGAGAAGCCCGCAGTATGCAATAGCTGCAACACTGTCATCCAAGGAAGAGTGAGTATAATATTCTACTTTACTATACATTTCAAGTTCCACGCTTAGACTAGACTTCTTTGGTAACTGCAGACCTATTTTATGAACAAAAAATCCAACTCTAACTCCATTATTTAGGGAAGAAACATGGAGATGTAAGCTTGTTTGGAATAACGCCAATCAATTATCTTTTTAATAATTTCTTCTTCTTCTTCATCATTGTCTCACTGGTGAGTGTCTCAGCTATCTGGTTAAAATAGCCAGTTAATTGGTCGTTGTTCATTAAGCGCCGGCACCCACGCAAACGGCTGAAGAACAACTTGCCATGTTACTCATCAAAACGTTTAACCAGACGGCGGAATATCGTGTAGTTATTTGGATAGTTGGATATGGATGAATTTGTGATGTTTAGATAGTTTCGCTTCGCCACTCGTTCCTTATTAATTAAAAAGGTTGGATCGCTTAGGTCGAGTAGACCAACAAAACCGACACAGAGCACCCCGACTCAACGCAGTCTTGTGGCTTACAACCTGGAGTGTTTTTACCCGACTGTGTAAAGTAGCTATAAAGTAGCTACAACCACCAACCGCCTTCTTTACATCGGGCCTTCCAGCTGGTGTTCTGCCAATGCCGCGCCTGCCTTCTTTGAATCTTTGCTTGTCTCCTTAATATTGCTTAATTAATATTGTAGTGACGGTAAAGATAAATCCAAAAAATAAAGATAATTCCTTTCAATCAACACATCCAACGTTAATAATATACTCGTATCTACGATTAATAAATACGTCCACTAACAATGTCGTAAAGCCCGATAAGGTGTGCAGCGTTATCGGAGATACAATACAATTGAAAATGTTATTATTATTGACTTGAAACTTCGCGGTGGGCTTAGTAGGTGTATGTGACTTGAGAGCCGTCAATGAACTCTGACAAATAAGGATTTAGATAATCTGAAGTTGCAAGTTGCAATTCTTATGTAACAATCTTTGTAATCCAATTATATTTCTACATTTGAATGTTGATATGATTGTTCGACAGGTTAATAAGTGATCCTCTTATTAACTTCACACTTTGACCACAACTTATATTATACAAGCGAGTGAAATACTTTATTTACATGGTCTAACACGATGTTGGCGAAGTATGCTGAAAATATCCTAGGTCTTAGCACATAATAACTAATAATAGTACGAGTAAGTACGAGCAAATTTCGTCGCTAAAGAGTATCTTAATACAACATTACAAAAGCATGAGTATCAACAATCTGCCGGCAGAGAGAGACTCCTCAAGTTCTTCAGGTACACAATTAGGCGAGACACAGGGTGTCAAGAGTCAAGTAAAACCAAGTCAAGTCCAGGACACATGCCCGGCTTTAAATCCGGAGGCCCTGGATCGTGTCTCACCATGTGGACTTTTCACCTGGGCGCTACCGTGTTTCGGATGTCATGTTAAACTCTAGATCCCGGCTGTTTCCTACAAAATATGTAGGGGGTAGTCGTTAAGTCATGTCGGAGGCTGTGTAGGAATCTTGGCGACCTGAAACTCTGACAATATGGGTTTTCCACATAACCGATATGAATTGACTCTATCAGTGTAATTGGGGTAACCCGTTCTGTTAAAGTATAAATTCAAATTATTTATTTATTTATTTTATTAAGAAAGGTTGAATGACACACTAGCTGTGTCTAGGGGAAGGTCATTTTGTCAATCATATATCCGTTAAAACAAACAGTGGCATTGTCAAAAATGTCACCTGCTGAAAGTTCACTCATCACTTCATTAAACTAATACGAGTATACCGGTCAAGTTCATGGCCACTGTCCACCGTCTGTTCTTATTTCTCCACAACAATTTTCACAGCATTGTCATAGTCACAAGTGCCGATTACACGAAAACGATCGCTCGTCACTTCTATTTCCACACTTCATTGCCGCTATGTAACACGACATTTTTACCGTGACTACAGACTGTTACATTACCTAAACAACCGTGGTAATGGCAATTATGGGAAGAGGAAGACGTGAATTTTTCTATTTGAACTAAATGTTGGGTATCACCACGCTTAATTCTTCTTGATTAGATAAAAAGCCATGGTACCTATAAGATGTTTAAGCAAGAGTTGAGCTGAAGATAATGATGATTTTTAAGATAATATAATAGGGGTAGTCATCAGGTTGTTGAAGGCCTTTACTGGGTGTGCACAACCAATAATATTGTGACTCTTATCAGTATTTATGGGGCAACCCCGTACTCCTGAGAGAGTATATAATATAAACACCGATAATGATTATTCTTAATAGAGCTATTGCTCGATGTGTGTAAACTATTGTGTACACACATCAAAAAAAAAGAGAAAGCTGATTAACCTCCGAGTAGTTCGCCCAGAGGAACAGACTCAAAACATCATCATTAAATTATACAAGTTTATGACGACCGCTCAAGCATAAGAATCTTCAAACGACAGTGCTCGCAGCTACAGAATAACTCGAGTAGTATTTGTATTGAATTGCTCCAGTCTTGACTCATATTCCACTCACAAATAATAAAACTAAAAAACGTGCGTATTCCGGAAATAGAGCTGACACGATGCGGCGATCTTACGCATCATAAGACTGGTCTCTGGTCACTCGAGAATAAGGAAAACTAAAACTAAAACACTGAATTGTTTCAATTGAAATATTTATTGTAGATTTTCACTACATATTTTTTGTACCTTGTCTAAGTACTTCTTCTTGCATCATTTTTGCACAATTTGATTTGGTTACATTTGTTTATTTGGAAGGTATAAGGGTGGGTAATGTAATTAATGTCGAATGCCAAATACCGATTCTACTTTGACTGTAAAAATATCCATATTATATTTAATACTATGTAGTACGAAATAGAGCAATGTACGCTGTACTTCTAAACTTCTAAACGTCACTGCTCAAATGAATGCTCTAGTGTGATTTACTTACTACTGAATAAGATATCATTTCAGTCAATCTAACCCTGTTTGTGCATAACCTCGTTAAATTAACCATAATGTAATAAACATGTTTGCATTTACAGTCGGTTAATTGGATGAGAGAGTGTCCATTGTTTGGCATTGTTTTGTGGTTTTCATGAGAATTACTTGCATATTTACTGTAGTTGGAAGTTCAAGGCCGGCTAGAAGATGAGGCAATCCAAATGAGGGTTTTCCTTTAATTTTGCACAATGAATTTTTATTAGAATATATTGATCAAGCATAGGGATATTTCTCATTCTTTCCTATATTATGTTGCAAATAATTTGTCATTATTGTCTTCTTCACACTGCCTCATTAGTAGTTTCATCAAAGATTGTGACGTCCTTATCATCTATTCTGATTCAATCAGTGAAAATAACCCACGATGTTCATGTGTTCGTTGATTAAATGTTGAGTAAGCATAAGCTGATCAGAAACAACTTTGATATCCATGTACCTAAATAAAATAGTGCTTACAAATTTCAAGTTGTTAGGCCAAGCAGTCCTCGTTGCGTCGTGCTCGTTGCTTAGGGTTTGATTCTTCATTGATTAGGGCGTGACCAATTCGGACCATCTTTTTCCTGATAGCCAGCGATCTGCATTTATAGTCCTATGTGGTATGTCGTATGTTGTGTGAAATTTGGTGTAAATATGATAAGATCTATATTGGGCTACGTTCTTGCTCTTTTTTCTTATAGTTTGCGTATAACCATAGAGCAAGACCAAGTGGTCAGTATTTATAATTGTATGCCTTCATTCCCTAGATCGTGACCGCTCTTAACAAGAAATGGCACCCGGAGCACTTCACGTGCAACACGTGCAGGAAGCCGATAGACGGCGCCAAGTTCCACCAGCACGAGGGCGGCGTACATTGCGTGCCGTGCTTCACCAAGCATCATAGTCCACGGTGCCATGGATGCGGGGAGGCCATCGTAGATGTGAGTTACCTTTTCTCTTCTATTATGGTAGTTTTAGGGTTTATTACCAGCTCCCATGCTCCAGGAGGTTCAGGTACACCAGTTCCCAGTTTTTACTCAATTGGTGACTACTGGTGTGAAAGTTGTCAGTTCTTGCCCCGATGTCCGCCTTAACCCCATCTATACTTATATTTCACAAAAAGTAGCGGACAGATTACAGATCTTGGTGTGATATTACTCTGTCCTATTCAGAATAATATCTTCATTTGCGTTTTGACTAAAATAATCCTTGGTATTTTGTATTTTCAAAGCATGCTTCTTCAGACCAGATTAACTAATAATCCATACAGATCATTGAAGAAATTATGAATTAAAAAATAAACGCTTACTGTTTATGCGATTATATATGAATTTTATTGCTCCCCAGAATATTTATGCCATCTTGTATCCAGGACAAAAAATTAAATTTACTAGATCCCACTGTCCTTAACCTAAAGACATCTTAAAGATTATTTGAAGTAGGTTAACGTATTTGAAATTAGTAACGAAAGTGAGTCATTATTATGAATATATCATATCTAGTAGTGAATAATATACGAGTTTACGAGGTGCTTTCGACCTTGGAACTAGGACTAATCCAAAGATAACGGTAAAAATTACGAAGGAGGTTCTGAATCATGGATCGACAAGCATGGGCATGGTTAAAAATTAGCATGTCTATAAATTTGTTTACGTAATACAAATTTATAGACATGCTAATTTTTAACAAATTTATGAATATATATCACATAATCGGGGTCTGTTGCTACTGGACAACATTTTGATCCATTTCTCGGTGTTCAATGTAGAATGTACTTAGATATTATGACAAACTATTATGACCCTGGGTTTCTTTGTCACTATAGGCTTATGTTTCCATTCATTAGTGCAGTAATAGGTAAACGTTATGACTCTATTTACTTCACCTGTGCATAAATATCACGTTTGATGAATATCAATATAGGGAAATAAGGAAATTATGAGACATGCTTTATAATCAAATGGAAATTACTGGGCATTTGAGAGTTGTTGTTACACAGGACATTAAAAATATAATAGGCGGAGTGTGGGTGTACCAACTAATATGGGAGTACATTCTGGGTGTCTGCCTACACCTTTGGGAAGAATGTGTAATGTTTTGTTGCAGGAATGCTCGAATAGAACGTGTTACCCCAAGTACTTAAACCCAAAATACACGAGAAAAGTTTATCGGATGCGAGCGGCAATTTTTTTGCAATGTCGCTTAGTATAAACAAATTCTGGTGCAAATTTTATCTCAAGACAGTAATTGTCATCACCTGGAGCCTAAGACTATACAAAATAGTCAATAAATCATGTAGGGCCCGGTAGGGACGTCGGTAACCCACGAAATATTTGAAGGACAAAGTATGACTTTACTAGGTAGCTACTAGATAATTTTCAGCAGATGTTTTGTAAGAAAAAGAGATAAGTTGTTATATATCTACAGGTTTATATGCAAAGAATACCTCAAACAAATCAATTAACATGTGTTAGCATAAACGAGGAGTTTACATACGAGTACAGCTGTTTACTTCATAATTACCTACTCACAGCAAGGCTTGATTGTGACTCACTTGTATTATCATCCTAAAGACTAGTTGGTAAACAGTATGTAAGAGATGATATTATTACTGAGCTAATTATAGTGAAACAAAACAATAGTGACCTAGTACAGAACGCAGGAACACGCTGGATGCAAGCGATGGAAATCTATGGGGGTGGGATATGCGCAGTGGACTTCCAACGGTTGAAATTATGATAAGATTAATAAGAATAAGGATACAATTTATTTACCAAAAAAATATATATATTCTAATTACAAATACGTCGTTTTCTTAAAATTGTAAACTATGCAAACCAAATCGTTTATACAGCGAGTCCCAAACTAGGCGATAGCCTGTGTCTTGGTGCCCTGAGATACGATGTGACTAAACTAGACTGTAAGCAACAGATGAATTATGCAATTTAAGACGATGTGGTATTAAATTTAGTAGTATCAAGTTATGAGTTTAACTACATAAATGAAATAATGTTTTACATCAATGAGAGACGCACTCTGTTTTATCATGACTTGACTATATCAAGGTAATATAACTTGGAGCAATTGATTTCGAACCAAAAATTGACACTGTTTCATGGCAGACAAGAAATGACAGCGTTTTTAGGGTTATGTCATGACCTTAGACCTCAACATAAAATGTGAAATAAGCTAACTCCTTAAGGAGATTATAGTCTATACACACGAAAAATCACAGTGAAACATTATTGCATAATTCATCTGTTGCTTACAGTCTAGTTTAGTCACATCGCATCTCAAGACCCCAAGACACAGGCTATCGCCTAGTTTAGGACTCGCTGTGTAAACGCTTGGTTTGCATAGTTAACAACTTTAAGAAAACGATGTATTTGTAATTAGCATATAAGTTTTTTTGGTAAATAAATTTTACTCTATTCTTATTATTCTATTCTATTGTTATTTAAACCAAGTGTGAATTAAATATTAACTTATTCACTATAATAAGACATCATCAGTAGTATATCGTATGCATGTACTAAGTAAACGCGTAGTTAATATATACCTGTAATATATACTTTAGTAACTAAATAATTACAGTACATTATACTCATAAACACACCATTGTCATTGCTAGTGTCATGGCGACATGACATGACTCAGTGCTCGGGGTCTTTCCGCGCCATAAAAGGACATTTTTGTACCAAAGTTAAATTAAACTATTTACTATAAATATTTCGTAAGGATAACGTGATTCGTTGTTACTTTGAAATCGAGAGCAGATCGAAATGAAAACATGCTTATCAGTTTTATTATTCATAACAAGTCGGTGTGTTTTTAAAAGATTAGAGTAGCAAAAAAGACGCAGCGAAAGTGTGCAGCACCAATAATGTTAAAAACGTTCAAAGTGTATATAAACGTTCGTTGTAAGCTTTTCCAGTGCTGCAAACTTTTGCTGCGTCAATTTTCGTTACTGTGAACATTCGGAAACATTGTGTTGCATATTCAGAAAGATAAACTTTTGATTCGTGTAATAGCGCACCACCGTCACAGTTGGTCAGTCGCTAGTGGCCAACCGTCGTATCACAGTTTTCTGGCCACTCGAAGGCCTCTGACACGACATCGTCTATAATGACAACTGGGACCAAAGGCAATAAGACCTAAATCCAGTACAAAAATTATACAAATGCTAACAATAAAAAGGTTTGCGTTTAAAAACTACAAATAGAAATCGCCAGCCAAAGCAAGAAGTGGTAATTACTATTCTGAGATTGTAACAAGCATTAAGTTTGACTCATCATACCTATTGCAGTATTAAATTAATAAATAATCAAACCTACACGCGACCAGATCATGTCTTTGGTTCAATATTCCGGAGACATAACAAATCATCTTCACAATTAAACACATCATTGTGATACGATGATATCATACGGAGAAAAACTCTATTGTTTTAACTAAGTAGGCAATAATACTCGGTCGATCAGATTTGGATGGACAAAGGACAGCCTTGGTAACACATGGACATTGGAAGATAGAATGCCTATTTTGGAAACGCGAAAAATGTTCAACTGCCAACCATTGAATATAATATTAAAGACAAAATGGATGTTTGATGTTCTCGTTTCGTGATGTACTTACTAATTGTGAGAAGTGCTCAGAAGTGAAAACTGATTTTATCTAAAAAAATTGCAAAAATTGCATAATACGGACTGTATTATAATAATAGTATTGTTTTTATCTAGTGTCTTCCATGTTCTACACAAAGTAGGTATAAAAAAAACTATATTCCACATAATGAAGTGCAGATCCTGGTTTTAGCCGAGTTACCTTATCGCTAATAATAAGAAGAATAACATCACAATATTATGTCCAAAACTTTGTTTGAGCTGGCCTCTCCCTTTAGAAAACTTTTCATCGTCATCCACACTCACCAGCCCCGAATTGCCAACTTTTAAAACCGGGACAGAAACTTGAAATGTGGCGCCCCTCCCTCCAGCGGCTGAGATAAATTACTTAAACATTATGTGAAGTGGGCCTGTGTGGCGCCTTTTTCTTACAAGTCGACGGTGAGCTAACCAAGCTTCTGTAGCTTTGTGAAGAAGTTTTTTATTTGTAATCATGCTATTATTATTATTATTGCGGTGCACCTTGAAACTGCAGCCCGGGGCGGGTGCTACGGTATACCTCCCCTAGATCTGAGGCTACTGCCCACCACATCCCACTGCTAGGCATAGACCTTCTTCATATTATCATACCACTTAACCTTTTTCTGTGATAATTTAGTTCAGATACGACCCGCTACTTTTCGTAGTATTACTACGTTTAGTAGTACAGAAAACTATAATGAAGCAAGAATTAATCGATTGTTTTGAATTATTTCAGCGCGTGATCCAAGCCCTGGGCGTGTCCTGGCACGCGCACCACTTCGTCTGCGGAGTTTGCAGGAAGGAACTCGGCGGTGGAGGCTTCATGGAACAGGTATGACAACCACTTGTTATAATCATTACATTTCTTCTGGCTCTGTTTGACATGTAAATTTGATTTAATACTCTAATAGAATTGGTTCCGCCAATTACTGATCAATTCAAACCATTATTTATTTGTTATTTGTTGTGTCGCTAACAAACAGACTTCATGTCACCAAGTGTTTCTAAACTTCATGGTTTGTGCAAATTTCGGCTGGAAGACTTGGCTACCAAAAAAGCGTATACAAACAATACAGGATGTTTATCCGATGATTTTTTGGGAACTACTGTTCTCACTCTCATGAAATCTTTCATGCATGCAGGGTGTATAGGTTAGTAGACTTTCGAACCAGGATTGCATAGGGACACCTCGCGGGGCACAATATCTGAGCCTATTCCAAGAGGTAGTTTTTTTAACTTTATTGTAGGCTCCTGTTCCCCCGATAGAAACAGATATCGTATCTGCATTCATCCTTTCTCACACATGAGTGTGTGAGAAAGGGGTAGTTAAAAATGATAGACCGTAATCTGTAATTTAGTTTTAGTTTATCTACTAGCAATAAATAAATAATTTGAATTTATACTCTAACAGAACGGGTTACCCCAATTACACTACTCGAGTCAATTCATACGAGTATATGGGTTATGTGGACAACCTATATTGCCAGAGTTTCAGGCCGACAAGATTCCTACAAGGCCTCCAACATGACCTAACGACTGCCCCCTCCATCTATCTTATAGGAAACAGCCGGGACTTTAAAGTTTAACGTGCCATCCGAAACACGGTGCGCCAAGGTGAAAATCCAAATGGTGAGATTCGATCCAGGGACTCCGGATTTAAAGCCGGGCAGCCCCGCTGGACCACGGACGCTACGCGGATACATTACGCGGATAACTATATATAGCGCGGATATTAATGCGGATAAATATCTTTCTATTCCTATTTAGGATACTTTTGAACGGAATTTAACTAAATATTGATAAATACGTTTCAGGCCGGGCGGCCGTACTGTGCAGCATGCTACGCGGACAAGTTCGCGGCTCGCTGCAAGGGTTGCGGGAAGCCCATCGTCGATAAAGCTATCATCGCACTCGATGCTAAGTGGCACCGCGACTGCTTCACATGCATGGTACGTAGATCATTGACAATCTTATGGTACAATTATATATTTTATGAGAAGATTCAAGACATGCATGCGTTTCCCTAATGATGGACTTATGACAGTGCTGCAAAACTTGACGCAAAGCTCCATTTCATAGTCGCATAGCGCCATTCTTTAAGCGCGATCCACCTGTATATGATACAGTATAGAACTTGGACAGGAATTATTTAATAAAATCCATATGCTATCTATTTGTAAAGATTCCTACAACCATGTTAATTCCTTGGTTACAGAAATGCAGAAGCCCTGTCACCGACGCACAATTCTCCGTAATGGACAACAAACCGCTGTGCGGCAAATGTGTCTAAATAACTAATCATACTCACTATCATATACGTATATTGTTATAATAAATGAGCACATATAGTCTTAGGCACATATAGTCGAGTAGCATTACACTACTCACAACACTATTTGTCAGATTTGAGCAACACACGCAACATTGCGATATCGATACATTAAAAATTAATGGATTTAATTTCAAAAGTATTATTTAAGTTATAAACTGGGTTTGACTACATTACATGAACATGCTGAGGATAAAATAAATATTTATTCGAGAGAAAGAGAGAGGGAGAAAACATCATCTAAAGAAAAACCTATATCTAGTTATCCTGAAAAACTATACCAGATGGGTACTTTTTATAGGATATCGAGTTTGGTCGAGTAATACCTAAATCCTAAATTTATATTTAAAATCGATAATTTATAACATAAATACATATTTTCATATTATTTCATTCGAGTTAAATTCGAGACGATATAAAATCAAATTGCTGTGACTCTGTTGAAAACTAATTCTGATAGAATAGTGACAGAAGTATACATCTTATCATTTTACTTCACCATTCATAATATATGAGTATAATATGACATTATTTTATAAGAATCGTTTATTCATATTATTGTTATTTTTTACAATATCATGTCTATGACAAAAATTGACACGATCATTTACTTTAAAGATACAAATTTAACAAACGATGTAGTCCCAGTGTTTTATAAAAGCACCATTTTCAATTCTTATTTATAATCGATCGTTGTAAATAATTGTAATGTTTTGTATTTTTTGGAAGTTTATTGTAAAGCGCTGTGATTCATATGGAGCTTTTGATACGCAACGTTCGAATAGTATCATGAACGATGAATTTAAAATTCGCTAGTTTGATTTGTATTGCTTTCATTTTAAAGTTATTTTTAATAAATTATTACGTTTTTTCATGCAGCTGGTTTCATTACAAATTGAGCCATGCATTTGTGCATTTGTGTACTATGTTAGAATTAAAAATGAATATGTACAGAAAGGCATACAAGCATTTTTGGATCTAACTACCATCACCACTCACAAGTTTGAATCACGCCGGCGCTGGATTTGAACTGCACTAGTGTACGAGCCTGCGCACGTTGTGTGGGGTTTACAGGTCTGGCTCGAGATCGTTGTCCTTTATTCGGGTACCAAACTGTCACAGCCTTGGTCCACCTGTTATCATACCGTCTGGCCAAGTGTCCTGCTCATCTCCACTTTAGCCTGGCTATTCGTGTACCAACGTCGTCTACCTTAGTGCGTCGGCGAATTTCTAACTAACGTGAACTCTATTACAATAGAAATAAGACTTACCATAACTCTTTCACTCTTCCCACCATCTCTATGTTTCGACGTCCTGTCAACTTCATTACATACTTCAGAATATCCTTTAATATATTCTTCTTCTTTGCCCGGACTACCTATACCGTCCTTTCTATTTCCTTCTTTGAGGATATAACCTTCTCTTCTAGATATACTTTCTCTGCCAGAATAGTTATTGTATTCGTCTCTTTGGCCTTTCTCATAATTTCTTGGGCTGACATATTCATCTTTAAGTCCATGGCCTAAAGTTTTTGGGGTTTGGTTTTTAGACCGACGTTCATTCCCAAAATTCCTAGGACTTGTATCTCTAGAACGTTCCGTTTCTTTTAACCCGTAAGTACTTGGGCTGGTATTTTTTGTCTTCGACTCATTTGTTATCGGACTATTATCTATAGAGCGACGACCATCAGATCTATGGCTGAGAACTATTCTGGGTGTGGTCTTTTTTGATATACTTCCTTTAGTTTTGCTGTCGCTGTCGTCCTTTTTAGGTATATTTAATTTAGGAACGGGTGATATTAGCTTAGTGGCAGAGGGTTGGGTACTATTAATGCTACTCAGAGCTTTAAGTATAACGTTCGGTTTGAAACTTCCACGGGTTTTTTTGGGACTTGGATTAGCAATTTTCTGAAGGTGCTGCGCGGACGTTTGGGGCTTCCTGTGAGGATGAATAGAAACCGATTATTGACACCAAGTCTTGTTCTATTATAAAAGAAAGATAGCAAAAGAGATAAGAGTAATGAGGCATAAGTTAGGGATTAGCAATAATAAAGCTGGATGCAGGGCGCTTACAACCGGACTAGATGAAAAGCTTTAGGGAAGGGCTATGTTCGTGATAATAAGAAAACTGTAGGCCACTGGCCGGTCAGTTTCAAAGAAACCAAAAAAAAAGCAAGTGAAAGAGGTAAGTATGGTAGCAATAAGTGTCTCAAAATAAGCTAAGTATCAGGTATTATATTCTGGCAAGTTATTTTAAACATCTCACTTTATTTTCTATCTACGCTAATAAACGTGTTTCAAAAAGCTTTGGTAATTAATACTTAAAAGATTGCATCTACAAAAGTTAATCTAATAAACTTGCAACAGAAAGAATTGAGAATTTCGCAAAAAAGAAAATCAGGCTTCATCGCAGGCATAAAATTTACCGATCATCTGATATACATTGTATGAGAAGTTGATGTTTTTTTGCTTATTACGCAATTCTTTCATTTGAAAGTTGTGCAATTTGATGGGTTCGAATGTTCTTCGATAAGTATGACTACATGTACTACACGATGTATCTAAGAAGGAGGTACCGTTTGACGTTTCATCTTTTCAAGCCAAACTTTGCATAGCCGTAACTAACACAATTTCAATAACCTTCGACGTAAAACCATGGGATTATGAATTTTAATCCCAAGATGTACAATTCTTAATCACTTCATTTAAATTCAAATCCTTCAAACACGGCACAATAATAAATAAAAATAGAGATCGCTCCGAGCGATAAGGCCGCCAGTTGTTACTTCTTTGTAGTTTTAAGTTGTTAATCTTTGTTTTCTGTTATATTGTGGTATCAATAAAGAGATTTTATTCATTCATAATAACTATTAAACGGTATCTTCCTGTTTTGATGGAGTGTAGAATCGGTGGTAATATGAATTTGAGTGAATGCAGCAGATTATATTAGGCACCTTATTGTAGATCGTCTGTTCCGTCTGGTGAGCGAGTTGTGCGGAGAGTTGGCCGGACTCATGTGGCTCGATGTACACTGGGTATACAAACACAAACAACTATGACGGAAGGTCAATCGTTATATGTCTCTAATCTTATACAATAATATGTTACATAAGCTGGTGGCAAAACACATCAAATTCGTATAAAAAATACGACTTCCTATACAAAATGGATCGACTGATCAGTAAATTTGTATGGGAAGCCGGACTTTTTTTTTTGCGAATTTTAAAATTCTCTCTTTTATAAGTTGCCGCCTTAAGTATTACTCACTACACTTTTTTGTAACTCCTCGTATGGTGTAATAAGATTCATATTTCAGTTTCAGTATACACAGTTTGCACGTATGCGGCAGAAAATAACGAGAAAATCACAGTGTGGCGCACCCACGTATCAATTATGTGAGGATGATACTCTCATCTAAATTCGATCGTAAGGTTGCAAGGTGTAAAATGAATGGAAGTTAGGTAGTATGTAGAGAAATAACCACAGCATAAATAACTCTATACAGTATGTCATCTCCATTGATAAACGTCAAAATACCAAAGCGGCTGTCAATTCGTTCGCCTCGCTGTCAATTACCGGGGCGCAATAGAAGCCGGCCGGCTCCCTTATTACAGACGCAACAGAAGTGTGGAAAGCGTTTAATTGCATAATGTCTGCTGTCAAAAGGTATACAATAAATGATGTTTGACAGCAGACATTTAGCAATTTAAACGCTTTCCACACTTCTGTTGCGTCCGCGATAAGGGGGCGGAGCTACCTCATGCAGCGCGGGCAGGGTGCCCCTCGACGCTCAGGTGACCTACGAGGAGGTAGTAAGAGAGTGCAGTACTCACGGGCTCGACGGCCTCCACCATGGTGGCGACGTCCCCGTCCCGCGCGTGCGGGCCCCCGCGCCGCCCCCCCGCCCCCCGCGCGCGCCCCGGCGCACGCATCAGCGGCCCGCGGGACCTGACCACGTGTACCGTCAACCACTGGCTTACTGCTGCATTGCATATATAACATAACATACATTCACGCCTTTTTCCCGAAGGTGTATGTACCCAGAACTCGGTCCCATGGTAGATACACCCACATTTCGCCGGTATGTTATTGGTCCCATGTATGCCCCATAGGGGGCGAGCCTATTGCCATCTACCGGGCACAGTTACATTGCATATATGGTGGTATTTTTTTTTAATGTTAAATAGGGCTGCGTTTAACCCAATCTCGCCCGATAATTGAAGATGAGGCCTAAGATGAAGCACGCTTTCCCAGAAGATAATTATTCACTATTCTCTTGAAGACCCCGAGATCGTATTCAGGTGGGAGGACGTCCGCCGGTGGAGAATTCCACTCCTTAGCGGTCCTCGGGATGATAGTACCCGCGCGGCGTTTGGTACGGTTGAGTGGAATATCGACCATGTAAGGATGGCGGTCGTTTCCCTGGATGTTCGGTTATAGAACGGACATGGGAGAACTAGTTCATGTAGGCCCAATGCACTCTCTCTGAAATGTATCCGGTAGAAAACCGAGAGCCTGGCAACCCTTCGCCGATGCTCAAGGCTTTGAAGCCGATTTGGATTTGGTACACCAATCATATTCCGACCAGTTCCAAAATTATTAATGACGTCACTTTGACAGTTATCGCAATAAATATTAACCACTGGTTATTGATAAAATTAGGTGATTCATATAAATAGGTATTTATAGTTATGTGACTGATTACCTTGGAGACTTTTTCTTAGGTAACTTTTCAGTTTTGTCAGATAGTTTGTTGATGGTGTTCTCACTGTTTGGAGCGCCTTTCAGATGCTTTATCGTCCCACCACTGAAATAAACGCACATAAATTATGAACTGCATGCGCTATCATATTACTAGCTGTGCCGCGCGGTTTCATCGTTCGTTCCCGCGGGAATATCGGTTTCACTCGCTCGTAGTCTTCGTTCCCGCGGGAATATCGGGATAAAAAGTACCCTATGTGTTATTCCAGGTTCTAAGCTATCTACATAACAAATTACAGCTCAATCGGTTCAGTAGTTTTAGCGTGAAAGCGGAACAAACAAACACAAAAACAGCGCTAGCGGTGTATTTTTATGTCATCTAGATGGCGCTGGAGTCGAATTAGAACTCGCTAGCGTTTTGTTCACCTGTTACAAACGTAACTTTATTACATTTTATTTGCGATTTATAATATCAGTTTGATTTTCGGGCCCGGCTCCCGACAATGTTCGCAATAACAGGAAAGTGAACCAAGAGGAGACTTATACCAGCGGAGCAGCAGTGGGGCAGATAGCTAGGCACTAGGGCTGTATTAGATTGATAGAGATAAGCTAGTTAAGAGGCCTGCGACCGGCGAATCGCCAATACAAACGTTATACCTAGATACATATGTTTTGGTCATATTTCATTTATATATGGTGTTTGTAATTACATTTTGGGTTTTTATATATATTGCCGATATTGCAAAATTTACCTTTAATTTATTTTAGTCTTTAGTTTGTGTCGTCACGTCAAGGTGCGAGCTGAAATTCAGCCTTGTTGACTTGACCATTCAAGGCGACACTGCACGTCCCGACTATTAACTTCTCATAATATTAAAAAATATATTAAGTACCTATATAACTTTTATAATTAATATTTTCCTTATTGATATAATTATTTCTTTTTGTATTTTTCACTATGTTTCTGTGTCACTATGTTTCGTGCAGTGTTGTCCAAATAAATATAGTTCATTCACATTGATTCATTAATTCGCCTAAATTATTTACAATCAGAGTATAATATATCCCAACTAACTATATTAAATTCAAAATACGAGCACTTTAGACTAAAATATAATTATGAACCTAGATGACTAGTGTGTCATGCCGAATAACATCATTGTATATTGAAATTATGCTCTGATTGCAAATGATTTACACATAACGTTCGTACGTGCAACGTGTGTCGCCGGCATCTTAAAGTTAGTAACAACCTGGAGTGCTGGTCCCGCGAGGAGGCACACTTGGTGTTGAGATGGACGCGGAATGTCTCCAGCGAGTACATCGACAGCCGGGAGTCTGCTATGTCTAGGTAGAGGTATAGAGACGTGGAGTTATACATAACGTGCGTTTTATCTTGGCGAGTATGAACATAGGCTCTGCGAACAATGGCGCATGTAAACTCTGAAGAAAACTATTATTCCCATATAAATAAAAATACGAACAAATGTTTATTGTAAATGTTCAGTTTAGTGATATCACAATAATAACAGTTTTCTTCAAGAGTTTTCATGCGCTAAAGCTCGCAGAGATAAAGCCACCGTAATGTTCTTAGGGGGTTCTTAATATTATATAACTCTTTATACTGTTAGTAGAACTATGAGTTTTCATACAAATAGAGACTAATTAGAATAGAATATAATATATATCTCTTTATTGGTACCTATCACAATTAATACAAAAAATAACAGAAAAAAAAACTAGAAGTGTAACAATTGGCGGCCTTATCGCTCAGAGCGATCTCTTCCAGACAACCATACGGTGACAGGTATTACACTTAGATGCTGGAAGGACGGTGGTTTCACGTGAGCAGCAAACATTATAAGTTTAACATCGGCGCAAGACAAGGTGCGACTGACTTGACTCAAGTCAATTAGCTTGACTTGAGTTTGCTTTGCAAAGCATTTATCTATTGAACAATTGAATTTGAGCTAATATTATTAGCTTAAAATTTCAATAAAAATGTTTTTTAATTTAAATGTAGTAGTTAAGTAATGAATTTTAAATTGACATAAATAGATGTCTAAAAACGACTCACGCAGAATAAAATATTATAAATAGTTACTAGATTTGGATCCATGACTATTGGAGCTGCAAGTGTTCGTCCGCTGTCCTTTACTGCGAGACGGTTTAGATTTCCTCGACGATGAATTCTAAACAAAGCACAAAATAAGACATTAAAATTTAATCACCACTATATTAAGATGTCGGTACCTAGTTTGAACTGGGTTGACATTATCTGTTAAAATAATAATTTGCATTTTAATAAGATGAATCGATCAAGATCTAATGCGGCCAGGAGCTGCTAAAATAAAGGATGTCATAATGTCTGTTCATAATGTTTTGTCATAGTGCATTGGATGCAGGCCGCTTACAACCGGACTGGATGAAAATCTAAGGGGGAGGCCTATGTTCAGCAGTGGACGTCCTATGGCTGATATGATGATGATAATGTGAATGTCTGTTCGATGCGGACCGCGAGTAAAATGTACACAAGTGTCACATAACATACAATCACGCTTTTTCCCCTAAGGGGTAGGCAGAGACGTACCCAGGACAATACAACGTACTCAGTCCCATAGCAGGCACACCCTCATTTCGCCAGTATGTCATTGGTTTCAGGTAATAGGGGCGAGCCTATTGCTATCTACCGAGCACAGTTTCAGACTCCAGGCTGTCACAGAGATTATTTCTACTGGAAAAATCCATTAACAATTTGCCTGACCTGGAGATCGAACCCTGGGCCTCATGATCAGAAGTTGAGCTTGCGACCACCACACCAGCGAGACAGCAGATACACAAGTGTAAATTAAGACATATTTGAAATCTCCTCTTCTTCCTGCTCTATCATCAGATCCTATGGTCACCATATTAATATTCATTGAGACGATTTCAATGAGCACATACAGGATATAGCGTCCGTGGTCCAGCGGGAATATGCCCGGCTTTAAATCCGGAGTCCCCGGATCGAATCTCACCATGTGGACTTTTCACCTGGGCGCTACCGTTTTTGTTAAACTGTAGGTCCCTATAGTTTCCTATAAGATATGTAGAGGGCAGTCGTTACCTCATGTCGAAGGCTGCGTAGGAATCTTGGCGACCTGAAACTGACAATATGGGTTGCCCACATAACCCATATATGAATTGACTCAAGCAGTGTAATTGGGGTAACTCGTTCTGTTAGAGTATAAATTGAAATTATTAAACTACTGGCCCATTCGAACTTGATGCTGCAGCATCAGGTGAAAGTTACCAAGTCGTTGCAATATTGTTGAAATAACAGGATAAAAAATAACAAAACTATAATATCAAATATATAAAATGGAACTGTATTCGGTAGATATAATAGGCTCATTACGGTAGACTCATCACTGTTTATCTTCATTGACGTACAAAAGTGTCAGATTGTGACCTATTTGAATAAATCATTTTGACTTTGACTTTGCTCGCCCCCTATTACATGGGACCTATAACACAATACTGAATAATATAATAACTAAAAATATAATAATAATAACCAATACTGACAAAATGTGGGTGTATCTACTATGAGACTGAGTCCTGGGTGTACCCAGGAACTAAAAAGGAGTGATTGAGTGAATGTTACGTTAGGAAAAATGTCAAATTAGTCGGATTACTGGAATTTGGTCATATCATTTCATCCGCTAGAAAAGAGATACATAGCTAAGAACTCCCCCAAAATAAAACCGCATCATAATTGGTCACAAATACCTACACAGATACGTCAAACTTATAAAACCCCTTCCGTTTCTCGGTCAGGGGTTAATAATACAAACGAGTGTTAATATAACTTGCCACAGTACAGTCGGATAGGTTGAAGTATTGCGAGACGCGGTCGCCGTACTCCGACAGTGTTTGTTCCAACTTGTCGCACGTCACCAACAACTCCTGCACATGTCCAATGTACACGGTTACTCAGCGTCTGGTAGAATTAACTTAACAGGTTATGGGACCTCTTAAGCAGTTTGACACAATCCTATGAAAAATTTACCAAATATATGTTTTGTATTTCGCTGTTTCCGTTGTTGATATAAAATTGTTAGAATGGAGGAAACAGGGTGGAAGTAATCTATTTCGCTTCTATGATTTGCAGCACCACATATTTCGCTAATATAAACTTTAGGGAATCTAGTTAGAAAAAAAAACATTGTAATGAGATTCGTATACATGGGAACGTAAGGACTTTGAATTTGAAAAATTCTTAAGAAATGAGAAATGTTTTTGAATACAAACTACTTACTAGCGTAGTAGTAACTACTAGTGTTAAATATTTCTGTTAAAATTTACGTAAAATACATAATATTTCTACGAATAGACGATCGAACATGGTACGTCCGTACCACAAACTCGGTTCGCTGCCATACCATAATGATCGATCGTCTGGCGCACTGTCCGGCGGACAATATTATTATTACTTGGTATGGTGGTACGGTCGCTTGCACATTAGAGGTTCGATCGTGTGACGTGAACACGACGGTATAAAGTATAGCCGAACCTAAGCATAATAACTATAACTACGTAAAGAAGCGACACTCACCTACCTTACCATTTTATCGTCGCCTGCGCCATAAAATAGATTTTTGTTCAGCTGTCATCGATCAAGCTATATGTGACAAAGGTATCAATATTATTGTGTTTTACACATAAGTACGTTTCATTTTTAATCAATATACGTACGCCATCTAGTCGATACAATCCGTACCACTAGCGGACGGCATCGCGACGGCCCTACATAGTTCACGCACACATTTGACGCGTGTACACACGTTATGTGTTCTATGTAGTAGTAGAAGGCTATTAAATGCGAGCGTTTGTATGGAGCGACGGGGGCCTGGCCGAACCAAGTTCGATCGTCTATTCGCAGTAGGTATATAATCATATGCGTTATATATTACATATTGATTATATTTGTAATTTTGTTTGAATTTTTAATTAGTTTTACGTTATATATATAACATAAAATTTTGCATGCTATAATATATAATTATTGGCTCAACATGTCTTAATGTACGAAAATACCTATGGAACATCTTAAATACCATGTTTGAAAATGATTATGAATGAATAAATGAATGAATAAGAGTCACATCAGTATAGAGGTAGGCGGCGGCGGGGGGTGCGGGGGGTGCGGGGGGCGCGGGGGGCGCGGGCGCGGCGCCGCACAGCGCGGACGCCGCGCGGAACAGAGACAGCATGGTCCGTAGTGCCGCACTACTCTCTCGCAGGCACAGCGTCTGCTCTATCGACTTGTGGAACACCTGCGGATGTAGGGCCGGCTATAGAATAGTTAATACTACCATCTCTCCCCGTGGTCGCCGTAAGAGTCGTTATCAGATGCGGAGTAGGCAGCGGCGTCCTCTGCGTAAACCATCGCGTTCGCCGACCCGCCTGCCGAGCGTGGTGAAATTGGCAATACGTTTAGATACGTTAATATGTTTAGCGGCAGCAGTGGACGCGCTGTGGCTGAAATGATGATGATACGGAATGATCAGAAAAAGAGGCGGCGATCGAAGAATTCCCCATACAAACGTAATAGTTACCTAAATCATTTGAAATCAGAGCTTATATTTCCAACATTTAATGACGTTAATAGGAATGAGGCACCAGTAATCTTTATATTTTAGTCTAAAATACTTATAATTTGGAGTTATAATCGAAAATACCTATATTTTGGTTTTTATCATTTTAGTCCAAAGTACCTACTTATATTTTGGATTAAAATATAATTAGGAACCTAGATAACTAGTGTCTCATTCCGAATAACATCATTTAATGTTGGAAATATGCTCTGATTTCAAATTATTTAACTATTACGTTTGTATGGAAATTCTTCGGTCGCCGCCTCCTTAAGTTATAATGACCTATAGGATTTTTAAAAATTATATACACATACATAAATATATACAATAAATCATTAAATTATCTATTTAATAATTTATTGTCAGTTATTATCCTTATAATCTAAATTATATTCTCGCCAGAAAATGACACTTAAAATTAATGAATGTTTTAAATTCAAACCACAAAGTACATTATATTGGCATTCCAATAAATAAATATGTAATGTGAGCTGCCTCGGTGACGTCGTGGGCCCAAAGCTCGACTGCCGACCATGAGGTCTCGGGCTCCATCCCCAGGTCAGGCTGTGTTATTGAATTTTTCCATCAGGCATTATATCAATGACATCCTGGAATCTGGCTATATCCAGTAGATGTCAATAGGCTCGCCCCCTATTACATGGGACCAATAACATGCTGGGGAAATATGGGTGTACCAACTATGGGAGTGGGTACAACCTGCGGGAACAAGGCGTGATGTATGTACCTGTACGGCCTGCAGCATGCCCTGATGCAAGGACACGACGCGTAACATCTGCGCCTGGAACTGCGTGTGCCGAGCGAACGGCGACGCTTTCAATATGTTCCGCTTTATGTCGTGCATCTATAATGAACGACGACTGGGTGGAATACATTTGGTATGTCATTGACATTGGAAATCATAATTATGTGAATCTTACAGCAACGTATTCTGCGTGAAAATATTGAACTGTGCTCGCCAACCCGCCTGCCAAGCGTGGCGAGTATTGGCGAAATCCCCGTTATCCATATGCCTACGTCCACCAGTGGACTTTCGACAGCCGAGATGATGTCACGATAAATATAGACAAAAGACAAAGACCTTGGTGCCCCTATTTTGGAATGCAAAATTAAAAATTACACCCCTGCTCCGTGTATCCTGAAAATACTTAATTCATATATTTAAAAGGTCTATTTATTACTATAAGTATAAATATAATACAGTAGTAACCGCTCTATGTATCTGGTATATGTGAATCCTGTTGAACCTCCCGCTGAACTCGGCGGCGCGTCGAGCCGCGCGCAACATCTCCAGCTGCTCCATGGAGCTTAGGTTCTGGACGTCCAGGGACGCTCTGATATGGAATAATTATACCTTTAATAATACATATCATTTTTCTTAATAATACCTACATTAATAATTTTTTTTTTTTGTAGTGGTAGGCCTGTTGTAAAGGCCCGCCTGGGGAAGTACCACACCTTTGCCAGTTATTCATCCGCCAAGTGGTAATGTGCAAACATTACCGCTTAAACGAAATTACTGTGCATAACGAGTTTCAACAAATAATAACTCAGGGTGACAGGCGCAGTGCAGTGCCGCGACTAATTTTGAATTTTAAAACACTGGGTGGCACTGTGTCTGATATGGCTAATCATGATACTTACTATCGGGCACCTGATTTGCTCGTCTTGTTACTTACTAATCAAAAAAAATACAATATTAATATGGGAACAAACAAAACTCACGAGCGGGACTTAAACCCGCACCAATCCGCGTGGCGCGGCGTGCCTCTCTACCGAATGAGCTACCGTGGAGATACAAAAATGGTGGTACCGTGGTTTAGATTACCTTAATTCTATTTCTACCTATACAATAGAAGCTATTCTTGCGAACAAATTTATGACTAAGTGTTTTTTGGTTTAGCAAGCACTACTGATGAGCATGGGGTCCTGGGTTCGATTTCTAGGTGAGACAAAGTTTTATTGGATATTTGCATTACAAAATTTCTCAATAGCAGCCTAGAGTATGGATTTATGCCCGGTGAGTAACAATAGGACCCTGGGACTGAAAAGAGAAGTGGCCAAATGTGTGAGTACCCACAGTGGGAATTGATAGGCAGTCTCAGTCCTATGTATGGGCGCGAGTCTATTAGCCATTTTCTTCTGAAGGCTAGTATAGGGGGCCGCCTTATAAATATATTGACTTTCTGTTAGCTGCAACAAATTCCAGGCTGACATTGAAAAATTCGTAATGAAAAAAAAAAAAAACCATAAATAATTTGCCCTCGGTGGTAAGATCTAACGTACACAAGAACATGTCCTATTTCAGTTACGATACACATGCATTTGTGTGCATCGTGTAGATAAATTATTTGGCGCCTCTGACAGGATCTTATTTATTATCATATTAGTTTTTTGTTCAGGTTTGGTACCAAACGGTGAGCAAGGTTATATCGGGCGATGTGGGCGCTCTGCGACAAAGAACTAAATAAATTTAAAAAAAAAGGTTAAATCGAACAAAGAATAAATGCCAATGTACTAACAAGATATCATAGAGTTCGTTATTGATCTTGAGCCTGAGATCCTGGACTCGCGCGAGGTACACGCTGCTCTCCACCATATTCCTCACGTCTTCTGATGATTTACCTAAAAAAAAAAGATAAAACAGTTAAACCTTACTTCGCTGGTTTGAACTAGTGAAAAATGTTGTAAAGTTTTGAAGGTTATGATCAGCAGTTCATACACATAGCTTAAATCCTAAAATAACACATATGCTAGGTAAAGGTGAACGTCCAATCCAGCTTATAAACAGAATTCTCGGTAAAAGAGAAGTACCCAATTAAAAAAATATATAATCTCCTTGGTCGAAGAAGAATTGGGACCGTAGTAATGTCGCCTAATATCATGATTTAAGATTTTTTCGGTTACTACTTTTGAGATTAGATTAGAGAGATTACAGAATTGAGATTAACGGAATTGACCAGTTTAACAGAGTTTTATTTTATTCTAATTTACATTTTTTCAATTCCTAATATCCTACTAATGCTAATATACTAATCCTACTGCTTTTCTTACTATCCTAAAGATATTATAAATGCGAAAGTTTGTGAGGATGGATAGATGTTTGTTACTCTTTCACGTCAAAACTACAAAACCGATTGAGCTGAAATTCGGTATGTAGATAGTTTAGACTCTCGAATAACACATAGGCAACTTTTTATCTCGATATTCAACGGGAACGAAGACTGCGCGGGTGAAACCGCGGGGCACAGGTAGTACATCATAAAGACTGTTCATTCGCGGCCGAAAGTTCAAATATTTTGGTCTGTATATTTTTAGGGTAGTAAATCACGATAAGACAGTCTCACTAGATCTCTTCTCGTTCAGTTCCCCGCCAGGCTCCATGGCCGCCTCCCGCACCGTGGCGGGGCTGCTCGCTGTCTCTTGCAATATACCTTCATCTTCACCTCCTGGTATATTATATAAAACATAAACATAACATACATTCACGCCTTTTTTCCCGAAGGGGTGTGAGGTGTACCCAGGACTCAGTCCCATAGTAGATACACCCACATTTCGCCAGTATGTTATTGGTCCCATGTAATAGGGGGCGAGCCTATTGCCATCTACCGGGCACAGTTCCAGACTCCAGGCAGTTATTGAGATAATTCCTAAAGGAAAAATCCAATATTTAACACTTTGCCTGACCTGGGGATCGAACCCGGGACCTCTTGATTGGCAGTCGAGCATGCGCCCACTACGCCACCGAGGCAGTCGGTATATATAAACATTATAAATTATTTAAAGATGTATTTTTTGCCTCGATGGCGTAGTGAGCGCAAGCTCGACTGCTGATGCTGGTCCCAGGTTCGATCTCCAGGTTTATTTTTTATACTTTTTTTATGATAGTGAGTGACAAGACGAGCAAATCAGGTAAGCATCATGATTGCCCATATCAGACACAGTGCCACCCGCCTGTCACCCTGAGATATTAGTTGTTGAAACTCGTCATGCCCAGTAATTTCGCTAGTAACTTTGCCCTTCAGACCGGAACACAGTAATGTTTGCACAATACTGCTTGGCGGATGAATAACTGACAAAAGTGTGGTACTTCCCCCGACGGCCCCCTGCAAAAGAGGCCTAGCACTACAAAAAAAAGCAAAGGTCAGGCAAAGCGATATATGATTTTTCCATAACAATTATCTCTATTCTATGACAGCCTGGAAACTGTACCCGGTAGATGGCAATAGGTTCGACCCTTATTACACGGGACCAACCAATAACATACTGGAGAAATGTGGGTGTACCTAGTATGGGACTCAGTCCTGGATACATCTTTGCCTTCCCCTTTGGAAACAAGGCGTGATTGACTGTATAATATTGTTGTTTTTATGCTATAGGTGGCAAACAAGTAGACTCAGTGCCTGATTGTGAGCGATTTCCACCGCCTATGGATACCTGCAACACAGCGGTATTGCCACTATGTTGTCGACCCGACCAACACTATCCTTTTGAAGAGCCTCATGTTATAGCTCAACAGGAAGGCCGCAGCAGGGACGATTATACCACAGTTGCCACGTATGCGGCAGAAAATAACGGGAAAATCGCAGTGGCAACGTCTACGTATCGATTATGTGAATAAATGAATACGAATGAGCTCTCAATCGATGGCGGTTAGTACGGTGATAGAACCGTGAAGCTGGTATCAAGAAATTAGCTACAAAGATAGATAAATATTAATGATATGTGGAAAGGATGGATGAAAGAAAATTTACTGGGCAAGGGTGAAAGGTCAAGTCAGTCGGGGTCGACGTAAGCGCATTTTCTTGACGAAATTCACTTCGTCCTAGGCAAAGGTCAGACCAAAAGTACCCACAACGAACTAGTTTGCATGCAGAATGTGATGAAAGACGAAGCGACAAACAGAACACAGTTAACACATAATATAAGTAGACAGAAGCAATAATTAACTTTTCATCCCCCCATCTCGGAAAGAATATTTTTGCCCTTCGATATCTGAGTGCAAAAGCCGCTTTTTATCCGCTAGAGAATAAAGTAAATTGAATTTAGAACATCGTGTGCACTAAGTTTATGAATTCAAAACATCATTAAACCTATTTACTTTTACTTCCATGGTGCCGAATTTATCATACCTCTTTTAATTTGTTAAAAACTCAGACTCGGAACCTTCTTGGTGTACTTTTTTTTAATTTGCTTTGCGCGCGCCATTTTTTTTCACGTCATATTGTTAACTCGCTGTGATTCAATTTTAGAATCCTTCGCTTGCTCGGTCATCAAAATTGAGCTCGCGGTGAAAAAGCAACTTTGCACTCTTGTATTATTAATAATACCATAATTAGTTTAGTATAATGATAGTTTATCACCTGAGTCGTTATTGTCTTCATCGTTATCATCGTTTTCATCATCGAATATATGGAACATGTCGTATTCCTTCTCCTCCTCCACGAAGGTCACGTGGCCAGCCTTGTCCTCGTGATGGGTGTCCCCTTCGCCTTGTTTCGGCTCATTCTGGGTTACAAACGTTACTGGTTATCATCAAGTAATTACGTTTTTGTTTCCGAAGTATTAAGTAGAGGTGACGTTACGTTTTTAATACTACGAATAGGCAGAACATGATAGCAAACATGATACGGCCGTACCACTGTACTACTTAATCTGAAACCCGTTCAGTACGGTGTTATAATAATAATAATGTTCGCCAAACAGTGCGCCAGACGATCGAACATGGTTTGGCGGCGAACCAAGTTCGTGGTACGACCGTACGATGTTCGATCGTCTATTCGTAATAATAATAAATAATAATAAATAAATTTATTCAAAAAAAAAATAAACAGTAAATATTACCTATGCTATGTTTACATTTCATTGCTCATAATAATTATTACACTTAGTTTATTGTAAAGAGACATATTATAATATAATTATTCTGTTTTTTGAAACTGCTATTTCCGAAACTAGACGGGAAGTCTGTATCTTCGGAAAGAGCAAGATTCCTCACAAACATTGAAATTTTTGACAAACAGGCTATATTATAAAATCATAGGAATTAATTCAAAATTAGATAAATACATTCATAGGTAACATTGTAGAAACTAATTAAAGGTAAACACGTAATTTACCAGATAGTTAATTAAATTAATGAAAAAATCTTGAAATCACTTATTTTACTCAATTACAATCTATGGATTTGAAAATTATACTATAGTTGGAGCGTGTGCGTGCGTGTGTGAGTGAGTGTGGGTGTGGGGGTGGGGGTGTGTGTGTGTGTGTTTGTGTGGATGGGGTCTCGCCCCAAGACTCCATCCTCGTACGAGTTGGGCGTAGAGCGAGAGCCCACGTGTAGTGACGTGTAGGAGTAAGTTTAGTTCATGTACCTATTAGGGATGTTTGTCATTTTGGAATTGTAAGTAAAAGCTCAGTTTCATTGTATGTTAATTGCTCAAGCCAACTTTTTACCTTTTCGTATCTGTTTAGTCCGTATATGTTTGTTTTGATATTTGCTTTATTATATAGTCGGGCGCTCAGGATTGTAAACTGTCTACCATGAGAAGCTGTTCTATAAGGTTCGATCGAGCAAATTCGATCTTTCCAGCGTCTTTTCCTCATTATATTGACGTCAAAAGTGATCGAAGAATGTTTACGTAATATGGAGCGAAGAATGTAGAGTTGCCTGACCGTAAGGACCCCACAGTCTTTGTACAATTGAGTGGTAGAGTACCTATAATTCTTCCTCCACATTACCTTTAGGACAATCCGTTGAGCTCTTTCAAGCGGAAGAAGGACTGTTTTGTGAGCGCCTCCCCATATCGTATTACAGTAGGAAAGAATTGACTCACATAAAGAGCTATACACTATTTTTAGAGTTTCTTGATCAGCAGTGTCTCTTATTTGCTTGAATATAAATATCAACCTTCTGACTCTTTGTTTCAGTTGATCAATTTGTTCATGCCAATGCAGATTATCATCAATTTGTATACCTAGGTACTTGGCACAAGAGATTTTGGTGAGAGGGGAGCATCTACAACTAGAATTATTTGCGCAGGCATGTGCGATCAGACTGAAATCTGCATTGGGTTGCGAAAGACGATTGGGTGAGAAGGCGATATAATGAGTTTTATTTGTATTGAGGGTAAGGAGATTATGATCAAGCCAATTCCTTACCAAGGAAAGAGCATTCTCTGCATGGGCTTTGCAGTCTTGCCAGTTCGCAGCACTAATAAGCAGGACTGTATCGTCTGCATATGATATATTTAGGCAGTGAGGTATTTGTAGTTGGCAGAGATCATTGATGTATATGTTGAAGAGTGTTGGGCCCAAGACACTTCCCTGAGGAACTCCAAAGATGATAGGAAGCTCATCACTTTCAAAAATTCGTAGTATTAGTCATGTAATAGGGAGCGAGACTTGCCATCATCCGGGCGTAAATCCAGAGCGGTTGTTACCGAGAAAATAAACATAGCAATAAAACATAATTTGTGCCAAATGGAACGAATTTCCCTATGGAACCAAATTTCAATCGCAATAACATGATGTTTCGTAGAGCGAATGCTTCATGACCTTGTATGATTTTTGCGTGCTTCTAGAGTTGGTTCCAAACGTAGTTACTAATTACACTCAGGGTAGGTACCTACAAACGCAACCAGATTTTTATTGGAATTCTATAAAGCAGCAAATGCAAAAATTACATAATAAAATATTTGCTGGAATAAAATAACACATAAATAGGTGAAACAATCAGATCATTAAAAAAATGTACATTAAAACTTACGGCGATCACTGTATTTTTAAATATAATCAGACACTTCAGCTGGTGATAGTTAGGCGTTTTACAATCAGCCCTAAAAAAAACTAAACTGGTTTATTTGGCATATTAGGTCTAGAACACAAAAAGAAAAGTGCGGTTGACTACGATATGAAGAACGTAATAATTTAGCCACTTACTGTCTCTATTTCCTCTAACTGTGCTTCCTTCTTCATCTTCTGCAGCTCAGAGTCCATCAGGTCTTTGAGACATTCTTCCGGCAAATCGTGCAGGAACTGGTAAGGGTCTTCTGAAATATTATATTAACTGTTGATTAACTATCGCTGTTGTTGTCGCACTAGTAGGTTTGATCAACATCGACAAACTCAAATTCACTATTAAAATACGCCATAAAAAGCACTTGTACGGCAATAAAGCTAATAGAACTAATAATCTATGGTGCGGTCGGAAATATATACTTCTACGTTGGATAATATATTCTATATATCTTTAAAGCCAGGAATTCATTGCCGGCACCTCTCGTAAATTTCTCGTAAATTTAAATAAATAAATAAATAAATAAAGTAAGTATAGCTTACCTTTAAAGGCAGAATCAACGATGTCCTTTTCCTTAACAAACTCGTCCCATATTTTCTGCTCCTGCTCTCTGACCCGTTGGCGACGACTGGCCTTCCATGTACGCTCCAACTCTTCGCCTTCGATGTACTAAAATTATAACATTATTTTACAATCAATTCATAATCATCTTCATACACAGGGAAAGTCGACAGTCGTGTTAGCGGCCTTCATAGTTTTCGACCACACAACTATATAACATAGTACGCAAGCATAATATTTAAAAGGATTCATGGCGAGACCTGCCACAGAAAACTCAAGTTAGAATCCAATAACTTGTTCCATTAGGAATTATCTCTTTAGCAATCAAACTCAAACTCAAACTCAAACTCAAACAGATTTATTCAAATAGGTCATAATCTGACACTTTTGTACGTCAATGAAGATACAGTACTGAGTCTACCGTGCGTTCGGAAAGATACCTCTACAAGAAGAACGCACAAGAAACTTGTAGGGCTTAATTTTTTCAACAGATAGTTTCACAATATTTGGTTTGGTTACATTCGTTTTCTTTGAAGGTGCCGCGAGGCGGCTATGCAGAAGTTTCCAGGCATCTTTGTCCTCTATGTACTGGTTGACTTTATAATAAGCCTTCTTAAGTAAAGTAGATTTTATATAGGTTTTGAATTTACCCTCTGAGAGCCCAGTTATCTCTTTTGGGATTTTATTATAGAAACGTACACTATTTCCTAAGAATGTCTTTTTATTTGTTTTAGATAATCTAAAGCTAGGTACAGCTATTTTGTCTTTATTCCTAGTATTAAAATTATGAAGGTCACTATTTAATTTTAATTTATGTAAATTTTTACGCACATACATGATGTTCTCATAAATGTATAAGGATGGTAGGGTCAGTATGTTTATTTCTTTAAATAATTCCCTCAGGGATTCGCGTGGACGCATCTCATAGATGGCACGAATCGCACGTTTTTGTAGTATAAAGATAGTTTCTATATCTGCAGCTGACCCCCACAACAGAATCCCATAAGACATCAAGCTATGGAAATATGCAAAGTACACTAATCTCGCCGTGGCTACATCTGTTAGTTGCCTAATTTTATAAACCGCGTAAGCTGCAGAGCTTAGTTTCCCTGAGAGCTCGGTGATATGAGTGCTCCATTGCAGTTTAGAGTCTATATTTATGCCAAGGAACAAAGTTGCATTGTCAATATTGAGTCTTTCACCGTCAAGAACTATGATTGGTTCTATACTTCTGACGTTAGGCAACGAAAATTTCAAACATTTAGTCTTTTTCGCATTCAATAACAGATTGTTTGCTGTGAACCATCTGGATATACTTGCTAAAGTATTATTTACATGTACTAGTGAAGTATCCTTCCTATCAACTTTAAAAATCAATGACGTATCATCGGCAAATAGAACTATATCTGCTAGACCGTGGACCATGTAAGGCAAATCGTTAATATATGCCAAAAACAGGAAAGGACCCAAAATTGATCCCTGTGGGACTCCCATCTTGACAGGAGAACTAGCAGATGTGATACCATTGACGCTAACCTTCTGCTGCCTACTAGACAAGTATGATTCCACTTCATCATTGATATAAAGAAAAGGGGATATAGGTACGTTCTCCCAGCGCTCACTCAACAACTGGCACTTGCAATTTGCTGTGTGAAGTACAATCGAGACAATATTATTCACTCGTTCGACTTTACTTTACTGACGTGTGTGGACCTAATGGGACCTAATTTATAAAGCCTCATCTCCCCTTTTCTTTATATCAATGTTAGCAGCCTGGAGTCTGTCATAGAGATGTAGAGTTAGATGTCATTAAGCTCGCCCCCTATTACCATGGGGCCAATAACATACTGACGAAATGTGGGTGTACCTACTATGGGACTAAGTCCTGGGTACACCTCTATGCCTTCTTAGGAAAAAATGGCGTGATTGTATGTTGTTTATCTCACCTGCAAGTCCGTGACGTCAACCTTATTCGGCGGCATGAATGAGAACCCCCTCACACACGCCTCCATTTTAAATCGTGTTGATGAAATTCCAGTAATATATCTAAAAATTAGTTAAATGATTTCAAGCAAAAATCTCTAAACAATATCTCAACTCCTAAGTAGGTCCTCATTCGAACATTACATATTATAAAATATAAATTAATTAATTTGTTTCAAAGTTGTAAATTTTTGCGATTAGCGACAGTTATTGTCAAAGTTGAGACGTGACCATGGCTATTATAATAAAGATCTTTATTGATGTTTATTAGTACTTTCTTTAGTTACAGAAAGTGGTTAGAACTTACCTCTTTTTTTATTAGGAAACAAAACTGTTTGCTGCAGAACTCATACAGGAAACAAATACCTAATGAACCAACAACGTTTCAATACATATTGATATTTTAAATAAGGAATATAATATTTAAGTATACATGTTGATAAAATTAATTTAATATTAAATACCTTAGTGGAATTTCAAGCATAAATACAAGCAGCAACTATGATAAAATTGTAAATATAAATGGTAAGGTCATTGGACACGTCACCCGTTGCTAGGCAACTAGCGTTTAACATCAAAAAGTACTAATTATAGTGATCTGTGATCAAAAACACGATCTTTAGAAAAAGTTAACAATTTATTCAAAAATTAATTACTAAGATATTGTAGGTATGTATATACATAAGTACCTAGTAGATACAGATTGCTATATTTAGAGACGTAGAACCGCGATTTTGTGAACCAGGAGCTTATTATTATATTCGTGAGCAGTTGGCATCGAAAGGCCATTGTGTAGATGGAGTTTTTATTAAGTATCGCTGGTCCATGCGTCTTTATACGGGTCGTCGAGATATTGTCGGTATCCAGCATGCTTTCTGTAGTACTCTCATGAGAACCTACTGACCTAGGCTAAAGGAATCATAGCTATTGCAGCTACAAGCATATCTAAGTTATTTTTATGACAGTGAGTAACAAGACGAGCAAATCAGGTGCCTGATGGTAAGCATCATGATTGCCCATATCAGACACAGTGTTTTTAAATTCAAAATTCTGCGCGGCACTGCACGCTGCGCCTGTCACTTTTGCACATTTCTGCTTGGCGGGTGAATAACTGACTAAGGTGTGGTACTTCCCCAGGCGGCCCCTTGCAAAAGAGGCCTACCATTATTATTTGAATTTGAATTATTCCCGTTGTATAGAGTTACTAGTGACTGGAAATCGACTGCCTCGGGGGCGTAGTGGGCGCAAGCTCGACTGCCGCTTATGAGGTCCCGGATTCAATCCCCAGGTCAGGCAAAGTGTTGTTGGATTTTTCCATTAGGAATTATCTCAATGACACCCTGGAGTCTGTAACTGTGCCCGGTAGATGGCAATGGGCTCGTCCCCAATTACATACGTGGGCGGTGGGACCAATAACATACTGGCGAAATGTGGGTGTTTTTACTATAGACAGAGTCCTGGGAACACCTCTGCCTACCCCTTTGGGATAAAGGCGTTATTGTATGGTACAGATCTGTTCACTCACGAAGGCGCGCCCCTCCACACCTTTTGAATGTAAAAAGTTCTTTTCAATAGTTAGTTTTAGTGTTTAGTACTTTTATTATTGTATTAACAATAGTTAGTTTAGTGTTTTAATGTAAATTGAATTTTTAATTTCAAACCTTATTAATGCACACCGAAAAACACCGAAAATTTACCCTGGAGGGGCGCGCCTTCGTGAGTGAACAGATCTGTATGTAGTTAGCATCCTCTTAAAGTTATCATTTGGACAACTTCCACTTTAGGGACAACTCTAAAATCGCGGAAAAAACAACTGTATTTCCATACATTTTTTCAGTCTTTCAATAAAATATATGGAAAAACAGTTTTTTTAACAGCCTTTGCTATGAACCAGTGATTTTTTAGATTATAGTGTTGCTTCCATATTTTAAATTGAAAGTTTTTTCAAATAATGAGTACCATTACCCTTTAAGAGGATTTTAATTGACCACCATTCACCAGTTACACTAAACTTAGTAGTACAGTGGTTCGCAAATGCCCTGTCGATGCCAACTCACGATGACGACGAATGTAGAAAAAAATAAATTGTTAAGGCATACGTATGTATGCATAGTGTAGGGTTCCATACCTAGATACCATGAACATACAGCGCCATCTATTAGTTCCTTGCGCAAAGTATGGAAATATGCAGTAAAATGGCCTTAACTTTTGATTGCTTTAACTTAGAAGTATGATTTTTTTACAGCCACAAGGGACCGCAGATCTGAGCAGTTGATATCTATTTCAAGTTGATATCTCCACTAGTCCATTGAAATGTTACATTTTTTAGGCCTTACCTTGCGTTTTTTAGAGGACGCAATTTTATTTTTTTGATGTGTAGGGGGGGTCAGTGTAAAGCTAAAACCAAGTTTGTGGGGTCGCCACCCTTGTCCCACGGCCGCCATCTTGAAAATAGGGGTCGAAATGGTTTTTACGGTATATCTCTTAAACTATTTATTTAATAAAAAAAATAGTTCACCATTTTTTGTTGCAAATTAAATTCTCTACAACTTTGGTCCAGTAACTTTTTGTCGTAGAACTATAAATAAAAAAGTTATAAGCGAAAATCTTCAGAAATTCGAGAAAAAAAATTATATTTTTCGATGTAACTTTTTTTTATCATTTTACGAAAAAATGATATCTGATCATTTTTGTAGATCGTTTTTTGAGGAATAACTTTTTTTTGCATCATTTTTTCATTAAGTCAATAGCTAAAGTTTTACAGCGCTCCGAAGTGAGTACTATTTTTTAGTACTCTTAACTATACCTATATTAAACGCAACCCCAAATGTAACTTTTCAATGGACTACACGCGTTCCCGTTAAAATGTATCTTGACAGACGGACGGACAGACAGACAAACGGACAACGGTTCCTTCTTTCCTTTTGAGGTACGAAACCCAAAAAAAAGCGCTAAAATGTAGATACACTATTGTTCGTGATTAAATAAATTACAGGCATTACAAACCGATTAAGATCGCGGGTGTGATTGGTTTGTCAGTGACAATGTTGATTAGTGCGCGGCCCCCGCTCGATATGGGTGCACCACCGCTGCAGCCGGTGGAGTCGAGATACTTCCCGCAATGGAGTCGCACGGCTATCCTCACGCTGTCCAGCTCTCATGATGATGGACTTGCTGATGTGAGAATTATTTAAAGCTATTTTATTTATTACGATTAGGACGTTTAAAGGTCGTCTTAATGGACTGCCGATATCAAGAGTGTCAGGAATCAAATGGATGCAAATGACAAGAGAAAGGACGCTCTATGCTCTGAAGTGGACTATAGAAGTCTGATGAGTATCAGAGTTTTCCATACTGAAAGTTTTTACAAATTATGAGTAGCTACAACAGACTGCCTCGGTGGCGTAGCGGGCGCATGCTCGACTGCCAATCAAGAGGTTCCGGGTTCGATCCCCAGGTCAGGCAAAGTGTTAAATATTGGATTTTTCCATTAGCAACTATCTCAATAACTGCCTGGAGTCTGGAACTGTGCCCGGTAGATGGCAATAGGCTCGCCCCCTATTACATGGGACCAATAACATACTGGCGAAATGTGGGTGTATCTACTATGGGACTGAGTCCTGGGTACACCTCTGCCTACCCCTTCGGGAAAAAAGGCGTGAATGTATGTTTATGTTTTTTTTACAACAATCTGTGCCCCGCGGTTTCACCCGCTCGTAGTCTTCGTTCCCGTGGAAATATCGGAATTAAAAGTACCCTATGTGTTATTCCAGGGTCTAAACTATCAAAATACCGAATTTCAACTCAATCGATTCAGTAGTATTTCATCCATCCATCCATCCTCACAACTTTCGGATTCATAATATCAGTAGGAAGTAGGATTAGAAGAGGATTCTAACCCATTGTACCTTGTATAATAATATCCTTTAGATATAGGGGCACAATCTGATATTTCACCAAGATTTGTTTAGTTCAAGTTAATAGAGTAGGTAAGATAGTATACGTGTGACGTGTATCCCTATACAAGATCACCTTGCACCGTCCTCATGCATTCGTTTCATGTTTGCCTCGTTCGGGTATAATCGAGGCTAGTTACTATTACATATGTATAGGTATATTCTGTACTGCTTCAATAATGCAATCTAATCATTTATTTTGTCTGCTGAAGATTTTCCTTGTTTTTTATCGAGGCCGCTTTGAATATTTTAGGCTCTAGCCACGACGGGGTGTGCGCAAAATATTACATGAGCCGACTGTCAAATGTTCACTTGTCTGTTTACTTATATTCAATCGCGTCCTGTTATCGTTGTGGTTGACAGAGACTATTTCTACCCACTATCTACGATCCAGATACCAGTTCTTTTGTTGCTTCTTACACTTTCTGAAGACAACTTCAATTTGGTTACGAAAAGTACGCGAGCCTACGTCAATCACACTCGCCATTATATACTTACTAAATCCTGTCCGAACCATCTAGGTACCTACTTAACCAATATCTAACCACACAGAACAAAACAATCTTTATTTATGAAAACCGCATCTCAATCGGTAAACAGATACCTAATCATAGCAATGTTTTACCGCTAGCTCTCTACTTATTAAGTTCTCTATTAGTAAATTTTCAGTTTTGTATCTACTTTCTCTAGTTTCCCTTTTAACCAACTTTCTATAACAGTAACTTTAGGCATATTCAATGAAGGCCCGTGTCATAGGGTAATTAATTTATAATTAGTACCTAGTATACTTTCATTGTAAAACTCGACTCATTAATTTCACACCATGGGACAAGATAAACCATTGTACTTATCTGTTTTAAATAAAACGAGGAAGCTCATCATAATGTCGTATAAATTTACTGCTAAGGCGAAAATATGTGATGAAAACTCCTATTTCCTATTTCTAAACTTCCTTTGTCAGGTCGGAGATGAAGATATCTGAATCAGGGGGATGACCTGTCAGCAATCAACTCTACTTATAGGTTCGAGTAACTAAGCCTTTTAGCGATCAGTAAACAATATCAAGGCATTCTTCCTACTTATTCATATAGATCTGTATCGCTGGGTATTGGATGCGAGCGCGTTGTGTTGCGAAAGATAGAATCGATTTAGAAGTAAACAAACATGATGTCAGATCTATTTGGGTGTATAAGTCGATGGTGTTAGCTAACAAGATCATCTGTCTTAGTTTTTATGGATGTGAAAGTGGAGCAAAGAGACGTTAGTCTTTTGAAATTGAGCTTTTTTTTTTTTTTTTTTTATGATAGTGAGTGACAAGACGAGCCCATCAGATGCCCGATGGCAAGCATCATGATTGCCCATATCAGACACAGTGCCACCCAGTATTTTAAAATTCAAAATTCTGCGCGGCACTGCACTGCGCCTATCACCCTGAGATATGAGTAGTTGAATCTCATCATGCCCAGTAATTTCGCTGGTAACATTGCCCTTCATACCGGAACACAGTAATGTTTGGACATTACTGCTTGGCGGATGAATAACTGGCAAAGGTGTGGTACTTCCCCAGGCGGCCTCCTGCAAAAGAGGCCTACCACTACAAAAAATCAGCTATTATCAGATAGTAGAATGACACGGCATTAAGCTATCGGAGGAGTTGGCAGTGCGCCACGGCTGGAGCAGGAGGGAGCAGTGAGTCAACCGTGTGCTAAATACATTAATACAGAAAGCCGTCTTCATAATACAAGTGGTTTTCACGCACGCACACTGATCAATCACTGAACGCGCAACTTTAGGATACATTTTTCAGATAATCATACTTAGATATATTTATTTATTATAAATATATCTCGCTAACCACTACTCGCGCAGAGTATTTTTGATAGGAAGGTATTTATAACCAAAAACATTGTACGAAACAAAAGTAATAATAATGTGAAGAAAAAAATGAGAGAATAATGGGGGCAGTGGGCCATATGGCATTCGGGATTTTGGGTTTCACATCGGTTTTTGTTAGATCTGCCACTATTTCAGATTTTCAGTACAAATAAAATTGTGGGTCGTGGCTTCAAGCCTACCAAATAAAAATTCCTAGCTACGCCAAGCGTGTAAATCTGACAAAACCGGACAGTAGCGGCATTCCTTCTGCACAATGTATATTGAGTGTCGGCGCGGTGTGTGCGGCGCGGTGTGCGACGATCGATAGACACTGCACCCCTCACCCCCGCACCACCACCTGCCTCACTCGACCCGAGCCGCGACTCGTAGTCTCCCACCACAATACATCACCAAAACCCTTACAAACCTCAAAAACATCGCGTCAATCCGTAATAAAGTGCTATCCCAGTCAATTCTAGCAGTTCGAGCCGGTCAGTAGTTCAAGGTCGCCTCGGTCGACGACCCTGTTTTATGGCGAACTAGGTACTGCCTCTACGTAGGTCTACCGGCGGCAGTGTTTATTTTGTAAAAACTGGATATTTTTAATTATTACGCGTGGAGCGAGGTCGTTTTGCCGAGTGAGTGCACAAATGCTGGATTTTTATCATTGGTCGGTCGCGCGTGCTCCGAGGCGGTCTACAGTAGTAGCTAATTACGCACCTTGATACCTCGCCACCAGTGACGGACAGTGACATGGCATCGAAGGTGCTCGTGCCAGCGCCAGCTCCCTTCGCGAAGCTACAAGTGAGTGAACAAATATAGAATCCCATTCATTACAAATCCTTGCCATCTGCTCCGTACATATTCTTAGGCGATGCATCACCTTAGAATTACTTCATCCGTGTTTATTTTAAAGTTGTCTAAAATTTAAAGGCTTCCCTACTCCTACCTCGATACATAACCTACCTACTAGGGAAACAATAAAGTATCGAGTACCTAGGTCCTATCAATTGTAAGGCCTTATAATAATATTATCTTTACCAAATTGTTCTAAACGATCCAATCATATTGAAGTAATTCTCTGTTTACGCGTACTGATTTCTTATTGTACAAACTCATAACACCACATGAAAAGTGTGGGTTGAGCACAGGTCACAGGATAGCCGAAACACAAAGGATTGTCGGCCGGTCATTCACTTTATAGGAAAGTCATTGTGTTTAGATGGGGTTTCCCATCAGTTTGCCTGGGAATCTCGATCGATCTTCATGTACCTTCATGTACCTACTAGACGTACCTGTGCACTCATTTACCTAGGTACAATGGATTTATAGCTCATTGTTCTTTATTAGATTAGTATTGAAAGAATAATATTGTGCGAAGTTCACGGTCTTTGTGGTTACAAAACGTATACCTACTTGTTACGTGTAGAGATTGAAACAATGACAAAGGACATACATAATACCTATATACGTACACATACATTTGTCTAGTTATATTTGAAGCCTCGTAATAGTTGTAGAGCCTATTGCCATCAACCGGTCTACAAATCCGGACTTCAGGCTTATGACAAAAAATAAAATTATTTGCCAGACCGCTGGGCATTATGGAACCCAGACTTTCTCAGCAGTAAGCTTGAAACGCCTAGACAAATGACCGAGGCAGTCTTTCATTCATGACAATGTATGGAGTTGCAGAGCTGGTATTATGATGAAGCCGAGAGGTGGCAAGAGCTCTATAAAGAAATGTCGTAAGCCCATTATTTATGCTCGTTAGCTTGTATTTACAAGTAACACACAAATGTGTATGCACTCATTTATCTATAAAATTAACAAAGACGTACATGTAAAAGTTAACCAAATACTCTATACACCTGCAACGCAACGGTGCAGTGCCAATCAAAATAACTTCGAAGATTGATGCAATTTATACAGATTGCCAATGGAAGCTCTTTCAAGCATTTAATATTGAATATCGAAATAGGTACTAAAATGATGTGCAATTTGATTGAATAATAGTACCTATTGGTCCAAAATTCTGATTGAACAAAGGAATGAAGATTTTGATTGAAGAAAGGAAAGGAAATAACTGTTATGTAGACCTGCAGCTCTAGTCGCTAGACCTGGCACGTGACACTAAAATGATTTGCAGTTTTATGTATGTACTTGTCAGGGAAAATAATACCATAGGTGAAAAAACAAATAGAATTTTCATACTAAGCCTATATAATAAATATGATGCGCTCAAACGAAGGATCAGATAGAAGGAAGGCAGTTATCCAGTACATATTAACAGTGGTGGAACATTTGACATACCTACATACAGGCAATCACGCCTTGTTCCCGTTGAGTTAGGCAGAGACTATTTCTCTACACTTGTTACGATTTTGACACACGCTCGCTTTACCACTTTCACATCACATTTTTTATACATGCACTGTCATGCACGTTAGTACAGATCAGAAGAGTTATTTTCGGTGGTAATGATGAACGCTATTAGGCCGGAACCAAAAGTTCTATGATGCGAAAATCGCCTCATTCCACCTTCTCTTTATTTCACCAGGTGAAGAAGTCTCCCCCCGATGCAGCCGGCCCAGGGTTCATCATCGGTGGTGATGCAGCGGCACGGGTCTCCCACCTGGAGCACAGCGTGCGGTTCCTGCAGGAACAGCACCGGCTGATGCTGAGCGGCCTACATGCCGAGATCGAGGCTCTTCGGGAGAGGAACCGAGGTACGAGACCAGACCGGAAATACTTATTAACTACTTACTTAAGAAATCGCTTTAAGCCCGCCCCTGGTACTAGCCTTAAATTAATTGTTGTTTCTTGATGTAGCCTACTAATAATATTATATTCCTGTTATAGTCCTATTAATATGCAAAAGTTTCTGAGGACGGATGGATGTTTGTTACTCTTTAATGCCAAAACTACTGACTGCCTCCGTGGCGTAGTGGGCGCATGCTCGACTGCCAATCAAGAGGTCCCGGGTTCGATCCCTAGGTCAGGCATAGTGCAAAATATTGGATTTTTCCATTAGGAATTAACTGCCTGGAGTCCTGAACTGTGCCCGGTATATGGCAATAGGCTCGCCCCCTATTACATGGGACCGATAACATACTGGCGAAATGTGGGTGTATCTACTATGGGACTGAGTCCTGGGTACACCTCTGCCTACCCCTTCGGGAAAAAGGCGTGAATGTATGTTATGTTTATGTTTACTACTGAACGGATTGGAATTAAAATCGGTATGTATAGGTAGATGGTTTAAACCTTAGAATAACAGAGGGTACTTTTTATCCCGATATTTCCATACAGAAACGATGACTACGCCGGTGAAACCGCGCGGCACAGCTTAATCGTAAATAGTTCTAATCTATCTCTCAACTTGGATTAAAATATTAGGGCCTTTATGTCTTACACCCATTTTGCTGACATATGAAGGGAGCTAGGTATCAAGAATCAAGGCATTTTATAGAACAAAAATCTAGGGATAGGTACCATACTTAATAGTTGGGTTACTTTTCATCGGGTAAAAACCACGGGACCTCATACGGGACTAAGCTGAAATAATAAATGAAGAAAACTTTACAAAAAGAGTCTTCTCCGGATTATAAAATGCTTTGTCATGCCTTTCGTAATTGTCTTTGTGTTTCATTGGCGTTAATGGATAAGGATATTGATCAATCTTACTCATATAATAAAAAAAATCAAGGATCTGAGTGACTGGTCGTTAATTATAATAATTCAACCTTTGACTAAGACCAGTTTCGACGAAAAAATTATAAGAACACAAAAAAATTTTTAACGTGATATTATCTGTAAATGTACAAGAATAAACAATACATCTAAATAATGTAGCAGTAATACGTGCAGCTTGTAGCTTGCGTAATGGGTGAATCATCTCTACCACTATACTCATATACAAAACAAAGACTCGAAGGAATCTATTTGCTTAAACCATGGACGTAGAATTGTTTTCGCTTTTTCTCAATATATTATAGGTAAACAGATCTTAAAGGACTTAGAGAATAGCGGAATTTGAAATGCGGTACAAAGTTGAGGACTTACTATTCACACTTTGATTTAGTATAATATGGTCAAATAGGTTGCCTATATTATAACTTAAAATTGTATTCATCTTATTATAGCCCTGGCACAAAATTTATAAAGTAATGATCACCTTAAAAAGTGCAGTAATGACTAATGCAAAAAAATCCATCACTTTAAAACATTATATAAGTAACCCAGGCGGTCTAAATTAATCCCAAGAAATGACAAGGCCAAGTCTTACATAGGCACTTCTTTCCTTGCACTTGCTATGACCTGTCTCACTCCTGACCTTGGTTTCTTCTAATTTCTTCATGCTCATCGGTTGTAGGTACTTTTGACCTAGCTTTTCCTTTCATTAATATGGCCGAGAAGACCTTATAAATCTCTTGTAGTCTTCTTAAGAGAAACTACAGCTATATCTTCTCATTTCAGACCTGCAATTCCAATTGATCTTCAACAAGGAGTCGTCACCGAAACCTTCGCCAGTTGCAGACGATTCCGAAAACTCTGAGGTACCTACTTGTAATAATTGATTAGAGGTACACTATTAAATCATTGAATAGTTTGCAGACACGCACGTTTCGTAACTCAATTAACTATTAAAATATCGTGTATAATATTGCTAACTCGGGCACGATTATAGGCTTTATCGTTTCACGGCACTTATTATGGATATACTATTTAAAGGCTATATTAGTGGATGGATTAGTGTTATGTCAGAACTGATCGTTAGATCATAAATAATAATTTAATTTATATAACACCTAAGTATCGCTTTATCTGTCTTTCCATCCGTTCTACTCGATTATACTTATTAAAACACAGTGCCAGAGAGCCTTTAGATCTGGAAAAACTGTGTTTACACTCTGTGGACAGCGCATATAGATTGAATAGACATTATTATATTATTGTGCAGGAAGCCAAACTAAAGCGCGAAGTTGCCCGTCTCGAGAAAGAAGCAGCGTCGGCTCGGAGCGAAGCGCGAGCGGCCGAAGCGAGAGCCCTGCAACTGCAGCGGCTAGTCGATGCGCAAGCTGAGTAAGTTATAGTGGTTTTATATGAACATTGCCATATGGACACCCATACGACCTCTTTGAAAAGGTTTTAGAAGTCGATCAGAATCAAAATATTTTAGGAAGATACGAGACGATGCCGCTTCTAAGCATGGCATGAGGATTTGATCCCATTTTTAACAACTTGTCCATGGATCAATAGTATCGGATAATATAATCAGATAGACACAGATTTCAATAATAATTTACACTTATAACAGAATGAGTTTCCCCAATAACACTGCTCGAGTCAAACCAATATGGATTGTGTGGTTAGCCACACTGCCAGAGTTTCATATCGTCAAGGTTTCTGCAAGGCTTCCGACATGATTTAACGACTGCCCCTACATAAAAATTCATATCTTATTAAGAAAATCGGGACTCGGGACCAACAGTTTCTGTGTAGACTGAATTTTTTACTCCTGTCATGCTGCCAGTGCTGGGAGGAGGCATGCGTGTACCACACCATCGTACTGGACATGTTATTATTGTATTCCCGCAGGAAGTTGCGCTCGCTAGAGCTGACAAGCTCCCCCGCTGCGGCAGCGGGCCCGCCCCCCGCGAGCGAGGAGTCGGAGTCGGGCGCGGCGCTGCGCGTGAGGCTGGCGGAGGCGGAGCGGCTGGTGCGGCGCCTGCGAGCGGACGCGGACTGTCGCCGGAGAGAGGTACACGCGGCCGCGGGGAGCGGCGCGCACACTAACCTACTGTTTGACACCGCCGCCGCACGACACGCACATGTAAGGGCGGGGAGCGCGGCCGCATGTCACACACCTTATTATACTACTGACTCTAATCCAGCGGATCCACTCGAGCCAGTCTTGGGACGAGGCTGCGCTAGTGGAGACCGTAGGTACGCGGATCGAGGCTTGCATCATCATCATTTCAGCCGTAGAACGTCCACTGCTGGATATTGGCCTTCCCCGTAGATTTCCATCTAGTCTGATTGAAAACGATTTGCAATTGCGGTCTTTATTTAATCATCTGCTCACATTTTATAAAATAAATAAATAAATAAAATAGTTTTTATTCAGGCAACATAAACCCATGTACAAACATACAAAATCAAAATCAAATTAAGAAAATTTAGAAAAATTAAGAATGAAATCAAATTAAAATTGAATAAAATAATAATATTAAATTAAGTAAAAATAAATAAAACAATTCAAATAATAATCCATTAAATAATTTAAAATCAAAATATCAAAATAAAATAATAATATCCATTCATATTCATTCATAATATTCATTCATTCATTCATTCATTCATTCATTCATTCATTCATTCATTCATTCATTCATTCATTCATTCATTCATTCAATAATATCAATTAAACTAATAATAATAAAAATCAATTAATGTCAATAATAATACTAATTCAATTTAAATTCGATGTCAAAATTAAAATTTCCTAACCGGCATAGGCACGGCAACATGTCTACTGCAACAATGCCTAATGAACGGGCAGTCCAGCCTTGTTGCGATCATTGTCAGGACGGTGTTGGAGCTGCCCCGCACTCTGCGCACCAGGGAGGCAGCACGCTTTCTCATGCATGCGTGAAAACAATCAGTGGCAGCCGTCGCAAACATTCCTGATGCGCTACAGAAACGGGGCAGCCCCATCACCGCCCTAAACGCATTATTATATTGGACGCGAATGGCACTGTAGTTCTTTTTGTTATAATTAGCCCACAGGTTACATGTGTAGAGAGATGTACAGTATGCTCTGAAGAGGGTAACTTTCACCTCTTCAGAGCTACGTGCAAACCTGCGGGCAATCATATTCGCTCGAACTGACAGTGCCCTTCGCTCCCGCTCCATGTCGGCATGATCCTTGAGGTCGACAGTAACAATGTGCCCTAAATACTTAAACTGTGAAACTCTCTCCAGAGGAACTCCATAGAGTTTAACTGGTGGTATATCTATAGGACACCTTGCACTTTCACCCTCAAAGACCATACATTGACTTTTTGTGACATTGTACAGTAGACCGTGACCATCCGCATAATCCTCACAGATCCGCATAAGCTTCCTCAAGCCACAGACCGATGCACTCAGCAGCACCATGTCGTCAGCATAGCTTAAATTATTTACGCATACACCGTCAACATGGCACCCGACACGGTGACTACTAAGAGCCACGATCAGTTCGTTGACGTATAAATTAAACAGGGTTGGAGACGTCAGCCCCCCCTGCCTTACCCCGCATTCTAGCCTATACGGATCTGACATTGCTCCCGCCCACCTGACACTGTTAGACTGGTTCGTGTACCAGTACCGGAACATGCTGATAAGTTCCTGTGGCAGGCCTACGTTCCTCAGCTTGTCCCAAAGCAGTGGATAGTTCACCAAATCAAAAGCTTTAGACAAGTCGAGAAAGCACGCGAATACAGGCGTTTTGCGATCAGTATAATATTTGACGGTGTGCTTAAGACACAGTATAGCACTTTCAGTAGAGAGCCCGGGACGAAACCCGAACTGATTGTCGTGCAGTACTACGTGTTTATTTAACTGTGTGTTAAGGAGACCGTCAAACACCTTCGCAACTATAGTAGCAAGAGAAATGGGCCTATAGTTACTCTTGTCAGTGAGGTCACCGGTTTTGTTTTTTACAACAGGCACTACTACAGTTCTCATAAAATCGGCAGGCAGGTAGGAGTGACTCACACATAGCGAATAGAACATAGCCAGTACTCGAGAAATGTGAGGTCCGGCATGCTGCAAGTGCTCAATGCTGAGTCCATCGTGTCCTGGGGACTTGCCTCTCGTAATCGTTCTTATGGCTTTTGTAACATCTTTTGCCAAAAAGGTAGTTCCCACCTTTCTATTGGTCATGTCAGCACTAAGCACCTGCACTGTCGGACCCAAAGAAGACTTAACAGAAAAATGTTCTTTAAAAACATTGGCAATCTTTTTTAAGTCATTCACACCATCGACGCTCACAGGAAGGCCAGGCCGTACATTTACTTTGTTTGTTGCTTTCCAAAAGCCGCGGAAATCCCCTTTGGAGTGTGCGGCCGCCAATGCATCCATTCTTATCTGATCTTGGTGGTTTTGACACCACTTCAACCTAGATTTGAATACTCTCCGACTGTCGCACATTTCCCGATAAATATGTCCGGACTTTGGCTTACCATACAGTATCCAGTCATTGAACGAGGTCCTGGCTCTCCTGTGAGCCTCGCTGACGTGTTTGTTACATCCTGCAACGCGTGGAGCCCCTCCACCTCTACCAGTGTTAGCCTGACTCGCCATCGCAGCATCGCGGAGAGCGGTTACAATGTCAGAGTAGAGCTTATCAAGAACATGCCGATGGCCACGGTCGTTACAATAAAAGTCCGCACAATTTGTACATTCCGAAGGAAAGTCAATAAGTTTCAACCGGTCATGACACTCCTTGGTATACATACTTATTTGTTGTTCGGTTTTCGTTCCCCACATTACCCTTAAATTATCATTAACCACTAAACATGCAGTTTTAGGAACCAATAGTTTCAAGTTACACGTAATAATCAATGGAAAATGATCAGACCAATGAGTATCATAATTGACATCCACCTTAATGACTGCTTGCTTGGCCGAGCGAGTAGCAACACAGTGATCCAACCAGCTACAGGACCCATGGACATCACTTATAAAAGTAAATGTACCAGAGTTCAAGCCAAACATTTCTGTATCTATACAGGACCATTGCTGGTCATTACAAAAATATTCTAGTTCACTGTAAAACAACTCACCCGGATCAGCATTAAAGTCACCCAGAATAAACACAGATTCTACTCCATATTCCTCTATAATCGCACTCACCGCACTTAAACAATCCGTAAAATCCTGCAGATTTTCAACAGAGTTTGTTGGCAAATATACGCTCATTATTACTACCGGCCTGTCACAAGTTATAATTTTAATGCCACATATACGAGCATTATTGCACTGCAACACGGACACCTGTTGGAATGCACTATATCTCCACAATATCGCTACGCCGCCGTGAGGACGCCCGCGCATAATGCCCGCAGACGTATCAACCGCAGAAGTTGCCGTATATCCAAAGTCACTATCTACCGTGCTGACATAAGGTATGTCGTGCGGCAACAACCAGGTTTCCTGAAGACACACCACTTCGCATGAACTACACAGGCTTCTGACGTCATCGACGGAACGCTTTATGTTCTTGCAGTTGTAAGTGGCTAATCTATAAGAGCCCCTATCCATTTCTTGATTTATTCGGACCGTTGTTATCCGCAAGTCGCTGATCTTTTGGTTTCCTATGTTTGAAATTCACAAAACGACGGAATATTACACCTGCAGGCCATAGAGATTCGTCCATATATTTCGGTAAGCTGGCCTCCAAAGTAAGAAATTTATATGCTTTATGCCCTCTGTCGAATTTCATATTAATCTTCTCCAAAGTCACCATTTCATCTGTCTTATTATATATATATTTTATTATATCAGACGCTGTCGTGGACAAATGTACATTTGTTATGAACATGGGAATTTTCCTTTCTGCCGCTCGAAATGTTCCCTCTATATCCCTAGCTATACCTGCTTTCCCCGAATATCTATACTTCATTTGTTTTTTACGGTGAGACACTCGCTGCCACCCGTTATTATTGGTGTTTTCACCTGTGCAAGTGTCATTAACACATATTTCATGCAAACAAAGCGGCAGCTCTGACTTATTTCGTTCCGTACCGACGTGTTGCACCGTTTCAATCTTATCAGTAGTAGACGGCTGATCCGGTACATGCGAAGTCACGCAAGGAGCGCCTGACGTCACCGCAGTGCTAGTATGCGCGCACGCAACAGGTAGTATCTGTCCTTCCTCACCGTTTACCTCGCTCGCCTCACGCCTCGATCGATCGTTTCCCGCTCCGCAGCCGGCCATCACCGGCTCGAACTCTGCTAACCGTTGCGTTTTTTCTTCATCTACCCTCATATTTCTATAATTAAATAGAGGCGATTGCACCATGGGCGACTCATAACACGACTCTGTACTCACATCAAGACAGTCATGGGAGAGTCCCATGGGGCCACTGTCTAACCAAGCACCGCGTTTTAAATTGACTTTGAGCGCCGACGCTGATGGGGGCAAAGAGTCGTTCTTTACACGCAGTAGATGAGTCTTCAACTCAATCACACTGTCCTGCGTAGCATAGGTCGCTTTTATTTCATTGACTTCGGCTCTCAACGTCATCATATCTCTTAAAAGCTTCGAACAGTCTAAGTGATCGAGTGTAACCGGCGGCAATTTATCCAACTGTTTCGCTACAAACACCGGAATAATGTCGGGTTCCGTTGCCTTAAATAAATTTATGATATCCCCTACATTACGCTCTTCTTTTCCTTTGTTCTTCCTCAATATCTTTCTGACGTCTGTGGGGATAGAGTCAAAAAGAAGTGACTTGGAATTTCTTATTTCTTCACTAGTAAACGTTGCAGTACATATACGCACTAGGGAATCTTCGTCCATAATTGACACTTTATGTTGTATATATGACAACATCTCGTCAATGACGATGTTACACACTTTGCACTTTACAATATTCGTCATATTTACTGCGCGAGTCAACGCTCCGTAATAAAACACGCCCACTGCCAGAGGGTGCGCGCGCGCGACTGACTGACTTATTTTAGCTGGACGTTCTACGCTGCGTTTGCCATTCCATGTGAAGTTTCCTAATTTGGATAATGAGGCAGCCACGACTCGAGATCGCTCAAGTGGATACCGGGCTTCACACCACTTTGAACGTTAGGAGAGAATGAGGGGACTTCGAGGTCGGTCGCCAGACAAAAGTCGCACCCGCGAGAAACTTAAAATAATAAGCGATACTATAATAACTCTCCCGTTTATTCTTTTTAAGGGTTTATTATTCATAAGTCGGATCATCGCTAGTCACTAGTCGGCCCTATCTAGATGGTAGATGCACTTCTTCCTCTTTTACCTGCTCCATCATCAGACCTTAATCACCGCCTTGATGATCGAACTTCAACCTTAATTTTGAATCTGACCTAACTTAAGGTTATATATACTCCAAGCGTTGGTCCTAATAATTTTTTATACTTCTCACTTAGGTATTCCTTATTCCTACGTCAAAATGATACTTAATTACTCCATATACTTATTACTCAAGACGTATAAAAAAAAATCTAAAGCCAAATCTTTTTATCGAGTCGGTCTTTATAAAATCCAAATAGCAACCAAACATTGACATTGATGTAGTGGTAATGACGACAGTTGCAGTGCATGAAGAACTCGTTACACGCGAGCTTGCGCGCCACCGGACTCGACCAGTACGGATACCAGAACAACTACCACTTCCCACCTGTACACACTCCTGACTTCTGGAGGGAACCTATTAGAGAGTGAGTATCATATACTTATTGGAGTTTCAAAGATATTAATATTTACTCCATAAGGATCACCCTAAAAGGGCTTAGATGAAGTGCGTGCAATGTAGAGATATAATAATTATAACGTAAGATAGAAGTGCAATATGAAGCTAATAGCTGCCAAATCTACCGTGCGTTCGGTAACATAGCTTTACAAGAACACAAGAAACATGGCATATAATTTGTTCTCTATTGCATGGGTTGATTATATTAAAAGCCTTCTTTAATAAAGTAGATTTTATATATGGGTTTTCAATTTACCTGACAGCAACCAAATGAAGACCAGACCGTTGCTTAACCAAATTGATCGATCATAACCGTCAGGGCATGTTAAGCCACGAACGATATTCAATAAGCTATAAATGAATTCTCCAGAGATTACGGAGTATCGAGCAGGTCCCGCGGCTCGCGGCGACCGCTCACACTGCCCGAGCTGTCAGGCCAGCAAATCAACCGGCCCACCATATATGCCAATAGTGAGTAGCTCTTATATTTATCTTCTATTTTATTTATCAAAAATCTATCTATCTAACTTACTCAACTTTGCCTTTCTTTGTACATTTCTGCACATAGGCCTCACCCAATTTAATTTTACGGCAAAACCAACTTTTTACCCAAAACTTAGGTAATTCAATTTCTTAGCAGTCTATTTCCTAAGCGAATAGAGTCGTCTAGAGGCTACTATGGTGGAAGTTCATTTTGTGGAGTCGATGGGTGCGCCAATCATGTCACGAGCTTTGACAAGAGCATAGTCTTTGACGCCATTTGACCAACCAATTCATAATAAAATAGCTTACGTCCCGCGCATTGGCTTGCGCGAAGGTTGATTATGACTCAATAGCCGTTTTGAAGAAGAATTTTCATAAATTCTCTTTTAGATATGTGTTGATAGATCAGTCAGTCACGGTTTCTTTTGTATTGCAGATCTTTTTATAATCACTTCTATATACAGAGATATATACAGAGTTTTGTTTCAATTACAGATCATACACGACCGAGAGCGAACGGATACGAGAACAAACACAAAAGACAACAGTCCACCAACGGTGAAGTCACCAATGGGAAGACTCCCGACGAACCTGGTATAAATATTAAACTAATTTGTTATTGAAGAAATTTACATGATTTTTTAATTCAAAATCGATAATTCAGAGTAAAAGATTAAGGCCCCGCATTTACCTCATTTGTTAGTAAAAAATAAGGTTATTTATAAGGCGATTTTACGAGAGGTGATTTTATATACACATAAATTAATACAAACTTTATTATTTTAAGATTCTTTATTATTATTTATTTATTTCGAAAATCTAAAGCTGAAATCGCACAACAAGACAGTTGATTTTTATATTTATTGGTTCTGCAATATTTTCCAATTTTCAGAATGCTGTTTAAGCCCGAACTATCAGAAATTACCGAACATTTATGATCAACCTCATATTGCATCCTATCCGGAATTGAAAATAGTCGTTACTAAAATGATACCACACGGTAACGGTGAGAACAAAAGCCTTTTCATTTTGTACTAACGAATAAATTATTTATTTTTCATTTTGTATACTTGTATATTTATTTATTTTTATACTGACAGTTTATGTATATTATACTAAACAGTACTTACCTTAGAACTGCCTTGTTGTGTGCATGTAACTATTGTATATAATATACTAACTACTTATACTTACTTTTGTGGTTAAAATGTATAGATCGTGCTTAAAAATTAACTAACATAGTAATGTTGTAATATCAGGAATAGTTTCTTAGGGCAGTTACTGTAGTTTGGGGCTGGTTCATAATAAAATTATTAATAAGAAAGTTTGTGTGTGTGAAATAACACACGATTCTTGGTGGCTGAAACAGCGAGGCTCTACTTTTTACATTAAACTAGCGGCCCGCCCAGCTTCACACGGGTAGCAGAAGTAGGTATAGTGAACGTTTTAACAGGAGTAAATTCGTGATACATTGTATTTTTATAGATATAACCCTAATGGTTTACGCAGCGCACGCAAATTAATGACTATTTCTGTTACAGTGACCTAATCTTAACACATGTATAAATTTTCCGCGGGCTATTTTGAAGATATATAAGTACCTACTACTACAAACCCCTAGTACATTATTTCTACCACCAATAGTTTTCATACCGCATAAAAATACTGTCTTCTTAGATTATTGTGACTAAACCAAAACAGACGAATATAATGTCCGTTCACTATTTTGTACATATTGGTAAGTACTACAAACCCCTAGTACCTACATTACTTTATTCTACCTCCAATACTTTTCACAGCGCATGCTTATAAAGTCTGTTTCAATTTGTGACTAAACCAAAATAGATGGATATAATGTCCGTACACTATTTTGTAGATATTGGTAAATACTACAAACCCCTAAAACATTACATTAATCTACCACCAATAGTTTTCACACTACAGGAAAAATAATGTCTGTTTCAATTATTGTGACTAAACCAAAAAAGATGGATATAATACATGTAGACGGTTTTGTAGATATTGATAAGTACTACAAACCCCTAGTACATTACTTTAATCTACCACCAATAGTTTTTACACCGCATGAAAAATAATGATTGCTTCGATTATTGTGACTAAACCAAAATAGATGGAAATAATGTCCGTTCATTATTTTGTAGATATTAGTAAATACTACAAACCCCTAGTACATTACTTTATTCTACCACCAATAGTTTTCCCAGCGTATGAAAGTTAATGACTGTTTCGATTATTGTGACTAAACCAAAATAGATGGATATAATATCCGTGGACTATTTTGTAGATATTGATAAGAACTACAAACCCCTAGTACATTACTTTAATCTACCACCAATAGTTTTCACACTGCATGAAAAATAATGATTGCTTCGATTATTGTGACTAAACCAAAAAAGATGGATATAATACATGTAGACTGTTTTGTAGATATTGATAAGTACTACAAACCCCTGGTAAATTACTTTAATCTACCACCAATAGTTTTCACACGGCATGGAAAATAATGATTGCTTCGATTATTGTGACTAAACCAAAATAGATGAATATAATGTCCATTCACTATTTTGTACATATTGGTAAGTACTACAAACCCCTAGTACATTACTTTATTCTACCTCAAATACTTTTTACAGCGCATTCATATAATGTCTGTTTCGATTATTATGACTAAACCAAAATAGATGGATGAAGTATCCGTGGACTATTTTGTAGATATTAGTAAGTACTACAAACCCCTAGTACATTATTTTATTGTACCATCAATAGATTTCACAGCGCACGCAAATTAATGAATATATGTGACACCTTGGTTCACAATATTGCAGTTTTCTTACGGATCCCTAATATTTTTCAAAATCTCATATAGCTTATGTCACTCACACTGAATTAAGCTATCCATAAGTGAAAGAATTTTTAAAATCGGTCCAGTAGTTTCGGAGCCTATTCGTTACAAACAAAAAAACGAATAAAAACAAAGATTCTCTCTTTATAATATTAGTATAGATTGGGAGACCTCCAATCAGAACATGAAAAAAATAATAATATGGTACATAGGTTAAACGTATAAAACCCGTATAATGTATTGTTTATAATATACCCAATTATATTATACACAATCACGTCTTTTTCCCAAAGGGGTAGGCAGAGATGTACCCAGGACTCAGTCCCATATTAGGTACTCCCACATTTCGCCAGTATGTTATTGGTTCCATGTAATAGGAGGCGAGCCAATTGCCATCTAGCGGGCACAGACTCCAAGCTGTAATAGATATAATTCCTAATAAAACAATCAGTTATCTAACACTTTGCCTGACCTTGAGATCGAACCCGGGAACTCATGATCGGCAGTCGAGCTTGCGCCCACTACGCCACTGAGGCAGTCTCAATTATATTATTGTGTGAAATAGTTATTATCTTACAATATTATTGCCCACAAAGGTTATGCGATAGGCCTTTTCGAGTTTAGTTTGTGGCAAAATTGAATGTTTCCATAATTGAGTAAACGGTATTTTATGAACTTTTCCTATTTCCAGTAAGCAACGGGCAGACTAGCGAAGGCTCGCGACCTCGCCCGCGTCGACCACATCGCAAGCACGCACCCGAACAGACGTAACTGAATAGAATTTTATTCTACTTATGTATTATGTACTCGATTGTACGTGCAAAGACCGTTGATAACTGGCGGAGTCGGCAGGATTGTGGATATCCTACTTAAACTGGATTCGACGAACAAACGTGACTACAGAGAAACAAACTCTGGAATATTTATTAATTGTAGGTAAGTACGTCTCAAAATGGCTAAATGCAAAGTTACTTTTCGAGTAGAAACAACGTTTTGTTATCCTAAGAATAAAGACTGTCGTTTGGGTCGAATCCACTTTTATTGCGCCAAGTAGTGAGACTTGACGGTTAAAGTATATGGGGTTTGGTGTTCCTTTTTGTTTAATTTTTTCTATAATATTCAATAGTAATTAGTTGATTTTATGAAAATGTTTTTTAAATGTAAAGATGTGCGGTCTTTGCAAGTATGTAATGGATAGAATGCCGTACAAAATTAGGCCTTATGGCTTTAACAATACGTGATATTGGTATTATATTAGCTTGACGGAGAACAAGCATTGCACGAAATATAATAGTGCACGTTTTATTATCGTGTAGGCGATTAGGCCCGGATCTTAGATGTTTTTTGTGTAATCATAACATTATTGATTGTAATTTTCAATTTAATAGGGCCTGCGCACACATGGAACGGTAAGGCAGGCCAGAGCAGGCATTTTAATCTTCATTTCTTGTAAATTAACAAGCATCATCATCATCTCAGTCATAGGACGTCCACTGCTGAGCATAGGCCTCCCCATTAGATTTCCATCTAGACCGATTGTAAGCGGCCTGCATGAACTGATGGCCGATGGGGTTGTTAAGTTCTCGAATGGAGACCATGGACCGGCAAGCGTAGCGTGGGACGTCCACCCACAAGGTGGACCAACGATCTGATAAATTAACATATCTGGTGGTAAATAAATACTATTTGGACCAAGAAATTTCCGTGGTTGATCTCTAAAGGTTGAAATATGTATCTTATTACCACTATATACGGTACGGTTGGAGACAAAAATGCATTGTCTTGCCGTCCCTAGTGTGTAGAGGCCCTAAACGTTAATTACTTTATAGAAATTATTTTTGACTATTTAATAAAAATAAAGAGTACTAATTGTGCCCCGCGGTTTCACCCGAGTAGTCTTCGTTCCCATGGGAATATCGGGATAAAAAGTACTTTATATGATATTCCGGGGTCTTAACTATCTATATACCGAATTTCAGCCCAATCGGTTCAGTAGTTTTAGCGTGAAAGAGTAACAAACATTCATCCATCCATCCTCACAAATTTTCGCATTTGTAATATGAGTAGGATAGGATTGAAAAATATTATTTCAGTTAAAGGAAATGATTCGTAGGATCCTACAGACTGCGCCAAATTTATAAAAAATATATAAAATTTATTAGATAATTTAGGTGGTTCGGGCCTATTATAATCCTACTCACGCAAGTCAATTTCCATGTAAATGATATAAGCTGATTTGTAATAAATATAACATCTTTAAAATACACTTTACTGAAGTTTTTGATCGTGATTATGAGTAATTTCTGTATATTTATGTATTAAGTAATTGAAGATAATATCCATTATGTTGTTTGGTCAGAATATGACTTTTTAAAAATAATATTCATTGCTATATTTGTACAGTCGTGCTTATAATTGGAGTTTAAGCACATAATTCTAAAGGGACAGAAGAGACACACCTCAAAATAATTAAAATAAATAGTCGAGCTACAACGCAATTAAGTGCAATTCAGGTCGCACAACGCCTAATTTTCTTTATATTAACCTACAAGCTACTACAGAGGCTCTTTCTTTCGCGTATCTCTCTATCTGTTCTCTCTGTCTAGCCCATAGAAATTGTACCGTCAAGACGGACGCGCCGCCTATTTGTAGCTACATACCTTCATTGCGGACTCTGCGCATGCAGTATTATTGGACATGTACCAAGGGATTTGATAGCCACATATCGACTTCAATAAATGGATACGGGCTGAAGATGATGATAATGCATCCAATTAAAAGGTCGACTGTACCATGATCAAAAACCAAAGAGTGTTTGACTAATTAGATCGCCATATTTTAGTAGGCACGCCTTTAAAAGTTCCGTCTCATTCTTTTTCATTCCATTTAAAAGAACGTATGACGAACTCGGAAAAGTACAATTTTATGGTGTATTCACATTTGCTGACACGTAGCAGACCTATTTATTTATGTATGAGGTTAATTGTAATATGTATCTTTGACCAACTCTGAACCGGACTCTGTGCGGTTACGATACGAAGGCTAGCGAATTCTTTTTCGAATCTTATTTCTTATATAGGTATGCAGGTAGAATGTCAGTATCGGTACGTGCCGGTCACGCTACGAGTCGGCAGATTTGAAAACTCCTTTATAAGACTTTTACTAAATTATGGTTATATTAATTATGATTTGTTTAGAGCCTGATATAACCTGTAGGTCGTCAAGTTGACGCACTTTAATTCCGTGTTTTTGACTTAGAAAAGTAGCTTTTCTCTATTCATCCTAAGAGTCAAGTGATTTTTTCGATTCCAATATAAATTACTGCCAATTTAGCATTTATTTAAAATGTACAAGGTCGTTTTACTTGAAAGCGGCACGAATATATATTTAAAAAAAAAGTGCTTTACTTCATAATTCATTTCCCTGCTACAGCATCAAAGGGCCTTCAAAAGGCACGAGTTTTTAGACATTGGCAATGGTATCCAATTCGTGCGTTATCTTTCAATAAATGTATGGGATTTGACATAACGACGATACGAATACGATACGTATACAATTGTCAAAAAAATCGTCCTACGGGTACAGATAAGCTCGATGGAAATTAATTACTGTAGTATTGTCAGAATTATTTTATAAAAATGCCAATTTAAGACTATCACTAAACAACTAACAATTCAATTGTGTTAAACTATGATGTTGTTAGTCGTACCGCGCAAGTATGAATCGACCTTTATAATGCCATATTTATTGTGAGAGTGACATATAAAATTCAAATATTAATAAATGCTAAATACGTAGCCTTATCCAATATTAATCTATTAAATTATTACCTATTATATTATTATTATTATTATTGAATATTATGATAATTATTGATATAATAAAATATTTATTGCAAAATAGATTCATTATTTTATTTCCAAATGCTTCCTACAAATCATATTATGCAAGTTAATATCCTATATAATATAAATTATGTCCAGACTATCTGAATGAGTCATTTATGTACCTACTAGCTGTGCCCCGCGGTTTCACCCGCGTAGTCTTCGTTCCCGTGGGAATATCGAGATAGAAAGTACCCTATGTGTTATTCCAGGGTCTAAACTATCAACATAACGAATTTCAGGCCAATCGGTTCAGTAGTTTTGACGTGAAAGAGTAACAAACATTCATCCATCCATCCTCACAAACTTTCGCATTTAAAATATAAGTAGGATTGGCTGATATACAAACGACTTTAAATATACGTATTAAATGAAGGTATTTATTCATTAACGGGAAACCTGAGTGACGAAGAATTTAAAATTTCGGTTTTTGTAAAAACTATCGCCGTCGCTCTGCTCCTGAAAGTATGAGCTATGAATGTGTGTGTAAGAAGATTATTATTGCGACTTCGCGCGCATATTCATGTCAGTAGTAAAGTTTGTGACGCTTGTATTCAAATTAGGTAGGTACTTATCGTAGGTATTCTTTTAGACTTTTATTTTTATTTACATTCTAGTAAAGATGATTGCTTAAATTCATTAGCTACGTCTAGTATGAAATGGACCAGTGGTTGCAGTATTCAGACAGCGTTCACTAAATCGTGTCATCGATCAACGAATGCGAGTTCGAATCCAGTCCCAGGAGTAGTGATTTTTGCCCGGATATTTTTTTGTTAGGAACTTTTTTCTTCATTATCTGTATTTATATTATTGTGATATTATATAATAAAAAAATAGATACTAAAATATATATTTATAGTTTATATGACACCAGTCGCCCAGCGCTTAAAAATTCATATCAATGTGTATATTATCTTCGAAGGTAAGTATTGACTTTTTCAGTTCATCCTGTCAGTCTAGACGTTTGCTGACAATATAACTTTTCATTGTAATATCTACCTAATAATAGTTCGCCTAAATAATTTTCGACCTGTGCTGTTGTTTACGGACTTGATTCTTTTGCTTAATATTTTAAATTTTTAGACAAAGCGGTCTACTCGCATGAAATACAATACGGATAAGGAAAGAATTATTATTGTATTCGTATTGTATTTCATGCGAGTAGACCGCTTTGTCTAAAAATTTAAAATATTAAGCAAAAAGGAAGTGTTTATCAATTTCGATATGAATTCTAATAGTAACATTAGACTTGTCGGTGGGTAGATTGCGAAATGCATCACCTATAGATAAACACACGCCCCTAGAGCGTTAGGTAGAAGGGATAGAAAAATTTCGCCGACGACTAGTGCCTCCACGGTAGCTCAAGTGGTAGAGCGCCGACCGGGGTTGGTGCGGAGGGTGCGTGGTTCAAATCCCGCCCGTGGGTGAAATTTATCTTTCCTTATTCGTATTGATTCTTTTGCTTTAGTGCTTACGGTTTTGGCTTGTTTGTATGAATTTCTTTCAGTATTTTGCTCTGAAAATGGGTAAAAGCAAAAGGGGCAGGACGTTTATTTTTGAACGCTCTACGAAAAATACACCATTTACGTATAAAACGGCAAATACATATTGCGCCTTTGTCATCCGTTTGAGTATAGGTAATACGTACATACTTAATTATTTTGTGTTTTTCATCATGAAATTACGATAAAACGCAATTCAAATTAATTTCTTCAACCTAATGAGTGATGTTAGGGGTGAGCAGTTGATAGTCATGTCGACCGCAAAAATTCGATCCGTTCGAACCGTTGATCGCTATCAACTACAAACTTGAAAACCATTTAGGTGGTGTTTGAGCCAATCATATGATCATGAGAACCCGGGTTTGATCCACAAGTCAGCCAAAAAGTGTAATTGGATTTTCTATTACGGGTTTTCTGAATGACAGCTTGGAGTCTGAACCCAATAGATGACAGGTACGACTTCTACTACAAGAGATTTTTAAAATATTACTGGCAAAGTGTTAGAAAATTTCACTGAGTCTTCACCCATGAACGCAAATGCCGTAGCTTGCGATAATGCTCTTGAACCATCTCTTTTTTAAAGATGTATCTACTCGTACAAGGCCAATAATGATTATGATGATAAAGTAATACATTTTAATACAATTACATATTATAAAATATTTATTAACAAATTACCTACTTAACAGTATAGAAGACAATGAAAGATCACCATAAAAACAAGTGCTATGCACTAGACATCTCAACATTAGGTTCTCCGAAGGTCTAACTGAACGAGAATGGGCCATATGAAGATTGATATTATAGTTGAATTGCATTTAAATCGATATTGTTACATACTATTAGTCTTCTATTTTTTCGTAAGAAGTATTGGTTTAAACTAGTTTTGTATGAACATCACTAGGATTTTTCAAAATAATATGTCTATGAGTCCCTTCCCTAGTTGTATAAGTGTGAGTGGAACCCCCCCTCACCGCCTGCCGCTCCCCGTAGAACGCGAAAGGGACAACTGCAGCTCAAAGCGATTTTAACTACGAAAAAATGACGAAATCGATGTTTTGTATTCCCGTGTTCCCTCCGAGAATAATTAGTTTTATCCATAAATTTATATCTTAAAAATTAGGAAATAGATTAGGCTATGTCCCTGTTATTTTATTTTTTTTCCTTAACTCTTCATTTTTTTCTAGTGAACGTCTAATTGCGCGAGTAAAACTGGGACAGTTTTTCATGTTTTTAAAGGGTCATATTTCATTTAATAATGAGTTTGTAGAAAAATGAAAATAACAGGAACATGCTCACTGAAAACCTTGATTTTATAAAAAAAAAATCATTGCTCTGACGCAATTATCTAGGGAGGAAACACGGGAATACGTTTGTATGGAAAAATCACCCCTAATGTATCCTCTTAAGGACACACCACACCTAAGCTGCCGTCGATAACTCATTTTGTCGGTAACAAAATCTCACAAGAATCATTTCAGCAACATGAGGTTATGCCATACTATTATTTATTCTGTAGTTATGCATATCGATCCATGTCGCCGACTTAGGTGTGTAGATTGCATTATACGATTATTATGAAGAATTTCACTCAAAAGGGAAATTTCAAAATTACTACAATTTTAGATTTTTATAGGAACAAAGTCACAATATTGAAATAAGATGGTTGGGCCGACATTTCCCGTTCAAACTTTGAGGAACCAATGACGATGATAGCAGAGATATAATTTATTCATTGATATTTTATTTTAAGTAACAACTAATTACGAAGTGGCACTTATCCAGTTTTGCTACAAATTATTCATAATTGGTTCCTCAAAGTTTGTATGGGAAATAATGTCGGCCCAACCACCTTAAATTAAACCTATAAATCCATAATCAACCGATGTATAAACGCATTGTCACCGCATACATTTAAAACATTTCCTAAAAACCACCAAACACTTTGATCATCATCTTTTAACAACAAGTTGAATGAGCCAACCAAATTTTTCTCTAAGAAGTATCTTACAGCATCATCATACAACTTTTCACTATTGGCATTTGCAAAAACTCTTAAAATGTATATTAATTCACAGCACTTGTTCTGATTAGCAATAGAGTCGTGTTTTTTACAGGTATTTAAGTGATCTGTAATACTTACAGGGATCTTTTCAAATATTTTCTGAAGGTATGTATCTGTTATGGTTTCACAAGTAAAGTCTATATGGCACGATAGTATGAAGAGTAGCTGTGCTGATTCTCTGTTGATCTGGATTTTGGACAGGAATTGGATTATCTTGTTTAGGGTTTCAGGTCTGAAAAATTACAAAAAAAGTGTATTTTTAATTTAGTGCTATAAAAATAATAGAATCGATTTAACATTATTAAACAATTAGTAATAGTTTCGAAAAATGTTGAATTTTATTATGGTATTAATATTTTGTCGATGTGATGTAAAACTCTGGAGATATTCAGACTTTTAATGGATACTATTTGACTGTAAGGCAAATTAAATTGCATTTATTTATCAATGATTAAGAGTAAAACAACAAATATCTATTCTGATATTATGATAGTACTGGATGTTTTAGTGCTAAAATATGTTTGGTTGCTAATACTGAACAGAATTTGCAAATGAGAGCACTCAAATCAGGTCTTTGTGTGGTTTTCCCGAAACAAACATCAGGAGAGTGATGATTACTAAATAAATAAGTTAATTACAAACTGCTAAGAGGTCCTGCCCTGTTAAGTGTTATCTAATATACATAGATAATATAATTTTTAAAAGGACAGGAGGATTATATTCTGTGGGAACAGGCCTGAACAAGGAAATCAGAATAGAAACATCCTAGGTATTCGGTTATTTTTTTATAGGATTGTGTCTAATATTTTGGCTCTAGTAGTATGTCTCCTAAATGTTTACAGCTCAATCGCACCAGCAACCAACCGCTATCCAACCAATCGCAATAGCACCAGGAAGTGGGCTTTAAACTGGTACTATTTTAAACAAATTTAGGAGGAAGTTCTCGATTTGATTGTATGTTTCTGGGATGTTTGTTGCAATTATTCTGATAATTAAAATTAAAAAATTAAAAATTTATTTATTGCAGGTTTCACAGACCCATAAATTTTTCACACATTATATTATATTAACTTATTATTATTATTAATAATGAACTTTTTTACTGATAAACTGATTTTTTCTTTGGTAGATAATTCAGTCATAGTCCCACATATATCTTATTGAAATTGATTCAGCGTTTTTTTGCAAATATCAAGAAACTTTCTAGTTCATGTTTAACTATTTTATATCTAAGAAATTAGTTTATACTAGTAAGTATTATAAACTACCTATTATATCTTGTAATAATAAACGATTCTTACTTCAAATTATCCTTCAGTACATAAGCGAGATGTGTGAGTGCGTAGACGGCCGCGTGAGTGACGTCATCATCGAGTGTGACGTCACAAAGCTTGCTGCACCCAAGAGCTAATAGAATCTCGCAGCATTTGGGACCAGAACCTGCCAGGTTGCCTAGTGTCCAGGCACAGTTTACCTGCAATTATAATTTAATGAAGAAGAGACATTAATATCTATTATAATATAATTTCTGGTTCTGTTTTCTAAAACCATTTTCTAAAATAAAAAAAATATATTATGCCCTAGAACATCAGCTATCTGCCAGTGACCATTGAAGAGTATCATTTAAATTGGTCCAGCCGTTTTGGAATTTAGTGGCAACAAACAGACAGACATTAAAAAAATTAATTCATTGTCTTAAACCAATCTACCGCCTATATTATTGAGTGGTCTGCTTTTAAAATAGCACATGGTATCTTAAAGGTGAACGTACATCTAACCGAGCCGAACGCACCTGACAAAACGAATTATAGAATTCTTTATATGAAATCATCAAGCCTCGCATAATTTGGACTGCCCGATTTGGACAATTCGACGCGGACAGAGGTATATGAGGTTTTTCTTTTTTTTTATAATATGGGATAACTTCCACACACGGTCATCTGGTCCCAAACTATGCAGAGCCTGTACTATGGTAACCAGATGACTGATGTAAATACCTATATACGCTTATAACCCACAGGGACAGATCAAACAGACATGTTCATGCACACAAATGGTTAACATGGCCAGGGATCGAACCCGGAGCTTGAGGCACAGAACACAGGGTTAGTACCATCTGTGCCAACAATGCTGTCTGACTGAGGCGTGAGGTGTTTCATAGGATTTCATATAAAGAATTCTAAAATAGGTTTGTTTGACTCAGATAGATGTGCGTTCACCTTTACCCATGTAAACTCATTCTTTTTGTGTTATTACTGGCTGATATAATAGTAATTGTCCTGTACTGTTATAGTAGCAAAAACTCCATAGAAAAATAAAAAAGGACCTCCACATTATCTTAAAGTTTATCTCATTACCCTGACAACTTGTCAGTGGGTAAAAGGCAGTACAGTTAGTTTTTATTTATTAATGCTAAAGATAATATACTCACAGCCAACTGAGGGGTGAAACAATCAAGTGAAGCTATCAAATAAGCTCCGGCTGCCTTGGCTATGATGCAGCATGTCTTGCAGTCGGCCAGGGCGAGGTTGCACAGGCATCCACAAGCTGCACATTGCTTGCTTACATTTGTACCTGCAAATTATACATTGATACATAGAGGTTAGATACCATAGCAAAGAACAGATAATAATACTACGTATAGAATGGACACTGTCATCCGCCCACCAATTGGGCTTTTCTTCACCCGTCAGCGAGATTGAGCTCTCTATGAGCCTCGCTTCTATGGGAAATCACCTCACGCACACTCTTGCATGTGAACAAAACTCCTGTCTGTGTAGTAGGTAGTTATAGCGCAAGTTTTGTATGAGATTGAGTTGGGTGTCTGGAATATGACCTATGTGACCATAGTCACAAATATGAACCATACCAAAGTGCATTCTACTCACTGATGCACTGACTTTGGTTAAAAATCTTTTATAAATAGGTAAGAGTTATACTGAATGACTAACCTGACAGCTCCCTCACAAGTCCTCTCAGCGCTCCGTGGGTGTTCAACACCAGCTCTATATTCTTTACATCATCAACTATCGCATTCTGTAATGTTTTCAACTCTGTTACAGAAATTGGTGATTTCGTCTTCAATTTATTCGCTATTGCGGTTATATCTGAATGCGATATTCTGGAAATTATATAGGTAGGTCTAATACACAGTTAGGAAATATGTGTAGGACATACAAATGATTTTTTTTTTTTTTTTTTTCCTTGTTCATCTGCCATCAGTCCCCAGACTTTTATCAGATTGGTTGTGTTTATCCATTGGCTTTTGATGAGCATGTCATAGACGACGCCTAGAGCATTGCCCATTCTGAGTAATGAGCACGTTGGCTCTTAAGGCGATTAAATTCACTTTCGCGCAACAGGTTGCCCGCCAAAGGGTTAGGGTGAAGTTCTAGTCTATTTATATATTTTGACGAGTATCGTTGTGCTTCTTCCTCAACTGTTTTTATATTAAGATATTGATGAATTTCCGAGTTACGGGTGAACCAGGTTGCTCCACTGATTGTTCTCGTGATGGCATTCTGAGCTCGTTGCAAGCACAAGATGTTAGATTTACTGGCTGTAGACCACAGTTGAATCCCGTAGGTCCAAATCGGTTTGATGACCGAGCAGTAGACTCTGAGTTTGTTGCTTAGTGAAAGTGTAGACTGTCGACCAAGAAGCCACAGGAGATTTCTAAAGCGGTTGTTCACGTCGTCTCGTTTATGTTTTATGTGGTGTTTCCAAGTCATACGCTGATCCAGATAGAATCCCAGGTATTTCACACATGTGGTCTGTGGTAATGGAACCTGGCCAAGGTTAGTTGCAGGACACAGATTCTTTCTGAGGGTGAATGTTTTGTGGTGAGATTTAGGAGCGCTAGCTTTAACTCGCCACTTTTGCAACCAATCATTAGTCAGGTCTAATTGTGCTTGGAGAGTTCTGCTGGCCTCATCTGGATCATCATTGGATGAGAGGAATGCAGCATCATCAGCGTAGGTTGCAACTGACACACTAGGAGCCTGTGGTAGGTCATAAGTGAATATGTTATATAGTACTGGTCCGAGCACCAAGCCCTGAGGCACTCCAGCGCGACATGTGTGGAAGGATGATCTGGCGTTTCTTTGCTTAACTTGGAACATCCTCCGGTCGAGGTAAGAAGCCATTATGTGGTAATATTGATAAGGGAGAGTCTTTTTTATTTTACATAATAAACCTTTATGCCATACACGGTCGAAAGCTTGTTGTAAAATACAAATACATACAAATGATAATTACTAATCATTCAATTAATTTTTACGATAGTGTGTATAACATAACATACATTCGCGCGTTTTTCCCGAAGGGGTAGGCAGAGGTGCACCCAGGACTCAGTCCCATAGTAGATACACCCACATTTCGCCAGTATGTTATTTAATAAATAAATAATAATCCAATATTTAACACTTGCCTGACCTGGGGATCGAACCTGGGACCTCTTGATTGGCAGTCGAGCATGCGCCCACTACGCCACCGAGGCAGTCTCATAGTCTCATAGTGTAGCGTAGTAGTATAGTCGCATGATGTGTATAATATAGTAGATTGTTACGCAAGGGGCTAAAGGGATCCATTGTTTACAAGTTATTAGCTTGGGAGTATATAGAACCCACTTATAATAGGTTTTTGGCCCCATTTTTTACACTCTAGGTACTTACACTACGATTGTGAGAATATTATTAATTTCGTCAAAACATTTTGACTAACATCCTACACAAGTGCGACGGTTGGGGTGTAGCAAAGGGGGGCCAGGACTTAGATTATAATCTCGTTCGTATCAGACAAAATTTAAAATTAATCTACTTTATTGGTTTTAGAGGTTGAAGTTATTTTAGCTCTGCTCTGGTACGCAATAATGTCGGACTTTTTGAACAAGAGGAAAGAAAGAAATATTTACTGAAACTTGGCCAGTGACCGGCGAACGTCGGTTTGTTCATCTTTGAGTTTCTTGCGGTCCAGAAAGAGTTGATTTCGTTTCGTTTCTCTTATAAACTGCACTGGTTCTTCTTCCATAGTTTTATTATTTGATTCAATTCTTAACGTAAGTTTAAACTAAATGTTAGAATACTTGATTAATGATTATCGTTCAGTAAATTGTAAATAAAAAAATATTCACAGTACCGACGACTCACGACATAAATCACAAAATAATTGAAAACACAAAAATAAATAACGCAAATAATTCAAAATACAAATTAGTCAATGACGTTGAATTGCTTCTTACTACAGACGTACAATCCCTGAACAAGCTTCACAAAAAAGTATCCATCACTGACAATTACGCGCTATGACATCTACTGAATTTCTATTATTTCAATTTAAACTCTATTTACCTGATTGTTTTAAAGCCTAATTTGGATTGAACGATTTTTCACCCTATGAAGTTCAATGTTAAATTTGACACTAAGCGACGCGGGCGAACATAGAAGCTTTAGAGTTGGAGACTTACATGCACTAAGATATTGGTAGTGATTTGTATTTTTTTTTAAATAAATTAATCACACATATATTCTAACTTTAATAAATATATATTACAAGAATTAAATTTTAAATGTGTCAAAAAGTTTTAAAATTAAAATGTATTTATGTTTGTAATGATATTTAAGTTACATGATAGAATCTCGGTTTAATAGTGAGTGGTTTAACAGGTTCGTGGGCCTGATTCTAGCACGTAGAAAGAGCCTTTGACGATATTATTCTAAATTTTTACGTGATATGATTACTTTTATACTCTTTAATTAATAGTCGAAAGTCACAAAAATATTAAAATGTTATCATAAATGTAAAATTAACGAAGACTATGCAAAGTAAACCAATTAGAAACAAAAAGTAGAATATTATAATGCACAGTGCGTTATTGAGATAAAATAAACAAATATTTAATTCAATGTTTAAAATATTTTCAATCCACTGGGTAATTAATACCAAACCTTAATTTATGTAAAGAAAATATATTTATGTTCGGATAATATTATCCAAAAATATTAAAAATGTAATCGACTTCATAGTTTTTCATTCGAACAAAGCGCTGTTGTCCATTTTATTGTGTTAAAAAAATTAAAATAAAATATAAACACGCAATGATGATACATAAATTCCTAAAATTATTGTAAATACATGCCTAAATTATGAAAAACTATCGCTTTCACGCACGTGTCTGTTGTTATTCAGTTAGCTTTTTACCTAACACTGGCATCACGCGGTCGGCCTACGGTTGCCATGCAACTAAACACATAGTCTGGTAATTTATTGATTTAGTACCAGACTCGCGGCTTGGAACAGATTTTTGCACGACTGGTTCTCTTTGGTATCCTTACCGACATGTCAAAAACTCAAACTGACAACTGACATTACTCACAGTGTTGCCCATAAAAAGAACTCGGTTTCCCGCGTCAGAGTTGTCAATTCCCCGAATTTCCCGTTTCTTTTTGATTAATTCCTCACAGTGTCATTTATTGGAATAAAAACACTGTTTTATACAAAAGTGTTTTATTAAACTGCTAAAACTTTTATAAAATACCATACCTTCGATCGAAATTAACTCTTTCATCTACAGACTACATGCAAACTATTCAAAGCAAAGTAAAGGGTACACTATCCACAAATTATGCTTATTTTAATTTTAGTGCAGTTAACAATATAAAATAAGTTTTTTATTTATATCTTTAGTGGCCCTTATAAGTGGCATTTAGTGGCCTTGGAATAGTATAATATTATATTACAGAAATTATAGGTCGATTAGGTTCGAATTTAAAAAAATCCCGCTTTAGTTTTACTTTGTTTAGATGCATTTAAGCAGCTATGGTGTAATGGTTAAGACTTCCACGGCGTTGTGTTTTGATGTTAATTAAGTTGCCAAAAACCCTCTCCAGAGACGCGTTTGAAAAGGGTAATAATAATCAGCAGAAGGCCTTTTACTTTTTCTAAATCTTAAAACAATAACATACCAAGTTCGAACGTGATTTTTTTTCCGCGATTTTATTACCTGACATAATATTTTTAGTCCACCGATAAACTTTCTCTGGATTCCCGAAATTCCCAGATTTTTATCATATTCCGCGCTCTCCCCGCGCTAACTATTAATTCCCAGAAATTCGGGGATTTTCCCCGCGATTGGCAGCACTTGACTTTCAGCCGTCAACTATCATCCTACTGTCTCAATGTACTACATGACTTTTTTAACTGCCTTTATGAACTATTGTTATAGTTATGAACTATGTTATCGGATTTGCCAAGATTAGTAAATTTCTATATATTATTATTCTTAGTCCTGCAGCAGAGCAGAAGAATGTTTTTTGCACTACCGTTTTGTAATTACCTATGCATTGCACGGATATTCTGCATTTCTACGAGACAAGTAAAAACAAAGGAATCACTTATTTTCATTATCTTTATCATTACGCAAACGGCATAATTTGAATAATACTTAAATATAGCCTACCTTTTTACATTTAGCATGTTACGTAGCTAAGTATACTTATTGTATTACTGCCTTACTGCGTAGGTACTCTATTATACTTACCTAAGGGGCTTTAACCCTTAACTACCTACCCGCGGGCTCACGGACACCAGTGATAGTATTTTTGTGATTTACGAAGCGTGTGCGCTTTGTTACATATCGTGCGTCCATGTACCTTTTCCCCGCTACCCGCAGTACCGGGCCTGCGCTCGTCGAGGTCACACGTGCGCGCGTTTGCTTTTGGTGAGTAAAAAACTTTTGTCACCGGTCTGAGCGACCGCAGATAGGTAGTTACGTGACTTTTTTTATCAAATATTTTTAATTGTTTTAGTGCAAAATGGCTAATAACGACCGAATTATTGAGCGCTGGTTGGAGGAAGACTCTTCCCAGGATGAGGAACTACCCAATGGAGACTGTAGTGATGTAGAAATTGACATAGGAGATGATTTTGTGATGGAAGAGTTTCGCGGTTCAGATTCTGAAATTGATGGTGAAGATGAAGCAGTTTTAGCAGAAGAAAGTACCTATTTTCGGCCCCAAAGTACGCCTCTGGTCTTGTCGACGCAATCCTCATCAGATGATGATGACAATATCCCATTGGAAGAAATACGTTCCAGGCCAAGAAAGAGAAATTATTTTGGTAAAAATCGCTTTCGTTGGTCCTCTTTACCCCCGTCCTACCGCACAAGAACATTGCAACATAATATAGTGCAACAAAGAGAGGGTGTAAAGCCAGCGTATAGAGACACCCTAAACTCATCTTCTTCTCCACTTGACATATGGAGTCAGTACTTTACAGACGAAATGCTCGAAAAAATATTACTGCATACTAATGAGAAAATTCAAGCTATCAGACCGAAATACAAAAAACAAACTTGTGTTCAAGACATTGATCTCATAGAGCTAAAAGCATTTATAGGAATGCTATTTTACACGGCAGTGTTCAAAGAAAACCATGAATTTTATCAGTCATGGTATAGCACCGATGGTACCGGAAGAGAGATATATCGCTGCATCATGAGTAAGAACAGATTTGAAGTTTTACTAAACGCTATTCGTTTTGATGATTCATCGACAAGAGAAACTCGACGAGAAACTGATGCAGCGGCGCCAATATCTGAGCTGTTTGATTCCTTCATCAAGCGGTGTCAAGATGTTTTTACAATTGGAAACTATGCTTGTATTGACGAAATGCTTTTAGCATTCCGTGGCAGGTGCCGATTTAAAATGTACATGCCGAAGAAGCCGGCCAAGTACGGATTAAAGATATTGTGCCTAACAGATGCAAGGACGGGATATCTCCTGAATGCGTATATCTACGTAGGCAAAGATTCAGATGGGCTGAACCTACCTACTGAATATAGTCGCCTAAAGAAACCAACTCAAGCAGTAATGCGCCTTGTTCCATGCATCGAAGGAACCAACAGAAATGTTACAACAGATAACTGGTTTACATCTGTTGAGCTGGTAGATTTATTAAAAGAAAAACAACTGACATTAGTTGGTACAATGAGAAAAAATCAGCGAGATATTCCTCCTGAATTCTTGCCTTCGCGTCACCGACAAGTTGAATCAACTATCTTTGGTTTTACTAAAGACATAACCATTGCATCGTTCGTGCCGAAGCAAAACAAAGCGGTCATAATAGTTTCAAGCATGCATCATACACCAAATATTGATGAAAGCTCCAAAAAACCAGAGATTATATTATTCTATAATCAAACAAAAATTGGAGTTGATTTATTAGATCAAAGATGCTCCAATTATTCGACGGGTCGTCGAACACGCAGATGGCCACTGGCGATATTTTACAGGTTACTGGACATATCAGCATCGAACTCGTACATCGTTAGCCTATCCACCCAACCACAGAATAAAGAAAGCAGGTTTCAATTTATGAAGAAGCTGGCTGGACAGCTTACGAGACCACACATGGAGCGTAGAGAGAAGAACACGTCTATTCAGCGGGATATCAAACTTTCTCTTCATCGGGTACTGCAACTCAACAAAGAACAGCTTCCTGCAGCTGCTGGAAGTAGTGCTGGTGCAGATAGGTTGAAAACTCGTAAAACCTGCTCTGTTTGTGACCCTAAGAAAAAACGCAAGACCCAGTACTTGTGTTTTCATTGCAAGAAACCAATTTGCCTAGGGTGCGCAAACATGCTGTGTATTTACTGCCGCGAAAAACTATAAAGTTGATGCCTTGCAATTTTGTAAAAATAACTACTTTTTTATAAAAATATGTTTATAGTTGTATAAGTTGATGACTGAATTTATAGAAATTAGTAAGGAGAAGTTCCTAATTTATGTTTTTATTGTTATGGATGTCATTTTCTAAGTAAGTTGATTTTTTTATGTTTTCTCAGGTCTAAGAAGAGATTTTTATTTAGTAAAGATACTATGTTGATTTTTTATGTTTTTAATACTTTAAAATATATATAAAACTAATTAAATTTAAGTTTTATTTCATAATATCTCCCACTGCTATAAATTTTTTCTGCTAGCGCGATTTAACGCAGACGTCGCACAGACCGCGGGTAGGTAGTTACGTGACTAAAATAGAGGGTAGGTAGTTAAGAGTTAAACATAAGCCCACAAAAGTAATTATAAAATATTATGTACCTACTTCCTCCAAACTTACTGGCTCACTACGACTCCTTTGATTACTTAGGACGTAATTTATACAGAAAGGAACCAACCCACAACTTGGGTGATATTGAATTAAGAAGGCGGCGACCGGAGAATTCCTCATACAAACGTAACAGCTAAATCATTTGAAATCAGAGCATATTACCAATATTTAATGACGTTATTCGGAATTAGACACTAGTTATCTAGGTTTCTAATTATATTTTAATCCAAAATAGATGTACCGTAAAACCCTACAACTTTGCCTCCAGGGGTATCTTTGCCCAAAATGCATTTTTTAAGGAAAATCGTTTATAGGAAAAAAATCTCTTGCATTATGGCAGCATTAATATTTTTGGTAGAAACTAGATTATGTGTATGGCATCACTGTCTATAGCGTCTGCAGCCAACTTCATTCAGTATCCTGTCATAAATTGCTGAATGAGGGGTATAATTTTGCGGGCAAATTTTTTGCGAAATTGTTCAGTAAATTGTCAGTTATGGGGAAGCCCAAGGTAAGTTTGAGTTATTTAGTGGTATAGAAAACTAATTATAGAGTATTTTAATCATAATTACGGTTATGAAAGTAACTTGGAATCAAAATTATGATGATTGGCAAAGTTATCCTTAGATTTTCCGACCTATGAATGCAAACATTGCCCAAATTCAAAAAATTCTTAGGGTTGTCACTTTAAAATTGCAATTTTTTTATGATTTTTTTTAAGTACTAAAAATTACTTTAGGGGGTTCATATACCCGTCAAACTAATCAACTTGCAAAAGAAAGAATTGTGAAAATCGCAAAAAAATCTTTTTTCTTTTTTTCTTTCTTTCTTTTTTCATTCTTTCTTATTTTCTTTCTTTATTTTTTGCTAATTTAGCAATTCTTTCTTTTGAAAGTTTTTCAGTTTGTTGGGTAGATGTACGCCCTTAAGTATTACTATTACAACACGTTTTTTTAACACGTTATAATAAATTATGTTATTTACATTATTATATATTTTATATCTTTATTGTTATATTTTAGGAACCCAAACATAGAAAAACAAGACGCAAACTGGGATCAAGAATCAAGAGCTTACAAAAACTACTCTCAAGAAATACTAAATTTAGCGTGTGAAGCAGTCATTTAAAAAAAAAATACCAGAGACGCTGAACGTCAATTAGTATTAAGGATTTAGTTATTGCACAAAAATGTTACGGGTAATATTTTGCCATCAATAAATCTTATTTGTTGGTATTCTAATATAAATAGGTTTTCTGTTTAAATGCATAATACATTTTATAAGCATTTTATAGTTTATAATATTTTTTAAATTGTGTTGTTATGATAGACTAAATAAAAGATTTTATAAATTTAAAACTTAGTTGTGAAAAAGTCTGAAAGATTAAAATTCCGAGTGTTCTCTTCTGGTATGTTTTTATTGTAAGTTTTAATTATTTGTCCTTATATTGGCATTATTATTTGATCTCAATTTTGATCGCAATATATATATATATATATATATATATATATATATATATATATATGTATAATTTTTCATATTTGATTTAGAAAATTATATATATTATTATTATTATAAAAGTAAATGAATCTTAAAATAAAAGAAAATGCTCTGATTACAAAGTAGTTTGTATTTCATTCAACATATCACACAACAAAACACATCAACAAAAAATATTATAAGTTCAAAATTAAATACGCTTTAAATGTAGGTAGCAACCCTAGAAAATTAAAATCGCAATTTTCAGTTTGTATGGAAAAGTGAAAAAATACCCGGGTAACATTGCCAACTCATTTTATGAGGAAAGTTTTGTCTGTATTAGTAGGAATTTGAAAGAAAACGGCCTAAATTGCCCTGAAGTTTATACTAGTTCTTATAACATTGATCTTAAATTTATAATTTCCTTAAAAAACGACATGGGTAATGTTGGCTAAAAGTCGAGATAACTTCGCCCGCCATCAAAATCATCGAAATCATGTAATAAATATCGTCCTAAAAATATAAACACTATTCTAATAATCCATGCACATCATCCCAATGTTGCAGACTATAGCGAAAAATACCAATGCGTCAGTAGAAAAAACATGAGATATCTTAATTTTATTGAAAAAAGTGGGCAAAGTTGTAGGGTTTTACGGTATACTTTGGACTAAAATAAGATAAAAATACAAAATATTATAAAAAAAAAAAAAAAAAAAAAAAAAATTTATTGAGAATTTATTTTATTAGCATTTTTTTATATTGTTAAAGACTAAGCGGTCTACTCGCTTGAAATACAAAATATTAAGAAAAAATGAAGTGTATAATTTCGATATGGATTCTAATTGTAAAATTAGATTTGTCTGTGGGTAGATTGCGAAATGCATCACCTATAGATAAACACACCCCCCTATAATAGGCGTTAGATAGAAGGGAGAGAAAATTTCACCGACGACGAGTACCTCCACGGTAGCTCAAGTGGTAGAGTGCCCACCACGGAATGGTGCAAAGGGTGCGTGGTCCCGCCCGTGGGTGAAATTTTTCTTTCCGTATTCGTATTGTACTAGTGTATAATTCCGAAAAACGTCAATAAATGTTGGTAATATGCTCTGATTTCAAATGATTTATTAACTATTACGTTTGTATGAGGAATTCTCCGGTCGCCGCCCCGTCAAAATTCATAGATAGCGTTGATATCAGATTTCCTATCATCTCAAAAAAATGGTAGGTACCATTCTACTGACTACTTTAATCTATCTTTATTAAATACAGCATGTCACTTGCTTTATATCAAGTTTATAAAAACAAGAAAGAGCTATGCCGCATGTTCCCTTTACGAGTAGGTAATATACTACCAAAAAATTTCTTTAAAATTATGTAATAAAACAATTTAACGTCATTGCTTTATAAAGATTCATGCCAATTGCCTTTATGAGGAAACATTCAGAATAAGCAAAATGGAACCAAAAGTTCATGGTTCTGTTTATATTAGCAGTCTTCAGCCATAGTACCTATATAGCCACCTATTGCAGAATGAAACCCTTAAACTTTGGGTCGAGCGCCTCCTGCGCTCACCACTGCCCGGTAAAGCTGTAGAGGCCATCTGAGGCCAACAGCATAGGTCATTTAAAAAAAAAAAAAAAAAAAAAGAATGGAACTAGGTATCCCACAAAATTGTTTTTTGCAAAAAAGAACCAACCGTTTTTTTAATATTCGTTAAAATAAGAGATAATAAAATTGTCAAATTTACTATGAATATAAAATTTATTTTACTATAGGTATGTAGGTACTATTAACTTAATATTTTTTAATTTATTACACTGCCTCTTAAGTTTGCACACTCCTTTCACAAAAGTCTCATTACCTCGAAACTAACTTGTGATGAGGTTGGTTCCTTTCTGTATATATATAACGTCCGACTTACAAGATCACCTTGAAACCTTGAGCTCAAGTTACACTGGTCGTATTTTCTTGAATAGGGGTGTCCTATCTCCCCGTGTCAGGTCATTAAGGTGACGCAGTGTTAAATAATGAATCTAAAATCGTGCGCTGAGTCCCGCAACCCGCCCACAGTCCTGTATATTACGCCAAAACAGTATTTCTCGAATAAAATAAAAACTATTGCTAATTTAATAAAATCAAATTAACACATTAAAGTCTGTGCATAGATTAATCTATACAAAAAAATTAAGGGCATAAATGAGTCTCATTTCCCTGTAGAATGAGAATCTCTATTTTTATGGAGCAGTTTTTGATATTTTTTTCTCTGCTGTAAAAGTAAACCAATCATGTAAACCAATTACCAAAATGATGTCAATATCATGGTAAATGTAAAAACATAAATATTAGTTCCAAATGTTTTGTAGTTGCTCAGAAATATTGAGATCCCTACCGCCAATATTTTCAATTCGTCGTCTTAATCAATTTATGGGATCCATTAAATCGTAATCGTTTTGTGTGATTGTATATAATGGGTAAGGATTCTAAGGCTTGAACCACACTTCTGTTTAATGTTTAGAAATGTGTCTGTATCATGAATTTAAATTATTTCAGCGGTTTCAACCGATTGCCATGGATTATGGCTTATGGAATACTATGACAGATTGATGGAGTGGAATAGGGAAGTGCTTATAACGTAGCTCTTATATACAGCTGACATTTTCCCTTCCTTCCCTAGAATTTGAACGCTTAATAAATATGGGTTAGACACGTTACCCACTACTCCCGATTCGCACTGATCGAAAAATACCTACGAAAAGATCCCTGACTGACGAGACTAAATTAATAAGTACCTTAGTATATTATATACTTAAAAATTATTAAGTAAAACCTATAAAGTCCGTTTCAACAACATACTTAACATAACATACAATCACACCGAATGTGGGTGTACCTACTATGTACTAGCTGCATCTCTTTCTTTAGCGTATCTTTTTATCTATTCTCTCTGTCTATCCCATAGAAATGTTCCCGTCGAGACGGACGCCCCAGCTACCAGAGCGCTTAGAGGTATGAATCTACATCTAATGCGGAGTGTCCGAGGCCTCTCCATACCTAGATCCCGCAACTTTTTTGTTTTGTAAGATTTTCCTAACTTGTGATATGCAATCTTGCTTCTTGTCGGGACGGGAACGGGAAGTACTACCGTAGAGGTTTTTAACCAGTTGCGCAAATTATTGAAATATTCAGTAAAATAGCAGTATCTTTTGATTGCGTTGACATAGACAGCAAGGGATCGTAGACCTGATATGAGTTTCAACTTGATACCTCAACGCGTTTCCGAGAAAAACAGACGGACAGACACACAGACAGACAGACAGACGGACAACGAAGTGATCTTATAAGGGTTCCTTTTTTCCTCGAGGCACGGAACCCTAAAAATAGGTATATTAAAATTTAAATCATAACATAATTAAACAAACTGTTCAACATCAAAACGGTATATTTAATTCTTAATATATTTTAATACGCAAGTAAATATTCACTAGGAGAGCAAGACAGTAGGGACATAATATAACATTATCTTAATTAAATACTTATCATATTACTAGGTACGAGTATATATTAAGCAGTATTTATAATAACGTTCTGGTATGGGTCAGTCCCAAACCTATTAAGTATTATATAGTATACCTACTTATGTAATTCCAAGTTAACATTTTTTGGAAGTATATTATGATTGGTTTATTTGTGTAGTACAAAATGACGACTTGCAACGCCATTAAAAGTTATAGAAAAAAGTTACACAGTGCCAGTGAATAGGCCACTTAAATGACCAATTATTTAATATGTCTGAAAATATTACAATTTCGTTGACTCGATAAGTTACCCGTTATAAAATTTTCTAGACCTTATAACAATTATTATTAAATACTTATGTCTTATTATTTCGTTACAATACTTAGACCAACTAGTTTATTTATAATATTGTACGTATGTAACTATACTTATTTTGAAATAAGGTAGGTAAGTCGTACTTAAATTAGATACAATTTATCAATTAATTTATATAAGTCCATATCGTCTTGGCTCATAGCTCTCCTAGCGCACATTTAGTTGACACTTAGAAAAAACAAACACACTCAATACTTGGAGATAATTATTTACAACAATCATCACTATTTTGTCTTGTTCTCTTATTATATTTACATAATATGTGTGAGGGTGTGTGTGTATTTACAAATACTCTTCCATACTTAAGTATCTATAAATTCTTATTTTTTAAATTATTTCCATTGAAAGCAATCTATTTTTAAAGTTAGACTTAATTTTAATGATAAATGTGACGTCACACGTCCTTAACAGCCTTAACACATCTATCTACTGATATATAAACAAGTCATCTTTTTTTAAAACAAAAAATATTTGGAGTCCATCCGATATCACTATAAGTAAATTGGTAAAACAAACGACACTTGTATAATGTCCTGTAGTTTCTACTCAATTTATTATTCTTCGGTCGTGAAGTTCACATACAATAATATTCTGAGATGGACTCGTTTTATTCGCAGTTTTATGTTTTTAGTTTGTACCCATTTTATCTAAAGTTTTTATGAAAACGACCAAAAATGAAATCAACACTCCATCACGATGAGTTGCAAACCATATCAAACTTTTAAGAGTAAAATACCACGCTTTTTCAAAGCAAAGCTGAAATATAGCTTACTCATTGATGACAGCTGAACAAAAAATCTATTTTTTTTTGTCACATTTACGTTAAGTTCTAAGAGGGTTCTTAATATATCAATTGAATATTAAATTACCCGATAAACCAACCATTTATGTACCAAATTAAGGAAATATTAATATTTTTTTATTTTGTACAGCTGTCATTAAGCTAAATTAGACAAGGTATTGTAGCACTCGTGCCTGAAGAGCTCTAATTGAAAACATCACTGTATCTAGTATATCTAACCAGAACACTGTCTTTGTAATCGGTACCTAATTGGTAAGTAAGTATTACTATAATAATAAAATCCTAAATGACTCGCTGACTGAAACGCAACGCAGAGCCCAAACCACTAAATTAGAGACTTGAAACTTGGAATGTATGTTGTTTTCGTTGTCTGGACGTGTGCTAAGAAAGGATTTTTGAAAATTCACATTATTAGGGGTCTAAAAAGGGCGTCAAAGTTTTGGTATAAAACTCCCATATTTCATAATTGCGAGCGAGCAAAGCCACTTTTTTTACAATAGTAATATTATAATATTACGTCCGTGGGGTGTAAGCGATGAAATAGTACCTCTCCCTTTCTCCCCGTGATGTGCGTGGCGGCGGATAAGGGTTATTAGATAAAGAGGACGGGCAGCAGCGTCCTCTGCGTAAAAACCATTGAACTGCGCTCGCCAACCCGCCTGCCGAGGTTTTTTTTATGACAGTGAGTAACAAGACGAGCAAATCAGGTGCCTGATGGTAAGCATTATGATGACCGATATCAGACACAGTGCCACCCAGTGTTTTAAAATTCAAAATACTGCATGGCACTGCACTGCGCCTGTCACCCTGAGATATTAGTTGTTGAAACTCGTCATGCCCAGTAATTTCGCTGGTAACATTGGAAAGCTAATAATTAGAAAGCTGGTAAAAGCTGGTAAGCGTGGGGAGTATTGGCAAAACCCCCCTTTATAGGGGAGGCCTACGTCTAGCAGTGGAATTCCAACCGCTGAGAAGATGATGTTGATGATGGTAATGATAATGGCGTAATGCTTAGTAAAATTTTTGGTCACATTCATAATTGCTAGGTCTTGGAATGTCTCACAGCGCTACACTATAACAGGTTTCCGCTCCCTCAACTTACATGAGCAACTTTTCTTCTTCACACTAGTATTATTGTTCTTAATGAAGACCTCAGTGAGGGACCTCGAAGATGGTCTTTGCTATAACATCATTGATTTATCGTTCACTTCATGTTTGCTGTTTTGGTCCTTCTCTTTATTTTTGTTATCTTTGACATGTTTTTCTTCAGATTTGATGCCGTTGTCTAGAGGGAAGGTTTGACCGTTGAGCAACTTGAAATCTGCTGGGTCTGTTTGAGTCTCCTTGTCTGCTGATGTAGGTTCTGAAATGTTATTGAGACTAATAGGTTATTGAGGTCAAAGATACCCCCATAGCAGCAAGCACGTAGAATAAAATGGTGTACTTTAGACATAATGGCTTTTCCCTTCACGTTGACTTTGACTTTTGAGTTTGACTTTGTGTCGTCACGGCAGGCAATTGTTTCTAATGGGATTTACTGGTCCTATGCGGTCGGGCAATCATAGTATTGTTTTTAAATACGGATGTTAGTCTAACCCGGGCCGACACTGGAATTAAAGCAGCTCAAAATGCCATGTGCCAAATAGGTCATAATCTGACACTTTTGCACGTCAATGAAGATAAACTGAGTGTACAATTACGCCTTTTTCCCGAAGGGGTAGGCAGAGGTGTACCCAGGACTCAGTCCCATAGTAGGTACACTGTACACCCACATTTCGCCACTATGTCATTGGCTCGCCCAATACGGAGACAGTTCAAGACTCCAGGGAGTTATTGAGATAATTCCTAATAGAAAAATCCAATATTTTCACTTTGGCTTACCTGGGGATCGAACCCGCCACCGAGGCAGTCACATATAGGAAACTAATATTATTTCACATTATTTCCTGACTGACTGACTATCTGATACAACAAAAGGTAACTCAAGTATTTTTTTTTAAACAGGATTAAAAATTTAAAACCCTTAAATTCCACGCGGTCGAAGTCGCGAAAAAGTGTCATAAACCTGGAAATCAGTTACATTTTATTTCAGTTACTGGCGTGATAAAATCAAACCGTTTATATCCACGGTTGTTGGTAAACATGTCGCGTTTCAAATTCAATCAGCGCCGAGGGATTATTAAATTCCATGTTTGTGTTTAATTTCATTTCATTTGAGATACGAATTACAAATTTGCATTTGGGAATGCATGAAGCTTTCGATATTTGCATAACATAGGTAAGAGTTATCTCAGTATATTCCAAAATGGTCAGAACCTACCTACTGAATTAGACTTTCTACTGACCCAACAGCTAAGCGCTTTTGCGAACTCAATCAATGTTGAAGTGGTTGGAAAATGTCAGCTTTATTGGTTTACGCTGCGAATAGACACATGAATTCAAATACAAAATACTTATCGGTATGGCTAGGGTGCCTAGTGCCTAATCCTATATAATCCTATATATGCCTAATCCTAAACCTATATAAATAGGAGAATATACCTTCTTAGGAACCTATAATATACTTAACACGCGTACGCCCGTTCAGGCCGTATATTAATATAGGAAGGAAAAGTTTTGCCTACGAATAATTGAACCACGATAGCCCAGTTGGTAAGAGCAATGCAACGCCACGGAACTAGGGCGGTCGTGTGTTCGAGTCTCGCTCGAGTAATTTTTATTCAAATATTGTAGGTATTTATGACAGGATACTCGTAAGGATGTTACTTTTCATAGTAGGGTGTGGTAGAGCAGCACCAATGTGTGCGGGCGGCGGCTTCCTGCTGTACCGCACCGGCATGATGCTCTGACGTACGTTGCGCTCCGGTCTGATCAGGATTATGTACAACTGGAATACAAGAAATAGCTACAATAAAAAAAAGATATCTAAGTTTAACGTCCAAACTTAATAGGTATGCATTGCAAATAATATATATTCAAATAAGTTAAAAAAGGTTCAACCGAGCATGTATAGAGTTAGAGTGTGTCTCTAACACCTCGCTTGGTAGATAGAGATAGAAATAGAGATGATGTACCACATACCTTCGGCGAGAAGAGGCAGACGAGCGTGACGCTCGCGCTGAGCGAGATGGTGACGGCCATGCTGGTGACGCGCAGCGGCACGTGGCTCGCGGTGCCGAAGTACAGCGGCACGAACGCGAGCCAGATCACGCACGTCGTGTACATTGTGAACCCTGGATATTGAATTAGATATTTTGAAATTTGAATTTGTGCGGTGTGTGTCCATGCCGCAGCATATGCCCTTGCTAGTGCAGGTGGCACTAGACTTCCCTGTGTCTCAGGCGTGCATTGTGCGTGGGAGTGTGTAAATGTTACTATTTTTATTAATTGTTTTGATACATCAAACGCATACGCACTTAGATCATGGTGAATAGAAGGCTAATTCGTGAGCATTGAGCAGATGGCAACTGCAGGATCTTAGCTATTACCAATGGGAACGTTACAGACAGCGAGAGGAGGCGACGGACTGGCATGCGCGTAGAAAGTCCTCAACGTGAAAAGACAACCTTTAAAGAACTGCTGGTTGGCGATCCTCCACAAAAACCTCTTCTACACATTGGCGTATGTTTTGTATGTGAGCTATTTCGACGGTAAAACCTGAAAATGACCGTCTTGGCACATAATTTTAGGAAGTAGCATTACAAGTGCTTTTCGAAGACATCTCTGACTTTTTACATAAGTAATATCGGGGCGCAAATCGGCCTACTCTAATAGTGCCAGCCACGACGAATCACTATTCATCCGAGTTATTCATCCGTCAAGCAGTAATGTGCAAACATTACTGTGTTCTGGTCTGAAGGGCAATGTTACCAGCGAAATTACTGGGCATGACAAGTTTTAACAACTAATATCTCAAGGTGACAGGCGCAGTGCAATGCCGCGCAAAATTTAGAATTTTAAAACACTAGGTGGCACTTTGTCTAATATGGACAATCATGATTATTACCATCAGGCACCTTATTTGCTCGTCTTGTCACACTCACTATAATAAAAAAACTAACGTAAATATCAAACTTGCCCTGTCTACGCCTATCTATGATCCCCGACATAGATAGCTTGCATGTAATTAGTTGAGAAGTCATCAAGCTTCTGCGAAGTTGTCAGCCGAACTTTATTATTCAATAGAACGCTACCATGACTTTCTGACACTTTCTGTTAACTTAATCGCTTGACGACGAGTTTAACTTGTCTTCGGAAGATGTTTTAATTTTTAATCGTTCTTATTAGTAGTAAAGATGCTTTAGAAGATATGAGCCATTTGGCTCAAATACACGCAATAGGTACATTAATTAATTGAAACTTAAATACTAATACATGGCGTCCATTTTGCTAAGGGCTTGTAGACAGTTGATTTTTGAATTTTCGTGTTAATTTCATAGTAATATCGAGAGTAGATAACCTTTAAAAGCGTATCCTAGCTAACGAGAAGTTGGACACAAATCTATGAAAAATTTACCAAATCGATGTTTCGTATTCCCCTGTTTTCTCCGAATATAACTAACCCCATTCTATAAATTTATTATACTTATCCTGATATTTTTACAGTGAAGTTAAATTACGTCATTTTAGTGTCTCTTATAAACTCTCATTTTTTTTCAAAGTGAACTTTAAAAAATTAAAGTGTTTCTCGAGGGTTGATCGAGGTGATTAGACGTAAATTGTTAGAGCATACATAGGGATGCATAGTGAAGGGTTCCATACCTAGATACCAAGAATATACAGCGCCATCACCTTGCGCTAGTATGGAAATATGCAGTAAAATGGCCATAACTTTTGATTGCGTTAACAATGATTTTTTTACAAACATAAGGAACCGCAGATTTGAGTAGTTGATATCAATCTCAATTTGATACCTTCACGCGTTCCCGTAAAAAGAGTCTTGACAGACGGACAGACAGACAGACAGACAGACGAATAACAAAGTGATCGTATAAAGGTTCCTTTTTTCCTTTTGAGGTACGGAACCCTAAAAAACAAAATTTTGATTAAAATGTTTGCTGTAGTTTGCTACTAGATGGCGCTGTATGTTCTTTTAGAAGGCGGTAGGGTTTTGTTCAGGTATCTAGGCTAGGTATGGAAACCCTACATTACGCACACATACGTATGCCTTAACAATTTATTCTTTCATAAATGTATAACCCTTTTAACAAAAAAGCAGTTCCTTTACTATGTAGGTTATTATTTTAGTCGTAATGAAACTATTTAGATCTATGCATCACGGTTAGTCTATCTAATATCACTCGTATCTCTAGACTACCGTGCCCGCATTAGAATATCTACCTACCTATAACACCTATCCATTATATCCATCAGCGTATTAATTCAAGCGCGTGATTAGCAGTTGCAATCAGAATCAGTGCAGGTCAATGTTCCAGCCGTATTGTCTCCTAACAATGGCTCACAAATAATATGACCATTATATTAATACGAGTGTGAACAGCCATGAAGCTTGTGTCATTGGTAAACTAGTCTAATTGGCGAGAGGAACTAATTGGTGCTCGGAAAATCTGAAACCTAGATATTGTTATTCGGAAAAGAGTAGTTTCGCAAATTTGCAGTTTTCCCTTTTATATTATTATTTTTTGAAAAATATATCGTAAAAGTTGATATTAGTGTAATAGAGGAAAATAGAAACCCTTATAAGATCACTTACTTCGTTGTTCGTCCATCCGTCTATCTGTCTGTTTGTCTGTCCGTCAGTCGAGACCCTTTTTGTCGAAAACGCGTTGATGTATCTAATTGAAACTCATGTCAACAACTTAAGTTTACGATCCCTAACTATTGTAAAAAGATCAACTTCTAAGTCATCGCAATAAAAAGATATGGCCATTTTACTGCACATTTTCATATCTTCCCGTTGGCCCAGCATCATGAAATTTGGCAAGAAGCATGATCTTAAATCACAAGCAAAGTTTATCTTCATTGATGTACAAAAGTGTCAGATTATGACCTATTTAAATAAATCTGTTTGAGTTTGAGTTTGAAAGGAAAAAATCGCAACCGTAAAATTTTACAAAAACAATAATTCTGATTACTGACATATGTTTGCGGTATCTTGGTAAGGAACCTTACTAAGCATACATGCCAACGTATGCCTTAACAATTTATTTCTTAATATCTAACTACATAGACAACCACAACGAGATTATGCACCCATACATTAAGAACCTACTTGTTACTTATAAATGCGCCACTTATTTAAAAAGCTTTTCTCAAAAGTATACCTCACGGTTGAAACCCTAGATGCAGCTGCTTAGCTTTCAAAGATTACAAAAAAATGTTTTCACCTAGACCTCATCTCGTCTACCATTGTGCTCGAGAAGCGAAGCAAAAAATACGTTCCTTCGCCACGGCACAGCTTAGAAAGATTCACGTGAGATATAAAATATATTCTAAGATAATTCATAATATTTTAGTTTCGTGAAGTACGACAGTGATATATTTTTGGTTGTGTGAAATATAAGAGACTATAACGTTAGGCTCGGTTGATACTGAGAACATTATCTGGTAACGCACGTTTTATTTATTTAACAAACGCTTATTATTATTTGAATGCCACACATAATATCAAAGGGTATACAAGCGAAAGTTATCAGACTGCGCTTACTTCCTTAACTTAACGCATGTCATGTAACCCGGGCCTTATTATCGTTACTAACAGGACAGATAATAACAGTAATTCTTCTTCTTGTTTATGCGGCTTATGGTGCAAGGTTTCAAAGTTTTCAGATTATCAAGGCTTCTGGTAAGGTCAGTCTCTTGTTTTTAACGGCAGCCATGACCGCAACTCAACTTGTCTTCCTATGAATGGTAGATCTTCGAATATAAAAAGTTTAAAATAAAGCCAGACCAGCCTAATGCTATAACCTTAATAACTGATAACTCAACCATACGGCCTCTCGCCCGCACACTGCGTTTCATATTTATACTACCAATAGACGATCGAACATGGTACGGCTGTACCACGACCTTAATTCACCCCCATACCATGTTCGATCGTGTGGCGCTTTGTCCGGCAAACATTATTGTTATTACTTGGTACGGTGGTACGATTGCTTGCACATCAAAGCGGTTCGATCGTTTGGCGTGAACACCAGCGTACCGAACGGTACGGTCGAACCATGTTTGATCGTCTATTCGTAGTATATTTAATAAAAGCGGGGTCTTTTAGGTTGAATCGCATGCGACCCTAATGTAAACCACTCACCAATATGTTTGCTCTCGTTGAAAGCTTCAGGTATCTTCCTGGTGAGCACGGCGTACACTGTGCACACGATAATCAGCACGATGGGGTAGAAGAATGCGATCATATAGGACGCGTCGACATACGAGTCACAGACCAGCATGTTGTCTTCACGGGTGGGGTAGTGGAACATAGCCTTCGCTGGAGCTACTATCATCCAAACTACCACTATGAGTACCTGAGGGGAACATATATAACGTTAATTTTCACTCCTCTTACTTAAAAAGTCCGCTGCGTACCAGAGCGGGGCTAATAACTTTCCAAACTCTATAGGATATAGTTAACTTCCAGCGAGATTATGTTTTTATGGTGTCGCACATATAAGATATTAGCCAAACTGAAATTAATAATTATATATATTCTCACAATCGTAGTAAAAGTAGAATGTAACAAACGGGGCGCTAAAACACATTATATGTCATTTTAGCTCCTTGTGTTAGATTGTTACTTAATATTATTAAACTTGTCATAGTACCTATAGTATTATTCAGTTCATAACATAACATATATCATACATTCACGACTTTTTCCCGAAGGGGTAGGCAGAGGTGTACCCAGGACTCAGTCCCACAGTAGATACACCCACATTTCGCCAGTATGTTATTGGTCCCATTCATTTCGCATTTGGTATTATTCGCTGTCCATAATTGCGTATTGGAATTTTTTTTTTTACATATATGGATAGATCATATGTAAGTTCCGTCGCAAAACTATTTTTAGCTATTTTTTTACGCTTTAATTACAAAGTTATATCAAATTAAAAAATCATTTTTAATCCAGTACCGAAAACACGCAGATAGTACCCGAACGAGCTCGTGACCGGTAATGACGTCACAATGTGATAAAGTACCACATAACTATAATTTAATGACGTCACAATCATGGCGACCACTCATAGCTCGTTCGTGATCCAGTGATTCATATTGGAATTTAATCAATTTTGAATTACTTATAATTAATTAAAAATATATATATTTTAAGTGATTTGCATTAAACTTGCAGAATAAATTTAAAAATATGTCTTTTTTTTTTAATTCTTAATTATATTATATACTATTTATGCTATATTATATACTTTTATATAATTGTATACTGCAAACAGTGCCTTTATACATAACATTACGCCTTTTCCCGAAGGGGATGGCAGAGTTGTACCCACGACCCAGTTGTACACCCTCACTTCGCCACTTATGTTATTGATCCCTTGTTATAGCGAGCGAGCCTATTGTCATCTACCGGGCACAGTTTCAGACACCAGGCTGTCATCGGAGAATTCTTAATGGAATAATCCAATAACACTGTTTGCCTGACCTGTTGACCGTACCCGGGACCTCACCATCGGCAGTACCGCTTCCGACTCACTACACCACCGAGCCCAGTCTCTACTTATTAAATAGATAACAAGTTAGTTTCCTTGGTAAAAGTTTTTCGATTAAGGCATCTTTCACTAAAATTGTTGAACAAATATTTACTGATCAAGTTCCCTTTGAAGTCTGAAGTACTTATTATGTTTACGTTCGATTGAGCATTGTAAGCATTTTGGTTACAATAAATTATAATGAAACGAGAAGAACTATAAACGTAATATTGGACACCCCTTGAATAGTATTCGGTAGATGGCAATAGGCTCGCCCCCTAGTACATGGGATTCAACTGGCGCACTCGTTTGTGTGCCTACTATGGGATTGAGTCCTGGGTATTACATCTTTGTTTACCCCCCTCGGGAAAAAGGTGTGATGTTATGTTCTTGGACCCTGTTTATTATTATTATAATAATATATTATGTTAGATTCATTAGATTTTAAGAGGGCAGTTATTGAGTGGCATATTATTCCAAACAATTATTTTTATTAAGAAATATATTATATTCTCACGTTTCCTCTATTTCGTAAAATTTTTCAAAGGATTATATCAAATTCCTCGATTCCAGCATGTCATCTTCAGCTCACAGTTTGCTTACAAGCGCCAAATTTACCCTAAGTAACAAACGCAAGTTGAATTCTGATACCATGTAAGAAACTGAAACAAAATACGATAATGTAAACGTGCGTTCTGCGCCTGTCATGTAGACCACGCCTTGTATATTGGTCCGTCTGTCAAGACCCTTTTTCTAGGGAACGCTTTGAGCTATCAAGTTGAAACTCATATCAACAACTAGAGTTCACGGTCCCTTGCTGCTGTAAAAAATCAAACTTATAAGTCAACGCAATCAAATGATGCCATTTTAACGCATATTTCTATACTTTGTCCAATTGAGCTAAAACCCTCCAAGGCTAATAGTTCCCGTTAGTTTAGTATCAGGAAATTAAGCAAAAAGCAAGATCTTATATCTTACGTAAAAGACAAATCCCAAAACCGTATTTTTACCAAACAAAATTTGTAACACTCTAACATGTTTGCGGTATTTAGGTATGGAACCCTACACTCATCATAATAATTAACAAGGTATGCTTTAAAAATTTATAAATAATAAGAATTAATTATAATTTATTCATTATATTGAGAATTTCGAGAATTCATCTTTTTTTTTTTTTGATAGAGAGTGATAAGACGAGCAAATCAGGTGCCTGATGGTAAGCATCATGATTGCCCATATCAGACACAGTGCCACCCAGTGTTTTAAAGTTCAAAATTCTGCGCGGCACTGCACTGCGCCTGTCACCCTGAGATATGAGTTGTTGAATCTCGTCATGCCCAGTAATTTCGCTGGTAACAATGCCCTTCAGACCGGAACACAGTAATGTTTGCACATTACTACTGCTTGGCGGATGAATAACAGGCAAAGGTGTGGTACTTCCCCAGGCGGCCCCAAAAGCAAAAGCAAAAGAGGCTTACCACTAAAAAACGAAATTTTACATCCACAAAATAATTCATAGTGAACGACTTCAACACGCGATAAATAAATTGAAAATGAATAATGGTCTGTATGACCTACAGACATACCTCTAATTATTTCTTGAACTACATCAACTAGTCTATTATGCTTGTATAAAATGTTTTCTAAACTCTTTTCCATAAATCGTGCTATCTAACAAACAGCTTATGCAAAATTTCCAAGACCTTCCCCAAGCCCTTGAGCAAATTCTTTAGGTACTGCCCTTGTCCCGCGTTCCATTGAGTCAGTAATGAGATTTTATAACAATTCTGTAGGGCAGCCTTGGTCTATAGACGGCAGTAATTGGCTACTCGTCAAAATAACTTATTTAGCTAGATACTGACAGAGGGAGTATTCATTTGATATTGGGGACTCTCGGTGTAGTTGGAAGGGTATATTGGTCTGGGAGCTTAATGTTAATGAAACTGTTTCTACTAATTAATAGGTACCTATTTTTTGGGGATGTATTTAATAGCACCTTAAAAATAAAAATAAATTTGATGAAACTACCGAACTTAAAAATACATCTATAATTTGATTTATAGATTACAACAATAATGGGGTACTATAAAAATAATGGTTTCCACTATAAACATGCTTAGCTTTAAAATTAATTGACTGAACTATAAAAATAATGGTTTGCATTTTATCTGTCTCGTGAAAACCACAAGTGTTGCAAGACAAACCTAAACCTAACCTATAGAATTCGGCTTACGCTGAACTGAATCAAACTCAAACTCAAAAAGAAAATGGGTCACAATCTGACACTTTGGCACGTCAATGAAGATAAACAGTAATGAGTCTACCGTGCGCTCGGAAATATACCTCTACAAGAAGAACGCACAAGAAATTTTTTAGTTCAACGAATTAAAAACGTTTAAATCACCTACATTTTTAATGTATTAATGAACATAACATAATGTCGCGGCTTTTTCCCAAAAGGGAAAAAACTGTAGGTAGGCACACACTTACTTCGCCAGCTATGTTTTTTAGGTCTCATATAATTAGGGCGCGAGCCTATTGTCATCTACCGGACACAGTTCCAGACTCCAGTTTGTTCCCAAAATGGTTAATACCTGCCGAATTAGATTTTCTACTGACCCTAAGCGCTCCTGCGAACTCTCGGGTTGTTTTTAAAACCTATGTTATGTTCCACCTATGGGTGGCAAACAAACAGACGAGCCGCCTCATGGTGAACAGTTACCGCCGCCTATGGATGCCTGCAACACCTATGCATTTTGAAGTACCTCATGTTGTAGCTCAACGGTAAGACCGCAGCAGGGAGATCATTTCACAGTTTGCACGTATGTGGCAGAAAATAACGAGAAACACAGTTCCAAATTCCAGGTTGCCATGGAAAAAAATCCTAATGGAAAAATCCAATATCACGTTTGCTTGACCAGGAGATCGAACCTGGAACCTCATGATCGACCATAACGATGATGATATAAATGAATGTTAGCAGTTACCTGTATAGAAATAAGAGCAGCGCATATTGCCAACTGTGAGCTGGGCGAGATCAGTATGGGCCGCTTGGCAGAATGCTTGCTAGCGTTGAAGATCCGCGATATTCTGTTAGTCTTCGTTAGCAGCGCTGCGTACACCACGGTGAAACAGAATCCGGTGCCGAAACTGCGAGACAAATAGGACAATGTGAAAATTAAGATACTCGTACTCGTATATCTGCCTCGGTGGCGTAGAGGGCGCATGCTCGACTGCCAATCAAGAGGTCCCGGGTTCGATCCCCAGGTCAGGCAGTGTTAAATATTGGATTTTTCCATTAGGAATTATCTCAATAACTGCCTGGAGTCTGGAACTGTGCCCGGTAGATGGCAATAGGCTCGCCCCCTATTACATGGGACCAATAACATACTGGCGAAATGTGGGTGTATCTACTATGGGACTGAGTCCTGGGTACACCTCTGCCTACCCCTTCGGGAAAAAGGCGTGAATGTATGTATGTTCTATGTAGATATCTAATATCCTTATTACTTAGTGTAAATATTATTATAAATCAGATCAGCCGTTGAAAGTCTAGAGCTAGCCATAGGCCTCCTCGATAAATTTCCATGTAGTCCAGTTATAAGCGGCTTGCATACAGAATGTTATCCGTCCACCTTGTGGATGGATGTCCAAGCTGCCCTTGCCGGTTCGTGGTCTGCATTCGAAAACCTTAAAGTTACGTGCTATGTCCCCTGCCCATTGCCACTTCAACTTGCCAATCAGCTGGGCTATGTCGGTAACTTTCGATCGTTTACGGATTTAGTATTTCTTAGAGAAATCCCAAGCATACCCCTATAAAGGTATATCTCGTAGTGTGACATTGAGAACAGATTCTATAAATTATTATTAACCCTATTATACTGATTGCCTTTACATAATTAAAAATAGATGCAAAGATTTATGGAAAGAGTACTTTGACATAAGGTCCAGAGAAAAGGGAATCTGGTACAAGACAATACAGACACAACCTCTCAACATCTCTTGGATTGACACCTATAACTATGATACGCAAGATTTAAAATTAATGCTCAAGCTTCGTTCTGGACATATCCCATTAAATAAATTTGCTTATCTAATGAAGAAGGTCAATTCACCGCTGTGTAATACTTGTGATCGCCAAGAAGATGTGCATCATATTATGATGGAATGTGCCCTGAACGAAGTGCCTAGAAAAAATTTATTCCACAGCAAAGATTATTCTATTGGATTATGTAACACCTATCTATCTCTTCCATTTTTAGGGCCGGTTTTTTGATCGCTGGTTAAGTCGACTAATTGTTAAATTTCTTGACAATTTGTTAAATTTCGAAAAAATTCGTTTTTTGATCCCTAGTTAGCTTGACAGATAGTCAAATAAGTAACCATTAGTCGGAATATTTAACCACTGCTCCGTCGACTGGTTGGCGCCAAAAACAGATGGTTATTTATTCTTATCGTATCTACCTACTGCTGCTTCTGATTTTATTCGAGTGTTTTGGAAAGTATTTAATACTAAAGATATGGATTTACATAATTTATCAACATACTGGAAATCGAAATAGCTCCTCAGACGAAGGAATTATGTTCAGACGTTATACCTTATCAAGAAGACCGGCCACGTAATTTACAGCTCCGCTAACGTATTCGGACGATGAAAATTTTCGTAAGCGGTATCGTCTATTCTATATTGTGCGTCTATCAAAAGAAATCGTGTTGTGAAACCTATTAATATTATAAATGCGAAAGTTGGTGAATATAGACACCTAAAACTACTGAAGCGATTGGGCTGAAATTCAGTAGGTATGTAGATAGTTTAGACCCTAGAAAAACACATATAAGTTACTTATTATCCCAATATTCCGACGGGAACGAAGACTATGCGGGTGAAACCGCGGGGTACAGCATGATATAGGTAACAAACCAGAACTATGACTCCACATAATAAGTAATCGTCAAGAACTAATTGATACCTACATATTATAATATATATACTGTTGGTTTCAAATGTACCTACCTAACTAATAATAACACTTTTACCTATATTTCAAGCTATATACTATATAACACTAGCTGTGCCCCGCCGCGGTTTCACCCGCATAGTCTTCGTTCCCGTCGGAATATTGGGATAATAAGTAACATATATGTGTTTTTCTAGGGTCTAAACTATCTACATACCTACTGAATTTCAGCCCAATCGGTACAGTATTTTGGCGTGAAATAGTATCAAACATCCATCCAACATCTATCCTGACAAACTTTCGTATTTAATAGTGTAGTAGGGATTTATAGTAGGAAGTAGGATAGGATA